>OY757906.1:65308343-65760843 GCA_963585895.1 Sepioteuthis lessoniana | reverse complement strand
TTTACAAGGATGGCTTTAGCATTAGATAACTTACGAAGGTTGGTATGCCATTTAACAAAGAAACCAAACCAAACCAATATTTTCAATTTCTCATGATTAAACGTACTGTTAATTCAAATACATTACAATAATTTGTCACATATAGATCAGTACCTTCATGTGTTCCACAATAAGATGTTTATCAACAGTAATCAAGTAATCAACTCTTATGCACTTTTGCATGCATACTCAGACGGCGAGTTGGTATGAATGTTACGACATAAAAAGATGTCTTTGAAAATTATATCAACATATCATTTACACGATTGTCTGTACATCACTACAAAATCGGTTACATCGTATTGCACTTTTATTTTCCGTCATATTTGTCTCAATATTACAATGTACTTTAACGTATCTAAATAGAAAATACCCCCTCTCTCTCTCTCTCTCTCTCTCTCTCTCTCTCTCTCTCCCGTTTCTTTTGTTATAATCCCTTTTCTATCTCTCTCTTTCTCTCTCTTTCTATATAAACATATTCATCAAATAAATACTGTCTACAATTATCTCTCTCTCTCATTCTCTCTCTCTATATATATATCTATATATATATATATATATTACACACACACTGTATCTTCCTAATACTGTCGGCAGTTTCTTCTCTTTCTCTCTCTCTTTCTCTCACTCTCTCTCTCTCTCTCTCATACACACACACACACACACACACTTACTCTAACTATACCTATCATTTTACTACTGTCTACAATTGTCTATTGATCGAATACAGTATCGATCTGTCAGTCTTGTTTCGTTTTATTCGTTTGTCAGTCTGATTACATGTACACCTGGCGTTTGATATGTTTAATTTCGCTTTTACAAAGTTTTACATGTCACAACATGTAATCAATTTATAAAACTTGTTAGCGTTTACGCATACCTACGGATGTGCATGTGAATAAATGTGCCAAACCACACACACATCAATACATGTATGTGTGCGTGCCTATGAGTGTATACATGCGTGTGCATGTGTGAATGTGTTGCTTCTTGCTTTCGTTTTCGTTGTCTTCGCTTCTATTTTTTGCAACTATCTCATTCAATTCGTCTATATAAAATTTAGCTTGTCAACCAGTCTCGTCAACCTGGGTTAAATGCAAAATCATGTCATCACACACATACACACACACACTCATATATATATATATATATATATATATATATATATATATATATATATATATATATATATTTATATATATATATATATATATAATTGTATGTATGTATATATGTATGTATGTATATTCATAGTTATATACACATATATAATTGTGCACACACACACACACACACACACACACACATATATGTGTGTGTATGTGTGTGTGTATGTGTATATTTTCATAGTTATATACACATATATAATTATGTAAAACACATATATGTGTGTGTGTGTATATGTGTGCGTATGTATGTATATATATTCATAGTTATATACACATATATGATTATGCATACACACACATAAACACGCACACGCACACACATATATACATAATGACAAACAAACGTGATAACCCAAATGGGAATATTTTTTATTCTTTTTATTTGTCATTATTCTCAACTAGTATCTACCTTTGGTCATCACCAGGAGAAAAGGTTTTTTCGTGGAAAAAAAATTTTGAAAGCATTTTATAATTTTCAAAAGAGTCGACATCCCACGAGCGAAGCGAAATTTATCGATTAGACTGCACACATTGCCAAAAAAAATTTGGAAAGTCAGATGAGTCATTTTATTTTAAAATAAATAACTATAGACACAGAATCAAATCTATGGATGACAACAATTTAATATTTGTAGAACAACAATTCCGCTCAAACGGCCACGATTTTAACAGAAATGGAAAATTCACCAGCATAAAAAGAATGGAAAAGATATAAACATAAAATCAGTAATTGAAAAACAAGAAGACAAATGGATAAAAGTGTTCAAATATATAAGTCATTTAAATGATATAAAACTTAATCACCCTACCTTAGAATAAAACTTGGCAGTCACAAACACTACATAAACAAACACATTGTCACTTACTGCTAACTTGAAAGCGTTTCTCCAGAACGTAATGAAAAACTCATTTGCCAAGAGCCTTAACAACTACAGATATACACATAAAAAAGATCAATTCGAGACATTTTCAACCAGAAGATGGTTTTCCTTCAACAAATTGATATCACCAGTATATATATATATATATATATATATGGATGTTTGGAAAGTAATTGTTCCACAAGAGAAGATCTAAAAACAAATGTAAGTTAAATTCTTAACATTAAGGGTTTTCGGACTATTGACTTCATCTTTATTGTTATTTCCACAACGTTTCGACTGATATGTCCTCCGGCCTTCTTAATATGCTTGTCGAATTCAGGAACCTTCACTGAACTTCGAACTACGTCCTTAAATGAATCTTCAGGGGTCGCCTGTTCTGATTCCGTTAGCCATAATCGGGTACACGTGTTACACTATGTGTCCGGCTGGACACATAGCGTAACGGTTATAGGCATTGGTTCTCTAAGCTTCTAAGGAGACAATCATCTGGAGGTTGCAGGTTCAATCCTGACTGCAGGTGAGTAACAATACAGGAATACTTAACACTTAGTCCGAAAACCCTTAATGATAAAAATCATCAAGCTTCGTTTCAGAAATTTAGACAACTAAGTTAAATTCGTTTAAATATTATCATCAAAAATATAATCATCTTCGTTTTCAAAAAATTGCTGCCAAACGAGAAGGCTGATTATCGATTACTCGCACAAAGAAATCTGGGATTTTCCACAGAACTAAGTTTGAAAGATCATTTTCAAGTTCTTGTCAATGTTTTGATATTTATGAAACATTTAAGTGAGTGAAATAGATGAAAATCTTTAGATGATGAGTATTGAGAATGTGGAAGACCCTCTCACTGTAATGATCTTTTCTTTGTTGGGCTGCAGTTTTCCTGTTTTTTATTCAAGATTTCCTGTTACAGCTAAATATAAAATACGAGTTTGAATGAAAAGATAACTTCAATTTTCTCTCTCTCTCTCTCTCTCTCTCTCTCTCTCTCTCTCTCTCTCTCTGTGTATATATGTATATAAGAAAGTTGTCGACCAAAGTCGAGAGCGACCCGATGGCCCTTTTTCAATAGGTACTACACCGAAGTGTCGAGGAGGACGCTACTCCTTTCCCAGGATTGCTTCACTTTACCCATGATAGGTAACTTATAACGCAGAGAATTAAACAAGGAGGTGTCAAGTGCCATTTTTTATCTTTGGCATGACTCAACCTGGGATTGAACCCCGGGCTCTTGAACCATTGTCGAACACTCAACCCACTAAGCCAATGGGCCGGTTTTCCGGCTACTTTATATCTCTTTGTCTACATTTATCTTCTCATTCTCATTCTCTCTCTCCCTGTCACTCACTATATATATATAAGAGAGAGAGAGACAGAGAGAGATAGAGAGAGAGAGAGAGAGAGAGCATCCCCCATCAATATATATATTCATAGTTATATACACATAATTACATATGAAGACACACATACACACATGTACATAAATATTTTTTCATTATTTATATATATATTTATATAATAATAATAATAATAATAATAATAATAAATGATAACATATATAGAAATATGTCTTTTATATTTTTTATCTATTGGGTTAGGTGGGTGGGGGACGGAGGTTGTTATTTTTCTCGACTAGATTCAACCTCAGGTCATTGTTAGGTGCAAAAGGTTCCGTAGAAAAAAATATTTGAAATTATTTTAAAGTTTTAAATATCCAATCAATTCTATATTAAATATTTTTTTAATAAAAATGATGTAATTTTATTTTCATATAAATATTTTAAACATTTTCTTCTAAACCAAAGAAATCAGGAGTTAATCATTTCAAAAGGAACATAATTAATTCAAAATGGATCGTATTAGATGTGATTAATCACAAAACTTTGCTGCCTAAGAATTTTGTAACCAAAAATAAAAGTGCATAAAGATATATAAGAAGTGTGCGTTTTTAAGACTGTTAAATATCCATTTTTTTTGTCACTGAGTTTCAATGTTGTATTATTCTATAAGTATCCGTCATTATCCATATATATATATATATATATATATATAGTTTAGCAACTGGAATACTTAAATGCATCTGACACCTATGCATAGTTCTATAGCTTCGGCGATTCGCAGTCACATGATCCTGATATATGATTTTTATGCATTCAACCAGCACCTATAGGCTACGTGTTCAATTATGACTTCAATTGCACACATGACCACTTGGGAGCAGAAGCTTGTCTGTCAGACTAATCAAAGCTATTAAATTCTAAGGTAAAACGTTGAAATAAATATAATTGAAGTACAGTGAAGGATTTAGATATACAGATCAGTACGTGCACAGATTCCAAAATAAAGAGTATATTAGTGGTCAAACTCAGACGTATGGTCAAATCACGTTAAAAACACCAATTCCTGTCATATCACCGAAGGTAAGCAGCGATGAGCTTTTTCAGTGGCTCCATAGGAATAGCAGGTACTGTTGTGCAGGTTAATAAAAAGTAAAGAAAAAATTCCCTAGGTAGCTGTTTCCAGAAACTTCAGAGTGGAAGTAGGGACCGCGCATGCCTGAAAGACACTTACCGGTGCTCGAAAGAAACCCGACCTCACTTCAGCATTACCTAGACGGACCTTCTTTCCTTCGGCTGCTATCAAGAGTGATAACAGTTTCGGTAGCTCAAGTGAGTAGAAGGAAAAGCACAGCCAAAGCAAAACTGAAAGCGGCAAACCAACAAGAAAGAATAAAACTGTGGAAACAGCACCTTGAAAACCTACTAGCTAACCCTCCGAACGTTACGCAGGAACCGATCACCAGAATAATCAGTAAGCAATTGGACATTAAACTAGGACCGTTCACCAAAGAAGAACTCGACTCAGTTTTTTAAAAAAAAATTAAAATAGGAAAGCTGCAGAGCTTGACGAGATTCCCCCAGAAGTGTGGAAGACCAGACAATTCGACGACATACTGCTCCGACAATGCAACGCAGTCTATAACCAAAATCCGATAGACAGATGGACGAAGGGATGCATCCTCCCCTTCCCTAAAAAGGGTGACCTAGGATTAGCCAAGAACTATCGAGGGATAACACTTACATCCATAGCAGCCAAAATCTACAATGCCCTACTACGAAACCGCAGAGTACCCCAAATCGACAAAATCCTGTGGAAAAACCAAAATGGCTTCAGAAGAAACAGGTCCACGACCTCGCAAATATTGACCATCCGTAGAATCCTAGAAGGCGTAAGGGCAAAAAAAACAACAGGCGACATTACTATTTGTCGACTTTACCAAGGCCTTCGATTCCATACACAGAGGGAAGATGGAACAAATCCTACTAGCATACGGCCTACCAAAAGAAACCGTAGCAGCAATAACGATTCTCTACAGAAACACCAAAGTGAAAGTACGTTCACCGGATGGAGACACAGAATACTTCGACATTGTTGCAGGAGTACTACAAGGACACATGCTAGCCCCATACCTCTTTATCATCTGTCTGGACTACGTGCTTAGAACTTCGATCGACAAAATCAGAGAAAATGGCTTCGAGCTGACAAAGAAAAGAAGCAGAAGGTACCCTGCAAAAACAATTACCGACGCCGACTACGCCGATGACAGAGCGCTACTGGCCAATACACCTAACCAAGCCGAAACACTAGTGCATAGTTTGGAACGAGCCGCTGCAGGCATTGGACTCCATGTTAATGCACACAAAATTGAATTTATGAGCTTTAATCAGAAAGGTGACATCTCCACACTAGACGGAACCTCTCTGGAACTGGTTGACAAATTCACCTACCGAGGAAGCAGTGTCTCATCAACCGAAAAAGACATTGACACACGGCTAACGAAGGCATGGACAGCTATCGATAGGCTTTCGATCATATAGAAATCAAACCGAACCGATAAAATGAAACGCAGTTTCTTCCAGGCTGCGGTCGTGTCGATACTGCTATATGGATGCACAACTTAGACGCTGACTAAACGGTTGGAGAAGAAGCTAGACGGCAATTATACAAGAATGTTAAGAGCAATATTGAACAAGTCCTGGCAGCAACACCCCACAAGGCACCAAATATACGGTCACCTACCACCTATCACGAAAACTATCCAAGCTAGACGAACCAGACATGCCGGGCACTGCTGGAGAAGCAAGGACGAGCTCGTAAGTGATGTACTCCTATGGACCCCCGTATATGGCCAATCAAAACCAGGATGACCAGCTCGAATATACATACAGCAACTATGAGATGATACGGGATGTAACCCTGAAGACCTGCCAGAGGTGATGAATGATAGGGAGACGTGAAGAGAGAGGGTCAGGGATATCCGTGCTAGCCGCACGACATGATGATGATGATGATGAAGGCGGTACTGCCACTCCTGGCGCTACCAAGCAGCTTTTGCCACCAGACAGGGTATTTAATATATATATATACGTCAGATCAACTAAAAGCAGACATTACATTGGACGTTCGTTGATCTTCATTTTAGTGCAGTTTTTATTTCCATTTGGTACAAAAATGGAAGGCACGAGGCCTTATGGTTTTGGTGGAGGGGAAAGGAGCGGTCATGCTATAACTAATTGTCTAAGGGATGCAAGCTAGTCACATTCGCCGACTCATTCAACAATACAATATATAAAATTTCATCCACCACCAACCACGCTACATCCACCAAAATATCGCATTTACTCTATGAGAAGACCTACTTAAAATCCCGAGATGAAATAAATTATTTTATTTATAAAACATGATTTATTTACTAAATGTTGTATGATGGAGATGGGAAAAAAAACACCCCGTTTGGTTGCCCTCGCATCCCCCTTTTCGGAACCTCCAGGCCGACTGTTTTCCGGTTCCGAGAACGCCGAAAACAAGCCGGACCTACCCTAAGTGGGAGGGGGAGCTGATCTAATAGGGGAAAAACAAAAAACAGGGTCGGGCGCGGTGAGAGGAGGTAGAATGAATTTATTCTGATGAGGATCCAAGGTCTTCAGAAGAGGTCGGCTGGAGTAAGGGTGGGGATATAAAAAATAGGGATGGGGAAGAAGTTAGAGGCTAACAACTAGGTGAAGGGGATGATGACTCACAACACACTGCTAACCATGTATTCAAAGAAAAACAAAGTCTATTTACTCGGGATGGGGTCCCGAAGGACCTGGACCGCAGACACCATGTGCAAGAAGAGGGGGAAGGATGACACCAACATTGAACCCTTTCGTACGTCCAGGCTCGCTGCATTCACCCACCTTTTGTCGAATCTTATGCGATCTAAGCGTTTTTTTCGCATCGGATCTTCACCCTAAGCTGATGCCTAAAGAACAATATCAGATCACGATGAGAACAGTTTGCATCGTCATACAATCCCTTCTTTCGCGTCGTCCAAATCTCCATTCTAGCAACAGCAAGGATCGCGAGAAACACCACACGCTTCTCACCTTGAAACGGAGGCAGAACGTTGTCTACGACGTAACCAACGTCGTGCAGCACGAGCTGCTTTGGTTCGATGCAAGCCATCCACTCCTCGACGTGATCCCAGAACGAACGAACTCGCTGGCTGTAGTAGAAGGCGTGCTCAGCCGTTTTTTCAACACCACTGCAGCAGCGAGCACAATCGGGATGTCTGCCGGGCCTACTCTGAAATTCAAGCCGAGAAGGGGCAACGCGTTCCTTGCAAGCCGCCAGTTTGTGTTTTAAAAACGCGTTTACTTTCGGCCGTTGATGTCATAGCAACCGTTTCTTGATGTTGCGTAACACACGGGAATGGTGGTTCCGCGCGTATTTCATTCATGTTGAAATCCCTTCTATATCCGTCATCTATTCGATTCGTTTTCCTTCAGTTTTATCTTTTTTATGCGTTACTGCACCAAAGCACTTGAGACAAACGTCATATATGATTCTGCTGAAAGATGTTATTTGTTGATCAATGGAGCCCTTAAGATGGGTGGTGAGTAAAAAGAAAGCTCCTGGTCTAAATTTGTCCAAGTAGCTATCTGATTACCCTTGGGCCACTAAATTCTTGGCTTGCTAGGAATGCCTCCAGGACGCTGACGCTCAGCAATGGGCTTGTGAATACTGTAGGGGTAATCCTGATTCATAAGCCCATCATTCGATTTACATTCTCCGATAGGAAAATTACGTTGTTTGCACCAGCGTGCCTTGTGGATTCGTGACCCTCGCAAGCTGTTGAATTTTCTACCGCAATCACACGTTGTAGCCGGGTACATATCCAGATTGTTACCGTAGGAGCAAGTATGATGGGTGATATATTCTCCCTCCCCGCTACAGACATCCTGAGGGTATTTTTCTTTCATTGTACTACCCATATTTGTTAAATTCCTGTCTTTCAAGGATGTCACTCCAACTTTCTGAAGAGACAAAATGTCTTTACAAAGAGTCATCTTGCTTTCTAGAGAGTCTTGGTGTTATATATATATATATATACATGATAACTAGTATTCCTGTCTAATACTAATAGCTTATATACAGTTATATGGTTTCAAGTTACTTTTCTTTTTTGATAATAATGATAATTTGTTTTCTCATAGTTATATGTTTTCAAGCATATTCAGTAGTTACAATTTCTTAACAGATCTCTTTAAAATATAAATGTGATCTTAAAAGATACAATCACATAGCTGGGGTTCGAGTGAAGCTGGAAATAAATTCAACAAAGGAGAGACTCCATACTTACCAGAGCTCCAGGTCTTTAGCATCACCACCAGATGCAGTCTAGAGTCACACCAAGGACACCCAGTCTGACTATACTGAGACTAAGTGAGTAAAGAAATTATTCAGCTGAATTGATAATGTAACACTATATAGGTAGCCCGCCAAGTAGACGATTCCTTTGTCTGTTTTGGCGCGAAACCAGACAAAGGGTTTTTGGACCTGAAATCTCGCCGTATCCGGAAGTGGTAGGGGGACACGAAGGAGAGTTGGTTGGAGAAAGGAGCTGAGAGGAGTTGGCGTGGAACCACGGACAGATGCGGTCGACTCCGGAGACAGTAGCAGAGAAGATAGGGTCCAGCGAAAAAGATTGAGTCAAGATGAGTCGGCATTCCAGTTGCTTTGTGAAATTTTCGCTAGTAACCCACGCTAGCGTTAGTCTATATATGCTATCAGGAATGCAAAGTGTTGCATAACTCTCCTTCTGCTCTTGAGTTAACCCCAAGCATTGTTCGTGTTTGTTCGTTTGTCCTTCTATTTTCTCAGACCCCCTCGATCGTATTCTTGTAGTGGCAAGAAATGTGCGTTACCCCCATCGGGGCCACTAGTTGATCACCGGCCGGCCAAGAAGTGAATGGTTAGAATGAGCCAACGTATGTGGGGGCGAGGGGGGTAACGTTACAATAATTCACTTTGACTCCTTTTAAATAGTTTCCTTGCGAACCCAGACAGTAGCAAAAACGTTGTATCCTGTCTGAGAATCAATGTTCGAAGTTATCAACAGACACTTTTTTTAGTTGATTCATTATATATAGTTTCATGTTCTCAACAGTTTGCAAGTGTTGACGACGGGGCTGTATTTAGATAGATAGATAGATAGATATATAGATAGATAGATAGATATTTCTGAACTGATAAAGGTAAATACTACGCTCCCAGAAACAGTCATGGAAGTCTTCAACTGACTCTGCCTTCATTTGGTTCATTACGTTCTGTTACATGGTCTTAATAGCCTACAAATGATGATTATGGAGAAGGGGTTTGATTTTGTGAACAATAGTCACAAGGATTCAAATCAGGGGAGTAGTCAGAGTGCCACAGTGATATTTTTTTACTAAAAACTCAATCATAGAGAGTATGTCTTGAAAGTAATTAGACTTTGTTTGTGCCTAGAATATAATTACTACTCCTTTTTGAGGGGTCTTACCTCTCTGCAGAGGATGTAGTTGGACGCCGACTTCACCTCATACTAAACCTCACCGACAAGGCCAAAGCTGGTTGTCGTACTAGAGGAATATTCTTTTCCTCGAGACTACGATGTAATAGGAAGCGTTATAAAACATGAGCGGCATCAATCCTAGGCCATGACACAAATGATCATTTTCTGTGATTTCTATGATTTATTACTGGGATGTCAAGAATATCAAAGTAACAGATTTATGAACAATAAACTCGATGATCAAAATAACAAAGGAGCAACGCTTTTGTCGTATTTTTCTCAATTCGTAAAGTGACCAGTCGGCCTGAATAGTGCTTCAGTCATCCAAAAATACTGTTCCCAACAGGACGAACGCGTATTCTTCTTTACTTCTTTTTTCATATAGGCATAAACTGCTATACTGGATGAAGAAGAGAGCTGTTTAAATGACATCGGCCTTCTCAAAAAAGTGGACGGTTTACCGGGAAGCAGCAAGAAAAAGGCTGGGTTTTAAGGACAGTACGAAGGAGCAAGTTCTTGAGACAAGACACAAAGCGGATAGCTCTATAAACAGAGAGAGTTTAAGACCTAAATAAATGAATCTTTTGTGTTGTATAATTGAATTTTGTTGGGGGTTTGTTTTGCTTTTTTCGTTTCTTGTACCACATTTTCTTTCGGACTCTTTACATGTCTGTTTACATGGTTCCTGTGTTTACTTTATTTTTAAAGTCCAACTGCTCTTTGGATTGTCGGACGGGGTCCACACCCTTTTTAAATAAAGACGGGGTGATTTCTTTTCTTCTTGTTCTTAGGGTTTATTTTTATTATTGTGTTATTTTCGATACTTGTAATTTTGGTTGTCCAATTTTGGTACTTAGTTTGAAATATCAGTAAGCTGTGTAGCCTTAAAAGGTGGCTATTGTGAAACCCAAAAGTTACCCGAGATAGAACTTGACCTCCATGATCATACTTTGATTTGTTAAATGTTTCATTGTCCAAAGATGTGTGGCAAAATTTGATCACATAACACAACACTATAACGTCTGTTCCATTTTTCTGGTACACTTAACCAGATATATTTGTAATAACAAAGATTACACTGCTGAACGTAAATTCAAATCGGTAACTAGGACCGTAATCTTTTCAAACGTGTTCCAGGTCAACATTGATCGGCTAATTTTAATCAAGGTTGTTAAACTAAAAAGAAAATTCCCATTACTTTTTACGCAGACCTTGTAAATGTAGGTAACGGATTGAATATTTATTTTGATCACAAAATAATTATTCTTAAGTTGCATAAAAGTTTAATTATGGAAACGTTTTAATTTGTTGTCTAATTGAGAAATGCTAGGGTGAGTCAAAAGTTTTGCAATATTTTGGTAACATGATCCGTATGCTTTTACTGAAGTCGGGAAGTTGACGAACTACACTGGATTGTTAGGTGTTCCAATCCTCTTATACTCTCCGAGTGGTATTCACTAGATTTGCCTCTATGGCTTGGGGCATGGCCACAGAATTCATGATTTTTAGCCTACCTGACCTTGCCCGATCATTGAGATTCTTGAGACCCTAACGAAATTTCTTAAATTCTTTACCTTTTGCAAACCAAATGTTTTTGGTTGCTTCTGCAATGCTATGGCTCAGTTCAAATTCGTAAAGCATAAGTTTCCGAATTAGACTACGTTTCACGTTCGTCTGCAGCTTTCAAATCACCCACAAAATGAATCAATGCACATTGTATCAATGCACCAACAACCATGACACTACCAACCACTGTTGGTGTCCCTCACGGCTTGAACTGCTTCGGTCACGTGATATACGCGCTGCAACATAGCACGTACCAAAATATTAGAAATTATTTTACTCATCCTTGTATCTTTTGCCCAAACTCACAGAAAGAAAATCTATACGCTGCACTTTAAGAGAGTTGCTCCGAAAGTAATGACTATTTTATTTTGTTGACTCACAACAATGTATATGTTCTGCTTTCACACCGAAAGCAATGTCGTCTGACTTGAAAGCAGAGATATTCATTTCCCTCATACAAAATAAATTGTACCCGATGGCAGTCATTGACACTTGCCAAACATTTATAGAGATTAAACAGCGGGTGTGCATCTGGTTTTGGTGGGCACTAATGCATTTTAGTTGTGGTGACAAAGATATGAATCTCAGGTTCAATGCAGCTGTCAACCCAAAAAATGAAAAGCGCATCAACATGAATTGGAGTAAGAAAATAGAAAGAATACACCGAAAGTATTTTCCTATAACCATGCTGCAGTAAACTGAGGCCGATTTTTATGGGCGTAGTTTTCGGACTCCAACACATAGTGCACCACGATGTGTAGCTAAAGGAGATGATTATGAGGAAAGATAAAATTCTATATGTTTACCTAATTCCTCTGTCATGGGCAGAATATGACACAAGGTTAGTTTTTAAGAAGATTAAAGCTGTTTTTTTCTTTTAAAGTCTTCAAATATTACAGTTGAGATGATTTTTCAATTCAAGAAACTAGAAAAAATCAGGGGTTTGGGTTTGTTAAAAATAGAGAGGTTTCACACATTTCTCGCCAAAACCTGCTCATTGAAAAGAATCAAAAATAGATCAAGAGTTGATCAAGAACTCGTCTAAACAGCAGTCTTCGGCGTCTTGACATAATAATTTTATTGTGTACATCGCTCAACTTTGAACACACCTTCATTTAAATTTCAAATTTAGGAATTTAAAAAAAATAACTTTCAGTCTTGATACCTTTTTTTTTTATTAAACCTCGTATATTAAGATACTAGTTTTGACCCTGTTGACTTGGGCTGTACAATATACCGACTGCATCTCTGCAGAGGGGTAAGACCCCCACCAAACTAATAAGTGTCCGGATATGACACTAAACAATCTGATGTTGAAGCTTCAGTAATACTGGACCTTTGGTGAATGCGGGGTACACCTTCATTGCCATCGCTCCCAGGGTTCTATCTTAGAGTCAAATAGAACCGTTTGACATTTAAGCTATGTACTTTAACATTTAAACTGAGTGCAAACAAATGGCTTATGCTAAACTAAGATAATTGTTCGATATAAAATTATGTGCATATACCAAAACCCAGATATACTCCGAAAATTCTGGATACGACACAAGATCATTTTTTAGCTGAGTAAAACTGGTTTGAATTCGAAGTTTTCGGAGGAGGATCTGCTTCGGCATTTACCCACAGTTGAAGGGAGAAAAGATTATTATTCCAAGATCATTAACACAACGGGAAACGCAAATAACCTCGTCAAGGATTTGAACTCGCACCTTCAAAATAGTTTTGTCGCAGAAAACTAGAGCTGTAAATTGGTGTTATTTACTCTTCCCAGTATTTGTTGTAATTTTTGTAGAAATTAACAGGAGTTATTAGTTCTGTGATGCCTTTTGTCAAAGAAATAATAACTTACTTGAGGCAATTGATTTTTGGGGAGGGTGCTTTGGATACGAAAGCTCTCTTGTTTGAGTATGTGGAATAAATTTATCTAAGCTCACATAAATGTACGAGGATACATTTCAGAGAATAAGAAAATTTCTTACGAAGTTGTGACCCGCAGAGTTTTTAGAAAAAAGGTTGGTTTTATCGATATTAAGCTGCTTCAGAGCTTCCTTAAGGATACTTAGAGATTTACTCATAGTGATAGATTTTATTCAGGTGTGTGTGTGTGTGTGTGTGTGTGTGTGTGTGTGTGTGTGTGTGTGTGTGTGTGTGTGTGAAAACTTTTCTTATGTATGGTATAAGCCGAAATCCTAACTTAAACTGTTTTATATATGTTCACATGCAAACGATGTTTTAAAATTCGTTGAGAAAAAAAATCGTAAAGATACAGTCACATAAGACTATGTTTTACAGTCTTGGCACGAATCAATTAGATTCACCTGACTAAATCCAACTTTTTTCTTTTGTCTCTTTTTTACATTTATTCTTTCTTTTGTTCTTCATCTCTTTCTTCTATTCTTATCTTCTTTCCCACGTGTGTTTTCAGCGAATTTTTTATGCTCACATCTTGTTTTTCGTTATTTTCTTTAGAGTTTTATTGTGATTTTTACCTACTTTCGTTGCAACTCTCTCTCTCTCTCTCTCTCTCTCTCTATATATATATATATATATATATATATATATATATACATATGTATATATATATACACTTATGTGAGTTAGTGTTTGTCAAAATTTGGGTGCCTATATATGTGTGTCGTTGTATATGGATAATTAACTATCTTCCAACAAAGTTAGAAGGCGGCACAAGGCCATTTTAAAGTGGTGAGCCATGCACGAATCGAAGCCCATGCGCAGCCTGACCAAAGAGTGTTTGAATCCGTTGGGGTTCCCACTTGGAGCGCCTCAGGTACCACACCATGAACTTAACCCGGCAAAACAGGTACTGCCTGTACTCGCAGAGACCAAGTGAGTGTGACGAAACGATCAGTAGCACCAACCACCATGACGTTAGAATAATGCGTTCGTCCCAACCTGCCCGCAGCTATCAGCCAGCAACTTAATATGTTTTTAGTTGTATATGGATTTTTGTACATGCATGTGCCCGTGTGCGAGTATTTATCTTTGTGTTTCCTTCTAATTTTTTTCCCTTACATCTCTCTCACTATACATGTTTGTTTGTGTGTGTATGTTTATATATATAAGTGTAGATGTATAAAGATTTTTGTGCGGGAATATGCGTGTTGCAGTACATATTTTCTTCTCTATAGTTTCTTTCGCTTACATCTCTGTCTCTCTCAGTCTTTCTATCTCTGTCTCTCTGTTGCTCTGCTACCTCTTGCATTATATATATTTATATATACGTGAATTTCTGTGCGTTTTTCTGCACTCGCGCGAAACTCAAAATGGCCCACATTAAGACTAATTCGATATGTATTATATTTATTAACCAAAGACTTGGGATATCTAATTTGTATGATGATCTTAAAAACTACGTTTTAATAATTAACTGTCCAATATTATTCTTTCATAATTCTATTCTTTTATTTTAGCATCATTACTTAATAAAAAAAACAGCAAACACCAATGCGCAGAAACTTAACAAAGTCCAGAGAGTACTCACTAAAACATGCCAAAAAAACGTGAATACGTGGAAGGCCATTCGATAAAAAAGTGACAATCGCAAAGGCCATTCGATAAAAAAACCTGACGACCACGATGGCCATTCAATAAAAAAAAAACATGTCATTCACAAAGGCTATTCAATAAAAAGACTGACAATCAAGAAGCCCGTTCGATAAAAAAAAAAAAAAACAACCACGATGGCCATTCGATGAAAATCTGACAATCACAAAGGCCATTCGATAAAAAATTGACAATAATAAAAGCCATTCGATAAAAAACCTGACAATTACGGAAACCATTCGATAAGAAATTGACAATCAGGAAAGCCATTGGATAAAAAACCTGACTATAAAGAAGGCCATTCAATAAAAAAACAGACAATCACGAAGGCCATTCGATAAAAAAAAACTGACTATCACGAAGGTCATTCGATAAAAAGCCTGACAATCACGAAGGCCATTCGATAAACTGACAATCACGATTAGCATGACAGTAAATGAAGTCAGGGTGAAGAAAAACACCTGGAAAGCAAAGCAAACCTGCTAGCCAAGAACAACTTCAAAAGCAGAAAGAACATTCCAAGAATCTGTTTGGAAAACCTCTTGAAGTCACTGATAAACCTATCAAAATCTTATCCAGACATCAAACTAGGACAGCTTACGGAGAAAAATCTTGAGAAGTTATGAAAAAATATTAATCTATCAATTAATCAATAATGGGACGCTTGGAATAAAGAAAGCACAACAGAGGAATGGATGAAAAGCGTCATTCTCTCCTTCCCCAAATAAGGTGACCTCGGAATTACTAAGAAGCATTACTCTTAATTCTGTATCTGCTAAAGTTTACAATGCTCCGCTTTTCAATTGAATCCGATCTAGAGTCAAGAAGATTCTTCAGAAGAATCATAATGGCTCTACATTTTTAAATAGAGATATTATATTATAGATTGAAATACCAGGACTAGAAAATCTGGCAGCCACTGTGTGTGACATACTGAACCACTGGACAGCTGTTTCGAACTTATTAGGTTTCATCATCAATATATACCACCGGAGATCGAACCAGCGACCACACAGTAGAAAATCTACCACTGAGCTACTGGTCCATATCGCACACAAATCAACTCGTCATGGTAAATGCGCAGCCAATTAACTTGATGTGTCTTGTAGTTATATCCGTACTCTTTCAGAGGATAGGGTCACCTCCAGGGCTACATTTTCCCAGGGGATTAGAGATACGCATCCGCTTAATTATAACAGATATACATTCTTTTTTTTAGATAGAGGAATTATATTATGAATTGAATTACCATAACCAGAAAATCCGGCAAGCACTGTGTGTGACATACGGAACCACTGGATAGCTGTTTCGACCTTATTAGGTCTCATCAGTTGCTCAGTAGTAAAGTTTCGGCTCTGTATTCAGTGGTCACTGGTTCGATCACCGGTGGTGGAGATCACTATATACACAGCTGATGAGACCTAATAAGGTCGAAATAGCTGTCCAGTGGTTCCGTATATTGCACACAGTGCTTGCCGGATTTTCTGGTTATGGTAATTCAATTTATAATCAATGCGGCTTTTGGAGAAATCGATCGCTGATTCTGACTATCCATCGAATTATCGGAATACGTTTAAAAAGTTTCGAGGTAACACTTTGTTCGTTGGTTTCGCCAATGCATTTGATTCCATACGGAGGAAAGAAGGAGCAAATTCAACTGAGATATAGTTCCTCCAAATAAACTCTAACTGCTATGATGATGCTTTACCAAAAGTCGAAAGCAATGGTTTACTCACCTGATGGTGACACCGATTTCTTCGATGTTGTCCCTGGAGTTTTGTGAGGAGATACATTGGCAGTATATATGCTTATCATCTGGCAAGATTACGTATTACGAATGTCAATAATTATCGTAAAAGAAAATCGTTTCACATTTAAAAAAGACAAAAAAATGATGATATCCCGCAGAAACAATGACAGACGCAGACAAGGCAAATGATTTAGCGTTTCTCGTAAATACACCTACCCAGGCCGAACCCCTGGTGCATAACCTGTAGCAAGCAGCAGGAAGCATTAGCCTCTACATAAACGTAAATAAAACAGTTTATGTGCTTTAAACAAGAAGAAGCTATCTTTATTTTAAGTGGCAAACCTCTGAAATTAGTAAACCAGTTCATATACCTCGGCGGCTATATCTCATCAACTGAAAACAATTTCAACGTACACTTCTATTGACAGGTTATCGATCATACAGAAATCATAAAATAAAATGGAACTTCTTCAAAGCTATGACTGTGTTAGTACTACTGTGTGAATGCACCATATGGACTCTAACGAAAACGCATAGAGAAAAGGCTAGATGGAAACTACACGAGAATACTACGTGATGTTTTGAACAACTCCAGGGGGCAGCACCCAACTAAATAGCAGCTGTGTGGCCACTTACCTCCCATCTTACAAACCATCCAAATAAAGCAAGCAAGACATGCTGAAGATGTAAGGACGAACTCAGAAACGACATTCTCTAATTGACTCCTACACATGAAAGCACCAGTGCTAGCTGAGCTCTAAGTGGCCACTAGACGCAGGCAATAGGTACGAGTGGTAAGAGAGAATCAGGGAACTCCATGCTATCAGTACGTCTTTATAATTATGGTATATATTTGATTAAATATCATATACATCCTCTTTCCACATATTTTTGTTCCAATCCTTTCAAATTGCCATATAATTGTTTTGATGTCCGGTTGGAGTTGGTTAACAAATTTTACGTATTTAACTGTTTTCCAAGTACTTTCGTGCCCATTTCGGACCATCATCGGGGGAGTATATTTCAAAAGTACAATATAGCGATTTATTTTTATACTGGTGTAATTTTTTAATACTATACATGGCAATAGTAGCTAAAGATATTTAAGTACATTAGTACTGGTTACAAAATTTATTTTGTTAAGGTTGGGACGTTTATTTCTATTGTGAAGGGCTTCGAGAAGTCTTTGTGTACTATTCTGTTGTTCCAATATTGTTGTATTTTCGGTCAGAATTTTCAGTAATTTCTATATGTCCGAACTTGAAAATAAGATATCTAATAGTACTAAAAAAACTGAATCTACCTTGGATATGTTGATAATATACTTATTCTTGTTAATGATATTAATGAAAGAAACATATTACAAGACACATTCTAAAAAATTCAGTCCTTAACAACACCCATGATCTAAGCAATAAAATCCCCTCTCTCGATGTTTTGATTGCTGCTGCTAATAATAACTTTCCTACCTCTACTTACAAAAACCCACAAATAACAACTTCTGTAAGCTCAATTTTAAAAGTGAATTCCTCTTCCGATGTAAAATAGCAATCATTACTGACCTAACATCCCAGGCAAAATTATTCTTCTCCAAAATTATATTTTATAAAGAATTAAAAAACATAAAACAAACCCTCATCAATAATTGGTTCTCGAACTATATTGTTGATGAACAAATTAAACGTGCAATTAAGAATTTTAGCCAATAAAATAAACCCTGCAATACCCCATCCAATAAACAAGCATTTATCAAAAATTTTTACCGGATATCAAAACAACTATATGGCGATTTAAAATATGTAGACAAAGGATGCCTATAATGTTTAATCGAATATGCCTCAACGATATATATGTGTATATATATATATATATATATATATAAGCAATAGTTTTGTGTATGATTTTATAAAAAAGCTAAAAAGTTATTCTAAGTCTATTAAGTTTTAATGAAGTGGGGTGTGATTTACAAAATACGATAATTACTAAAGGTTTGTACAGGACAATTTTCCAACCCACAATAAGATTTACTTAGTCTGGTAGAGGGCCAAGAGTGGAGAACACCCCGTTCAATAATAATGATATGCAAAATTAACTTGTCACCCACTGCACCAATATCAGGCGTTCATTTATTGGCATGTACTATTTTGGCATTCAGTTTCATCTCTCGCCTTTTAATTCTCTCTCTCTCCCTCTCTCTCTCTATATATACACACACACACACACATATATATATATATATATATATATATATATATACATCGTCTCTTTCCTTGTCTCCTGCTCATCTCAAACATTTACTCTAACATCCACTTATTATCTCCTTTCTCTCTCTCTCTCTCTCTCTCTATATATATATATATATATTGCTTTCAATCTATTTGCCGCCAATGAACTCTGAAATTTCCATATTTTCCCATTTTGATAAATGTCAATTCCAATATTTCTCTATAATCTGAACTGAAGGCTGAACATAGCTACACTACAATCAAATTCTGCCCGATCGGACCGACAACACTTTCACCACCACCCCACCAAGACCAAGTCCACACAGGCACTGCTACTGCTGTTATTATCATAAGAAATACTTGTACATACCATCCCCATAGCTAGAAATTACAATTTATCCAGTTTAGGATTGAGCATTAGACAGAACACCTTAAGGTCTAAAGTTGTTGTTTTTTAATCTTAGATGTAATCTAGATTTAGTATATTATTGAAGATTTGAAGAAGTGAATTCATAATCCGGAAACGTTCTTTTTCGAGATAGACAAGTTTTGGTGTCGTATGAATAAAAAATGTGAAAAACTGAGCTGAATCTTTTTTTTTTTTTCAGCCAATAAACGCTTTAATCCTTTTGCCGCTGCAATTTCCAATTCTTTGTACTTTCAAGTAGAGCATCCTCTCACCACAAAAACGGAAAAAGATTTCCTCTTTTTTCTTTTTATATTTCTATACAAGGGGGAGTCAAAAGTTTTGTAATGTATGGGTTACATAAAACACAATTCCACAGATCCGAATGCTTTTTCTATGGTCATAACTGTGAAATACCCATCTCACCTGATATTCTCTAAGTGCTACTCATTGGATCTACTTTTATGACTTGGAGCACGACATCGGAATCCACGCTTTTAAGCTTGATCATTGAGGTTCTTGCAACACAAGCGAAATTTCTTGAACCGTCTGTACTGTGAACAACTGCGTCTTTATCTTTCATACAACAAATGTTTCTGATCGTTTCCACAGCGTTATGGCCCAGTTCGAACTTGGAATACAGTAGTTTCTGAATTAGACAACGTTGCACGTTCATCATTGTGGCTTTTAAATCGCATAGGGTATGAAGAAATGCACAACGTGTCAGAGCACCAAATACCACGATACCACCCACAAGAACGACTACCTAACATGGCTCGAACTGCTTCGGTTACGTTATATACGTGCCACAAACTAGCATGTACCAAAATATTACAAACATTTGACTCACCTTAGTATATATATAGATATGTGTGTGTGTGTGTGTGTGTGTGTGTGTGTGTGTGTTTTCAGAGGTTGGGATATTGAGCTGGTGTCGGAAAGATACATGGTAAGCCTAAGTAGCTGAAGTTAAACCAACGTAAATATTTTTGTTTTTGGAGATACAATCTCCAAAAGGACATTTAAATTGATATAAAACATTACTGCCTAATAACTGAATTTTGGAAAATTCTTACTGATAAGACATGAATATTAGAGAAATAAATAAGCAAAGATTACAGATTCTTGAAGTCCTATCCATTAGAAAATAATTTTGAATCCAGTGTCCATCTAATCAAATGTCTTCACTGTTGCCATTTATAGAACTAAATTTAAAAAGCGAATGCTACAATATAACAGTATTAATTATACTTAAAGCTTAATTCTTATAAAGTTGTATTTGCAAAGGTAGTATTACTTTTGCAATATAAATGATGAGTCCGAAAGTACTTGAGAACAAATTAACTATGCGACATTTATTAGCCAATTCAGGTCGGATATTATAACATCCATACGGTGACTTGAATGGATCAAAATAAAAATATGTAGATAAAGGACGTCTATACTTTTTAAACAAATATATATATATATATGTGTGTGTGTGTGTGTGTGTGTGTGTGTGTGATTTTTTATTATAACTAGTCTATAATTCTGATGGTGTGAAAAAAACCCAGATGATATAATTGGACAATTAAAAAAATATTACAAAAACTGATATCCGGGGGAAAATTTCATTAAAAAAAAGTAAAGACTACCATCATACGTATTATTTGAAAACAATCAACCAATAACGCGTATGCTGAGCCAAAAGAAAAAACACCGACAGTACTAATAAAACTAATTGCCCCAAAGGGAAGTGTCAATTTGAGTGTATCGTGTATAAGGCGGAGGGGAATAGTTGTGGATCTAACGAAAGTAACGTTAATAGAAATATTAAAAAGCTATATGTAGGTTCCACGCAAGGATCCTTCAAAAAAGATATTAGTCATAGAAGTAGCTTTTCATAGGAAGTATATTGACATAGAAATAGTTTATTTAACTGTGAAGGACATTAAGAATAACTTCGCTACAGATCCTATATTAAAGTAGGAGTAAAAAATATAAATTAGAGGATGAATATAGTAATTTAAGTGTGGAGTAGAAACTTCAATAATTCCATGAATTACTTAATCAAAAGTCGGAAATGCTTAATGTTTGACGACATAAGAAAAGGTGGCAGCTTGGTAGAAAAGTTACGATTTGATTTTATCTTATTTATTTATTCATTTATGCTAATTCTATTCTTTCTAGCAGTCTTTTAATCAATAAAATGTAGTTTTAGTCCAACCCTTCCTTCGTCAGAATTGTCTTGATGATCCGTTTAGGTTAAATCTAGGTAGATTTCTTCTGACTCTGTAGGTGTATATATATATACACACACACACACACATATATATATGTATATATCTATATATATATATATATGAAAATATGAACAAAATAATCAAAGGATATATATATATATATCTGTGTGTTTGCGTGTGTGTGTGTGTGTGAGGTGAGTTACTTTTAATCACATTTGAACTTTACTGAATTTGTTTTAAATCAATAGCGTTTAGACAGTAGATGTGGTTAAAAGTAGCTCATCTGGTGATCGATTTCAGGAAAATCTGAATCATGAATTCTTTTTCATCTTAAAATATTTTAATATCAAATTTTATATCAAATATCAAATACAATATTTGCTGTACTCTTTCTTCTATTTCAACTCTTGTCATAGTTTTACAAGTTTTAGTTCTGTTTTAGATTTCATGTAGCGGAGAATGTACCAATTTAATCTCTCTCTCTCTCTCTCTCTCTCTCTCTCTCTCTCTCTCTCTCTCTCTCTCTGTGTGTGTGTGTGTGTATATATATATAATGAGTTCAAAATGCTTTCCAAGAGTCAAAATAAACATAATTAAAACTTCTTTACCTTTTTTTATTCAAAAGTTGTTTTTTCTTAATTGTAAGTGACTTGTGTGCCACCCTGTATATTATCTATACATAATCTAAATTTATTTTATACATTATATATTCCTAATTAATCAGTAATGCGAACAGGGATTCCTGATTTATCACAACCCCTTACTGATTTCCAATGGTTTTTACAGTACACTCAAGAACTACATATATATGCACCCACCCTATTCTGACCCCCAGTAACTGGTTGTTTGCAGACCTCAAAATAATGTTCCAGAGAAAGAGATTTGGCTCCAATGAATAAGTAATATCGGAAACTGATATAATGGAAGATCCTGAAACCCCCTGTGAATGGATTGCTCGGTCTATAAAAGACGCGAGTAAGCAGTAACCAAGGGTAGAAGCGAGAGTACCCACTCTGGCATTCAAGATACAATCGAGTGTCCATATATTATTTGTTCGTTGTACTTACGAACGATAAACGTGTTATACTTACTCTTCGTGTGGAGTCTTATTTATACTGAGTATATTCCCCCAGGGATATATCAGATTTGGCGACGAGGTATTCGAGAATGAACTCACACACAAATCTATATCAGATTTGGCGACGAGGGATTCGAGAACGCACTTACACACAAATCTATATCAGATTTGGCAACGGGGGATTCGAGAACGCACTTACACCCAAATCTATATCAGATTTGGCGACGAAGAATTGAGTATGAATTCACACCCAAATCTATACCAGATTTGGCGACAAAGGATTCATAAAACAAACTCCCATCCAATCTATAAGATTGGACGAACGATGTAGAATTTTTTTTGGACCAGTTGAAAAAAAACATTTTCAACACACCCGGAAATATAACAAGGATTTGAAGTACTTCAAACGAGCGTGAATAAATAAAAAACCAACAGTGGCGTTTAGAGAAAAAATGTTTTGCTTTTTCCCAACTCCTCATTGAAAGAAAAAGTAAAACTACGTTTTTCTAGCCCAAACTATTTAATTGTTGGTCAACTGTTTGGTTGGATTTTGTTTTACATATTTGTTTTATGCTAAATATGGAACAATTAATGGAATTGACAAAAATGCTTGGCGCTGCAGTACAACAATTACAACAACAGTTTGTACAGCAACAAAAAAATTTCCAGAAACATCAGACAGATGTGCAAAAACAAATTGTAAAACAGCAGGACATTTTGCAAAAAATATTGTTAAAGCAAGGCAAACGGGAGAAAGGTTCGAATACTTTTTCTGTAGAGGACATAGCAAACTCGCTGTCAGAATTTATTTATAAACCTGAGGAAGGAGTAAATTTTCCTGCGTACTTCAAAAGGTACGAAACAATTTTTGCAAAAAGGTGTCAATTATGGTCCGATGAAAAAAAAATTATGTTAGTACTACAAAAGTTAGGCGCTCATGAAAACACAAAATATACGAATTACATATTGCCGAAAAAAACGGAAGAGATGTCGTTTGAAGAAACTAGAGAAACTCTATCCAAAATGTTTAGAGAACGGGATAGTTTATTTCATACCAGGTATAAATGTTTGAACATAATTAAAGAAGACGATGAAGATTTCGTAGCATACGCCGGGAAAGTAAATGCCTTGTGTGAACGGTTCAAACTTAAAGACCTTAAGGAGGACATGTTTAAGTGTTTAATATTTTTACAGGGCTTGACATCAAATAAGGATAAAGTGATTCGGTCGAAGATATTGACAATGTTAGAACAAGATACGGAGATAACATTGCAAAAAGTATCGGAAGAATGCCAGAAATTAATTAATATCAGACGGGATAACATATGCATTGAAGAAAAAATGTTACCCGAATAAATAAAGTCAAACGTGACAATAAAGAAAGAAAGGAAAAGTGAACCTTATGAAAGAAGGGTAAAAGAACGCTATGAGAGAATTTATTGCAAATATGTGGAAGTTCGAATCATACGACAAGTAGATGTTATTTAGGAACAAGATTTGTTTCGAATGTGCTTCTATGTATAAAAAGAGAAATTATCAGAAGCCTAAAAAGATAATTGTAGTTTTATCGAAAGTTATGAAAAATAACTGGAAAAGGAAATATATAGACATGAAAGTTAATGGTCGAAACATTAATTGTTTGCTGGATACAGGGAGTGACATTTCTACAATTGACGAAACTACCTGGAAAAAGATAGGCAAACCTGAATTACAGAATACAGGCACAATAACAAGAGGTATTTCGGTAAGCAAGCTAAAATTCAAAGGAGAATTTGATGCTAAAGTAACACTCGAAGGCAAAACGCATAAAACGAAGATCTATGTCATAGCAGGGAAAAATGTAAATTTATTTAGCATTGACTTAATAGTTTTATTTGATTTATGGGAGAAGCCGATATACGCGTTTTGTTGGAAATTAAATGCGTCGAGTATGGGAAAGTCAAAACAAACTGAAAACTTTGTGAATAAGTTAAAAAGCGAATTTAATAAAGTTTTTGCGGACGAACTTGGTTGTTGTACGAAGACTGAAGTGAGATTCGAACTCAAAGACAACATAAAACCGGTATTCAAGCCAAAAAGAAAAGTCCCGTTTACATCGTTAAAAACGATAGACAAAAAGTTACGGAGATTAGAAGAAAATGGAGTAATTAAAAAAGTAGACTACTCGGAATGGGCATCACCTACAGTCTACGTGAAAAAGAAAAACAATAAGATAGGGGTCTGCGCGGATTTCTCAACCGGACTGAATGAATGTCCAAGGGATCACACTTATCTACTTCCCACACCGGAGGAGATATTTTCAAAGTTGAATGGAGGCAAAGTCTTCTCGAAAATTGATTTGTCAGAAGCTTATCTGCAAGTCAAAGTAGAAGAAGAATGTACAAAGTATCTAACCATTCACACACATAAAGGTTTATATCGACTGAGACGGTTGCCTTTCGGTCTGAATGTAGCACCGAGTTTATTTCAGCAAATTATGGATATGATGCTTTCTAGTCTGGAATATGCAATGGCATACTTAGACGATATATTAATAAAGAGCGAAAATTTCGAGGAACACAAAAGTCATGTCCGGGAAGTTTTTAAAAGAATTGAGAAATACGGATTTACGGTCGGACTTGAAAAGTGCAAATTTTTTATGACCAAAATAGAAAATTTGGGTCAAATAATCGATCATGAAGGAAGAAGACCGAACCCAAAAAGAACGAAAGCCATATAAAATATGCCTATTCCGGATAACGTAACTAAACTAAAATCATTTCTTGGTTTAGCTTACTATTACAATTTATATATTCCTAATATGCACGAACTGAGAGCGCCATTGAATAAGTTATTGAGTAAAATTAAAAAGTGGTTCTGGACTAAAGAATGCAATAATGCATTTAATAAAATAAAGAAGTGCTTATTATCGGATTTAACTTTAGCCTACAACGATCCGAAAAAGGAGTTAATTGTAGCTTCAGACGCAAGTAATTATGGCATAGGGGCCGTGCTGCTACACAAATTTGAGGATGGGGTAACAAAACCTATAGCTCATGCTTCAAGAGCTTTACTACCCGCGGAGAGAAATTATAGTCAAATTAAGAAGGAGGGACTCGCAATAACGTATGCTGTAAAAAAATTCATCGATTTATTCACGGGAGAACATTCGTTCTACAAATTGACCATAAACCGTTATTGTCGATTTTGGGGTCGAAAAAAGGTGTTCCTACTCATTCCGCAAATAGGTTACAAAGATGGGGAGTGATTTTATTAAATTACAACTTCAAAATACAATATATGCCATCCAAGAAAATCGCACACGCGGATGGTCTTTCTAGACTAATCCCGGACAACGCTGAACTGTTAGAAGAAGCAGTGATCGCAGCACTGAAGCAAGAACAATAACTAAAGGAAGTATTGATTAATACCGTTAGCGAATTACCAGTTACGCTGGAAGAAATTAAAAAAGCAGCAAAACGGACGAGTACATAATCAACATGAATAAACAAGAGAAAGGGACGAGAAAAATAAAACACTAAATGTCACCATTTTCCATATGTGATGAAACTTTGATGTATGCTCAAAGAGTCTTACGAAAGAAAGTTTTGAAAGAATTTCATTTGGGTCATCCGAGTATATCCAGAATGAAATCATTAATGAGAAGTTACATGTATTGACCGAAAATGGACCAGGACATTACGGATCTGGTAAAGGGTGTCAATTAGCAGCCAAATCACCACCAGTAAGAACTCAGCCCAGGCAAAAGACGGATATCACTTGGTCACGTATTTATATGGACTACGCAGTGCCATTAAATGGATATCATTATTTGGTGATCGTAGATAGCTACTCTAAATGGCCGGAAGTTTTCAAATATAAACACTTAACAGAAGTTTTCAAATATAAACACCCAAACACTTCGTTTAGCGCTCTTATCGTATTTGTATATGATAAGAGCGCTAAACGAAGTGTTTAGTCGGCTGGGAGTCCCTAATACCATAGTAAGTGACAATGGAACGATGTTCACAGGAAGTGAATTTAAAGTTTATTGTGATTCGTTAGCAATCGAACACATAACAACACCGACGTATAATCCTCGATCAAACGGACAGGCGGAGAGGTTCGTCGATACATTTAAACGGGCATTTAAAAAAAGCCAAAGGGTTCGACACCGAAAAGAAAAACATTCAAACTTTTTGATGGTTTACAGAATAACGCCCAATCAGAATATAAAGGGAAAGTTATCGCTTGCCGAAATCATGTATGCAAGGAAAATACGTTCAGTATTCGACAGGTTGTTGCCAAATAGAAAGAAGAACTATACGAAAATAAAGACGAACTATAAATCGTAGAAAGAAGGAGATAAAGTCTTCTTTAGGAACTATTGGACTGGAAAATGTTTTTAGGAGTATGGTATTGTAACTAGAAGAATCGGGAGAGTTATCTACATAATTCAAGGATCAAAGACTGTCTGTAAGAGACATATTAATCAATTGAGAACCCGATATATAGAAACCGTTCAAAATAATGTAGAAATACCAATGGAGGTATTGTATGATTCTTTTCAAATAAAACCACCCATGAACGTGGGAATGACGATAGAGGCAACAACGAAACAAAAAACTACTGATTCTTCTAAATGTGAAAGTACACGGACTGAGAAGAGAATTAGTTGTTGGAAAAGGAAGAGGACTAAACACCTACGTCTTAATCCGAAAAGAAAGAAATACTGAAAACAAAATTCGATGAAGAATTTAGTTCCGGGAAGGGGATATAGTGGAAGATCCTGAAACCCCCTGTGAATGGATTGCTCGGTCTATAAAAGACGCGAGTAAGCTGTAACCAAGGGTAGAAGCGAGAGTACCCACTCTGGCATTCAAGATACAGTCAAGTGTCCATATATTATTTGTACGTTGTACTTACGAACGATAAACTTGTTATACTTACTCTTCTTATGGAGTCTTATTTATACTGAGTATATTCCCCCAGGGATATATCAGAAACTGAGGCGTATTTTGAGGCCAAAAACAAATCGTTCGATAAAAAAAGCATCGAATTGTTAGAGAAGCGTTGGAATCAGTGTATTACCCTAGAAGGAAACTATGTTGATGAATAAAGTCTAATTTTGTCTAAAATTTGTTTTATTATTTAGGCCCGGGATATATTGAGTGATGTGTTACATCTTATGAATCTATTCCCTCGGAAATGCTTGCCTTATTTCTTAACGACAGGCAATTCCCTCTTTTTGGAATTTTCCTTGCAGAATATATAGATTGAGTATTGAAATTCACTAAGATGAATTTTTGGCCCGAAATTGTAAAAGTTCTACGCTAAACAACCACTTCTTCCCTACTTTCATGAATACTTCTGTAAGGTTGACGACAACAGAAAGAGGTTTTTTGCATGTCATCAAATACGAATATTTTTATTCACACTATCGACTACGAATAATTCTTAAACAGATCTATTTGACCCTTGGATAGGACCCTAACAAATATCACCACTCTAGGTCAGAGTAGACCTGGTAGTTATGACAATGAAATGGTACTCCACACTCCCCACATCTTGAAAACTGGAGCCTCACCATCAGATGCCGTTTAGCATCACACCCAGGACATCCCTTTTTTATGGGGGAGCTTACCCTTCTGAAGGGTAAACAGTCAGTGTCTTCTGAGCCCTACCGACAGTGCGAGTGCCAGTCAAATTGCAGATTGTATTATCAATTTTTTACAAATAGAAATTATGTAAGAGACATGACAAGAAGGAAAACTTCGGCTCAATGTTCTCTCTTTATTCGATTCAACTGCTGACGTCACACTATGGCACCTTATCTAGATAAGAATGAATAAATAAATAAAAGCTTTGATAGGTTTCTCAGTGTTATGGAAAGCAAATAACGTAGTCACCATCTTTTCCATGCAAGGGAATAATCTATATTTCTATCTGATCGCCAACCGGTATAGATACGAAACTCATAAAAGTCAATTAAGCGTCCATTCACTGATAAAAGGGTATGGACAGTGCAGTGACCATTGGCACTATCTACAAAACTCGGAAGCAGGAAATCGAAACAGACGACAACTTTTGTGCGGCGCGAAAAAGAAGAAAAATCTCAACTGGCTGCTTTCGCAGATATTTAAAACGAAAATTATTTTTCCGCCTTGAAATAATCATGTTTTTTTATTACTTCTCGAATGACGCGTCAAATATATATATATATATATATATATATATTATTTTATTATGCACCTTATATACATGATGTGCTCTAAAATTAATGCCTCCAATTTATTTCCACGGAGCAGAGAATATGTACTTACCTAACCCCTACACCACGAGCAGGATACAATGTCAATATTAAGCGGAGTACAGCTGGTTCAAAATATTTCTCCTAGACTGGTTGCCTTATCAAAATTAAGTTAACCCGGTATGCCATACAATTTATCCATAGCTGGCATTTTTCCCCTGCCAACTCCAGAAAGCTTTCTTCCTGAGGGTTACCCCATATTAAACTAACCTCGTGTCATATTCTGGCCTCGTGACGTGAAGTAAATCGTGTATAGTATCGACCTTAAATAAGTACCAGACATTTTTTAAATAGGCATTACAAGGTCAATTTTAAGCGGAGTACAGCTGATGTCAGGGCTTTACTTCTCCTAAACTAGTTTCTTTTCCCAGGCTAAAGAACCCAGTTTACCTTAATATTTTACCCATAGCTGAAGGAAGAAAAGCTGAAGGAAGAAAAGATAGATCCATGCTTTTCTGAAGAGTATAAGTGCAAAGTGGAAAAAAGCTTTGTCGAGGATTTGAACTCCGATCACTGTTTTCGTCTCCTACTACGATAACCGTTGCACAAAGTGCAGGGTGTATGATAACACCATTAGATAGAGCAAGTTTTCAGCAACAAAACGGAATTTTTCTACGCTGTAACCATTATTCTCATCAGTAATGTATAATAACCTCGCATATCGCGCTCATAAAAGTATCACTACGAATACCGACAATTTTATTATGTTGGCCTACAAACTCAAAAGCGGACGTTGATGGTATGAGATTTGAAGTTTAATTTTCTTGTTAATAATCAATAATTTCTTGCCTTGTAATTGATAGCAGCTGAGTCGTATTACGATGCAGAGGTGTATCAAAACTTTTTCTGTGCAAGGAAAACATTGCACCTATTGACATTCATCAACGCTTGCTAACGTTTACGGAACCAAACAGTTCACTGAGTGGTGAATTGAGTAATGCATTTTTACAGTGGCGGCAATGAGTGATAAGTCATGTTTAACGAAAAGGTAAACCCTCGAAATGTAGAGCGCCCTGATCAGCTCAGTTACACAAATCGGAATGATGTAAAATAAACTATGTGGGTATTTTCCTGACAATGCCTCCGAAAATGTATATTCATAAGTGGTAATTACGTGGAAAAATTGAGTTCTGTATCTGAAAGATTTCTCAGTTAAAAATCGTTATTGAACTGTCGGAATTATTATTATCATTTGTAAAAATAAAAGCTGCAGCCCTTGACACTAGAAGTGATAGATCTATCCTTGTTTTTAAACAGCTCACAGAATTTGTCTCTCTCTCTCTCTCTCTCTCTCTCTCTCTCTCTCTCTCTCTCTCTCTCTCTCTCTCTCTCTCTCTCTCTGACATGACCAAAATTATAAGCACTACGCAGAATTTCTCTTCTCCCAAGAAATATAAATTCAATTTTCTTTCTCTTCATTGAACAACCGGTCAGACAATGTTTTATTTTACAATGGACATTTTCAATCCCGTTCGGAACTAACGCTACTCAAGCCGAATCTCGTCTGCATCTCTTGGAGCAGACAGTAAGAAGCATTGGTCTCTACGTGAACTCAGATAAAACCAGTTCATGAGTTTGAATGACAAGTCTCTGAAATAAGTAGACCAGTTCATATATCTCGGCACTAATATCTCATCAACAGAAAGCAATATCAATATACAGCCTCGAAAAAGAATGGACTTCTACTGATTAACAACCATGTGAAAAACTGGTCTCTCTGATAAATTAAAACCAGCGATGACTGAGAAGTACAAATGACAAAAGGGAATCCGTGCAGTCAACACCCCTTGATCATGATGATGGACCTTAAATGACTTGTACTGTGACGGACACACTTTTTTTTATCACTAAAACAGTCTTTTACTCGCTATTAATTTTCGCTAAATTTCAATTAACTACTTAGGTATCCCCAAAAAGTCGGATTACTTTTTTAATACTTGATGTTATATAGGCCATAAACGATATTTGTCTTGTAGGTTGTGAAAAATTTTATCCAAAAATGATTATCAATTTAATTACAAATTAACTTTATCTATTTTAAAATGGTTCCGTTGGGAAAGCACACACCGAGGAAAACGTAGTTCAAACTTTTCGAAACAGTGCGAGAAGTTCAGTCTTATTAACTACTTTTCAAAGTTCACCAATTTAAATTGATCTGAATTCAAAATTGTTAAAATTTAATACAGCATAAAAACTAGTTTGTGAGAAGATAAACAGCAGAAAATTAACGATATAACAGACACATGCGTAAATAATTTTGACTGATGCATATATATATATATATATATATGTATATATATGTATATATATATATATATATATAGTTTACTTGTACAGCTTAATTTGAACTTGAACAAAACGTTATCGTGACCTTACAATGACGTTATCATTTCGTCATAAGATTGAAATTTTCATCACTGAATTAACGATTCATTGAAATCTTGTACATTGACTTCACATGTGAATTTCACGGACATTCTATTCTCGTTCAAATCTTTCGTCATTGAATTAATTCTTCGATACTGGAAAGTTGTCAATGCAGCAAAAGCTGATACGAAGAGTCTGTATCTTAGTCTTACCGATAATCAACAATGTTTGGTGAGGGTGATGCACTATGTTTATATAATATAATTATTATAAATATCTACACACACACACACATAGATAGATAAATAGATAGATTATTCCCTTGCATGGAAAAGATGGTGACAACGTTATATTTCATTTTGTTAACTGCCTGATGATTGTTGTTTTGTAAAAACTCCACGAAACCCAAGGGTCACAAACCAAATTCCATGACATTAAATATATATATCTAATATATATCTATTTATCATTATTATATAATAGCTCAATCCTAGATATTTAGCACTCTCCATATATTATGGCAATTGGTTCGCTACAAACCCACAAAGTGATTTAGTGACCACCAACACTGTTCTATTTCTGAATTTCTTTAATAAAACGTTTTAGATTTTTCTTCTGGTTCTGCTTCGATTTGGGATAATTTATTTTTGTCTAAAAATAGAAAAATTATGTGTTTAACCTTGAATTTTCCCTTACTATGAGGAATACTTTTATTACGTTGATGACAACAGATTAAAGAGCTGATTATTGTCGGGGGGTAAAATCCAGCAGTCATGAGAAGCAATCAACCAGTTGGATGATCAGCTGTTGGAGGAAGAGAAACAACAATAATTGCAACAAGAACCTTAAATGTGGACCCTTGTTGTTACTTCCTTAGTTGTTATTTGAAAAGGGTGAATACCGTAGCCATGGTAAATAACCGTATGCCTTTGTCTCTAGGATTCAGTATTTCTTCCAGTCTCCCACTGTTGCTCTGACTAAATTTAAGATATATATATATATATATATATATATATATATATATATATATATATATATATATATATATATAATGCAATGCTGCCTTTCTCCACCAGGCCGTTCAAGTTAATATGTTAATCGAGATGGATGATAAATTTGTGGCATAGTGGTTATTGTCTAGAAAATTGACTCGGTGATCCGAGTTCAAAACCTGGACGAGGCTGTTTGCGTTTGACTGTGTGCTAATGCCTTTGGGAAAGACATGGATCTATCAATTCTCACCACCCTCAGCCATGGGAAAATATTAGGGCAGAAGAAATGCTGTAGCTTTGATACGGCAATCGATCTCAAAAGAAAATTCTGAAATTCAAATTAATGGCACTTTGCTTTGCTTTGTTTTTTAAATTGACCTTATGTCACACCCTTACCGTAGTGAAGGGGTTGAAATATCGATACATTTCGAAATACCTTCCAAATATAACCATCTGTTTATAGTGTCTCCTATTAATCGCCATGCGTTTCTGTCTGGAACTCACGTTCACAAAATTGTCTGATGACATCCTTAACAAATGATTTGGCTGCTTTGAAAATCAGCATGTACGAAATTAACTTTTATCTGAGATCAAAATTCGCAACTTGCTGACCAACAATGAAGATCCATTAAAGATATATTTTGTTTTTGATTTAGGATTTTGCCATTTTTCTGATATTCTTCAAATTGCTCTGTTTTCAGAGCTGGAGCTAGACGCTCTCCTCTCAATCAGAGTTCTCACTACCAGTCTGTCCTAGTGGTCTGTGCTGCCTTCTCTACCAGTCTTCTGTTGCTTCTAAATTAAATCTATAATCCCGCCGATATACATAATCCAATGCTCATCTTTTCTGCTTTACCGTTCAGTTTATGTTTTGATTAACTCAGCTTCAGAATGTTTACATTCAACTTCATTATAGAACATGTTTTTTTAAATAGCATTCAATGAAGATTGAAAATACCATCTTCTGAAAAAAGAACTTTTGTTGATATTAGCGGAAAAAATGGAGGAAATGCATCCAAAGCATTCAATAAACAAGTAAATTCTGTATTACACAAGTGTTACAGTGATAACCACCAAGACACAATCATATATATATATATATATATATATATATATATATATATATATATATATATATATATATATATATACGAATAATATATATATATATTCTCTCTCTCTCTCGCTATATATATATATATAAAGCCAAAAAAATCAGCCAAACAATAATATATATATATATATCTTTGTTTAAATTGGCTGATTTGTTTGGCTTGGATGGTAGCCAAAACTGAGACAAACAATGTCAACAACGTTTAGGGTTAAAAGAGACGAAATGACATATTGTGAAAAGCTAAATTGGCCAATGATTGAAATAGCTTCCTCTTAACTCTCTCTCTTTCTCTCTCTCTCTCTCTCTCTCTCTCTCTCTCTCTCTCTCTCTCTCTCTCTCTCTCTCTGATATATATATATATTATATTATTATATTATATATATATTAGTGGAGACTCTAGGTCATCAGTGCTACTCAGGCTCATATTTCTAATATATATATATATATATATATACATATCATCAAAACCTTACAGGAGATATGTAACCCTGAAGCAATATAACCGGAGAGATTATATTCTGCAAGTGTTATCCTGCACTGACTACTCACAGAAGTTGAGTATCATACAAGCCACACAAATGTATAGCAATGAAAACCAAGAGATACAGCATGGTAGATATGAAGTAAGGCGGATGAATCCAGATGCCTGTCAACGACGCAGTTCACTAGATACTGAGCATGGGAACCTCATAGGGAAACGTCCAGGATCAAATTGTTCAGTCAGGAAACTACAGCTACTCATGTAAGAGTAGCGTCCATTGATAAAGAAAAAAAGCCACCGACAGAGTACCATGACTTTTTGTCAGGGAACTCCGTCCTTTTATGATTTGAACTGGTTAGTCGTTTGAACTTGAACTGAGTAAAACGTTTTCATGACTTTGCAATGACATTATCAACTCGTCATATAATTCAAACTGATATCATTCAATAAATGATTCATCGAAAGGAATAGAATATCCATGAAATTCATGTGTAACGTCAGTGTACACTGACGTTGCACATGAATTTCATGGATATTTTATTCCTCTCCACGTTCAATATAATGGCGTGTTATCTTGTCAGTTAATTCAAACATTACATCACAGATTTAACACTTCGTTACTGGAAAGATGTAAATCCAACAAAGAAAAATAAAAGAGGTTGCATCTTCATCTGGCATTCCCACGATATTATAGAAAATCAACAAAGTCGAAGAGGAGGCGATTGTAAGATACTACGGGGGCGCCCAGGGTCAGTTGTAATGATTCTTTGGTCCTGAAACCATCCCGACCCATAAATCTTCATCTGGTAAACGCCTTCTTGTCTGTAGGACAATTTTTTTGGTTTTTTGTGTATTTATAAATATTCTCACGCACACACAAACATATATATATATATATATATTGTCTTATGACTTATGTTCTTACTACCTGAAACATTTAATTGTGGCATTTGATTTAACTTAACAATAAAGGTTTTATTATTACTCTGTTTCGATATTGCTTCATTTTGCAATTTTGTAGAAATTAATTATTAACGTAAAATAGGGGAGCAGTGTTGCGGTTGATATTTGACCTAATGGTCAAACACCTGCGGAAATTATAACTGACAGTATTTGGTCATGAATCATTCCCCTCCAACATGAGAACTAAGATATTAAAATGAATATCACGCGCTAAGTGAGGCCCTGAGATCTTGTCAGCTTGGTTCAGACTTAAAGAGAAGAACTCGCATAAGTGAGGGCTTAGTGTCTGGACGCACTCTCCGGAATGAGGCTTCGGAGCACCCTCCTTGCATAAAATGATTGATAAAGAATTTCTTCTCCTTTTAAAATGACGATGGGAGACTTTACTCATGAATAAAAAGAGTTGGTTCGTTTTAACCATCAACAAAATAAATGTGGGAATCTATAACATCAACCATATTTGTCAAGACCTTTGTATCACCTTCCGAACCACTTTTCAACGCATCCTTGTATATAATAGATTTATGTTACAAATTCTTGTCATAAATATATATATGTATATATATATATATATATATATGAAGGAAATATGGTCATTATTTTTATTCGTGTTTTGTTCGTTTGTTTTTGTTGTATGTGATTTGTTTTGTTTGCGATGAGGGTTAATTTCTTTTCCACTTATTACTTTGACGCTTGTCACCCGAAATCGCTAAAAACCTATAAGAAATTGCTACTGTTAAAATAAGTCTCAAATATTTTTTTCTTCCAGCCTCTGTCATCCTATAGTGTTATTTATTTCTTCGTCACGTCCACAACTAAATCTTAATGCATTACTCTTACTCACAAAAAAAAAACAGACACAGAGCAAATAAAAAAAAGAGGAGAGTAAGAGGAAGTGAAAGGAAAGTCAAAAACGTGAAATGGTAGAAAGAAAGAAAGAAAGAAAGAAAGAAAGAAAGAAAGAAAGAAAGAAATGTGGAAAAAAGAAGAAAAAAAAAGAAAACGGCAATCCATCATTGACTTTCTTGTGAAGTGCACCAGACCTAGACATCATTCACATGACCGGCCGGCACGTACCGACCATCTACTCACCACTTGGTGCGCCTATTGTCGCTGACCCCCGCTTGCTAAATTCTACACCACGTAATTAGCCCTAGGTTCCCTTGCAATGCACAGGAGGCTTTTGAGGAGGTTCCCTGTGGCTAATTCTTGACTGCGAGCCAAAACGAAGAATCAGGAATGCATCAAGTCTCACAAAATAAATGGATGGTGGGATAGGCGATAAGACGGGAGAATAGCTAAATATTGTAAATGGCAGAAAAGTAAGACAGAATAGGAATTAGGAAACTTGACAGAAGACGAGAGAGAGAGAGAGAGCACATATAGCAAACAGATATCCTTATTCGCATATAGAGACACCTTGATATTATTTTTGCTCTCTCTCTCTCTCTCTCTCTCTCTCTCTCTCTCTCTCTCTCTCTCTCTCTTATATATATTATATATATAAGAAAGAGAGGGAGAGAGGGAGAGAGAGAGAGAGAAAGAAAGAGAGAGAGCGTCACATATAATACCGAGCAACAAAATCTATACTAAATAAGATTAATATTATACGGGGTGATGTAAATAATACATATTTTTAAATTTTTAAATTTAACGTCTTTTGAATTAAAAGAAAAAAGAAGGTAGAGAAATCTTATTTTGATTATATTCATTTTGACTCTTGAAAATTGCATGAATATTTTCATTTTCAGCTTCACACAACTTTTTTTTTTTACTCTAAAGTAACTTTTTCGTCACTTTTTAATATAAATCCGCTTGCCCATGCAGAAGTTGAAACTCTAATCAGCGGAAAGATTAGGACTGCCCAATCAGAAAATGGGGGTGTTCTCGTGGTATAATAGTTAAAGCAATGGACTGCGAAATCGTACTCCCTTCGCGCTATTACGTTCACTTTCGGGCAAATACCCTTGGGAATGGTATGAACCCCCTTATCCTCCCAGCTATGGGTTAAATAGTACCACTACTGTTCTTCTAGGAGAATAGCTTTGGCATTAAATAACCTACAAAGGTTGATATGCCATAAAACAAAGAAACCAAACCAAACCAATCGGAAAAGCATCAGAAAATATGGAGAAAAAGAAAATACATGGGAATATTAGTCATGCTGACTTGTAGTATATGTACAAACCAGAATCTTTCCCAGAAAATAAGATGCATGAAATTCTATGTGACTTAGAAATATAAGCAGATCATCGACTCCTGGTCAAAGAACCACATCTAGAGTTAATTGACAAGAAAAGAACTTGTCATCATGTGGATTTTAAAGTTCTAACCGACTATAGAGTGAAAGTAAAAGAAAGCGAAAAGATATACAAATACATGGATTTTGCCTAAGAGCTAAAGAGTGTGGAACACGAAGGTGACGGTGATACTAATTGTAGTTAGAAGATTTGGAACGGTCCTCAAAGTCATGGAAAATCGACAGCGGAAATTGATCAGAGGAAGAATCGATACTGTCTAGATTACAGCAATGTTAAAATCCGTTAGAATCCTTAGATTCTAATGAAAAACCCATTAATTAAAACTAGTATGAAAAACTCACAAAGAGGAGAATGATAAAAGTATTAATATATATATATATATATATATATATATATATATATATATATATATATATATATGATACTTTCACGTAGATAAGCTCGCCATAGTTTAATAAAATGTCATATTAGTCAATATAAAAGTCAAGACCAAACCACATAAGAAAAATGCTTATGGATAACACAAACATTCTATATAAGCATAGACTCAAATACCACAAGCGCTATCAGCGATAATGATAAAAATAAAAATCTACAAAAACTAAAATAACATTCAGCCTGGGAACTGATATACGAAATGTAATATCTTTATACAGCTGTTAATATTATACATCAGCTCCACGTTTGCTACATGGTTGACACACGCGATCTAAATTTAGAAAATCGAACATAACAAAATACAATAGAAAAATTAGTCAAAATCTCTCACATCCAAAACAAAAAGCATTTTAGATTCATTGGATGTTTAAGGAGAAAAATAACATCTTGACTATAACTTGCCCAGTCAGCCGGGGCTGTAGAATACACCGACTGCTTCTCTGCAGAGGGGTAAGACCACTTCAACGAGTGTCCTAGATATGATACTAAACAATCTTATGGCGAGACTTCAGTAATGCTGGCCCTTTGGGGAATTCAGAGTACCCCTTCATTGCCATCGCTCCCACGTTCACTCTGGCCTGAAGTGGTAGCACCTAATACGATCCCAACTATGGGTCAAATAGAATTAAACTGCATACTTATGCTAAACGGAATTGCTTAAAATAGAACTATTTTGACATTTAAACAGTACACTTATGCTAAACTGAACTGCTTGAAATAGAAGTGTTTTAACATTTAAACTGCGTACTTATGCTAAACTGAATTGTTTGAAATAAAACTGTTTTTGACTTTGAAGCTATACTTACGCTAAATAAATTGTCTGAAATAAAACTGTATTGACATTTAACTGTGTGTAAACAGAAACTATACTTATACTAAACTGATCTGTTTGAAATAGAACAGTTTATTTGTCTAAAAATGGATTTGGCATTAAAGAACCAACAAATGTTTATATGCCATAAAACCTAAACAAACAAATAAACAAACTTGACTATAACCTTTAAAATAACCAATGATCGAGGAAAACTCGAGGAGAAAAATTTAGACAATTTTTGATTTATTGATTGATTTATTGATTTTAATGGAATGTCAACCCGACTAAAGCATGAGGTTAGGGAATCTCATTCATTGTACGTTCATATTTACTTTTAGGGGGCAGTTGTTCCTTAAGAGTTTCCGAAGAAATAGATCCACGACCTCACAAATATTAACCATCCGCAGAATCCTTGAAGGTGTACGGGCAAAGAACCTACAAGCGACATTAATATTTGTCGACTTTACCAAGGCTTTCGACTCCATTCACAGAGGAAAGATGGAACAAATCCTACTAGCGTACGGCATACCTAAAGAAACCGTAGCGGCAATAATGATTCTCTATAGAAACACTAAAGTAAAAATACGATCACCGGATGGAGACACAGAATACTTTGACATTGTAGCAGGAGTACTACAAGGGGACACGCTGGCCCCGTACCTCTTTATCATTTGTCTAGACTACGTACTTAGAACATCGATTGACAAAATCAAAGAGAATGGCTTCGAACTGACGAAGAAAAGAAGCAGAAGATACCCCGCAACAACAATTACCGACGCCGACTACGCCGATGACATAGCGATACTGGCAAATACACCTGACCAAGCCGAAACACTTCTGCATAGTTTGGAACGAGCAGCAGCAAGCATAGGCCTCTATGTTAATGCACACAAAACGGAATACATGTGCTATAACCAAAAGGGGGACATCTCCACTCTAGAAGGAACCCCACTTAAACTAGTAGACAAATTCACGTACCTAGGAAACAGCGTCGAATCAACCGAAAAGGACATCGAAACGAGGCTAACGAAAGCATGGACAGCTATCAATAGGCTATCGATTATATGGAAATCAGACCTAACCGATAAAATGAAACGCAGTTTCTTCCAGGCAGCGGTCACATCGATACTGCTATATGGATGCACTACATGGACGCTAACAAAACGGCTGGAGAAGAAACTAGATGGCAATTACACAAGAATGCTGCGTGCAATCCTGAACAAGTCCTGGCGGCAACACCCCACAAGACACCAACTGTACGGCCACCTGCCCCCTATCACGAAAACTATTCAAGCTAGACGAACCAGACATGCAGGACACTGCTGGAGAAGCAGAGATGAACTCATAAGAGATGTACTCTTATGGATCCCCACACATGGCCGCGCAAAAGCAGGGCGACCAGCTCGAACGTACATTCAGCAGCTATGTGAGGATACAGGGTGTTGTCCTGAAGACCTACCTAGGGCGATGAACGATAGGGAGGAGTGGCGAGAGAGGGTCAGGGATATCCGTGCTACCAGCACGATATGATGATGATTATGATTTATTTATTGCATGAACCGAATACGAATAATAGTTAACAGATTTGACCCATACATCGGACCCATACATCGGTCTGAGTAAACCTGGGAGTAATGGCAATTGAAGGCTCACTATCAGATTTAGTTTAGTGTCATACCCAGGACGCCTCTTTTTTTGGAGGGCTTACTCTTCTGCAGCGGATAAAGTCAGTATGATTGAAGTTACATCGACAGAGTATAGACATTTTTTGTATAAAATTGAACCAAACTTGAAAAATCTTGTAAAACAATTTGAAAAAAATAAATCAAAATGTTCGAAATGGACATTTCTGTGGTTCTTAAAGAACAAAACGGATTTTCTTTACTCTCTCTCTCTCTCTCTCTCTCTCTCTCTCTCTCTCTCTCTCTCTCTCTCTCTGTGCCTATCGGGCATCTTTCTTGATAACGAGATCAGTGTTTGCACAGAACTGAGATATGTGTCCTTGCTGGTCGGCGAACACTGTCCATCGGAGAAGGTCGCTTATGAATTCTTCCTTCCTTCTCTAGCAGTGCACAGCATGCCTTAATCGTCTTACTTGGATGGTTTGTGAGATGAGAGGGAAGTGGCCGTGCAGCTGCTGTTTTGTAACGTGTTGCTTCCAGAATTTGTTCAAAACAACACGTAGTTCCCATTTAGCTTTTTCTTTGTGCTCTTTTTGAAATCCAACTGGGGTCGCTATACAGTAAAACTGACACAGTTAGAGTTTGGAAGAATTACTGTTTTATACTAAAGATCAGATTTTTACCATATATGAATATTCTATTATACTCGCTATTATATTCGCAAATATATAAATATGTGTGTGTACGCGCACACGTATGTGTTGTTTATCAACTTAAGAAATAGTTTAAAGATTTTTTTAAACAATTTGATATACAGACACTTACGATACAGAATTTTATAGAAAAACACTTTCACTGATCAAGGCAAATTAGAGATATCCTCTCACGTTTTCACGAGATTTATCTTCTGTTTCAAATGTGGTTTGAGAACCACATCTATCCCTCAAACGTGTCACAGGAAACACTGAAAGACAGCGAAAGGCTTTCAGTTGCACTAGGCCTTCCTTTATCAATGAAAATGTCAGGGACAAAACATGTTGAGGACCCATTTGGCCCGCTTGAATCAAGCAAAACGAATTCTGCTACTTTCCTGTGAGCGTATTTTAGAATACATCTCAGGAAATCGTCGATGACTAGAAAATCCATCTGAGATTGATGCAAGGAAGTTGAAGCAAAAGGATGTTAGTGTAAAATTAAAGGCCGTGGAAAACCATCAGTATCCGAAAAAACAAAGTGTGTTCCTGTTACTTTCTTACGCATCCCACAGAAATCAACAAGAAGCATAGGTAACGTGTTAAAATTCTGCACCAGACTCTTTGGGAAATATGTCGAAACGGTTAAGAATGATTCCTTGCTAAATGCAGCGTTTGCAAAGTCTAAATGATCAAGACAAAACCAAACATAATGATTTCTGCGCAAAAATGTAAAAGAATTGTAACGATAAAGTTAAGCTTATGCGACTGTAACTTCAAATGACTTCGGCTTTACATAACCCATCAAAGATTGACATAAAGTAAAACCAATCAAACGAACAAACAAACCTTTCAAAAAATGAGAATGACAATAGAAATAAAATCATTTCCTTCTTTGAACAAGACTTGTTCTGTGCCCCTCAGATAGATAGATAGATAGATAGGGCACCCAAGAATGTAACTTTTCTTTTCGATTTTATTAATCTATTGCATTTGATTGATGATGCATCGTAACAGGCGATGAATTAAGAAACCGCCAAAATAAGATGGACAATACAAAAATCGAAAAGTCAAAAAAAAAAGAAGAAGACTAATATCTACCTTCACGCTGACGTACTGACTTACGATAACATAATCATTGTGCAGCCATATGAAAAGCAAATATTTTACTTTGGAAATTTTAGTAAAACTTATGAGGACAGACTTAAAACAGTTGTTGGTTATCATCAAACACTCAAGATTTTGTCTGCATCAATTTTCTTGTTTTTGAATATTTATCTTATCATTTATCTATTTTTCAATATGGTGGATTCTCATACTCAAAGTTGTCTGATTGTATGGTTGGTTGGTTGGTTGTAGGACGCGAAAACTTTACTTTTATCCCAAAACGGGGTTTTATTTTCGCACGTGTGAAGACGGGGCAGGTTGGCACTTGATCCCTTGTAGAATAAGTCCTCGTTCAGAGTTTTTTCCTCGGGCACATAAGAACTGGCATATTATGTGGGGGGTTAATTTAGGGCTAGACTGACCGCCGCTGGTAAGGGGTTCCAAATTTCACACAATACACACACCCACCAAGGCCACTAGTCTTCCTCCCCTAGACAATGGAAGATATGGACCTCTAGGTTTAGTCGTAATAATATTAATTAGAGTAGTCGGCAATTCCGGTTTCCCGTATAAGAATTTAAAGGAATTAATAGGACAATTTTAAGCCAGATAACATAAGGCGACATGAAGCTGAAAAGAAACATGAAAATAACAAATTCGTAGCAGACGCTGCAAATAACAACTTCAGGCACGTGGGAACATTAAAATATATCAATCTTTTACTACACATAGATATACACCTTCAACGTGCCAAATATATAATAAATGAACAGTCCATGAACATAAATGTCTTTCTTCTTTTCTTGTCTTTCGTTTTTCTTCAAATTGAGAGAGAGAGAGAGAGAGGGTATATAAAATTGGGTATAAGGAGAAATGGTCTCAAAGTTTACTTATCTTTTTCTTTGATGGAGTTCCTGTGGAGAATATTTCCTCTTTTACGGGCTAATAGACTTTATGCTATTTTTAATACTGGCTTGAAGAACTTGGCTCCTTCGTGTCCGAGATATTTTTTGTCTTCTTCTACCCGGAGTACTGGCTTTGGTTCCGTCTGCCACGAACCCTGTCCAACTACTAACTTTCTTACTATCTATTTCCGCTGACGGGGAGGAGTCCCCACTTCCGTTTTAGGGTCCCAGCCAATCGTTTGGCTTCTACCTTTTTCCTTCCCGTGTCAGGCGACCTGAGTGAGGTCACCAAGTATAAATATCTGTGGGTCTCCCCTCTGTGACCTACATTCTTTCTTAACGGTCATTCTCTGATGGCTTGCCACTGCTAATTCGAACAAGAGGATAGTAGTAATCATATTTCTATCTTCTCAATGGGACACCACGTGACAGTTGGTTGGTTGGTTTTACGGCCTGTCAATTTTATGCTCGCTTAACAATTTGTTCTTCAAATATATACGGCACCAAAATGTATCTTCACGTTTTATTCTGCTAACCAGTTCATAGTTGCAATAACAACGTTTTAAATCAAAGTATCTGGAGTTCTCATCTTCTTTTGTTGCAATGTTTTCTTTACATATCTATGATGTTTTGTTAAGTTAATTATATTTCTTAAAAATATCAATATAACTTCATTTTATTTTTGCTACGGTTCTTTAACATGTTTGCTGCGTAGTTCATACTTCATTCAAATGTTCACTGAATCACACACGCAAATAATTTTCACGTCTTTTACTGATAGATAGATAGATAGATAGATAGATAACCAGCCCATGAGAGAAAGAATTGAATAGATAGACCAAAGAGAAGCAGAATCTAATCTGAAAATTCTCCTTCTAGTCATGTTGAAAAGAACATATTTGTATTTAATTTCGTCTTAATTCGCATTGTCAATTCTCAATTAAATGCAATATAATTTCATCCGAAATTGATCGGAACTAACCAAATAGATTTGCTTGCTGTAATTTGGAGAATCTGAATTCAGCACTTTGCATTTATAGGATAATTATGATAAAATCTTACGCAATTCTACTTCAATTTCGAATTAAGTGGCCATTTTTTCTCGTTTTTCTTTCCTCGTTCATTCAAAGTTGCAAATAACGTTGAATTATTCGGCGAAAATAAAGCTTTGAATTTTCTTAATTGGGCATATAACATTGCCAGCCAAATTCCACGCAGCAAATTAGCAAATAATCAAAAGCAAAAACTAAAATACGTGCAAACATTCAGCAAAGTTATTTGTCGAGAAGTTATTAACTTAGATTCGTATAGCTTTTTTTTTATTGTTCCATGAAAAAGATGTTAAATAGAAACCCTTCAGCATCTATATACCTTTTCTTTCTTTTGCTTGTCCAGTCTTTTACATACACAGAAACACACACATACACACAAGCTAATACAAATATATACACACGCATATACGCACGCATACACAAACATATACACACAAAAAAAACACAAAAACACACCAACATACACATAAACACACATAAACTCTCGAATACAAACACATACGGACTTGCACAAATGAATAGATAAACACACCCAAACACACGCATAAGCACACGCGCAATCATGTACACGCAAACATACACACAAACATATGCTCAAACACACACACACACACACACACACACAGAAATACACACACACACAATCACACATAAACACAAATGAGCAGTCATTTGACGACCCCCAGAATATCTTTCTTTTTACTGCTTTGTCGAGAACTTATTGAAATTTTTGTTTACAATTGTTTATTATTACTAAATAGGAATAGTAACTTGATCCCATACAATTGCTAGTAAAAAAAAAAAAGTACTGACTTCGTCATAGATAACCAATACGGTGACTTCGTCTCGATTGAGTAGTAATAGTTTGTTCATTATAGACCATCAATGATTGCTTCAGCGTTAAGTTCGTTTAAAACAAATCCATAATAAAAACCACTTCACGCAATTCTTTATACAACTTGAGATAATTAAAGTTAACGATGTTTAAATTCCATAAAAAAAAATTGTACTATTTTTGCAATTGACTGGAGACACGATCGAAAGAGAGCAAAATCCTGAATCTTTCGGATGGTTTCTATATTCTTTCAATCCGAAATTACGTTCCCTTGTTCATAAATAAATATTCCTTTTGTCTTATGATTTTTGTTTAGCGTGTAAGATTTTTAAAAAGTGTTTACGTTTTTTAAATCTTACACGCTAAACAAAAATCATAAGACTAAAGGAATATTTCTATAGAGTTATTTATTTTTTAATTATTTTCAATTAAATTCGACTTTAAGTCATTGTCAGAAGAAAAGTTTTGGCGAAGAAAAAAATTTTAAACGTTTTTAAAATAGTTTTTAAGAGTTGATTTGCCAGAAAAAAGCGACAAATGATAGGATAACGTACCCAATGAATGAATGAAAATATATATCACCAACTTGACCCTGACATAAGAAAAATAAGAAAATTCAAACGTCTTCACTTGAAGATTTTGAAAAAGCAACAATTCGTGGTCTTTAACCGAACGTGTTTTGATAATGATTTGCTGCCAAAGTATACAATACACACACACACACACACACACACATATATATATATATATATATATATATATATATATATATATTAGTCGATTAGATCTGATTTAAAATTATTAGGATTAGACATTAAACTATATAACTGAGCAAATTATTTCCATCAGTTCCTTAAAACCATATAATTGCTTGAAATCCTTCAGCACGAACGTACATTCAGCAGCTATGTGAGGATACAGGTTGTTGTCCTGAAGACCTACCTAGGGCGATGAACGATAGGGAGGAGTGGCGAGAGAGGGTCAGGGATATCCGTGCTGCCAGCACGATATGATGATGATGATGATGATTATTATTATTATTATTATTTACTCATTAAAGTTTTTCACATCAGCGTTAGCATATGGTTTTTCTCTGGAAAGCAAGTCTCCTCAAGTCTCCAGGACTCTTCTCAGTATTCTGGCCGTTCTCAATAATGTTGTAGTCTGGATAGTCTCCACTTGTCCGCCAACTTTCAAGTCTTCCAGTCCATTTAGTAACTCGTTTAGTTACTGTTCCAAACGCACCAATTACAATTGGTATAATTGTCACCTGCATGTTCCATAGTTTTTTCAATTTATTATTATCATTATTATTTTACTCCAGTTTTAATTGGGACGGTTCACTGGAATCTATGCGACAACAAGTCTCCTCAAGTCTATAGGTCTCTTCCTAGTAATCTAGCTACAATACTGTAGTCTTGGCCTCGATTCTTTTTCTGGTCATCAGTTTCTCAAGTCTCTTTTCCAAAACCCTTGAGAACCAGTTACAATTGGCGTCACTGTCAACTTCATGTTCTACACGTTTACAGCTCCCTGGAAGATCTAAATAGTTACTTGAAACCATTGCTTTAAAAAAAAGACTGAATTCCTATTAAATAATCTATCAAGGGTTTACATGCTGTAAAACCATCCAACCAACCAACTAACCGTTGTCGCCCCGGAAAGGGTCACTAATGGAAACGCAAACACGGATATTAGATAACAGATTATATTACACAAGAAAGATAGGGTTACATTGAAAAGGTAAGAAGTCACGTACTGTTCGGATAACACCGATAGTAATCTGTGGTATTTGATGACCGCGCCACCCAAAGGGCATGTGTGGCACAAGGCCTTTTTTATGGTGGGTCCGAGCGCAGGGCCGTAGCCCACACGCACCGGGCATTTCCAAAAATGCCTATGGCCCCGTCGGCATTCCCCTTATTAGGGGTGCCTCAGGCGGTGGGCGATGAACCCCCCAAAGCAGGTAAAAGCCTGGGGGGAAGGCCCCTGTGGCCGAAGGAAATCTCCAGGTACCGAAACACACTCGGCCAGATCCGTGCCGCAGATAATACGACCGGCCGAAGTGCTACCCGACACCTGGAGAGGTGTCAGACCGATAGTGATCTGCGGATTTGTTGCTCGCCCCACCCAACGGGTAAGTGTGGTACAAGGCCTTTTTTATGGTGGGTCCGGGCGCAGAGCCGTAGCCCACACGCGCCCGGCATTTGCCAAAAATGCCTACGGCCCCGTCGGCATTCGCCTCAGGCGCCGGGCGATTAACCCAACCCTCCCGAAGGAGGTAAAAGCCTGGGGGGAAGGCCCCCCAGAGGCCGAAGGAAATATCTAGGTACCGAGACACACTCGGCCAGATCCGTGCCGCAGATAACACGGCCGGCCGAAGTGCTACCTGACACCTGGAGTGGTGTCAGACCGATAGTGATCTGCTTCTCTGGCAGCGAAATCTCTCAGTACTAATAGCGGTGAGAAGAGTCCATTATGGTGAGATGGGTAAGGCTCCCACAACACCCCTCCCCCAAGTCTTTTACTCCGTAAAAGTGCTGTTAATATTTTTTCTTTTTGTGTCGATCATCAACGGCTCAATGAATTTCCTTTTTCTCCCTGACCGACGTATTTCAGGAATTGATTGGAGAGGATCTAAATCGAACATGTCGAAAATGGTGTCTATTGGCTCTTCTTCTGTTTGTGGTACGTCGTTTCTGTAACTGGTTCTGGTGTCTCTTATGTGTGTATCTGGGTCCTTCTACAATGTACACCATATCACCAAATCTTTTTTTTAATTATTCCACGTTCCCAACAGGACGCGGTATTTTGATATTTTTTAAAGTAAATTTTTTCTCCCGGGTTGAACCGTTTTTTAGGCGCTAATGTGGTCCTTCGTAGCTTATTTTGCTTCGGGAGTAGCTTAACGAAGACGGACCTTATCTTTCTGGCAAACATCGTCTCGGCTGGTGAGACTGCCAGTGGTGTATTGGGATTGGGTGTGATTCTGTATACCTGCAGAAATTGCTGCAGTGCTTTGTCCGTCGGGGTACTCGATGCTTTTTTGAGTGCTCGCTTTAACGTGTCTACAAAACGTTCAGCCTGGCCGTTTGATCTTGGGTGATATTGCGGTGTGGTAATGTGCTTTATTTGGAAGATTTCGCAGAACTTGAATTCAACTGATGTGAATTGGCTTCCGTTGTCGCTGACCACACAATCTACTACACCGAACCGCGCAAACAGTTCATGTAGGAACCCAATAGTTGTCCCCGTAGTAGGTCTTCTGCATCTGAAAACCTCAGGCCATTTAGAGTAACTATCTGCTACAATTAGGTAGTAGAAATCTTCCAGGGGACCCGCAAAATCAACATGTATCCTCGACCAAGGTTGTTCTGTTTTTGACCAAGGTTTGAAAGTAGTGGGGGTGCTTTTGCCGCTAAGGCACAGCTTTTACATTTTTCGATCATATCCATAATGTCGTTATCCATCTTCGGCCAATAAACATAGCTTCTCATGAGACTCTTCATTCTATTTATTCCTGGGTGTCCCGTGTGGAAATCTCTTAAAATTCTGTTTTGCAATTTCTTTGGTATTACGACCCTTTCACTCATAGTGAAAATACTTCTGGTACTTTTTCGTTTTTTGCTGTGATTTTCTGTTTAATATTGGTAATAAAGTCGTCATTCATTACTTCGCTTTATATCTCGAGTAGCGTCACAGGCAGTTCTTTGATGGTGTTGGCTTTTAATTTCACAGTCTGTTCGTAAGGCTGCTATTATTGTATCCTCGAAGGGTTCACTATACTTCGGTACCAACCTTGATAGTTCATCTGCGTGGTTAATCTGTTTTGACGGGAGGTATTCAACTTTAAAATTGTAGTACAGTAAAATCGTTCCCCATCTTGGTAGCCTATTGGCAGTATAAATTGGTTGACCCTTTTTTGATCCGAAAATGGTTATTAGGGGTTTCTGATCTGTTTGTAGAGTAAAGAATCTGCCATGCAAGTATCGGTGAAATTTTTTCACTGCAAATATTATTCCCAAATCCTCCTTTTCAATCTAGGAATAATGCTTTTCGGTCGGAAGAAGGGTTCTAGATGCGTGGGCTTTTTTGTCCCATCGGGCATTTTATGTAGGATACACGAACCAACCCCATGTGAGCTGGTATTGCTTGCGACAATAATCTCCAGTTTTGGGTCATAGTGCGTGAGAAAAAGATTAGATGTTAATGCCTTTTTGATTTGGTCAAATACTGTTTGACATTCGGGCGTCCATCTCCACTTTTTATCTTTTTTTTAGTAGTTCGTTTAGCGGGGCGCGGAGATCGTGCAAATTTTTTATGAAACTTTGGTAGTAGTTTGCAAGTCTAAGGAAGCTCTGTAATGTCGTAACATTATCAGGGACGGGCATATTCTTGATAGATCAAGCCATTTCGGGGTTGGGACGTCTCCCGTCTTTGTCAATGATATGTCCCAGATATTTGATTTTGTTCATATAGAAATCGCATTTTGCTTCCTTTACCTTGAACCCAAATTTCCGTATTTGTGCGAAAACCTTGTTTAGATGTTCTCTGTGTCGCTCCTTCATTTTACTACAAATTACAATATCTTCAAGATAAGCGAAAGTGAAGTCAAAGCTGCCCATCATGGTGTCCATCACCTGTTGGAAGATAGCCGGTGCGACTTTTATTCCAAAAACTAGTCTGTCAAATTTGTACAGCCCTCTATGTGTGTTAATACAGAGTAGTCTAGAGCTATTTTCTTCTACTGGAATCTGGAGGTAGGCCTCGCTTAAATCAATTTTTCAAAAGACTTTTCCTCCATTTAATTTATTAAAAACCTCTTCTGGGCTGGGGAGTGGATAGTGGAAATCCTTGAGTGCAGCGTTCAATCCTGTAGAAAAATCTGCGCATACTCGGATTTCCTTAGATTTTTTTTCTTATATATACCCTTGGAGCAGCCCATTCAAAGAATTCCACTTTCGGTAATATGCCCATATTCACTAATCGGTCAAGCTCTTTATTTATTTCTTCGGTCGCAGCGAACGGTACGTTTTGATTCTTTCTAAAAATGGGGCACGTATTTTCCTTCAGTTCAAATTTTGCCTTAATTTTGGTACATTTACCAAGACCAGCTGAAAATACTTCGGGGAAATTACCTTTTAGTTCCATCTTAATTTTTTTATCTTCGGTCGTAATGCATTCTACCTTTTGGCAAAACGTATTAATTGGTTGATTCCAGAGATTAAATTTCTGAAACCAGTCCGACCCAAACAAATTTTCTGTATTCTTCAGTACGAAGACTTAATTTTTTGGTTATACCATTTAGTGATATTGGGATAATTATTTCGCAATCAAATTTTATTTTGTCTCCTGTTACGGTTCGCGCCGTCTTGCTTGTAATCTTTATTATTGGCCTATTTAATTTTCTCCAAGTTTGTAAGTTTATTATTGATAGATGAGAGCCAGAGTCTGACTGAAATCTTACCGACTTATTTCGTACTTTGACTGTTATGTATTTACAAACGACTTCGTCTGACTCGTCCTCGCTTTTTGTATGTTTTTGATTATTTTTTTTCCCCCGTTTTTAATTATTTTTCTGTTTCTACACTGTTAGCCCTTATGTCCGAATTTATCGCAGTTTTGACATTTTTTTTTTTTTTTGTGCGATAGGGACAGTCCTTGGCCCAATGTACTTTTCCACAGCGGTAGCAAGTGCTGGGTGTTTTGTTTTTTGGGGTTTTTTGTTTTGTTTTGTTTTTTTTGTCACTAGTCTGCCTGTATTGAAATTTTGGGTAATCATATTTTTTCTCTCTTTTACCGGAGAGTATGATTGGGATCTATGCTTGATTTTCCTTATGTAAGCAACACCAGACTCCTCGATATTTTTTTAGTCTTTTCTGACACTCACTATCCTCTGACAGTCTTCAGCCAGTTTTTGAAGTGTGAAATCGGGTTCGTTCTCTAATTTCGACAAAACTCTGCGTCTGATTTCCGCGTCTTTTGCCGACACGAGGCCTTGTGCGAATATCAGACATTTGAAGTTATCCGCTGACAACTTGCTTAGTTTGAAATTGTCGCAGTTTTTATTGACGACCGAGGCAAACCCTAAATAATCATCACTGTCCCTTTTTGTTAAGTTGAGACATTTCCATCTTTTGTGGAATAGAGACGTTTTGGAGCTGAATAATTCTAACAGTAATTTAACTGTTTCTAAAAATCCAAATTCGCAAGTTTTTGCTTTTTTTGTTTTTTTGTTTTTTTGGTAAGATATAATCTACGAACTTGTTGTGTTCCACAGTTCCAAGCTTTCGTAGAAGTAGACAGACGTTTTTTGCGTCAATCCAATCGGCACAGTCGGTAATATAGATATCTTCATATCTTCTGTAATATGGAAATTTACGAAGCTTTTTGCTTCGATGTGGCACAAGGCCATATGAAAGGGGCACCCAATGAGACTCGAACTCACTCGTGTAGGTTTGCTAGTCGAGCTTGCTAACCATTACACCACCAGAGGCGCCTATATCTTCTGTAATATGCCTCAAAGGTCTTATCCTCATCTGGTGCGTAGGAAAATGTTTCGAGTGCGTTCCACATTGCATTTTGAGTGAAAATGGTAGTACTATCTGTAGACTGGTTATTACTTGGTGTTTTAAAAAATGCTTCTTGTTGTTTTAACAATTCAAGGAAGAACCGTCGTTGTTTTTCGTTTTTTTTTTTTTTTGTTTTGTTTTTTTGTTTTGTTTTTTTTCTTGTTGAGACTCCATTTGGAACTTCATCATTTGTGCAAACATTTCTTTAAGGTCTTCCATTTTTTTTTAGACTTTAAATAGAAAAAATGTCTATTCAAAAAAATTTTTTTTTCTGGAGTGGTGGAAGTTTTTTTTTTTTCTTCCGTAAATATCCCCAGAAATCAAGAATAATTAGTTGGGTATCTCTTTGTTGTTGCGATGTATCTTCGCCAGTATGTTGTGCAATTAACCCCTTTTGCTTGTTGAAGAGTCCTTTTTTCGTTCGAGTTCCTCATCGCCAGTATGTTGTGACCCCAGAAAGGGTCAGTAAAACGCAAACACGGATATTAAATAACAGATTATATTACACAAGAAAGATAGAGTTACATAGAAAAGGTAAGAAGTCTCGTACGGTTCGGATAACACCGATATTGATCTGCGGTATTTGATGTCCGCCCCACCCAACGGGCATATGTGGCACAAGGTCTTTTTTGGTGGGTTCCTGCGCAGGGCCGGAGCCCACACGCGCCCGGCATTTCCAAAAAATGCCAATGGCCCCGTTGATATTCCCCTTATTAGGGGCGCCTCAGGCGCCGGGCAATAACCCCCCCCCGAAGGGGGTAAAAGCCTGGTGGAAGGCTACCTGAGGCCGAATGAAATCTATAGGTACCGAGACACACTCGGCCAGATCGGTGCCGCAGATAACACGTCCGGCCGAAGTGCTACCCGGCACATGGAGACGTGCAGACCAATATTGATCAGCGGTATTTGTTGCTCGCCCCACCTAACTGGCAAGTGTGGCACAAGGCCTTTTTAGGTGAATCCGGGCGCAGGGCCGGAGCCCACACGCGCCCAGCATTCCCAAAAATGCCTACGGCCCCGTCGGCATTCCCCTTATTAGGCTCCCACAACACTAACCAGTCTATATATTTTTATAATCTTCTGCATTTTGGCGCCCAAAGATCTCTTGATGATACAACAATTTTTAATCTTCTGCCATTATAAGGTACCGGATTCACATTTACCCCTAATAAAGAAAAATGCAATAAATTCTTACCACCTAATCCCATTAAAATCCCAATTGGCTCATTTCCTTCAGTCCCAAACCTTTTCTCAAAAATTGCTCACGTCGGCAAAACATTTTCTTTCGATAGCACATCATATAATACACGCACGCCATGATTTCATAATGAATAGAAAGCATAGAGGTCTGGATATTGGATGGAGCATTAAAAGAATCAGTTCGAGGGAAGAGAGATAGAGAGAGAGAAAAAAAAAGAAATCTCGATACCGCCACCCATGTCAAGCCTCACAGCCAAAACCCATGGGAATTTCGAGTCGAGAAAAATCGATAGACAAGAGGAAAACAACAACATTAACACTACCACCACCAACAACATCGAATGGCGAATTTCCTTGAAGAATGAATAGAACTGTAAAATGTGTTGATATCCGGGGAAAAAAACTGGAAGAAAAGGTTTGAAGCGCGGCCATATATGAGATGAACTCGAAACCTACATCACCAACAGGTCAACATCAATATCCTTTCAAAGAGAATCTGGCATATTTTCCCACTTCACATCCAATTTTGACACATTTAGTTTCAAATATTCCCTCGACTGTTGGTAAACTGTTTGATATATATATATATAATATTTCAATCAATGTTTGATGATTAATCTTCACATATTTTTCTTCAAGTTTTAATATAGACCAAACTTCGCACAAATCCGTTGGGATCCCTTTGTAAGAACCGTTCATAAAATTGTCACTTCTATTAAGGAAAGAGTGAAAGGTGGTTATTAGCATTTGGTACTTATCTGTGTCATTTCGAAAATTTGGATGATTAAAAAATAGCGTTCGGAGTTAAGGCAGACCCAATAAGTTATTATTCAGCTGCGGTGGGGGACAGAGAGTATTGCTTTTAAATGTGTGTGTGTGTGTGTGTGTGTGTGTGTGTGTGTGTGTGTGTGTGTGTGTGTGTTATCGGTTGAAAATTATTGGTTTGAACTTGAACAATGAAGAAAGCTGTCTCGATTTTGCAACCAAATTTGACATTGTATTCAAGTTAAACGTTTCCAAGTCGGCTGGGGCTGTAGAATTCACGAACTGCGTCTCTGCACCGGGGTAAGACTCCTCCAACGAGTGTTCTGGATATGACACTAAACAATCTGATTGTGAAACTTCAGTAATGCTGGCGCTTTGGAAAATGCCGAGTACCCCTTCATTGCCATCGCTCCCAGGTCCACTCTGGCCCGAAGTGGTAGCACATGATTGGGTCCTATCTATGGGTCAAATAGAACTAAACTATGTACTTATACTAAATTGAATTGTTTGAAATTAACTATTTTTACATTTAACTGTGTGTTAAAACTGCTTACTTATGCTAAACTGAATTGTTTGAAATAGAACTTTTTGACATTTAACTGTATGTAAACAAAAAAAAAACAATACTTATACTAAATTGAATTGTTCAAAACTTTATCAAAATGACTTAATTTGGCGTTAAATAACCCGAAAAGGGTTGATACGCCGAAAACAAAACCACCAACCAACCAACCAACCAAGTTAAACGATTCAAATGAACATCATTGAATAAACGATTTATTGTTCAATTCTTCTACAATAAGTGCTCATGTGAACTTCCCTGATATTCAGTTTTCATTCATTGGACTAACATGTCATCTTGTCAGCTAATACAAATCTTATATCACTGAATTAACATACGTTTGCTGAAAAGTTGTAAACACTAGAAAGAGTTATACGAAAAAGCTGCATCTTCATCTAGCATTTACATGATGTGATGGAAAATTACCAAAATTTGGTGATATTGTAAGATACTGCTGGGACACTCTGGGTTAGTAGTAATGTTAATGTGGCACCTAAACCATATTGATCTCACAGTCATCATCATGAAGGTTTTGATGGTTGTAATGTTTTTTGGTTGTTTTATTTTTCTTTCAATTTTCTTATATACATTTGTGTTTACTTATTCTCAAAAGTATCAATATATATATATATATATATATGTGTGTGTGTGTGTGTGTGTGTGTGTGTGTGTGTGTGTGTTAATAAGTTTGCAAATGAATTCTTTGTATGTATAATATGAGAATATTAAAAAAACATTGACTTGAAAGAGTATCATATTAGCAAACAAATATAGCCATGTAAAATAAATGTTTTTTTTTTTCGTTATAAAGCTAATAATTACTGATATACATACAAAACCAGTAATTGTAATCAGTATAAATCTTTACATAAAGACCCAATTACTCGTTGATTTAAATTGTCGATTTTTTGGATAAGCCATATTTTTTAATTGTACTGGGGGGTTGTTTTTTTTTTTTCTTTTTATTCTTTTTGTTCTTTCAAAAGTGACTTACTGAATGACGTCAATTTTTATTTTGAACGTTAGAATTTAATCATACAGTTGGTTATATGTTATCGAATCTGTAAATTAACAACCTCGAACTTCGTGACAGATATTTTGGTTTGATACCTGATTAAATCAGAAAGAGAGACAGGACCCAAATTATGACAACTTAGAACTGTGAGAACTGTTAAGAGAAAGGCGATATTTTGGCAGTCAGAAAAAAGAGATATCTTTCTCTCATTAAGAAAGCGACATCTTTGACTAATATAACTTAAGTACATGATATTCTACATCGTTCAGTTTATGGAAATTCATCTTTGCGATCGGCTGTTATTGTTTCCTGTGGCTTTCTATTTGAGTTTTAAAGAATTGTGATTAGCCTAATGAGTAGAGTGTTCGCCAATGGTCCGCGAAACCGGGGTTCAATCTCAGGTCGAGTCATACTTAAAAAACCGTAATTGATGCCGCCAGCATCATGAAGTAAGGATCAATGTTAAAGTGGAGCAATCTAGGGAATAGGGTAGCGCCCTCTCCTACTCTTCGGTGTGGTAGCTATTGAAAAGGGAGCCTTCGGGTCACCCATGACTAAGGTCGCCAACTTTACTTTAAATACATTCCTAGCGAGTTTTTCTCCCCAGTTGTAATAGGTTTTTTTCCGAAGTCTGAGTAACAACAAATTTCCTCAGGTCTTCAGGATTCTTCTAAGTACTCTAACTGATTTTAACAGTGAGGTGATCTGGATGGTCTCAATTATTACTCTGATTTGCAGTTCCCAGAGTCTCTTTTCTAGATCTTTGGAGGTAGTTTCATGGGCTCCAACTACAATTTGTATCACCGGCTGCTTCATGTTTCCCAGGTTTTTCAGCTCTCTGACAAGATCCAAGCATTTGTATATCTTTTTACTTTCGTTTATCGTTTATCTTTTACTCTATGGTCCACTAAAAATTCAAAATCAGCTAGGTAACAAGTTCTTTTCTTTTTGTTAATTAACGTTAGGTCTGGTTTTCTGGGCAGGATTTGGTGGTCTGTTTGTATCTCAAAATTAGAAAGAATATTATGTATCTCAGTTACTAGGACAGATTCTGGTTTGTGCATAAGACATTTGTCAACATGGTCAAATCACCAGTGGAACATCTTCTCAACCTAGTCATGCCTAGTCTAGTATTTTTGTGTCAGTTTGTTGCAATGACTTATAAGTTTGGTTGGTTTCTTTGTTTAATGACATATCAACCTTTGTAGGCTATTTAATGCCAAAGCCATTCTCTAAGAAGAACAGTAGTGGTACTATTTAACCCATAGCGGATGGGAGGATTAGGGGGTTCATACCTTTCCCAAGGGTATTTGCCTGAAAGTGAACGTAATAGCGCGACTGGAGTACGAACTCGCGTACTACTATTCCGCAGTCCATCGCTTTAACCATTACACCACGAGGACATCCCCGCAATGGCTTATAATTTGATTAACTTTCATATCCCTCGCCACATAACGTACTTGCTAAACTCTAGTGCATTATCAAATTTCCACTTATCACTCTATTTTGTACTGCTGCTTCTATCATTTCACTCGAATATTCTCCTTGCACGTTTTTCACATCAGCGTTAGCTGGTAGTTCTTCACTGGGGGGCTGAGTGACAGCAAGTTTCCTAAGCTATCCAGGTCACCTCTCAATTTTCGGGCCGACCTCAAAAATGTTGTAGTCTGGATAGTCTCAATTCGTCCCAGGATTTCCGACTCTTCCAGTTTACCTTTCCATCCCTTTGGGGAGTGTTTCAAGTGCGCGCTAATCACGATTAGTATCACCGTCACCCTAATGTTACTCAGCTTATTTTCTAAAAGGTCTTAGTATTGCATCTCTTTTCACTTCCTTTGATTTTTGCTATTTTTCGATGGCACGGGAAACTCCACTAGACGGCATAATTTATCTTTTTTAAATTATCATTAGGTCAGGTCATCTAGCCGGGATTAGGTGATCACAAAGAATTTTATGTGTCTCTAGGATGGATTCTAGTTTGAGCATATAGCAATTGATAGTATGATCAAATTTCCAGTCCTAGCACAACTTCCTGTAAATCACCTTTTCCACCCAGGCGTGTCTAGTTTTATACTCCGTTTTGTATTAGTTTGCTACATTTGCTTATTAAGTGTTTGATCGTTTCGTCTCTATCAACAACATAATCTACGCGTGCTATTCTGTTGCGTATTATCGATTTTCGCTTTGATATAATTAGTCCTTATTGTGCTAATATAAAAAGATATTCAGTTTCTCCCTTTAGATTTCCGTTTCGCTGTCGTGCCCTGGTCTCCTCGGGTGAGATTTCGCTCGTTTGTCGATTGAAATATCCATACAGTTGTTTTTTCTTTCCCAATTCTGTTTCCTAGTTTTTGTTGTTGTTCTGTTTGTTTTTATGTTGTCAGTGCTGTTCCTGACCGCCGTAACTAGTCTTTCTTTGCTCTTTTTAATGCAGTCCTCAAGTCCACGTATCGATACATCCACGCTATCTTCCACGCTAGCGAGTCATCTTATGCCTCCTTTTCATAAAACCTACAGTTTGCCTATATCATCTCTCAGATGTAAAGTCTGGTTCATCGTCATTATCTTTCTTGTCTTCAGGTCAATTTGTCCAGTTTTAAAATAATCCTGAGTATCTCACAAATGAAACTTCCCTTTGATGAGATTTCTGCAGCAGAGCTTAGTTTCGAGAAGTTTTCTCGTTTATCTCGTACTTTCCTTAATTTATTTTTTCATCTCTGTTTGATGGTGTCCGCTTCCAATATTCACAAGTACTGGTAAATTTCCTTTTCTCGAAGCGTTCTGATTCTTCCTTGATTTGGCAGTTCTATTCTTTTCGTTATTTGCCTTTTTTCACTTTCAATTATGAGCATGGCAGATTTTTCTATGCCAAATCCCATTCCCATATTGTGGTTGTATATTCTTATTGTTTCTACCAGATTCTCCACTTCTTTTTAATTTTTTTGAAAATGGCTTGATTTCGTTCATGTACATCAGATATTTAAACTTTTCTTGTGATTTTGTAAATTTGTAGTCCATAAGGCATTTCCTAATTAAATAAATGAGTGGGATCATTGCTATTAAAAATAGCAATGGTGAAAGCGTTTCTCCCTGGAAGAGGCCTCTCTGGATTTTCATCTCTGAAAAAGTTTTTCCTCTTGCTAATAATTCCACTTTCCATTATTTCCATTATTTCATGGTTTCTTTGTCAGATATCTTTATTTATATTTTCGGACAATCTACAATCCAGATTTGCGGAACTATATCATAGGCTTTTTTTATTGTCAATCTACGCCATGGTTCCATTTTTCCGCCTCATTTTGCTCAATTTGAGGATGTGCTGATCAGTGTACAGTAACTCGCATATTCCCATGTGGCATCTTTTCTATTCTTTCAGAAACAGTCTGCGGCATACAAGCGAATAATAAATTTTCTTCCAAATTTGTGCAGTTAGGATTTTCCACATTATTGGAAGACACGTCTATAGTTGCTGAGGATGGTTCCTTTTGTGGGGTCTTTCTGGATCAAGGTAGTTTTCCCCTTAATCAGTCATTCAGGTATTCTTGTTTCTTCCAAGCATCTACTCAGATGAAGAGCTAGTCTCTCATGGATAGACGTGAATTTTTAAAATTGTAATTCTTTTTACAAGTTTTTTCACCAGTTCTAGTACGGGTAACCTTCACTGGAATTCATATGAAAGCAAATCTCCTCAATCCTCCAAGATACTTCTCCGTATTCGTGCCGATTTCTATGGTTCTATGATCTGGACTGTGTCAATTCTTTCTGGGATTTCTAGTTCCCCTAATTTTGGTTCTTTGGGATTGTAATAATGGTCCCGACTACGATTATCGCCGTCATTTTCATATTCCATAGCTTCTTTTACTTCTCTAACAATGTCTACGCAAACATATTATGTATAGTTTTCTTTTACTTTCACTCTGTGATCTGCAGGTAAAATACATAAGCTGATAATTTATTTTCTTTATGTTGACTAACACAAGGTTTGCTCTTTCAGTTAGGATTAGTGATGCATTTTAACATTTTAGAAGATTTTGAAAGTGCAGGTTTTTGAGTCTCATTTACCTCAATATATTCTGCTCTGTGTATTTACCATTTGTCTGTAGAACTAAACTTCAGTCGTTTCCGAGTTTACGCCACTTGTTTTAGTAGTCGAAACCTTTATCAGCCCAAACTGCTGTGATTAAAAAGCAACAGCAATGAGAGAATATAAAACAAGTAATAAAAATAAATAGTTCAAATTCTTCATCTAAAAAAAACAAAAATAACCACGATTAACGAGAGTTGAAATAAGTAAGAATAAGATGAAGTAAAATTATGAAAAGTCTTCATCTAAAAAGCAACAATAAAATGAAGAAAATCTAGTTATAAAATATCAGTGAAAATTTGTGATTGAAAAAAGTAATAATGAAAATATGAAATATGTTTAGAAATAAAATAATATTACTGAAAATATTTCCTTTAAATTATTTTCACGAAATAACTTATTTTAAATCTCCTCTCCTCCGAAGTAATTTAGTTTCTTCCAAGCAACGCTGAGTTATCTTACTAATATTCATTTTTTCGTTGGAAAAAAAATTAATTCTTTGACATTTATTTGTAGTTGTATAGACACGCCAGTTGTGTACGGAAATGAGATCGTTTTTATCAAAAAGATACGCACCAAGTTTTTGTTGCCTTTGCAAATGAAATTTCTCAAATTCATCTCGTTTTCATTACAGATAATCTCTAAGTTAAAAGTCGAAACAAGAATTCTAGAAATAAATTTTGGAACCAAAGGGAGAATCTCGATTTTTCACGTTGATTTCGTTATTGGCGTGACTTGAATTTGTTTGATGAAACGTTTACCTTCTTTTTCAAATTTTCGTTTTTTTAATGATATTTAAACTGATCAAAGTCTCTTCATCTCGACATAAAAGAAAGATTTTTCTATGATTCTTCTTTCTTCAATGAATCATCACTAACTATCTAATATATTCGATTTTAAGAGGTACTCAGAACGTTGCTATAGTTCTAATGTTTCAATTTTGTTCAAAAAGATAAAACTTAACGGAATATATTCAAGATACGAGGTGTAATCAAAAACAATTTAGACTGAAGCTGTATTTACCCAGAAAGAAAAAATAATGCACAAAACGTTGATTTTCTTTTAAATAGTCCAATTAACACTCGGTAGACTTTCATGGTTCCAAGCACCTCTAAGATTTCTTGCTACGTCATCATATTTCTTTTGATGTCTTCCTCGTCCTCCTACCTTTTTTCATTGAGATAAATTCTTTGTTTAGGAAACAGAAAAAAATGTACGAAGGTATGTCTGGTGCGTATAGAGAGCGCTGCACTTGCACAATCCACTGTTTCACCCCAAAATTTCGTTTTGATATAATCGAGACTGCTGATCAAAAAGAATCTAGAATGGATACTGGTTCCTCTAGACTCAGCGGTCAAGATCTCATGTTTTAAATATTGAGTAAAAAATAAGTGAAATTCTTTTCTTCACACAGAGAGGTGCAATTTTAAATTCTATTTCAAAATTGATTGACTGGTTATTCGAAGGTGCATCTGAGAAAACATTCGGTATAGGGAGAGGGCATAGTGAGAAATGGAATCATTCCTTTCTCAAAGTGAAAGCAAACAGCATTAGCTGGAACGAACTCAGTTCGACAATTTTATTTCATGATTTTGCATTTAGTTTTCCAATATAAATAAATACTATTTATGAATAGTAAACATTTATTTATTTGCAGAGGTACCCGGCGTTGCTTGGTAAAACTATAAGGAAAAAAATGTCTTTCATGAAAGAAATGTTGATACATATATTAAAAAAAAGATTAAGCTATGAGAAAAGAGGAGATGTGGTTGTCTAAATCTATTATGATATTAAATCGCTGTGTATGTTTGCTCGTAACATATCATATCACACGGAGTAGACTCTAAAAGATGTGATGTCAACTTATTCTGTGCTAGAGTACGAAGTCAACTCAATATGCAATCAAAAGAATAGATCACTGGCAGTTTCCGTTTGGCTGTAATTCATACATACATTCATACATACATATATGTGAGAATGTTGAGATAGATAGATAGATAGATAGATAGATAGATAGATAGATATGAGGTGTTTCTGAAAAGTAACAGGACTGGTGTCACAAACAATTTATCTTAATTCCAAACAACAAACTACAGGGTTTTCGGTTCAAAGTAATAATCTTCGAGTACGATGTACTTTCCCATCATTCGCTGCCATGTTTCTTGGCACTGCTGGAAGGATTCTCCTGGGATGCCCTTCAGCTACGAGTTCCCTTAAAGATCTTCTTGAGATTGGTGAAAAGAATGAAGTCACACGGAGCCGAAGCTGCCGGATGCTTCTCCGGGCGTTGTGAGTGAGTATATTGTCGTGGTGAAGAGGCACGATTTGTCCTGCCTACAGCTCTTGTTTTTACTCATGCACTGAGTGAAGCATACGCTGCAGGATCTCCTTGGAGAATTGCTTATTGCTTGTCTGGCCCTGTGGCAAGAATTTGCTGTGGACGTTGTTCCTCAGATTAAAGAACGCACTCAATACGACTTTGATTTTGACTGTTTTGCTTTCTTCGGTTTCGGTGACGTTAGAGACTCTTCCTTTGACTGCTCGGGCGCTTGGTTTGCGTGTCGTACTCAAAAGTCCATCTCCCATCACTAGTGATGACTCTACGAAGTAAGTCTGGTTCATTCTGAATATGCTCAATAATGTACTGACATACTTGCATGCAGCGGTCTTTCTAGTCATCATTTTTGAGCAGACTTCCTGCTTGCCCAAATCTTCGGTGATAATCTTCCAAACCCTGTTCAGCTGTCAACCGTTCATTCGAAGTCAAGCGACGATCACCACACACCGCCAACCTTATTCACTCGATGTTGACCTCAGTCCTACTTGTTGATGACCTTCTGCTCCTGGAGTCATATTTCACATACCCGCGCCTCTCTTTGAACATCTTATGCCACTCAAAATCACGTTTACGCAACATATTATCTCAATGCACTTGCTGGTGCATTTCAAGTGCTTATGACGAAGTTTTCTCCAATCGGACCAAAAATTTCAGGTTTATGCGTTACTCAGCGCTTACCGTTCGCTCCTCTGTGCTCATTTGAGAACGACCTGAAAAAGAGAATATGTAAACAAAAGCATCCGAAAAAATGCAATGACCTCAGAAAGCTAAGAATATAGTTATATATTCCCAAGATATTATGTTAGATGATAATACAATTCGCTTATTCCTCTTTTGCCCATAGCAAATCCAGTCTCGTTACTTTTCGGACAGACCCCGTATATATATATATACACATATATAAAAAGATTAGGTCACTGGGGCTTTCTGTTTAGCTGTTATCATTAGACATCCACTCTCCTACACCCACAGATTTAAGTATACTATTGTATTATTTTTAATTGGATTAGTAGAGCTTGTTATTTACAAATATTTTCTCTGTCTGCTTCACAAGCCTCGGGTTGCTTAGAGTACCCTCTCTCACTAAGCGATCACCACTTCACTCGCCAAACCACTGTCTTCAAATCCACTTATTTGTCAATCTGTCAATCACATGTGTCCCAGCTTATTTTTTCTCCTTTGTTTATGTCTTTAAATCGTTTGAGAGACAGAACTTGAGATAACGTGTTGCCTCTTTTAGATACTGGAACACAAATCTGTGCTTAGAGTACCAGCTGTCACTAAAGGATCACTCATCTAAATACCAAGTAGGTTCATTGTTGCTTAACTTCGGTGATCTGACCGGAACCAGTGCTTTTTACGTGACTTGACATTAGTTCAAACTGATTGACTGATTTTTAACGGCATGTCAACTCGTCTAGAGTAATTTTATGCATAGAGGTTTGGGAATCGCGTTCATTGTACGTTCACATTTACATTACAGAAATGCCACCCACCAGGTCTCCCGAGCCTCACCATCAGATGCGGTTTAGTGCCATTCAGTGGACAAGTTTTAATTGAGACTTGTGCGAGTTTAACATTTGCTGATAAAACTGATAGAAGCAAAGTTCACCATAAACCAACTTACGTCTTAAGACCGAACTTATTATTCGTTGTTTGCTTTGCACATATCTTTGCCACTAATAGACACACTTAGATTACTAGTCCTTCAATCTATTGAGACGCAACTGAGATAGTCGAGTAGGTTTATCGATTGTCGCTGTAAGAAGCCGTTGGCGTGTCAATCGAAATCCTGTCGCCAATATTAACAATTGCGGAGAGTCGACGATGTTTCGATAAATAAACAATGAAAATGATTATGAAGAACGATAAAATTATACATATACAGCTGGGAGACTTGGAGATACCATATGCATTTTTGTTTGAAGATTTTTCATGTAAATACCTTGAGGTTTTCTCTTTATTGTTCATTGATAAACAGATCAATTGAATTAAAAAACCTAATTCTTTAACAACGGTTTTTGATAAGGAAACTTATTGACAATAATCAAGAATACCAAATATCTTCAGTGCTTTAACAAAGACGTTTAGATAGATAGATAGATAGATAGATAGATAGATACGTAAGTATTTTAAGATAGATAGATAGATAGATAGATAGATAGATAGATAGATAGTAATTTGAAATAGATATATTTATTGGGAGAGATACATAAATACATATATACATACATACATATGTTAAATAATAGACTGACTGAATCTTTTGTTTGGCATGTAAAGATTTAAGCCATTACAGTCTAGCTGAGTTCAACTAAGTTTAATGACCTTTAAGGGAAGTTTGAAAGCTTGGCTGTCATTGGAGGAATTAAAGTCAAATACAAGAAGGTAGAAAATAGATTTTAACTTTAAATTAGTTAACCCAAAACCATTGAAGAGAGCGGTCAATCATTTTCATCTGTCTGGCAGAGCGCTCCCGACGAACTTATAAAGTCGGTAAAGTAAAGACATCTTGAAGATTAATCGTACTGAGGAAATGTTCTCGTTATTCATCCCACCGAAGAAGAGATAGAATAACGTGTGACCTCGATGAAATATGGTGGCGAGATGGCAACGCCACCGACCTAAACAGAGAAAGAGAGGCGGCCCGACAACTATTCAATACATACATACATACATACATGATGGCTGTCCTCTCGGTTTCGAGCGTGACCACCTCCATTGTCTCATGTCCTCTTCCCCCTCCCCAACTTCCCCCTTAAATTGTATGTGTTCGTAGGTGACTCTTCTGGCCAGCCAAACTGCGACATATTTTGCTACAGAATTGGCACAACCGTTCAGTTTTGTTTGCAGTGACATTATTTGGGTGCAAGATAGCTTTTGTACATTTACTTAGCTGGCTTTTGAGACCAGCAAGAGATAGACAAAATTTTCCACATATGTCACAGTTAGGGTGGTAACTTTATGGACTCGGTGCTGGACTCTGTTCGCAGATGTATGTAAGCGCTGTACTACATACGGCTATTCTCAAAGGATCCTATGCTTTCGTGAATCAGTTTCCGCCACTTACTGCCATCTGAAGCCATTTTTCCATTGGTCCTCAGATAAATGAAATATTTTTAATGCATACATACATACATACATTAGTCCATAGATAGTCCAGATTGTTTCAGATAATATTTTTTATACATACATACATACATAAAAATAAATATGATTATATATATAGATAATATTGAGCTAACTTGCTAGATAGATAGTATTAGGAACCAGACCTTGCAGAAAATATCCAAGTTATCCACCGAGGGATAGAGAGTTGCCTCCCGATGACATTGCATAGTGGGATTTGTGGAGATCGGAAAGACATGAAACACAGAGAAGGACTGGAGTTCGCCATGATACATAGTGGGTAGACATTTGACTGGTGCCCACAAAGTTAAAACAGTACTGTTCCTGGTTATTTGACGCATGTCTCTGCATGTGGTGAATAAACCTTATCATTTTGTTGTACACCCACGAGTCCGTCTTTTTCCACTTTTGTTTATATTTTTTCTTTGTTCATAAAAACGTAACAGATAGATAAATATGCTTGGAGCCCAATGCAGACAAAATACATGCAAAAGAATTGTAAAACATTTTTTTTTTCAGTAACACAATTCGTTAATAGTTTGCTTTTAGAATTTGAAAATTTAAATTCTGTCTGATTCATTATCTTGAAGTAAAATTCTTTCCCACTGGTAATTCTTCACACTCAGAAATAATAAAATCCCTGCATTTTTCTTTTAGAGAAAATTGATTTTAGAAGGAAAAAAGAAAAATATATGTATATAAAATGCCAATTCCTTGCCCTAGAGTTGAGATAAGAATGTAGTATCTATGCTTCTTTAGTTATATTCTTTCTTCTTGGTGGGCTCCAGCACAATGTTATTCTTTTCGAAAACAAAAAAAGTGGTGAGCTTGGTACCAATCATTTCAACTGTGACAGTCATCATCAACATCATCATGTCTAGCCGCTAGCACGGATATCCCTGACCCTCTCTCGCCACTTCTCCCAATCATTCATCGCTTTTGGCAGGTCTTCAGGGCTACATCCCGTATCCTCACATAGCTACTGTATGTATGTTCGAACTGGTCGTCCTGCTTTTTCTTGGCCATATACAGGGGTCCATAGGAGTACATCACTGATGAGTTCGTCCTTGCTTCTCCAGCAGTGTCATGTGTGTCTGATTCGTCTAACTTGTATAGTTTTCGTGATGGGAGGCAGGTAGCCGCATAGTTGGTGTCTTGCGGTGTGTTGTCGCCAGGACTTGTTCAATATTGCTCTCAACATTCTTGTGTAATTGCCGTCTAGTTTCTTCTTCAGCTGTTTAGTTAGCGTCCAAGTAATGCATCCATATAGTAGTATCGATACAACCTCTGCCTGGGAGAAACTGCGTTTCATTTTATCGGTCAGATCTGATTTCCATATGATCAAGAGCCTATCGATAGCTGTCCATGCTTTCGTTAGTCGCGTGTCGATGTCTTTTTAGGTTGATGAGAGGCTACTTCCTAGGTAGGTGAATTTGTCTACTAGTTTCAGAGAGGCTCCGTCTAGTGTGGTAATAATGTCACCTGTTTGGTTGTAACACATATATTCAGTTTTGTGTGCATTGACATGGAGGCCAATGCCTGCGGCGGCTAGTTCCAAACTATGCAGTAGTGTCTCGGCTTGGTTAGGCGTATTCCCCAGTAACGCTATGTCATCGGCGTATTCGGCGTCAGTAATTGTTTTTGCGGAGTACCTTCTGCTTCTTTTCTTTGTCAGCTCGAAGCCATTTTCTCTGATTTTGTCGATCGAAGTTCTCAGCACGTAGTCTAGACAGATGATAAAGAGGTATGGGGCTAGCATGTGTCCTGCAACAATGTCGAAGTATTCTGTGTCTCCATCCGGCGAACGTACTTTCACTTTGGTGTTTCTGTAGAGAATCGTTATTGCTGCTTCGGTTTCTTTTGGTAGGCCGTATGCTAGTAGGATTTGTTCCATCTTCCCTCTGTGTATGGAATCGAAGGCCTTGGTAAAGTCGACAAATAGTAATGTCGCCTGAAGGTTTTTTGCCCGAACACCTTCAAGGATTCTACGGATGGTCAATATTTGTGAGGTTGTGGATCTATTTCTCCGGAAGCCATTTTGATTTTTTCTAAGAATGTTGTCAATTTTGGGTTCTATGCGGTTTCGTAGTAGGGCATTGTAGATTTTGGCTGCTATGGATGTAAGTGTTATCCCTCGGTAGTTCTTGGCTAATCCGAGGTCGCCCTTTTTAGGGAAAGGAAGGATGCATCCCTTCGTCCATCTTTCTATCCTATTTTGATTATAGACTGCGTTGCATTGTCGGAGCAGTATGTCGTCGAATTGTCTGGTCTTCCATACTTCTGGGGGGATCTCGTCTAGCCCTGCAGCTTTCCTATTTTTAATTTTTCTAAGAACCGAGTCGAGTTCTTTGGTGAACGGACCTAGTTTAATGCCTTATTGCTTACTGATAAATTCGTTACTTTCGGTGGGTTTCCTAGTAGATTTTCGAAACCTCCTCATAACAACTAGTAACCACATGTACAGAAACAATCTGAGGCTTGTGTGCCAGACTAAGAAAAGCTTAGTAACAACTCAAATTAAAAGCACTGATTCGAAGCATTATCGACGAAGTTAAGCAAGGATTAACTTGTTCAGTGTTTAGATGGGTGACCACTTAGTAGCAGCTGGTATTATAAACAACCTAAGACCAACGTGGCACACTTAGAAAAGCTTAGTAAATCACATTTGATTGTCACCAATTTTTATTTCTGTGGATAAAATACACAAACACTTACAAAATACCCGTAAAAAATAGCAGGATTATCAACATATGGATCGGTATTTCTGTCTACGACCAGAGTGTAGCATATGTGTGCCTTACATAAGATCAAAGCGTCTCTACCTTAATCTACCTCTGCCTCGAACAAAATGTACGTGCATACACTGAACCTCTCATTAAATTGACCCTATGCAGTATACTACAGCCAAGTGGGTAGAGTTAAATCATCATCATCATCAAGTCACGCAGACAGATTTCCCTGTCTCTTTCTCTCCATCTTTCCCTCTCATCCATCGCTCCCGACAGGTCTTCCAGACTACATCCTGTGTCTGCACAGAGCTGATGTGAATAAGTTCTAGCTGTTCGGCTAACCCTGGCACGTCCATGCGTAGAGGTTCAATGAAGAACGTCACTTATGACTTTGTCCTTGCTTCTTTAGCAGTGTCCCGTATTACTTGTTCGTCTTACTTGGATGGATTGCTTTAGAGATGGGAGGTAAGTGACCGTACAGCTATTGTTTCATGGGATGTTGCTTCTATGACTTGTTCAAAATAGAAACATGAAAGTAAAAGTTTGCTCACCTGATGGAGACACAGACTTCTTCTACATTGTTACTGGAGTTTTTCAAGGAGATTCATTAGCACCATATTTGTTTATAATCTGCCTGGTCTACGTACTTCGAATGACGATATATAAATAGATAAATTCAAAGCCAGAACTTGACAGAAAAACAAGGTAAGACTAATTCTGGAGATTTTATTCTTGCAGCAGTACCTCCCCTTTTTTAGTAGTTCGACCCTAGCGTGACTGATCGCGGTGACTGAGATTTAAGATTATCTCGGCTCGATTACTTTACTAATATTCTAACGGTCTGTGGCTCTATCTTCTATCGATCATGTACATCTCTCTCTCTCTCTTTCTCTCTCTCTCTCTCTTTCTCCCTGTTTAATAAGATACTGCGATACACATCAGATTTATATATTTACCCAATCCCTCCTCACAAGCAGGTTGCGACATAGGTTCAGTTTTTTAGTGAAGTTTAACAGATTTGAATTCAGAGCTTTTCTTTTCCCTGACCGATTGCTATGCCAATGTTAAAGAGCCTAGTTTGCCCTACTATTTGCCAACAACTGGAGGGAGAACAGTTGAATTCATATCTTTCTCATGGTTATTAGTGCTGTGTGAAATATAAACAGCCTTGTCTAGGATTTGAAATCGGGTCGCCGAGCCCATTTTCTACGACGATCACTATTATACCACACGTGCCTCCAGATTTATGGATTCTCCTTCCAAAAAAAGCGTTGGCAATCATTTGACACAATTATTTACAAAGGCATCGCATCGTTTATCTACGTTTATCAGTGCGCATGCACAGATGCTTGGAGATAACATCAACCTAACAGCTTTTATTCCTTAACTTTCACAAACTACACCCAGGTCACAAAAGGTTTGCAATAAAGCCAGTCTGAAAGCACCGGTACCTTTGAGATCACCGTTATTAAGTAGTGAAGAGCCTGCTCATTACTTACTTGAAGGATCCCTTCCTAACATCAAGTACAGTAAGAAACCTGAGTGATAAGCCTGCTTAGTACTTAGATAACCACTTAGTAACAGCAGATACTGTAAGTAAACTAAGGCATGTATGCTAGACTAAGCAATACTTAAATAATGACCTCAGGTCTGTTTGCCGGACTAATGAAAGCTTAGTAAATATCAAGTACACAATGAATCGATGGAAAAATTATGTTCTCAAAAAATCTATTCGTCGCTCAAGATCATTGGGAATTAGGTTTCTCTCGAAATAAAGATATTTTTATTTCCCCCCACTCAGTCCACTCCCCTCTCTCTCTCTCTCTCTCTCTCTCTCTCTAAATATGTTGTGTGTGGTTTCTCCTAACTTGTGTAGCGCATACATACTTTGAGGATTACTAACACACACATGAATATATTCTTTATGCATGCATTTACATCTGTGAATGCTTTTATACATACGTCCGTATCATTTTCATTTATGTTATTCAAAAAATAAATAACCAAGGTCAGGTCTTTTTTTCTCTTGGCATATCAATCGTTTACTCGAATTTCGATATCAAAATGAGCGGCCATTTTGTTGTACTATATTTCTTCTCTTTCCTGACTCACCTTTACAACTATAAACAAAAACTGATCCGCCTCGACGCCATTTTGACAGAATCACTGTCTGCAAGTAAAAAAAAAAATGAAATAAAACAATTTTTCTTGGAGGAGGTTGGGGGATGTTTTATTTTTTTTTTTTTTTTTTTTTTTTTTTTTTGCTTCTATTTTAATCAGTTCACTACAAATTTCTTGCTCGTTACAAACATGTTTGTTTGACAATTGAAATTTGGAGATTTTAAGAAGTTATAAAGTGAGAAATTTTCAGGTATTTTTACATTGTATACTTAAGGGATGTCTTTCTTTTTTAATTTTCATTCCTCTTCTAAGAATAGAAGACTTTTCGTCTGAAAATTTTGATAGGAGTGAATATTTTTGCATATTTGATAAAAATAATTTTTGCTTAATAAAATTCCAGCAGCCTCAAGATTTCAACATCAATAGTTTTTCTATCTAAGATTTTTGTGCTTACTTTAAACTATGGTGTGTTGCGGACGATGGGAGGATATTTTACTAGATCATTTCGTCTGTAATATGAGGTCAGTTTAACGACGAAGACCAATATGCATACAAATAAACAATGCCCAAGTTAGTACCGTTCACCGTTTATTTTGTTTTTTTCCTTTGTAACACCTGAAAGCAAAAACAAGGTGAAGATTTGAGATGGCCTTCATCTGGGCTTATACATACAGTGAAACTTTCAGCTACTCTTTGTGGACGTTATATTCTTTAGTAGATGACTGCTATGAAGGATTCGGTAAAATTAAGTAATAGAATACTGAAAGTGTTTCAAAAATCTGATATCATTGGATATATACTGGATGTTTAAGAAAAATTGATATCATTTCGTAATATAATAACTTAACCCAACGCCATTATGATATCAAACTTTAATAGCATGTGAAGAAACAACTCAAATTTCTATGCTTAATTTTTAAACGCTTTTTTTCAATGAACGGAATTTCTTGGTAATTTACAAAGCTCTTTGCTTCGATGTGGCACAAGGCCGAATGAATGGGGCGCCCAATGAGACTCGAACTCACTCGTGTAAGTTTGCTAGTCCAGCTTGCTAACCGTTACACCACCAGAGGTGCCCATGAACAGAATTTCTTTATTTAAAAAGAAAAAAATATAAAACATTTAAAGTAAAATTTTAAGTTGTTTCTACACTTGCCGTTACAATCTAACATCATTCGAACGTGAATTGGAATTATTAGATTAGAAAATTATATTAATTTTTCTGAAACACACTGTATAATTTTCTATATGGACAAATTTGCAAACGTTTGGGTAAAATTTTACACCCACACGTCCCATTGGCATAAGGGTTAGAGTGTTCGCCAATGGTCCGAGAAACCAGGGTTAAATCCCGGGTCGTGTCATACTAAAGACTCAAAAAATGGCACTTGATGCCTCCTTGCTTTACACTCAGCCTTATAATATTCGGTTCAAGGGTAAGTGGAACAATCCAGGTAAAGGAGTAGCACCTTCTCCTACACTTCGGTGTTGTAGCTATTGAAAAAATACCCTTCCAGTAACGGCCGACTAATTTCATGTTCATGATAATGTTACAATCAAAAATAAACAACATAAAAGAAATATTTTTCTTTTTGCTTTTGTTCATCCTAAAAAATATAAATCTCTTCTTGGACCTACACATTTTAGGGTATTTCTTTCTCTCTTTGGACCTACAACAAAAAAATTATACACACACACACACACACACACACACACATATATATATATATATATATACCCGTAAATGATTCTGAATTTGGTATTAAGATTTTTATTATCTCATATACTTGTATTCTACACATGTTTCAGACTTTGGTGTTACTTTTGAAAGGTATTGTTGGGTATCTGTGGATTTCCAGTAAATGTTTGTGATAATTTGGCCATTTTGGTTTTTAATGAAAATGTCTAAAAATGTTAGTCCTTTAAAGTTGTATTCTATAGCGAATTTTATTATAGAGTGTAGGTTTTGGAGTAAGTAATGTAAATCACTAATGTTGCTACATTAGCATTTCCATAATATGAAACAATCATCCGGGTACCTTTTCCATGATCTCATGAATTCTGTTTTCATATTGTTGATTTCCAATAGATTTTCCTCTAAGTATACTAAGTCTAGAGTGGCGTATGTTGGTGCCATTTAAGTTCCCATAACTGTTCCTAGGGTTTGGATGTAGTTTATGTTATCGAATTGGAAATATTGTTTAGGATTAGTTCTATACCATCATTTTGTTAAATCTTGGGTGTAATGTTTCTAGGTATTTTTCTATCTATAATGTGATGGTCTATTTTCCTAATCCATGAGAGGTATTACTATATAAGATTGTTACGTCAAATATAACCATGAGTATATCGGTATCGGTTTTTGTGGTATAGAGTTTAAAAAGTTAATGTCATCTCTAATCTAGTTTTTTTTTAATCTTATTTATGAATAGTTGTAGAATATCTATTAGTTTGCCGAGTCTGTTGATGTGGCATGATGGCCGACAACGATAGGTCTAACTTTGAGGTCACTGAGATTTTGAACTTCTATGTATTCAGATTTCCGTGCTTTTATAGCTATTCTTATTTCCTGACATGTGAATTTTTGGAAATCCATACAAATTGCTAATTTTGGGGATGTAGTTAGATAGGAAGTCCTTTTTTTCTTTTAGTGAATGTTTCATTGTATATTCTCTCAATTTTTTAAATTTTTTGGATTTCATTGTCTATGTTTGTGTTAATTAATTTATAGTTGGTTTCATTCTTTAGTATTTCTTGGATTTTTATTTTGTAATATGCTTTATTTAAAATGTCCACGGTGTTTTCCTTGTTGCTTCAATTATGATTATGTCATTGTTTTCCTGAATATTTTTTAGATTTGTCTTTGTTAGGGTGAGGGATTGTTCTGTGTAGTTTTTCTTTTAGGTTAATATTCAAGAGTTTTTCGGAGAATGTGTTTAATTCACTATTGTAATCTTTGTCTGGGAAGAATTTTGATTTATTTTTTACGAGGGAGTCGTCTATATTTTCTTTCTTATTGAATTTCTCTATCAATCGAAATTTTCTTTCAAATTCTTTGAGGTCTCTTTTTAATTCTCCTAGATTGCTTTTTGAGGTGGGGCAAAATATTAGACAGTTTTAATAAATCAATTTGATTTTTGTCTAATTTGTATGTTGATCGATTAATTATTTTAATTTCTATGTAGTTGGTTTTGTAAGATCAGTTACTTAGATTGATTTTTTGTTCGATTTGTGTTGCCAAAAATTTGTTTCCTATTGTATTATTAGTTCTAGGGTAATTTGGGTTGCGTAAGAAAAGGTTTCTTACCTTGTTGTTATCCCTAGGGTAATTTGGGTTGCCTATGAAATGGTTTCTTACATTGTTGTTATCCCTAGGGTAATTTGGGTTACCTAAAAAAAAAATTTACGTAGTGGTTATTATTCCTTGTGTATTCAATGATTTTTTTCTTTCGTTATGGGATGTATTGTAGTGAATGTTATTTAAACAATTCTGGAGTTTTTTGTGTCTGATAATTTGAGTGTGGTTGTTGTTCTGCGGTGAGTTTGGGTTTGTTTTTAGTGCGTATGGATAGGTTCTTGTTTGTCGTGTGAATTAGTTGCTTTCTTTGTCTTAATCGTTATCTTTTTTCCATTTTTTTTCTTTTTCTTTTTGGGGTAGATTCCGAAACCATATAGTTTTTTTGTCCAGGATTCTTTTCTTCCTCCTTTTTGCCATTTATACTCACACACACACACACACACACACACACATACACATACACACACACATATATATATATACAAATACCCGTATATGTACACACACATATTATATATATATATATAATGTTTAGAGTGTTCGCCAATGGTCCGAGAAACCTGAGCTAAATCCCAGGTCAAGTCATAGCAAAAAAAAGTGCTACTCGATACCACCGTGCTTAACACTCAGCATTATAAGTACGAATCAAGGGTAAGTGGATCAATCTAGGGAAAGGTGTTGTAGCTATTGAAAAGAGAGCCTTCGGGTCGCCCTCGACTACGGTCAGCCAATTTAACAATATATATATATATATATATATCAAAATTGTTTCAAGTACAAATACTACTAATGGCTATGAATAATATTTAATGAGCTGTATGATGCAAGATGAGTATCAGTATGGTGTGGATTTATTCGTTTTTATTCTAATTTTTAACACAGTGAGCAGATATATAATAAGGGGGTATAAAAAAAGAGTAAGATGAAGTAGGAAAATATCCCTCTTCTTTCTTCTCATATTGGTTCTTCACTCTCTTTCTTTTTTTTACATTCACTGTGCACACTTCACTGTTACAATCACTCATCTCTGACGTCATGAGGGAGCAGTTATTTAACCAACACCAACAGATCTATTAATTACGAGGTGCTCAACAGGAGGCAAGCTTCCGAGATGAGGATGCAAAAATTGATCATGTTTTGTTGGCATTCCTTTAAAAGTGTCACTCAGGCACTGGACAATCAAAGCAGCACTTAACTCTTGCACTAAGGTTACATGCCTGCGGAAGAAGTGCCCTAAAACATAAACCAACATTGTGAGATATGGGGATAAGATAGGTGGCATTACTTTCGGAACTAAACTAGTGTTCTTGGATCAATTCCGAGACACTTTGCCACGTCAGCCATTTTGCTGTGGGAATTCTTTTTTCAGATTTCTGCTTTGCCACACGAAGATAAATTTCTGATGACCCTGGACGACCTATACGTGCCACAGTGGTTTCATTGCTTTCATTTGTGACTACTCTGATCTCGTAGTTCACAGTTCAAGTGATATTTCCAGTGTCTTAGTGATTTGAGACTAGTTCATTCTACTTGATTTTGAAACCTAATAATCCCCACGCTCTTCAAGTACGAAACATTTGGAAGTGATTGTACGACTTCTGTCGCGTCTCTTCGAGGAGATTTAATAATTGACTTTAAATATATTTTTATTTGATATCCGATACGAGTGAAAGGATGGTGCAGATCTCCTTATAGGTCTGCATCTATGTGAGAACACTCGCATAAACAAATATAAAATGTCCATGCAATAATTGTGTGTGTGTATGTGTGTGTGTGTGTGTGTGTGTGTGTGTGTGTGTGTGTGTGTGTGTGTGTGTGTGTGTGTGTGTGCAGACGATATGGAGCAATGGTTAATAAGCTTGTCTCGCAGACCAGTACTAGTAAAGAGTTAATAAATCAGATATAGAATTAAAAGCAAACTTTTATCTGAATAGATATTCGAAACCGTAAATGCGTGCGGGTGTATCTCTCTCTCTCTCTCTCTCTCTCTCTCTCTCTCTCTCTCTCTCTCTCTCAGCCAAGTCGGCTTGGATAGTAGAATACACCAACTGACTCTCTACGGATAGGTAAGACCCGCACCCCACCCCAACGAGTGTCATGTATATGACTTAAAACTATATGATGATAAGGGCCCCAATTCTGGATTTGGAGAATGTGGAGTACCCCTTCATTGAAATTACTCCCAGGTCCACTCTGACCCACAATTGTTGTACCTGTATGGATCAAATAGAAATATGTAATGATTTTCAAAACTTAGATCCATTTAACTATGCGCAAATAAATTGATTAATATTAAACTGAATTTAGAGTATTACAAAGCAAGTCTTGGAACCATTTAACTTTGTGCAAATAAAACTATGAGTGTTGGATAGCAATTCTTGAAACCATTTATTTGTGAGCAAATAAATGAGTCTTGGCTCGTTTAAGAACAGTTGCCAACTTACTATTCGTTTACAAACCACGTATATTTAATGTATATGTATTAACGGTATTTGGTATTAAATAACCTAGATATGTCATTAAACACAACCAAACATCTATCTATCTATCTGTCACTGAGCAAAACTTTATATATATATATATATTTATGGAGGGACGCTAAAAAGATCTTTGCTCAACCAGGTAAGAAAGAAATAACCTTAAAAAGAAATTTTTGAAGGGTTATAGAAACCGAGAGAATATACACCAAGTTCGTTGAACTGCGAGATATGAGGAGTAGCATTTACACTTCATTGCATTCTTGGTGATTGAATTCTTGTTTTTGTTGCAGTAAGATTACATGCTACCCCTTGGCAAAAATTGCCCCTTCTTAAGCTATAATGACACCCTCAATACCTTCAGGTATGGACTTCGCTTATTTAAAGCAATATTCTTCCTCAAAGTGATTCCAGCTTTCCCGAATGGCTGTCAATAGATCTACTTTGTTGAATGGAGCTTTCTCAAGGACATTTTTGAATTTCCACCATAAATTTTCAGTTGGATTTAGATCCTGACCTTTCGCTGGCCATGTCATTGATTTTAAATCTATTTCCTGAAAAAAATTTCAATTCCTTTTGTTATATGACAAGAGGCATTATCGGTAATTTTTCATCAATATTTAGTTATTTCATATTTTCCTCAGCATGACTTGGAAAAAATTATACCATCTATTTAGATAATTTAGTATGATTTATTTATGGGATATTTTAGGAAGCGAGAATATTCATTTATCAAATAAAATGTTTTGTGTCTTATCTGTTATTAGTTTATTTACTGCTAAACAAAAACCTAGATTAATGTCCTCTAAGCGCGCTAATTTCATGTTTTTTTTACAAGGGAGTACATATAAATATGATAAGCATTTCAATAATCTGATGAGAGCTTCAAAAGTATGGAGACGGAATGCAGACTTGAACAACTTATATAATAAAGCGATAATGTCTAGACGAGACAGTACCATATTGGAACAAAAAATATCAAGTCAATCTTGATATCTTTAAAAGATGTATTGTTTGTTGTTGTTGTTGTTGTCGTTTGCAAAACATAGGATTGTGAAAGTGAAACACACTCCATGCTTTTTTCTTTTATCTTAAAGCGAAAATTTACTATTAGAGGACGTTGGGAACATTAAAAGAAATACAACTCAATATCAAAAGCAGACTTTCAGAGATGTTTCGACCAATTGAAATTTGGCTGGATTAAGTGTGTTGAATGCCAAAGAAACTATTTTGAAAAAAATAAAGCTTCATTCATTGCTCATTTCTATTTTTGTAAAAACAGCTTCAATCTCGATACATTTTGAATCCACCTCGTCTAAAGATAAGTTTGTTCTAATATTTGTTAAGTGATTTTCTTTTGTCTTTGCACAAGAAAATGAATGCTGAATTTTAGGTTGTATAGTAAATACCCAAATTTTCTTTCGTGGCACTTTCGATCATTGATTATTTTCTTATTTAAAGCTGATATTTTATTTTTTTTAATTCATAGAAGCCATGGTGCATTCATTTTTTTTACGTTGAAAATAATATGCAAGCTTAAACTACATCATAAATACGCCAAAATATTTATCAAAATTTTTAATTTTTACTGTGTAATCCAGTATCTAATTACTTCACTTAGCTGAGTGTTGAAATCTATAGTTGTGAGAATAAATGGTAAAGAATAAATAATGTATTGTCTTCCCAAAGAAATTCATATTTTCTTGAAGTTACCACCAGGGCTGATGTCATAAATCATAAAAAAGCCATCGGCACACAAGAGTTTTTTTATAATAACCTGACGCCAAAGATTGATAGGAACTTTTTTTTAAGTCACTCAGTCAAATTGAAAATATGTTCATGCCACAAGCTTATAACATCCTTATCGGTAAGGAATTTGACAGCAAAGAATTAGTCAGAAGAAAATTGTTTTTGTTTTTGTTGTTTGTTTTGGGGGTTGTAGGTAGTTGTTTCTACTCGTGTCGTCGTCATTATGGCGGAACCAAGAGGGTTACAATGATGTCTCGTATCTTGTACCGATAGAAAAGGCAACGGTGTTTGATATTAAAAGAAAACGCATCATAGTTCGATTACACAAGAAACGCAGAATTTTATGATAATAGAAAACTCTTCAGAATACTAGATTCTTTGATACCAAAGATGTTCAGTATAATTTGATATCGCAAAAAAAGATTAAACGCAACGTAATTCGATATGAAAGGAAAGCGGATTTTTGCCTTAAGAGCAGAAAAGGCAACACTGTTCGGTGCTACAGAAAATGCAATATTAATCTATTGTGCAAAAAGCAAGCATTGTGTAACAGTCACTGACAACTGCTGCGTTGGTGATGGCTGACCGTCTGCTGAGTATGGGGAAGCATAAAAACCACAATTCGCATCGAATATAAGAGCCTCTGTTGTTTCATTCTCTCTGTTCAGTTTATGAGGCCGTGGAAGTTTATGGGAATTGATGACGATGTATTCAATAAATTCTGAATAGATTCCTCGTTTCAGGAGGAACCAACTCTTATATTTTTGTGTGGTTCAATTATTCTCTGTCCGCTCTACCGTTTATCTCGCTTGTCTCTTCAGCTACCAATGAGAGTGAATCGAAAAAAAAAACATCTTTTTATTGGGGTTCGCTTCTCTCCTCGTTTTGTATGGGTGGCAAAGCCTGACCAGTCACTGCGATCGTTTAAATGGTCGATCGTGTTTGATGATTTCGACGACTTATAGTTCATTTTGTTTTCAACTCGAGATGATAGATAAAACATATCTTCATCCACCAAGTCAACCAGACGAGATTTTGAAATTTGTCAATTCGTCTCTCTTTTGGCTATCTATTAACACCCCATGACCACTCGCTTACAATGTTACAATTGCTTGATACCTCATAAAGCTCAACATTGTTCGATATAACAGAAAAAGCAATATTTTTATACCACAAAACATTTACATTTTTGATTTTAAAAAAAGCTGCACTGTTAGATACTAAAGGGGACCATACATTTTTCGATGCAACAGAAAATCAATGTTTCGATATAACAATAAACGCAACATTTCATGATGTCTCAAAAGTAATAGTGTTCGATACTAAAGAGAACGTTATATTCCTTGATACAAAAGAGAATAGAGCATGGCTCAATACAAGTGAATTTGATTTTGTTATCGTCGTAACACAACTTTTCTTGAAATCTTCGCATCTAAATTTGTCCAAGAAACTTTTTTTCTTTTGATAGGACAAAATTCTTGTAACTAGCTGTTTCAACTCTTTCAATTTGGCTTCATTTTCCCAAAAAGCATTTCTTCTAATTATTGACAGATCTTTATTTCTTTTTATTGCTTCTATTCTGCCCTTCCTTTGTATGGTTGGCTTTTTAAAATCTTTTTTCATTTCTTTTTGTTCACTAAATGAAGCCAACAACGATTCGTCGCTATTCGACACCAACAAGGTTAAAGACACAAACATCTACCGGCAATTGCTTTGAAAATTCAGACTTAGTTCTAATCACTGATTGGTTCAAACCAATTTTCATTGATCTTTTTGCAATATTGAATGCTTCAAGGAAATGTTTTCTTGATCTTTTAACCAAATCATACATATTTCCGATCAATTATTTTCATTTGCTCGAGAATAAAATCGTTTCCTTGGTGTATTGGCGTTTATATACAGGAAAGTAATCGATCTTGCACATCAAATACGTAATTCTATTTGTTTATTTATTTGTTTTTTGTTTGATACCTTATAGACTTCTAGCTTAATAGACTATGTGAACGTGTTTTAAAGATACTTGGGAGAGGGGTACATAATGCGCCCTACTCAGAGGAGGTTTGGAACCTTTTTCGTCTAAAAGTGATCAAAAAGGTCTAATTCGTCCAGAAAGCAAGATATATTAATTTATTCAAATTCTTATTAAGTCTTTTTCTGTTGTTTTTGTTGTTGTTGTAGGTTTAAAGAAATGATGTGCCAAGTGTGTTGAACTGCGGGATAAATATGTGGAACAGCATGTATGTTTCATAGCCTGAAAAATTTCTGTTGTAATTTACTAAGATCCCTTTTCAATGGCTACTACACTGAGGTGTAGGGGAGGGCGCTACTCCTTTCCCTGGATTGCTCCACTTTTCCCTTGATACGTACCTTATATTGATGAGTGTTAAGCAAAGAGGTATCAAGTACCATTTTCAAAGTCTTTTGTATGATTCGACCTGGGATTGAACCCAGGTCTACCGGACCACTAGCGAACACTCTACCCACTAGACCAATGAGCCATTAACCACATTGTAGGATACCATTATACTGTCTATTTATCACAGTATCGTCGATGAATTAGCATATACGTAATATTCTTTTTATAAAAAGTTTATTTTATTTGAAACCAAAGATGTGACAATCAAAAAATAAGTACATCACTTTTAAATATTTCTGCAATTTTCATTCTTTGATTACAGAGGAATTAAATTTTATTTTCGTTTGCGGATTTTTAATGCTGTAGAGTTTCGTTATAGATAATATTTGATAATATCCGTTTCGACTGTTTAATATTTAATAACCTATAAAAGTTTACATGCCATAAAACCCAACCAGCCAACCATGTATAATATTCGACTAAAAATAATAAAATCCTGGTGTCTTTAGATGATAGGAATATCAACTTTATTTTATACATATATATATACAAATACAACAAAATTTTCTTCTTAAAATGTGTGTTTATGTGAAATAAATGAAAACTACGAGATTAAAATTCATTAGTTGTTGCCTTAGTTGAGGGTGACCCGACGGTTCCCTTTTCAATAGCTACTACACCGAGGGGTAGGGGAGGGCGCTACTCTATTCCCTGGATTGCTCTACTCTACCCTTACCTTATACTGATGAATATTAAGCAAGGCGGCATCAAGTACCATTTTTTTAGTCTTTGGTATGACTCGACCTGAGATTGAACCTCGATTTCCCGGACCATAGGCGAACACTCTACTCTTTGCCAACTTGATTTATATTTTTCAGTCGTCTTTCTAAACTAATATGTAGGATATGATTATTCAAATTATTTATCATTTATATGCAAACAAAGAATAAAGAGAATTAAATTCCTTATGCGGATATATATACGTCTATTATATAAGAACAAAAACGAACAAAAATTAGTGAAAATCAATATTTCATCTCCAAACAAGATCTTTCTATTAAATTTATTCATATTTACATCTATTTTTACACGATCTCAAATTATTAAAATGTTCTGATCATAAAAATGCCTTATCTTCATTTTTGTTTGGTCGAATTTTTTGTCGTGGACTTCCATAACTGAATTGATTAAACCTTCGTCCATGAAAGATAAATTTCCAGTATGTGGAATGAAAGTCTAGATCTGATTGGAAGATGCATTCTATTTTTACAAACGTCCCGTTTAGTTAAAAGGTTAAATGTTATTCGACTGGAAGACCGAAATCCTCGTGGATGAGAGGTTAATTTACAAAACTGCGACATCGGAGTAAGCGAGTTCGAACTCCCGTAGTGTTATTGCTATCGATTTTGGACTCAGGCCTTAAAGCAATATAAGATACTTACCAAAATTTGATATTTTTTTTAGCTTCTTAAAGTTTTCAAGGTCTTAAAAGTTTAAATTGAAAATAACATCGTAAAATCTATCCAACTTTACGAAAATTATTCAAGAATCCCAAAAGAATTTATCAAAAACTTATAATCACCCTCTCAGCGGGGCTTAGAATGATTATCTGATCATTGGTAATGAATTTGATCCGCACTAAATGCCCAAAACATATTGTCTTCAGCTAAACAAATCTAAACTTGGTAAATGGCTTATATAAAGAGGAACCATTGCTATTTACTAATCTTGGCTTAGTTTGACATAAGGTCAACTATCTGGGGCACTGAGTGAGGAAAGAAATCGGTACAGATTGATTTACTGTTCAGTAATTCTACTTTGAGTTTTGTGAATGGCAGAGCTTCAACATTGTACAAAGGTTCACTTAGGTTTATTTTTGTTTGGTTTGGTTTGGTTTTATGGCATATCAACTATTGTAGGTTATTTAATGCCAAATCCATTTTATACATATAAACAGTTCTATTTCAAACAATTCAGTTTAGCATACTTAAACAGTTCCGTTTCAAACAATTCAGTCCAGCACAAGTATCCAGTCCTAATGTCAAAACAGTGCTAGTTCAAGCAATTCAATATAGCATAAGTACGTAGTTTAGTTCTTGTTGACCCACAGATAGGTGCTACCATTCTGGGCCAGAGATGACTTGGGAACAATGGCAATGAAGAGGTACTTCACATTTCTCATTTTTTGCAATATTGAATTGCCCTTTTTTATTTGCCAATAATCCTTTGTTTGCACATAGTTAAATGATTTCAAGTATTACAATCGAATATAATAAATCAAACATTTATAGGGTTTGATTTGGTTTGATTTTATGACACATCAACTATAGTAGATTAGTTAATGCCAAATCCATTTTATACATATAGACAGTTCTATTTCAAACAATTCTGTTTAGCATAAGTACACTGTTTAGTTCTATTTGACCCATAGATAGGATCCTATCAGGTGCTACAACTCCGAGCCAGAGTGGACCTGGAAACGATGGTATTGAAGGGGTACTCTGCATTCCCTAAAGCTCAAGCATTACTGAAGCCTCATCGTCAGATTGTTTAGTGTCATATCAGGACACTCATTAGAGGAATCTTATTCTTCAGCAGAGAAGCAGTCGATATATTCTATAATCCCTTCCAACTGGGTCCAGTGTTTCAAGTAACTATTTCTAATTGATAATAATCATTTGTTCGGATAGTTATACCGTCTATACCATCATCATCATCATGTCGCGCCGCCAGCGCGGATATCCCTGACCCTCTCTCGCCATTCCTCCCAATCATTCATCGCCTCCGGCAGGTCTTCAGGGTTACATCCTGTGTCCTCACATAGTTGCTGTATGTAAGTTCGTGCTGGTCGTCCTACTTTTGCACATCCATATGTGGGGGTCCACAGGAGTACATCGCTTATGAGCTCGTCCATGCTTCTCCAGCAGTGTCCCGCGTGTCTGGTTCGTCTGACTTGTATAGTTTTCGTGATGGGGGGCAAGTGTCCGTATAGTTGGAGTTTCGTGGGGTGTTGTCGCCAGGACTTGTTTAATACTGCTCTCAACATTCTTGAGTAATTTCCCTCTAGTTTCCTCTCCAGCCACTTCGTTAGCGTCCATGTGGTGCATCCATATAGCAGTATCGACACAACCGCTGCCTGGAAGAAACTGCGTTTCATTTTATCAGTTAGGTCCGACTTCCATATGATCGAGAGCCTATCGATAGCTGTCCATGCCTTCGTCAGTCGTGTGTCGATGTCTTTTTCGGTTGATGAGACGCTACTTCCTAGGTAGGTGAATTTGTCTACTAGTTTCAGAGAGGCTCCGTCTAGTGTGGCAATGTTGCCCGTTTGGTTGTAACACATATATTCAGTTTTGTTTGCATTGACATGGAGGCCAATGCCAGCTGCGGCTCGTTCCAGACTATGCAGTAGTGTCTCTGCTTGATTAGGCGTATTCGCTAGTAACGCCAAGTCATCAGCGTAGTCGGCGTCCATGATTGTTTTTGCGGGGTACCTTTTGCTTCTTCTCTTAGTCAGCTCGAAGCCGTTTTCTCTGATTTTGTCGATCGAAGTCCTAAGCACATAGTCTAGACAGGTGATGAAGAGGTACGGGGCTATTGTGTCTCCTTGTAGTACTCCTGCAACAATGTCGAAGTATTCCGTGTCTCCATCTGGTGAACGTACTTTCACTTTGGTGTTTCTGTAGAGAATCATTATCGCTGCTACCGTTTCTTTTGGTAGGCCGTATGCTAGTAGGATTTGCTCCATCTTCCCTCTGTGTATGGAATCGAAGGCCTTGGTAAAGTCGACAAATAGTAATGTCGCCTGTAAGTTTTTTGCCCGAACGCCTTCAAGGATTCTACGGATGGTCAGTATTTGTGAGGTTGTGGATCTATTTCTCCGGAAGCCGTTTTGGTTTTTCCTAAGGATGTTGTCTATTTTGGGTTCTATGCGGTTTCGTAGTAGGGCATTGTAGATCTTGGCTGCAATGGATGTAAGTGTTATCCCTCGGTAGTTCTTGGCTAATCCGAGGTCGCCTTTTTTAGGGAATGGAAGGATGCATCCTTTCGTCCATCTTTCTATCCTATTTTGACTATAGACTGCGTTGCATTGCCGGAGCTGTATATCGTCGAATTGTCTAGTCTTCCACACTTCTGGGGGGATCTCGTCTAGCCCTGCTGCTTTCCTATTTTTAATTCTTCTGAGAACTGAGTCGAGTTCTTCTTTGGTGAAAGAACCTAGTTTAACGTCTAATTGCTTACTAATAATTCTGGTGATCGGTTCATCCGTTATTTCTGGTGGGTTTCCTAGTAGATTTTTGAAATGCTGTTCCCACAGTTTTACTCTTTCTTGTTGGCATGCAGCTTTCAATTTTGCTTTGGCTGTGCTCTTTCTTCTACTTACTTCGTTTATTGTTTGCCAGGCTATCCTGGATTGTCTATCATCCACAGAGTCTCTAATCTTATCTATCTGATTTTGTATGTATTCTGCCTGTTCTTTTAGATATATTCCTGTAAACTGATGTTGAGCCTTTTCTAGTTTTCGTGCTTTTGTGTTTGTTGGGTTCTTTTGATAGCTTTTGGAGGCAGTTTTCACAAGTGCACGTTTTTCTCTAACCGCTGGCGTTTCCCAAGGGACTCTATATTTAGTTCTAGGTTTTGTTGGAATACACTTTGCTGCCGCCTCAAGGTGTGCTTCTACAAAATTTTCATATTCGTCATTTGGGGTACCTTTTTCTGCCTTCTCTTGTAGTGCTTCGAATCTGTTTCTTAATTCTAATGCATATTTATCTCTAATATCTCTGTTGTTGAGTAGGGCCCAGTCATAGTGCTTGGTTGTCGCTTTACGTGTGGCGTTTTTTCGTAGGCTTAGTCGTACTTTGGCCGTAACTATTCGATGATCGGAGGACACACCCTCGAAAGAGGAGTATGCCTCGCAATTCATCGCACTGTTTTTCCATTTCCCGTTTATAAGGACGTAGTCTATCTGTGCTTTACTCTTATTCGCGTATGTGTAGGTCCATAATTTCCCCTCCCTTTTTTGAAAGTTTGTATTGAGGCATGTTAATCTATTTTCTATCATGAAATCTATTAGATGTTGTCCATTCCTGTTTGATGCGTTGTGTAGGCTGTATTTGTTGTGTCTGTTTTTCCCGATTTGTGCATTCATATCTCCGCCAATGACTAGCAGGTTGTGTTTCGGAATGCTACGTACTAGGGAGGATAGATCTTCGTAGAAGGTGACTATTTCGTTTTCTTCGCTAACATAGGTAGGGCTGTAGCAGGAGATAATTGTTGCTTTGGGGTTGCCATTAAACGTTGCGGCCATCATCCTAGGTTGTATTCTCTCAATGCTGTTCAGTGTTTTTAACGCTCTTGGTCCTAGAAGCATTCCCATCCCTCCTACCGATGCATTGATAGAGTTTTTCCATGCGGATACAGTCACCAGCATCCATCCATTACCAGTTTCGTGATACTTGATATCTTCGGTGTGCGTGTATCGGTGCTCTTGTATGCAAATTATGTCTATCTTATGTTCTACGGCTGATGCAGTTAACTCTGATAGTTGACCTATTCTATTTAGGGTTCTCACGTTAAATGTCGCTATCTGTATTGTTTGTTTGCATCTTAGTAGTTTTTGTTTGAGTTTGAGCTCTGTAGCTGATTTTTCGAACACTGAGGCCAGGGCTCCAACCTCAGCAGGACGCGCCTCTTTTTTACCCGCGCGAAGAGCGATGCGGTTTATGTATCTGGTTTGAGTACGAGTCATGGTTATCTTTCGATGGCTGTTTTTATTCTCATCTATAGAAGCCACTCTTATAGATGAGCAGCAGTAGTTCCCCGATCGAACTGACAATCCTGAGCGTTAAGCCGCAGGACTCACACGTACATCACGCTGCTTCCCATGTGTATGTGTTAGAAAAAATAAATAGATAAATAAACAAAAACAGAAGAAAAATGAAAAAAAAAAAAAAAAATTTTTTTTTTTTTTTACCTTAAGTTTTAACTTAGTTAAAGTCCAAGGCTGCTGTCTGTTAAAATTCAAAGACATTTTGGGGTATATTTCAGCCTATCATCCGATTCCGGCCCTGACAGGTTTTTATTTTATTGGTAGAATTCGATTTTTGACTTCGGTTGCTTTTTTTTTTTTAATTTTTAACTGAGAGTGTGCAATAAGACTTCTAAGCTTAAGAAAGTTCTATTTCTGTTTGCCCTGTATACTAACGCATTCGACCAGCGTCGTTATACGTCATTTTATTTTATTCACTTATTTATTTAATTTCTATTTTATTTTTATTTTTATTTTTTTATTTTTTTTTTTCCTTGGGGGGCAATTTTGGGGTTTTCTTTAGCAAATTTAGAAGTTCGTCTTCCAAAAGTAAAGTTTTTCCTGAAAATTAAGTCGCATAAGTCTTCCTTCTTCATTTAAACAACACAGAATACAGCTGAGATTTAAGACATTACTATTTTAAATCAAATGTGCATTTTAAATGAACAGTTTAGTAGAATAAATTTACTGACCTCTGTGAAAAAAAATTCTGGAAACGGAATCACTTCCAACGTATGCATACTATTTCAACAAATGAAGGATTGATTTATTTCCATTTACATTCAAATGGTAGGCACAAGGCCTCAGGTTTTTGGGCGGAAGGGGAAGGGAGCGGTCATGCTTTTCTATATGTTCTACGGGACCTAGCTAGCCACATTCGCCGACCCATTCAACAATACAATATATATAACCATCCATCCGTCACCATATGCGCAGCAATTACCAAAATACCACATGTACTCTATGAGAGAAGCCTACTTAAAACCCGAAAGTGATGAATGATTTTTATTCATGATTTATATACAATGAATGTGATGGGAATGGGAGAAAAACCCCGAAATAAATGAAAAACAAGGAAAAAAATCCCCGTTTGGTTGCCCTCCCATCCCCCCGTCTCTAAGATCGGAGGCCGACTGTTTTCCGGGGCGAAAGGAACCGAAAACAAGCCGGGCCTACCCTAGGTGGGACAGGGATCCTAATCTACAGGGGTAAAAGAAATAAAGGGTCGGGCGCGGTATGGGTTGATACAAGCGGGTGATATGATTTTATATGTACATATGAGTGTTCAAGATCTTCGGTAATCGTGGACTGGGACACGGGTTGAGGTAGAAAAATAATGGGGATGGGGAAGATCTTGAGGACTAACAACTGGATGACGGGGACAATGACTCACAACATACTGCTAACTAGGTATCTAGGTACCAAAGAAAAGGGAAACAGTTCTACTCACCAAGGGTGGGGTCCCTAAGGACCCGTGCCGTAGACGCCATGAGACGGCAGAGGAGGGAAGGATGACTCCAACATTGCCCCCTTTCGCACGACCAGGCTCGCTGCATTCACCCACCTTTTGCTGAATGTTATGCGATCCAAGCGTTTTCTATCGCATCTGATTTTGACCCTCAGCTGATGCCGAAAATACAAAACCAGATCCCGATGAGAAAAGTTTGCATCGTCATACAATCCCTTGTTTCGCGTCGTCCACACCACCATTCTAGCTACAGCTAGGATCGCGAGAAACACCACACGCTTCTCACCCTGAAACGGAGGAAAAACGTTGTCTACGACGTAACCAACGTCGAGCAGCACGAGCTGTTTGGGCTCGATGCGAGCCGTCCACTCGCCGACGTGATCCCAGAACGGACGAACTCGCTCGCAGTAGTAGAAGGCGTGCTCAGCCGTTTCTTCCAAGCCACTGCCGCAGCGAGGGCAATCATGCATGTCTGCCAGGCCCGCTCTGTAATTCAAGCCGACAAGGGGTAACGCATTTCGCACAAGTCGCCAGGTGAGCGAGAACTCGGAGTTGTTCAAGAATCTCGATCCTGGCGCCCAATTCCAGTGAGAGCGGATCTCCTCCGTCGTCCAGCCGCGCCGCTCGCTGAGAGGATCAGAAGCGGAACCCACCACTAGCTCCCGATATAGTTCTTTTCGAGGCCGTGAAAGGTCACTGGACCCAAGAAGGTTACGAAGGGCCTTTCGCGGACAAACAGTGTTTCGCCCAAAGGCTTGTCGACCTTCAGCCTTTGGGTCTGACTGGAGGCGAGGAAAAGTCCGACTCGCCTTCGGCCTCCACACTGCAGTCCCCGTCAACACTCTGCCCAGGTATGCAAGTCTTTCAGCAAGCCAGTGGCTCTCCAGATCAGGCATACCCAGATCCCCGTTGCGCGTGCGTTGGATACAGACCTGCCTACGGATCATCGGCCTTGCACCTCCCCAGAGCAATCTGGAAAGGGATCGTTGCAGTGCCAACCGACGTGCCTTAGGCAGAGGAAGTACAGCCAATCGGTAGAGGATCAGGGGGAAGACGTACACGGCGCACGCCTCGGCCCTGCCCTTGAAAGCCAGATTCCCACCTGAGCATTCACCTTAGCTTGTACCTCCGACCAATTTCGCTCCAGTTGGAGGCCGGGTCCGAACCACACCCCTAGGATGCGGACGGGTCCGTCACTCCAGCGGAAGGGCCCCGGAAGAGTATCGCTACCCCTCCAAGCACCGAGCCGCAAACCTTCGCTTTTGTCAAAGTTGACCTTGGCCCCTGCAATCCGCTCGTACTCGCTAACCGCCTTCTTCACAGCCTTTATGTCCTTGCCGAAAGAGGGCCAGCAAAAGGGACACCGCGCAGGGCCGGAGTCGTCGTCCTATCCCTAAGCCTACGGAGCAGGGGCTCCAAAGCTAGGACATAGAGAAGAGGAGACAACGGGCAGCCTTGCCGGACCGAACGCTCGATCGCGAAAACCTCCGAACGCCTTCCGTTCACCTGCACCACTGCCTGAGGGTTGTGGTACATCATACTAATCCATCTGCGGAACTCCGGTTGGAATCCGGCAGTCTCCAAAACAGTCGCCAAAAACCGATGGTCAACCCTATCGAAGGCCTTGGACTGATCTAAACTGATCAGCGCGGCCTCGGTGCCGTCTTCGATCCCCTCTAGGACCTCGCGAATCAAGTGCAGGTTGTCCTGGATCGATCTTCCCTCCACAGCAAAGGTCTGCTCGGGGCCAATCAGATCCCTGATGACAAGCTGTAAACTATTCGCTAAGACCCGGGCCAAAATCTTTAACTCTGTGTTAAGCAGAGTTATGGGCCTGTAATCATCTAAGCCCTCCCAAACATGCCTGCCACCTTTCTTCAGCAATGTGATCACGCCCTTGGTAACGCTACCAGGGAATGCTCCCTGGGCGAACCAATGGTTGAACATATCCGTCAGAATAGGCACAAATATGTGCGACATCCTCAAGTACACTTCGTAGGGAAAACCATCCAGTCCCGGCGACTTGTTCAGGCCGACCTGCTTCAACGCGTCACGGACTTCGCATTCAGTAACCACACCCTCGCAGCCAGCCGCTTCAGCCGCCCCACGGCGGGGGAAGTCGGCAAGATAGCTACGAAACTCCCGGATCGTGAGATCAGTGCAGCGGGCAAAGCGACCCCGAAAGAGCGTCCGAAAGGCATCACGTATCTCACGACTCGAACGCAGCAGTCGCCCGTCCGGGGCCTTGACAGAAACGATATACCGATCGGGGAACCTTCGCACTTCTTCACGCGCAGTCGCGTTCGTCTTCACAGCTTCGTTGAGAACTCTCTTTAACCTAGATCTAACTACGTATCCCTTGTAGCGCTCGCAACTCTCGCGCTCAAGGTCCCCCCTAGCTAGCTCTACGTTTAGGGAGTCCCCCCAGCCACCGCCCGGGAAAGTCTATCTTCTATAGATTTCGCTTCCTTGGCCCTATCTAAATTGAGCTGTTGACCGTACTTGGTAGCGAAATCTCTAATCCTATGCTTAAGAGATCCCCACCACCTATTCCCGGTAACCGCCCCCACTAACGCCCGCTTGATTAGGGATTCCAGCCGCTCCCGGAAGTCCCGTATCTCCAGTAAGGAGGTATTGAACTTCCAGTAGCCGGCCAGACTAGGCCTATCAGCTAACCGTAGACTGACGCTAACAAGTTTATGGTCAGTCCACGCTATCAAGTGGAACGTGGTACAACTAAGAAAATCGATGTCAGCTCTTCTAACTAACACTCTGTCCAAGTAGGTACCCACTTTGGCAGAGGGCGAGCTTTCTAACCACGTCCACATCTCCCACCCTGGGTGATCAAGACGAAACCTGTCGACCAGATCATGACGAGTCATGAGGCCGGCAAGACTGCTATCACACCTTCCCCATCTACTAGCTCCCCGCCCGACCTTATCTATCTTGGGATCAAGGATCGCATTCCAATCACCCATTAAGACTAGCCGATTCGAATCGTCCAGGAACGGCGCCAACCGACGAAAACAGGGAACCCTCTCCGCAGCGAAATTGGGCGCATAAACCGCAACCAGATGAAACTTGAAACTTTTCACGGCAACATCGGCCACAACCAGTCGGCCCCCATCACCTGCAAAAACAACGTCAACATCGGCATCAAGGCTGCGTCCAACTAGCAAGGAAACCCCAGCGCTGGCACGGCTGCCATATGCTGAAAAAACATTAAAATCCTTCTCCAGTACACGACAGTCCGCACCGCAAGTGAAGTGAGTTTCTTGCACTGCAGTAACATCTACACCGAGAGTTTTGAGTTCACCAAGCAAGCGCGTACACTTGCTTGAATCCCTCAATCCCCTCACATTCAACGTAGCAAGGTTAAGAGCCATCAATCCCACTTACCTTACTCACTGTCGACTACGGGTCGGAAATCCTTGGGAGTAAGGATGCCGACGGCCTCACGCAGGGATCCAGTACCGAGCTCAGTGCTAACTCGGTCGTCTCTAGTGATTCCCCCGACATCCATGGGGTACCTCAATTTTAATGACCTATAGAAGGAAGGGTGAACTAAAATCGGGACCCTTCCCGCACAGTATGGTAACATTTTTCGTAGCATTGCATTAGTAGTGTCGGCCAACATTACGTCCGCCCGACTGGCTTTCTCAATAAAAAGCCAAAGCTCCTTAGTTCGGTTACCAGCCGCACGGACGAATGTGGTCAACATTGGTGCATTCTTGAAATTGTACGGATTGGTAATGTCCGCCTTATCGATTGTCTTAAGAGCCAACAGGGGCTTAAGGGCTTTTTTGAGGACATGGTCTAGGTGCTGGGGCTCCAATATGTCCTCACAGAAGTAGAAAGCGTTTGTCGCCCGTCGCACCTCAGTTGAGACTGACTGCGAGCGCTGTTTTGTTGCTGATGGTGGAGGGGTTGATGTTCTGGTCACCGAATGGGACCGTGTGATTAGTTTAGGTGTGGTGATGGGGGATAGTGAAGGTGATTGTGGAGAAAGTGGGAAGTCGTCAGTAAGGGTATTTTTGGATTGTTGTGGGAGCGGGATTAATTGGGCTGGTCTTTCGGGTTTGACGGGTGATTTTTTGGTGTTTTCATCCCCCTTTGGTTGAGACTGGGATGGTGTTTTGGGATGCTTTGATTGAGACTGGGATGGTGTTTGGGAATGTACTTTATTGTCTTTGGTGTGTTTATTCATGTTTTCCTCCCCCTTTTTTTGAGACTGGGATGGTGTTTGGGGATGCACTTTATTATCTTTAATGTGCTTTTTCTCGCCCCCGTCCTTCTGCGAGTCCCCACTGTCCCTACGTCTCTTCAGATTGACTGCGATTTCCATACTTTCTGTTGTATCTTTGGTTTTCCTTTGCTTAACTGTTGATGATGATGATGATGATGATGATGATGGATTTGCAGTATGTACTGGCTGTTGTTGAGTCTTTGCTACTGCTGATGATGGTTGTTGTTGCTGCTGTTTTTCAGTTATAGTAGTCTTAGTCGTGACGGTGGTTGTTGTGTTTGCCTTAGCAGAGGCCTTCTTTTTTTTGTTTTCATCTTTGTACCTGGGTCCACCCCTCTTCATCTTTATCGGGGTGGTCCCCAGTTTCTGTATTGGGACTATCGCAAAGTACTATCGCCGTTGCTTTTGTGGACGATGTAGTTGCTGCTGCTGCTACTGCTGTAGTTGCCGTTGTCTGGCCTGGTTGCATTATCTTTTGAGGGCAGGATTTGGAAAAGTGCCCCAGATGTTTACAGTTCCAGCATTGGGGCTTCCTGCCCTCCACAACCACCGTCATTACTTGTGTCTCATACTCGATAGTATGGGGAATGGCTCCAAATCCCCCTCGGTCCAAACACATGGTGAAGACGTAATCACCGTGCGCTGTCCCGGTGCTAGACTTGGCCTTGATGATATTTTCTATCTCGCCGTGTTTGCATAGATATGCCGCCAGCACTTCCTCGTTAAGTTCTATCGGGACATAACACACGGTGACACGGATCCGTCGTCTCCCCATGTATTCGGGCTGGAGCCTGAAGAATTTGGAGTTTATACTCTCTCCGGCCAGCTTGGCTGCCAGTTCCTGGGATGGTAATAACACATCCCAGGTGGCAAAACTGCGTCGGCAGTAATATTTCGCCGGGATTCCTGCTCCTTTCAGTAATTCCTTGAAGGTCTTCTTTTTTATGCCGGCCAACCTTCGCGTCTTCAAGTCGGTAATAACAAATGAAATTGTTTTTGGTTTCACTTGCTCGACTAATTCAGGGATCGGAAAAATCCTATTTCCGTCAAAGTATTTGACGTTTTTTCCCTTAACTTTTCAAAATCCATATTGCACGCATTCTGTGTAATTTTATCCGACCAGGAGGCCGGCAATGAAGGCACTTTTTGTGCGGGCGGAATGGTACTACTGGCCGGAGAGAGAGTTGGCCATTTGTTTTCTGGTTTGGAGGGGGGACTTATGCCGTCAAAAATGTCAGTAAGCGACGGAGATGGTGAAGGTGTCGCTACTGGAATTGGGGATTCGGCTGCCATAGTTGCTTATCAGGCAACCAGGCAAGACGAAAAGTTCTTTTGTTTCCGGTGTGTGAAAGATGTAACGTTGTTATTTTTTCAAAACAGACGAGTTCCAAAAACATCTTTGACCCCCCTCAGCAAACAAATAACAATTGTTTCGGGGAGGGGGAGTCAACAAGCAATTTCAACAAGAACAAATAACAGTTTTTAGAACAAGAACAATTTTTCAACAAGAATAATTTTTCAAACAATCAACACTCACTTGTCCGCAGAATTAAGTGACAGCGTGACACCTATTTTTGTCAATCCAACAAATGAAGGATTGAATTATTACTAATTTTTAATAGTATTTATATTAAAGGTTCCACTCCTATATCATGGTCATCTACTGGGGTGGACAGAGAGAGAGACAGAGACAGAGACAGAGAGAGAAAGAGAGAGGAGGAGTCAACTCTTTTATGGCTTTCGTCTTTAGCACGTGTTAGACTACATTTGAGGTGTTTTGGATATTTTTTTCTTTCTTTTCTTGGGGGGGGCACCAATCCTATACAAATAGTTTTCAAACAGTTCTATTTGATCCATAGATGAGATTCTAACAGGTCAGGTCAAAGTGAACCTGGGAGCAATGGCATCCAAAACTTGAGCCTAACCACTGGGTGCAGTTTAATGCCATACACAGCACAAAAACTTTCATAGGTTTACGATATTTAACCCTTCACCATCACTGAAATTCCACAACGGATCCTCGCCCATCTGAAACATGAATGATGGAAAAGCTTTTTTAATGCAAACCTTTACAAACCGCTTATTGTGGTTTTTGCTTGTTTGGGAGGGGTCAGGGTGTGTTTTGTTTTGTTTTGTTTTGTCTCGTCTTGTCTTTTAACATCCTGATGCTTCCAGATACAAAACGTAATTCCGAAATAAAACCAGAACTAAAAGACAAAACCTTAATCCTCATATTTTTGAAACCGTATTTTTTTTTAAATGCATTGAAGCTTATTTCTTTTCTTTCCTTTTTTTTTCTTTTTTTTTTTTTTTTTCTAATCTTTAACAGATTTTCTGTTTGCCTTGACTGTTGACCAATCCTTTTTTTTCTGCAAACATGGTGACTGCCGATAAACGCTGAAATCCTTGAAGTGTATGAACGTCTGCTTTCACTCTGACTAGAACAACGTCATAATAGAGAAAAAATCCAACACGCTGTTTGTGTGCTACAACTAATATCACTGGGGGTTTTGTTTTGTTTCTGTATTGTTCTTGTTTTGTTTTTGCTTTCTTTTTTTTTTCGTTCTTTTTTTACCCAATCAACATCTGTCATGATACCAAAATACAGAAAACGGAAATCCTTGTCTGTATCATTAAATTAACAGATGATTACAACTAGTTATTGAAAGTATTAATAGCGACTGAGTGGAATATTATCTCTCAGGAATTTAATCCGTCAGTTTCATTTTCGAAGAGAAGCATAACCTGATCCGCCAGTAAATTATTTTGTCTGTTGCTTGTTTGACTACTTATTGTTTCTGAATGGCCTTTTATAGTGCGTTTTTTGGTTATTTGGTGTTGTTTTCTTTCTTTCTTTCTTTCTTTCTTTTTTTTTTTTTTTTTTTTGTGGTATTCTGTTTATATCTCTTGCTTCTCATTCCTGTTCTATGTTTCTTCTCTCTACTCGTTTATCCACGGGGTTCGCCTGTTTATAATACTTACCTATCCTCCCCTGGAGTCGGATATGACACAAGATCTTTTTTTTTAATTATTATTTATTTGTTTTGCGGCGAGATACTCCACTTATATTAGTATATACAAAGATGCAAAGTTGATAAGCCATAATAAAGTCCCCAACGGTTTGTAGTATTGTTTAAAAGTTTAATTATCGCCATTACCATCATTCAAGTAAAACCTAAAAAATTAGCATGGAAAAATCATGTTTAAAATTATTCCTTTTCCTAACTTTTTTCCTTTTGGATGACTTTTAGCGAAAAAAATTAACGTTGGAAAATTTAACTAAAAGTATGAACCTATCTTTTCTTCCCTCGAATACTCTACTTTTACCCCAAAGGGATAAAAATAGAACAGACTGGGCTCTGTAAGCGGGTAAAAAAAGCAAACCGGTCAACGAAAAAAAACTGAATCCAAAAATTAGGGGCCATGATGCTAGCATCTTCACTTCATAAAAACCTACTTACTGCAAAATGACATCACAGACGTGGCGTGACTGACGCTCTCAACTATATGAAATCATAGTGCTAGTCATCCTGCCAACAGTGCTAAAAATACGCTGATAACATCCCTTGCAGAGAGGTAAGACGAACTGGAAACTGGAGTCTGAGTGACAGCAAGTCTCTTCAGGTCTCCAGGAATCTTCGAACTATTCTGGCCGATCATCAATAATGCTGTAGTCTATGGTCTCGATTCTTCCTCCGATTTCCAATTCTTCCAGTCCCCTTTACAAGCTTTCGGAGGACATTCCAAGCGAACCAACTACAGCTACTCATGTTCCACAGTTTTTTGTGCTTGTTGTTGTTGTTGTTGTTGTTTTGTTTTATTTTGGTTTGTTTCTTTGTTTGTTTGTTTATTTGATGGGGTTTTTTTTCGATTTTTTTTTTGTTTTCATGTTTTGCTTTGTTTTTTTTTTTGTTTTTTTTTTTTGTTTTTTTTTTATGGGAGTTCTGGCAAGTGCACCAATTACAATTGGTATCACCGTCACTTTCGTGTTCAATAGTTTTTTAGTTCTCTAGCAAAGTCAAGGTACTTATCTCACTTTTTGCTTTCTTTAAGTTTTACTCTGTGATCAGCCGGAACGGCAAAGTCAACCATTCGACAGGTTTTCTTTTTGTTGTTGTTGTTGTTGACTATCACTAGATCTGGTCTTCTGGTTGAGAATTGATTATCCGTTGGTATATCAAAATCCCAAGGAATTTTGTGCGTCTTATTTCCTAGGACGGATTTTGGGTTATGCATATACCAGTTGTTCGTATGTTCGAATTTAAATTTCTTGCATAATTCCCAGTGGATCACCTTGCCCACCTAGTCGTGTTTAGTCTCATACTCTCATTGCGCTAATTTACTGCATTCGCTTATTGTTTGTTTGTTTGTTTGTGTTTGATGGCATATCAACCTTTGCAGGTCATTTAATGCCAAATCCATTTTTATACGAATAAACTGTTCTTTTTCAAACAATTCAGTTTAGCATAAGTACACAGTTTAATTGTCAAAAATATTTCTATTTCAAGTTATTCAGTTTAGTCAAACAGTTATATTTCAAACAATTCAGTTTTGGATAAGTAGGCAGTTTAGTTCTATAGATAGGACCCTATCAGATGCTACCATTTCGGGCCAAAGAGGAACTGGGAGCGATGTCAATGAAGGGGTGCTCCGCGTTCCCCAAAGTCCCAACATTGTTCAGTTTCATATCTAGGACACTCGTCAGGGAAGTCTTACCCCTCTGCAGAGATGTGGCCTGTGTATTCTTCAGCCCCAGACGACTAGATATGAATATTTGGAATCAGTATACAATTATCAAATAGGAATAATTACTTTAAACAACATAATTGTGAATAACTTATTAGTATTGTGTGTTCGTCAATGATCCAGGAGACCTGGGTTCAATCACTAGTCGAGTCATACCATACTTTAAAAATGGTACTTGATACCTCCTTGCTTAACCCTCAGCAATATAAGGTACGTATCGAGGGTAAAGTGGAGCAATCCAAGGAAAGGAGTAGTGCCCTCCCTTGTACCTCGGTGTTGTAGCTATTGAAAAGGGAGCCTTCTAGCCGCCGTCGACTATGGTCACCAACTTTACTTTACTTATTAGTATTAAATAAGAATACTTGAAACAATACAATTGTATGCAGCTTATTTGCATCAGATTGAAATGATTGATTAACTGTGTTCAAACAAAGGATTCTAGATAAATAAAATGCAATGGAACATTGAAAATACAATTATGATTACTATCATGTAGAAAGAAATAAAATTTTGGAATTAAATAACCCATAAAGAAATGATATGCCATTCAACGAATAAACAAAACCAAACTATCCTTCGACTCACACTTAAAAAATACACTTCCTGCCAATTACTCAGTACTCTTTTAAACATTATCAACACATTTCACAAAACACTCTAATATCGTTATTGTATATTTTGATACCGTTGCATCTCTAGTTATATCATAAGCTCGTCAGCCGATTTTGCTAAAGAGGGTTAACGACAAAGAAAGCTTGAGATGTAACACTGTAAATAAGGATGTTCATATTTGAAATGAATTTTGTGTATATGTTGATTAATACGTCAACCTAAACGGCTTTGCAAAAAACTTTTATTTTGGATACTTATATCTGACATATGTGCTTAAGAAATCTGACAATAATAAAAATCAAGTCGTTGAAAACAACAGTAAGTATAATGGCATGTTTACGCCAACGTGGTTTTATCAGATATTATGTTTCAAAACATGATGGAATGGCATATATTGTTGTGGAAACATCATGGCAAAATTTTAGGATTTACAGATCATTAAAAGAAATACAATGGCTCTAATTCACGCTGTATCAAAAATGATTTCTAAGTTTCAAAGGTGCAGTGACTAATAGAAAACTCACTGGAATGAATGAGTTGAATACCAAGGGGATTATTTGTTTGCTGTTGTTGTTTTATTTAATTTAGGTTTTATTCAATGTTCATTTCTGTATTATTGAATACAGCTTCAGTCTCGTGATTTTTTTAAAACACTTCGTACAAATTGGTCTGGGTGTCGAGTTTTACGGTTAAACACTGGCTTTAGAGTCACCCCTACATTTATGGAACTTAGCCAGCTTTGAAAAACGCTATGGAATGTTGAAGAACGAAAAAGAAGCATATTAATTTTAATTTTGGTCAAGATTCACTTTCGGTAAGTTCGCTGTTTTCATTTATTTTTTATATTTTTCTGAAGTAATTTTGGTTGCTTTCAATCGATAAGTCCTTCGTATCTAGCGGAAATATGGAAGTTCGAAAAATATTAACTTACTCCAGCACTTACGTTTTAAAACGAAATCCCAACTGATAACTGAGAAATATATATATATAAATTTTTTATAAACTAACAAATTTCCGGGAGATATGAAAATCTTATCGATTGAAAGCACCAAAAATTACGTTAAAATGTTTTCTACGAAAATGGTGAACTTATTTAATTCGAAACCTGACGTTTTTTTTACTTGTATTTTTGTCTTATTTCTGAAATACTTCCCGCAAAAAGCGTCGTAAGAATTTTCTTAAAGCGAAAACAATGACTTTTTATTTCTACAACAGCTCAGACTACATCTCCACACTTCTGCAGACAATGTTACCAGTTTTTTTTTAATTTGTTTTGACTTGAATAAACTAGAAAACATTTAAACAACATTCTATCAAAAACTCTAACATAAGGTCGTATCAGATCGATATACAATTATGTTTGTTTATTTGTGTTATATATATATATATATATATATATATATATATATATATATATATATATATATATATATATATATATTGGTGTTGTATGTGAGCGTATATATATATATATATATATATATATATATATATATATATAATGAAAACTCTGAAAACTCTCAATATCTTTGTACACATATGTGTGTATGCAGCAAGTAGATATATATGTTATATGTGTGTTTGTGTGTATGTATGTGTGTTAATGTGTGTGATAAAAATAAGAGGTAAGATGGATAAATCAGACACTTACAAAGGATTTAGTAGTGATATATCATTCTTTATTCAAATAATTTCTTCAGACTAAAATAAAGAATGAAATATCAGTTCTAAAACCTTTGTAAGTGTCTGATTTATGCATCTTTCCGCTTATTTTTATCATCTTGTCAGATTCACCACACTCTACCATTTATATATATATATATATATATATATATATGTATGTATGTATGTATGTATGTACGTATGTATACATTATGAATACTTATAATATTTATACACGTGTGCGTATGTTGCCCTTATTCATACATAAACATCGTTATATATATATATATATATATATATATATATATATATATATATATATATATATATATATATATATATTGAAGAGTGTATATTTAGGCAACAAGTTATTAAGAGAAGTTTTGTTAAAGACGATGGAACACTGTTTTTATTTTTAATTGTAATTTTTCAAGCCTTCTTGTTATTTTTCTTGTGTCGGGATTCAGTTCGTAAAGAAATTGTCCCAAATTTTCCGCCCAAGCGCTTTCGACCATACTTTTGGCCATCATCAGACATTATGTAGTTTGAGTTGACAGTTTGAATTTTATTATTTTAATTACTTGTAGAGTTTTGTTTAAAAGTTGTCGGTTGGAACGTTTTTGGCGTTTTGTTTTACAACATTCAGTTGGAAAGGTTTACTAATAGATTTAGTGATTTTAGTTATTAAATATATTCAGTATGTTGGCGCCAGTGTTAAATGGTATCTTTTATGTTTTTTATGCATATTGCTTCTAGAATTTGTTATTGCTTTTATCATTATTATTTTTATATATAATTATTGTATTATCAGAGAACCTTCTTTACATCGAAATATTTAAGTTGGTTAGTGCTATTGTTGTGTTGTATTATTAAATGTTGTTTTATGGTGCTATTTTCAAAAAGGTGATAAGTAAGACGACGATATAGTGTAGTAGTTGAATAACCAATCTAAAATGATTTTTGTTTTTCGGGAGGCACACTTGAAATGGACGTATAAATCTGTAGACTACATTGGTTTGGTTTATGAGTGTTTTAGCAGAGTTGGTGTTATTTTTAACTATGGGGTTTGATGTTTTAAATTTTGTGTAGTAGATGATAAGTTTTATAAGTCTTTGTTTTTCTATAGGTTTAATGTGTCTTTTTATAATGTTGGTTATTGCTTGTTCGTCTAATTTGTAATTATCGTGCATTTGATTCCTGTGATATGAACAAATTCTGTTAGTGTTGTCATTGTTGGTAGTGTTGTTATTTTGGTGATTTTACGAAAGAATATTTTTATTTGTTGATCGATTGGTTTATTCGAGAAATTATTATTTACAAGGGTTTGTTTTATGTTGGTAAGTTCTTTGTAAATTATTGTCTTAGATGAGATGTAAAATGCTCTATGAATTAAGTTTTTTATAATTGCTATTTTATATTTTGGAGGACAAATCGATTCATTTTTAATTATTGAATTATATCATTTAATTGGTAAAGATCAAAAACTAAGTTTTGTACTTTTCCTTATTATAAACATATTAAAGTTTATACTCGATTTAAATACGAATTTACCTTTTTCTGAGTTATGGTGGAACAATCAATCTACTCTTGAAAACAACTGCAACAATCTTACACTTGATCGGGTATTACAAACAGATAATCTATATGAGAAAAAAAAACATAAACAAACTTACACAGACGACCTTAACATAAACATAAAATTGCGCCAAAATTTTATAAAACCATTATTATATTCAAAAATCAATACGATTAATTAAGAATCTTTCAAAATCACCAAAAAATAATTAAGAATTAGAATACACTTTGGATATATTCACAATAACAACACTATAAGTCTGGTGTTTATTTTAGATACCGTAGGGGTGCATTAGGTTAGTGGTAATGATACAAAAGCCTTGAAACCATGTTTGAGTCCAGAGTCATCATCTAAGGAAGACTTTATTGGAAAAACTCTCAAGTCCACTCCAACATAAAATATCCAAAGTTCTTGGAGACACTAATGGAACTAAAATTATAAACGTCTACAACAGACTTTACATATTAAACACAAATTATTACAAACTAAATGTAAACAAAACACATTAAAAAAATCTACCCCTACACAAAATACCCCAATTCGATTTTTCAAAGTCTTAAGAATGCACAAATGAAACCAAAGTTGTAAACATATTGATCAAACCTTAGATTCGTACAATAAAAAACATGTTTAATACCACCGTCTTCGGATAATTTCTAACGATAATTTAATAAGCATCATTAAATAAATTAATAATCTGTAAATAAATTCATGATATAGATTTTAAATAATATCTATTATTAGTTATATAATATTAGTTTATTTTTTGAAAATTTCTTGGATATTTCACCTCACATTTAGTTTTAATGGCAGTGGTGGCTGTTTGTAAGACAGGATGTAGGGTAACAAAAAAGTAGGAAGGTTGAAAGATTAAAAGACGAAAATAAAAGTGACACGAAACACTTCCTGTGACGATCAAACGGTAGGTGAGTAGAAATATTTTTTTTTAAATACCCAAAAAGAAAGAGACATAAAAAGCTCAGCGACCTTAGCAGAATCACATGTTAAAGAAGTCCTCTTTCAGAGTATTTACCATATTTGACGTTATATATGATACACTGATGTATTAGACGCACCCCGATTTCAGAAGACCAAGTCAAGAAAAAAAAAACAAAGTTCTAATATCAAACGTGATGACATTAATATAATAAACATTATAAATAATAACACTTTTTAATCTAATAATAGCCTTTTGAATAATGGCGATAGGTATATGAAAGTTACTCTCAAAGTCTAAGCTAATGGGAGTTGTCAGGTTGCTAATTTCGACTGACAATCGCAAATTTTAAACTTACATATGCCATATAATACGCAGATAAATTTTAAAAGATATTTTTGGTAAAACAAATGCACCTTATATGCCGTCAGATGCGGTACATAATAAAGCCAAGGTGGTAATAATGGATATATAACATTAAATTTCATGCTTGAAAATCCAGATTTCCTCATTTTTTTCTCAACTATAATTCTTATATATATTTGAGCGTACGTGGAAACACTAGTTTAATAGCGTGTACGAGGTGCCTTCAATAAGTTTCCAGACTTTTTTGTACAGGCATTTAAAATTATCGTAGACTCTTGAAAATTCACTTTGTTATTGCTATACATCTTATGAGATAACTGACTAATTTTTATGATTTCAGGTTTCAATGAACAGCTACAGCAAGAATTAGAATATACCCTACTAAAACCTGATTGTTACAGATGGGGAATTTCAAAAAATGCAATCTGAACGTGAGGACACTTTAGAAGAACGATATGCTACAAAATCCTGTTTTAAACTTGGAAAAAATGCTGCCACAGAAACGTATAGAATGCTTCAGACTGCTTTCGGAGCATCTTGCATGAATCGAGCATCAGCTTTTGAGTAGCAAAGGAGATACAAGGAAGGCAGGGAGTCTGTGAGGGATGATGAGAGGAAGTCAGAACACCAGAGTTGATTGGCCAAATAAAGAATTTCATGGATAATGACCGTCGTGTGTCTATAGAGACAATAAGTACACAGTTTGATGTCAGTGTGGGAACTGTACACAAAACCATTCGCGAGGAACTGAAGATGCAGAAGATTCGCGCCAAGTTTGTCCCAAGGGTGCTCAGAGAATATCAGAAAAAAAGACGTTGTCATGACAACAGAGAGATGATCGAGCTGATCAATTCAGATCCTGCAGTTCTTGATGCTCTGATGACCTGCGATGAAAGCTGGATATACTGCTATGATCCAGAGACCAAGACACAGAGTTCCCAGTGGAAGCATGATGGCCTAAGAAGGCCAGACAGAGCAAATCCACCCACAAACTTTTGATGATCTCTTTTTTTGACAACACTGGTATGATGTTCATGCACTGGGTTCCCACTGGACAGACAGTCAACAAGGAATACTATGTTGAGGTTTTAAGGGAGTTCAGGAAGAGATTCCGTCGGAATAGGCCAGCACTCTTCAAATTGGGTCAGTGGCATTTCCACCCGGACAATAAAAAGCAAGAGGTAATTCAAAATTACAGTGAATATACTATTGACTGAAATTCATTGTTGAATTATTCATAATAAAACATATTTCACAAAACTGAAAAGTATATATGACTCAACCCAGTAAATATGATATGTATATACACGTGGTGCATTCAATAAGTTTCCATACTTGAAAATCCAGATTTCCTCATTTTTTCTCAACTATAATTTTTATATCTATTTGAGCGTAATTGCAAACACTACTTTAATATCGTGTACGAGGTGCCTTCAATAAGTTTCCAGACTTTTTTGTACAGGCATTTAAAATTGTCGTGGGCTCTTGATAATTCAATATGTTATTGCTATACATCTTATGAGATGGCTTACTATTTCTTATGATTTCAGGTTCAAAGGAACAGTTACAGCAAGAATTAGAATACACCCTACTAAAGCCTGATTGTCACAGCTGGGGAATTTCAAAAATGCAATCTGGACGTGAGGACACTTTAGAAGAACGATATGCAATAAAATCCTGTTTTAAACTTGGAAAAAATTCCACAGAAACGTATAGAATGCTTATGACTATTTTTGGAGCCTCTTGTATGAATCGAGCATCAGCTTTTGAGTGGCATAAGAGATTCAAAGAAAGCAGGGAGTCTGTGAGGGATGATGAGAGGTGTGGGAGGAGTAAGGAAGTCAATACACCAGAGTTGACTGGCCAAAGGGTTAGGGTAAGGGTTACTATGTTGAGGTTTTTAGGGAGTTCAGGAAGAGATTCCGTCGGAAGAGGCCAGCACTCTTCAAATCGGGTCAGAGGCATTTCCAGCAGGACAATGCACCAGTCCACAACTGCATCGTTGTCACAGACTATTTGGCCTAGACTAGGCCTTATGAGACAATTGAGGAGATGAAAGAGGCTTTGACGAAGATCATTGACATGCTCTCACAAGAGGACTTCCATGGGGCGTTCCAGAAGTTGTTGGAACGGTACAACAAGTGCATTGCAGCCGGAGTAGATAACTTGGAAGGGAACTAGAGTTTCATGTGTGTACTCTCAATAAAAGTGCCCATACGAAAAAAAAGTCTGGAAACTTATTTAATTAGCCTCGTACATCCTCCGAACATTTTGTTTTTTTTAGATTTTTATATTTACTTTATGTCGGATTTATTTCCATTTTCTCTAACACACAAACACACACACACACACACACATACACACACACACACACACACACACACATATATATATATATATATATATATATATATATATATATATATATATATACATATATATATATACATATATATATATATATATATATATATATAATAGATAAATTTAGATCTACCCTAGACTAACTTTATGTTGGTTATCCGTATAATTCAAGTAAAAAAAATATAAGAAAGAAAGAAAGAAAGAAGGATATAAATGAAAAACAAATAAACGAAACAGTAACAAACCCAAACCAAAAAGGAAAAAACAAGAGCAAAGAATAAATTTCATTTTTGGACCCTGCAGATGTAAATACACAAAAAAGAAGAATTTTCGATGAAATTGTAAATAGATACAAAGTTCGCGTTGACTTTGCATTCGAACTGTACATTACAAGTCAGTGTACAATTATTTATAACACATACACATACATATAGTAAACTGAACCCCGACCTTAGATACCAGCTCATTTGGTCCCACTTTTGATCATAATTTTTCCCCCAAATGAAAAATTTATGATAAAAATGATCGTTAATTTTAAACATTGTAAACTTAAATGCATAAGAAAAACAACAAAAATAACAAAAAGACGCACCCCTCCACAAAAAAAGATATTTTAATATCTTTTTTGTGGAGGGGTGCGTCTTTTTGTTGTTTTTATTGCTTTTGAACAAAATCGAAAACGGTTCATCTTTTATCCGAATCTTAAATTTTTATTTTTCTACAGGTATCGAAAGTTTCCTTTTGATTTTTTGTTTGATAGTTGACCGTTTTTAGAGTTTTAACGGCTCTCAATTGATTTCTTCCCTATATCTAGATACGATTTGCATGGGTTAAAGATACTTCTATTTATTCTCCTTTATATTTATAGAGGTGTTTTTGCGCAGTCACAATCGCATCAAAGTTACGTCAGAAAACCTGAGTGTGGCCAATGTCGGTAAGAAAGAAAGACGTTAAAAAGTATCTAAAGTAGAAGAAAAGATATGCAGCGTCTTCACTGAAGAGCATAAAGACTGGTCACGTGTCTTAGAATTGGCGCCAAAAGACAGTCATAAAGATTACCAAGAGGCTGTTATAGAAAAACAGACGCCAGCAAATAAATGGACTTTTTCAACTGACACGAATCTTTCTATGTATATCAGTCCATTTTCACTATTTGCTACCAACTGATCCATTTACTGTCATGCAAGCAGAATTGCCTTCGTACAGTAATTATATCTATCTATCTATCTATCTATCTATCAGCGTGTCCTGAAAAATATGCTGGAGTAAGCAAATAATACTGCTCTGATCCTGCAGGTGAAATTAAGGACAATCAAAAGTAATAAAAGATTACATTAAATGGATCATCTGAAATGTCATCTGAATTTTTTTTAAATATTTGAATTATTAACTTCTGTGCGTAACTTTCAAAATAAAATTTACCGAATTCAAAAATAACATTGAATTATAGAAATTTTTATTTGCATTGAATATGTTAATGAAGAACTCTGATAATAATGTTCATTGAAGAACTCTGATAATAAGTAAAGAATTCAGTTGAAACAGAATTCTAAAATAATCAAATATTTACTGCGGGTAAAAAATTTCGAACGAATTTACGAGTGTGGACTCTTTGACTGAAGTTATAAGCTAAAGTATTTCGTCAGGAAGTGTCCTTTACTTTTAATTAAGAAAAGAGATTACTTCCAACTAAGTTTTGTACATCAGAGGCACATATTTTCGAACTTAAATGTCGACTTAAAATTTTCAACTGTTCATTACAGTAGGTATAATAAATTCACTGAGCCATCGTTATAGAAGAACACTTGTGGTACTTAGCTGAAGGCATATCTTATCATACCTTCTCCAAGGTTGTTAGTTCAAAAGAGAATATGATAACACTACATGAATTCGAACTCGCTTACTAAGATGTCGCAGTCTTGAAAGTTAGCTTCTACCTCACGGGGAATCCCCCTATATATATATATATATATATATATATATATATATATATATATATATATATATATATATCCTCAAAGTAGTTTAAATCTCATACTAGATTTATTCCAAAAGTAAGTTTCATCATCATCATTATCATCCATATTCTGTTTTATTTTTTATTTTAAAGAAAACATCTAAAACTTAAGAATAAAACTAAGAAGGTGCAATTTCGATTGTTTTTTGCTTTTATATTGCTCTGCTGGTTAGTATTTGTACACTCGATTAATCCAACCTTTTAAATGATTGTTTTTCTTATATACAAGGCTAATTAAATAAGTTCCCAGACTTTTTTTTCGTATGGGCACTTTTATTGAGAGTACACACATGAAACTCTAGTTCCCTTCCAAGTTATCTCCTCCGGCTGCAATGCACTTGTTGTACCGTTCCAACAACTTCTGGAACGCCCCATGGAAGTCCTCTTGTGAGAGCGTGTCAATGACATTCGTCACAGCCTCTTTCATCTACTCAGTTGTCTCATAACGGCAGCCTCTGAGCTTAGGTAATAACCAAAAGTAACAGGGAGCAAGGTCTTGACTATAGGGAGGCTGAGGAACTCTGTGACAACGAAGCAGTTGTGGACTGGTGCATTGTCCTGCTGGAAATGCCTCTGACCCGATTTGAAGAGTGCTGGCCTCTTCCGACGGAATCTCTTCCTGAACTCCCTAAAAACCTCAATATAGTAACCCTTACCCTAAACCTTTGGCCAGTCAACTCTGGTGTGTCGACTTCCTTACTCCTCCCACACCTCTCATCATCCCTCACAGACTCCCTGCTTTCTTTGAATCTCTTATGCCACTCAAAAGCTGATGCTCGATTCATGCAAGATGCTCTGAAAGCAGTCTGAAGCATTCTATACATTTCTGTGGAATTTTTTCCAAGTTTAAAACAGGATTTTATTGCATATCGTTCTTCTAAAGTGTCCTCACGTCCAGATTGCATTTTTGAAATTCCCCAGCTGTAACAATCAGGCTTTAGTAGGGTGTATTCTAATTCCTGCTGTAGCTGTTCATTTGAACCTGAAATCATAAGAAATAGTAAGCCATCTCATAAGATGTATAGCAATAACATATTGAATTATCAAGAGCCCACGACAATTTTAAATGCCTGTACAAAAGGTCTGGAAACTTATTGAAGGCACCTCGTACACGATAGTGTTTCCAATTACGTTCAAATAGATATATAAATTATAGTTGAGAAAAAATGAGGAAATCTGGATTTTCAAGAATGGAAACTTATTGAATGCACCACGTGTATATACATATCATATTTACTGGGTTGAGTCATATATACTTTTCAGTTTTGTGAAATATGTTTTATTATGAATAATTCAACAATGAATTTCAGTCAATAGTATATTCGGTATTATTTTTAATCACTTCTTGCTATCAGGGGAGCTTATTAACTCCTTACAAGTAAAATTCAACTAGTTTCGAACATAAGAACTTTTCCATAAACATTTTCCATTGATCTTCGAAAGAACTTTTTTGTTATTCAAAGCATTTTGTTGAGAACGAAAAGGTTGAAAATCACTTAGTGCAAGAAACAGTGAATACAGTGGAACAGACAAGGCTAAATCCAATATTTTTTCCGGCGAGCTTCTTGCTGATTTTGACCTTGTGTTATCAAGGAGAAGTACAATATTTCTCTTTTTGCGGACTGCAGGGCGTTTTCCATAAAGGATTTTCATGCACATCTCCTCATACTGATACGAATGTCTGAACACGGTTTAAAACTAAAAGTGAATAATATTGTACTGATACTACCATAGATACTGCATAACTTTTCTTTGGTGTAGGCTGCAAATATTTATCCCTGTCAATCCATTGCTGTTTGTGTTGAATATTGATATAAAAGACCCATTTCTTATCACCTGTAATGGTATTCTTGAGAAACGGGTATTTCTCGGCCTTGAAGGGAGACTTGTCGCTATGGATTCGCGATCTCCCTTATTGAAGAGTATGAGGAAACCAAACGCCTACCAAGCTCACTTTTCCCATCTTTTCAAAGTGGCAACAGATGGTAGATTGAGATTTGCTGTGATCAAGTTCTCTTGCATGGATTACATTCCACCAATTCTTTTGAAGCATGTTGACCGATGTCTGATGATCGTGCTGGTTTGGGTTCATTTCTCAATGATGTATCGTCAGAATGAAAGTTTGAAAACCAATTTCGGACTTGGTGGTCAATAATGACATTTTGGGCATAAAAATACTTTACAGAATTTCTTAGCCGTGTCTATAGCGATTTTGTTATTGTTAAATTACCACATCGTATTACATGCTGAATATGTCGTTTTATTTCCGTCATTTTCGGGGTATGAGATTATAGATTAAATTGATGCGCACTTTTTCATTACTGAAATAAGAATGACCGACGAAGGCACTCTTTAATTAGGCAATTTCTATTTGCATTTAAAGCACTGGAAGTTTGCTTTTAAAAAACGGAAATTATTTGACTCAACCCAGTATATATATATATGTGTGTGTGTGTGTGTGTGTGTTATCAAACCTGTTTAAATATATATATATATATATATATATATATATATATATATATATATATTGTAGATGGGTTTAGCCTTACTGGTAATTATATCGTTTATTGCTCTTATTTTTCTGCTCCTCTTGTTATCATCTACCTTCAACTCCCCATACTTGCTTTTACCCCACACACGGCCAAAAACTTTCTTTTTTATTTAATGTTTTAATGACTCCTGTTCTTTTTTCGTTTCTTTGCATTATGATTCTATTTCATTATCCATTCCAGCAATTTCGCTTCCTTTGTGCTTGTCCGTCGTGGCCAGATTGAAAATGATTGATGTAAAACAAACGTTATTTTTCTACCTCGACTAACCATAACAAACGGCCGACATGCTTGGACAAACGCTAATCAAATACAAACTGCCTTCAGCGCGACTAATTACCGCAATGTTTAATGTTTGTCAGGGGCGATACGTCTTTACTCTCAGCTCTTTTTCTCACATATATTAACTGATATATTATATATTATTTATTGTTAAGAGTTTATGTTAGCCTTTTGCAAAAGTTTCCAACATTTCAAGTGAATTCAGTCTCATTATTCAGACATTAAAGATTATTATCTTCTCTTTATATACCGGACATTGGGATAATGGTTAGAGTGTTCACCAATGGCCCGGGAGACCTGGGTTCAATCTCCAGGTCGAGTCATACCAAAGACTCAAATAATGGTACTTGATGCCTCCTTGCTTAACACTCAGCATTATAAGGTATGGATTAAGGGTAAAGTGGAGAAATCCAGGGAAAGAAGTAGCGCCCTCCCCTACACTTTGGTGCAGTATCTATCGAAAACGGAACCTTCGGGTCACCCTCGACAATGTTCGCCAACTTTACTTATTTACCTTCTCTTTCAATAACCTATTGCTGGTTGGTGCCTAGTGTAATGGTCAGTGAGCTCAACTGAATTATGAAACACCAACAAGATTCGTTGTAAAGTTTCACAGATAATCTTTGTCAAATTTCTAGAATTAATTCAAACCATCAATATTATTTAAAACATACGTTTTTTGACAAAAAATTTCATTTTGTAATCAATATTAAATTTTTCTGCTCGCGTTAGAATTTAACAATTTGATAAAACTGCTACTACTGCTGCTGCTGTTACTTCTGCTCCTTGTAAAAATCATGAGGACTAGGATACTTAAAAGATGTTACCTTTAAATTTTTATTTAGCAGTGAATAAACTAATAACGCATAAGATGCAAAATATTTTTCTTTTATCATTCTGCTTTGATAAGATATACCTTAAACAAAGAAGATTTACTTATTTCAATTAATGATATAATTTGTACTTTGTGTTTAGGAAACAAATACCAGCTAAAGCCTAGATATGGAAATCTGTTTACAGTAAGTAAAAACAGTTCTTGCAGACCTCACTTAGTGGTTAGCATACCTAAATTGAAAGGAAACTTAGCGCCAGCAAAAAAAAACAACGAAAAACATTGATTGAAACAATGGAAAAGATAACAAAATTCATTTAAAAAGCAACCCACAGAGGAGAGTGCTGAAAGATGTTGGTTGATCCCAGTCATCTGTGTCCTACATTTGGTACTATTATAAAATAAATGGGGTGGTTGAAAGGGGAAAACTTACTGGTAGACATCAACGAGTCAGAATTTTTCAGTACCCACAACCAACAAGATCATTAATGATTGAACAGTAAAAAGTCATTATCATTTGAGTGAGTAAATCTTTAAAAAATTTTAATACGTCATTATCAGCAGATTGTTTCTTTCATGGATAAATTGTAAAATAGACTGTAATCTCTTACCTTTTGGTATGGCAGCCGATCTAGGAAAAGGAAAATTATATTCAGCTTTAAAATTGACTTTGCATCTTATCCTGCCTGTATAAGATATCTGTAAGGCTTCTCTATAACAGTATTGACTGAACAAGAAAGCATATCGTCATGATTCTAATCGTGACAATATGGTTCACAAATGAATCAAATTTCGGCATTACATAATCCCACTGGGGGTTGATATCTTGGCGAGTAAAGCAAATTACCATACAAAAAAAAAAATAATCATATTGATCTCTTTCTTTCATTCACTTTATATTTATTTTCTGTTTTTCGCTGAGGTTGGAGGAAGAGGAGGAAACTTGCAAGCTAATAATTCTTTTGCATTTAGATAGACTTTGTTGAAATCGAACCATTTCGTCCGGTAATTTCGACGTCTGCTTCTTCAAGATTGTAACGTCTTCCGGGTGACCCAGAGCTTTTTTCGTTCTGAATGACCCAGGCCAAATATGTATGACACGAACCTGCTCGTCCTGTAGTTAGGTTTCAGTTCTGGTGCTCTGGGGAATACTGAATCACTCCTTCATTACTATTATTACCAGGTCCACTGAAATGTAGTGCTTGCCACTCAGCACCAGTGACCTTGGTATCCAGCTATTTTACCAAAAGTAAAATATCAATCACCAGAACTCTCGTTGTAGATGCAACGGACAGTCAGACATGAGACTAAGATTTTTGAAAAGGGTCAGTCAGTTAGTTACCGAGAGAGCGTTAAGTTCCGACATCAATTTTATGGCGAAGCAAAAACGGTTCCACCCGTGGGTGGTGATTTATAAAAGTATGAATATTTTCTTGATCAACAGAGCAAGAAACTTTTCATTTTTTTTTTTTTTGTTTCTAAGACCAGTTCAATAAGAACTTCCTCAGAAATAAATGTGAGTGGAATTTTTCTGTAAGGACGAGTCTGTCTTTTCTTTCCAGATATGGGCAATCCATCTTTGTCATCACCTTTTCACCTCTACGTCACTTCATCTCTTCAAATTTCTTCAGCCACAATACGACAGCGCTCTGACTCGGAGTGGTCATGCCAGCTAGAGTCCAATCTATGGTTCAAATAGATCTCTTTGAAAACAATTTCTATTTGATAGGAATCATCATCATGTCGTGCTGGTAGCACGGATATCCCTTGACCCTCTCTCGCCACTTTTCCCTATCGTTCATCAACTCAGACAGGTCTTCTGGACTACATCCCGTATCCCCACATAGTTGCGGAATGTATGTTCGTGCTAGTCGTCCTGTCTTTGCTCTGCCATGTGTGGGGGTCCATAAGAGTACATCACTTATGAGTTCGTCCCTGCTTCTTCAGCAGTGTCCTGCATGTCTGGTTCGTCTAACTTGATAGGAGGCAGGTGGCCGGACAGTTGGCGTCTTGTGGGGTGTTGCCGCCAGAACTTGTTCAAGATTGCTCGCAGCATTCTTGTGTAATTGCCGTCTAACTTCTTCCTCAGCCGTTTTATTAGAATCCATGTAGTGCATCCATATAGCAGTATCGATGCGACCACTGCCTGGAAGAAACTGCGTTTTAATAATATAACTGCGTGCAAATTATTAGCATTAAGAATAATTATTTAAAGCTATAATTTGATTATTGTTAGTAGTAACTTGAAACCATAAAATTGCTTACGAATTCTTGGTATTAGATATGAATACTTAGAATCATATAACTATGCAAACAAAAAATTATCATTAAATAGAAATAGTTACTTTAAAATGTATAATTATGTATAAGTAATTAGTATTAGATAGGAATACTTGAAACTATAAAACGGCGCGCAAATTATTTATATTAAGAAGAGTTACTTAGTTATGATTGTTTACAAAGGATTATTAGTTACTTGAAACCATATAATTGTCTAAATTATATTATAATTATATCAGATAGGAATAGATAGGAAATAGTAATCAATAGAAATACTTAAAAAATAAACCTATTGCGCTTGCATTGGAAGAGAAATTATAAGCTATTTAAAACCGTATAATTATATGTATATTATGAGTATTAGATTGAAATCTTTGAAACTATATAACTCTGAGCAAACAAATATTTATTAACAAGGAATAATTTGAAATCATATAATTACTTGAATTATTAGATAGGAATATTTGATATCATGAAACTGTGTGTACACAAATGATTATACAGAAATAAAAAAAATGTACCATTTAAAAAGATTGCAACGTAACATTATAATATACTTATGATTCCAATCAAAAATTTACAAATAAATCAAATTTTTGAATTAAATAGCCTATAAGGAGTTAGTTTATTTTGGTTGGATTTTATGACATATCAACCATTGTCGGTTATTTAATGCTAAATCCTCTTTATACAAATTATATATGATTTATAAAAGCATAGTTTGTAGAAAACATTTTTAAACGAGCCTGAGATCATTTTTCCATTTAGTTGAATAGTTATATATATAATTTGCAAGTCAATAGTTTCTAAGTAATCTTATCTTTAAATGAGCGAGAGCTAATTTGTTAGCACACAATTATTTCTATTGCTTTCACACCGTTAAGGGGTTCCAAACACTCTAACACGAATAGTTCTATTAAGTATTAATCATTTATTTGCTCTCATTTGAATGGTTTCAAATATTACAATGTAATATAAATAGTTACATTTGCACACAGTTAAATGTTTTCAAACATCCCTATGTAACACTAACAATTCAATTTAGGCACACAGTTAAAGTGTTTCAAGAATCGTAAATCAACATATTTCTTTTAAACATTACTCATTCATGATACACAGTTAATTGGTTTCAAGTATTGCTATGCATTACTAACAATTCAATTAAATATCAGTCATTTGTTTACACTCAGTTAAATGGTAAATAGTTCTATTTCTAACAATTCAATTTGACATTAGTAATTTGTTTGCACACAGTTTGAATATCAAACAGTTCTATTCGACCCATAGATTGGACGCTATCAGGTGCCACCACTCCGGATCAGAGTGGACCTGGGAACAATGACAATAAAGGCGTACTCCATATTCCCCGAAGCTCCTGGGATAGAACCTTACCATCAGATTGTTTTATGTCATATCCAGGACTATCATCGGTGGAGAAGGGTCTAACCCCTCTGCTGAGATGGAATCGTTATATTCTACAGCCCCAGCCGACTGGGCTGCATAAGGAGGTAATATTTGAGGAGTGAAATAAATAAAGCAAAGCAAACTAATCATAATCTCTTTTTCTTCATATCTCTTCACCACCCTCTCCCTCCCTCCTTCTCTCTCTCTCTCTCTCTCTCTCTCTCTCTCTCTCTCTCCAAATTATCATTATTTGTATTATTGTTATTATTATAGGGATAATTACTTGAAACCATATACGTGATTGTTTATGAATTATCAGTATTAAATCAAAATAATTGAAACCATTTGATTCTGTTCAAATTTGTATTATGTTGTAATAACATTGATATGCAGTGCAGATTCAAATGCTATTTTTTAGTCCGATGCTGCTTTTCTATCGGACAACGTTGCATCACCTTGCCAGAATGTTATTGCAATAAAAGAGTGCATACATTATCATCCATGTAAGTGCCTTTTGTGATGGCACTTATGGCTGTCAGTGGACTCATTTGGTCATTTAGTGTTTATCGACGTATATAAACGGGTAAAAATGTCAGAATTGCGTTCTGACTTGTCTGCTGAGAAATCAGGTACGCAAATACACACAACATACACTTGACAGGTCATCCATCTAAATATCTATAAAGACTTTATATTCAGCTCACTAACACATGGTTAAAGTTGCGTGTTTAATAGTAGTATACAAAGATGGAGATTGGTTTATGCACATTGAACCGAATCGATAGACGAGTCAGGAAGAATAATGTATATACTTACAAGGTCGATCTAAAAAGTAATGAGACTTTTTTTCTGGTTGGCAACCCTGACTGAAAATCAACCGATCAGTGCTGACCGTAGAAACGTGTGAAAGCATTCAGTTCTTATTAGCGTCACAGAATTCAGTTGATTCTTACAAATGTGTTTGGTTATAAATGTTATGAAAATGGAACATAGAATCAAATTCTGTATCAGACTTCAGGATAATGCAACAGAAACAACACGGGTTTATGAAAATAAAATTCTATCCCGAACATATGTTCGGGATAGAATATTATTTAGATAGATAGCTGTTTCCATCACTTTCACCGGTTTTATCGTAATCCCAATATTAGGTGGCACAAGGCACTTTTGGGTGGCCGAGAAACTGTGGAAGATTTACCCTGTTCTGATCGGCGGGCCACTTCACGAACTAAAATGCGACAAAAGTGAAAACTATCATCAGATCTGATTAATTGATTATAAATCTACATTGATCTGGTAAATTTTATTCAATTTTGTCAACCTGAAAAATTGAATAAAATCAATCTTGTTACTTTCCATACATACAAAAAATCATTACTCATATTGATTTTTGGACAAAACAAATGTTCTTGTGGGGACATAGACTACTTATTCTCTGGATTCGAGTTCTTGTAACTATTCTATTTGCCCTAATTCAAAACCAATCACTGTTGTTACCATTTAGGAACTGTTGAGAATATACAGACGGTTGTGATATCATTCATCTTCAAATAGTAATTTACAAAGATTTTTTTGGCTTTAATGTGACACAAGGCTGTATAAATGGGACATCCAATGAGACTCGAACTAACTCAAAACAAGCTTGCGAAGCACAATGATACGATAAGCACCCTAATAAGGAGCCTCTTCGTCTATTATTATTTTTTACATGTGGCTTGTTTGTTTTTTTTTAATGATTTTTCTTAGTGACTTTTAAATGTTTTGAAAACGTCTTTTTAAAAAATCGCCATTAAAGAACGAGGAGTATGTTTTCTAAATGCTTCTTAATTACTAATTCAGTAAACTCAAAAAAATACATTGAAGTTCTCATTAATTTTATTCACGTCCATCCCTTTTAACTTTATTCATTTACTAAGTTTTAATGGTCTAGCACAAGGCTAAAACTGTTGAGTATGTAGTGGGAATGGCCTGCAAGACTAGACTGCATTAGTCCAAAGTAAGGCCAACAAAATATTTCCGCCCTGTCGGAAGAGCTTGGAATATTGTATCCCCTGCTGAGAGGTTATACACTACCACCATCCCAAAAGCGGTATCCTGGGTTTTACACTAAATTGCATCTTATGATAAAGCTCTAGTTTTGGAGCTCTAAAAAATGTGGAGTACGTGTTCATTGCCATTACTCCTAGATTTATCCGGACGCGGAGTGTTAGAGTCAAACTGAAAATTATTTGCGTCAAATAAGAATACGCTATAACTGTGTATAAATTGTTTCTGTTGTTTAGTTACTTGACATAATTATTAGTTACTAAGGATTATCCTTATTAGTACTTGAAACCATTTACCTTTGTGTAAACAAAAGACACTGATTTAATTGGAGTAGTTACTTGAAAACATATAATTGTGTATAAACTCTTAGTATTGAATAGGAGTGTTTGAAGTCTTACAACTGTATAGAAATTATTTGTATTCGATAGAAATATTTGATATCGTATAACTATATACAAAATACTCTTAAGAAACAATACACCAAGCAATATGAATATAAATGTACAGTATACGCGATTCTCTAATTTTAAAGCATAAAACAACTGGGCAGGTTGTTAAAATTAATCAATCAAAAATATTTACCAACCTTTAGGATAGGGATAAAACTCACTAAAGTAATAACACTAAACATGACTAACAAGCGTAATTACTAATCTGCGGTATCGAAGAAGCAAGCTCGAAAACTAGTTGTACTGTTGCGTTCACTTTCGGATTAATGCCCCAGGGAAAAGGCATGAACCCCTTATTCCCCGGTCTGCAGTTACGGGTTTAACAGTATCTCTGCTGTTCTTCAATAATGGTACCTTTGGCATTAAATAATCCACAAAGGTTGATATGCCATTTAACAAAGAAAGAAACCAAACTAAGCTTAACTTAATACAACATGTTTCCTTGTAAAAAAAACACCCAGTGAGAATCAAATTCACTACAATAGTCATGGTTTGATAGACTAGCTAACAATCATGCCACAATGATGTCTCCAGAGATTTACTTGTCTTAAGTTTGGTCTTAGTTTAATAGCATATCAAACATCGTAGGTTATTTAATCCCAAATTTATCCTTGTCCGAGAACAGCAGTGGTACTATTTAACCGATAGCTGGAGGAATGGATTTAATACCTTTCTCAAGAGTATTAGTCCGAAAGTGAATGTAATAGTTCGATTTGAGCTTGAACTCACATCCTACAATGTTGCAAGTCAAACACGTTATCCACTGTGCCAAGGGTTCTCTTTCCTTTTGCCAATCTTACTTTATGAGAATACAAGGCTATGAGTTGAAGATGCTATGTAATGTTCAAATTCAGGAGCAATAATTTGCAAGCTTCACAAGGCCTTATTTTGTAATAACTATTAGATATACTCCTTGGATAATGACAATTGGGCACAGAGCCATATTCATAGTGCTTTCAGTAGGAAGCGAACCTGCAATTAATGAAATTTGTGACTATTACACTAACCAGAGTGTTACAGCAAGGTTTATTATTATTATTATTATTATTATTATTATTAGCAGCTGCAGCAGCAGTTCGTATAGATAGCTGTTTCCATCACTTTCACCGGTTTTATCGCAATTCCAAATTTTGAACTTTGTATTTCTTATAATCTTCTACTTCAATGTTACTTATTATCTTTTCCTTTCTTTTCTGTCTCATAATAATATTTTCATTTGCTTTAAAATAGATTTTATGCGGAAGTATTGTTTTTGAAATCATCATTTGAGAAATAAAAGATTTTATTAAGGCTCGATAACAGCTACTCATAACCTGTCTTTTGTCTGCCAATGAAAAAAGATTAAAACCCACGTGTGCTTGAAATTCAATGGTGAGAGCAAAAGACTGACAAGCAGAAAAATATAAGGTTCGCTTTTCGATTTCTTGTTGATAGAGATGAGTAAAAAATTTACTAACTCATAGAAAGAATTTTAGATTTGAATTTAGAAAAGTAAACTTTTTCAACAACTGTATGACTTACAATCTACTTATAAAGATTCCCGTTGGGTTGACTCATAAAAAAATGTCTGCTTTTAAAAGAAAATTGTAACAACGTATTTCAAACTTTCAATGTTTTTGAACTCAATCGGTAATTACTCTATTAAAGAGTGCCTTCGTCGGTCATTCTTATTTCAACAGTGAAAAAGTGCGCATCAATTTAATCTATAATCTCATACCCCGAAAATGACGGAAATAAAACGACATATTCAGCATGTAATACGATGTGGTAATTTAACAATAACAAAATCGCTATAGACACGGCTAAGAAATTCTGTAAAGTATTTTTATGCCCAAAATGTCATTATTGACCACCAAGTCCGAAATTGGTTTTCAAACTTTCATTCTGACGATACATCATTGAGAAATGAACCCAAACCAGCACGATCATCAGACATCGGTCAACATGCTTCAAAAGAATTGGTGGAATGTAATCCATGCAAAAGAACTTGATCACAGCAAATCTCAATCTACCATCTGTCGCCACTTTGAAAAGATGGGAAAAGTGAGCTTGGTAGGCGTTTGGTTTCCTCATACTCTTCAATAAGGGAGATCGCGAATCCATAGTGACAAGTCTCCCTTCAAGGCAGAGAAATACCCGTTTCTCAAGAATACCATTACAGGTGATAAGAAATGGGTCACGCGAATAACGAAAGCATGGACAGCTATCGATAGGCTATCGATCATATGGAAATTGGACCTGACCGATGAAATGAAACGCAGTTTCTTCCAGGCAGCGGTCGTATCGATACTGCTATATATATATGCACTACTTGGACACTAACTAAACGGCTGAAAAAGAAGCTGGACGGCAATTACACAAGAATGTTGAGAGCAATATTGAACAAGTCCTGGCGGCAACACCTCACAAGACACCAACTATACGGTCACTTGCCTCCCATCACGAAAACTATATAAGTTAGACGAACCAGACACGCAGGACACTGCTGGAGAAGCAAGGACGGGCTCATCAGTGATGTACTCCTATGGAACCCCGCATATGGCCAAGCAAAAGCAGGACGACCAGCTCGAACATACATACAGCAGCTATGGGAGGATACGGGATGTAGCCCAGAAGACCTGCCAAAAGCAATAAATGATAGGGAGAAGTGGCGAGAGAGGGTCAGGGATATCCGTGCTAGCGGCACGACATGATGATGATGATGATGATGATGATATCAATATTCAACACAAACAGCAGTGGATTGACAGGGATAAATATTTGCAGCCTACACCAAAGAAAAGTTATGCAGTATCTATGGTAGTATCAGTACAATATTATTCACTTTTAGTTTTAAACCTTGTTCAGACACTCATATCGGTTTGATACTCTAAATAGCAGCAACGTGTTCATAAAAATCTTTTTTGGAAAACACCCTGCAGTCTGTTCTACCCTGTCCACCGTATTCACTATTTCTTGCACCAAATGATTTTCATCTTTTTCGTTCTCTACAAAATGCTATGAATGACAAAAAAGTTCTTTAGAAGATCAGTGAAAATGTTTATGGAAAAGTTCTTACGCTCGAAACCAGTTGATTTTTACTTGAGTAAAATAAGGTACCTGATAAATGGCAATAAGTGTTTCAAAATAATGGCGAATATATTATTGACAGATATTAATTCCTTGTGAAATTATTCATGAATAAATTATATTTTATCAAAACGAAAATTATTTATGTCCATCCCAATATACATATTTACCTAGCTACTCCGCATGCGCAGGATGCAACACACTGTCACTTTATAAGTGGAGTCCAATAGGTTTGAATTCAGTGTTTTTCTTCTCCCAAATTGGTTGGCATGCCAAGGTTAAAGAATTCGTTTTAACCAACTATTTACCCAAACCCGGAAGAATAGCTCTCTCTCTCTCTCTCTCTCTCTCTCTCTCTCTCTCTCTCTCTCTCTCTCTCTCTCTCTCTCTCTCTGAACATTGAACAACAAATGATTGTTAATTGTTAACAGATATTTCTTCTTGCTTTTGAGTTGCCAACATCCAGGCAACTTCATTCCAACCGATCACTCCGACCGTCAGAAGAAGTTCCGGATGGATTATGTCATTCACTATTTGTGGTACCTGGCCAAAAATATATCGTTACAAATGGTAACCGACCTCTGAACATAATATTACATTTGGTACCGGACCAAGCGATAGTGTTATAATCGGTGCCGGGCCAAACCATAGTACTATATTTGATATCGTGCCCAAGATAAGTGCCCAGACGGCATATATCATTGTATCACATTTGGTGCCGGACCAAACTGAAAATCCACGGCACAGCCAGACGCAGGATTCGACCCTAAAAATCCACGGCACAGCCATAAATAGGATTCGACCTTGAAAACCCACGGCCAAGCGATGGTACTACATTTGGTGCCTTGCAAACATATTAAACATTTTCTGGTATCATTAACAGGACCAAACTATTTTGTCACATCTTTCACAGATTCTCATTCGTACATATTCCATTTGTCAATTATTCTCTCGCACAATTTCTGGTTGGTCACCTTTCCAACCTTTTGGTACCTAGTTTTGTGTTCCTTTTGTGCAAGTTTGCTGCATATGCCTCTAATGTGATTAACCTCTTTAACCAAATGATAGCAAGTCTCCCCAACTCTCAAGGACTCTTTGTATTCTGTCCGATTTCAACAGTGCTATCGTCTGGTCTGGGTCAGTTTTCCCTAGAATTCTCAGTTCCCTTATTTCTTTTTCAGGCTCTTCGGAATTATTCTAATAGCTCCAAGTATACCTGGTATCCCTGTCAACTTCATATTCGAGAATACGTAGTGCCTTCAAGAAGTTTCCAGACTTTTTTATACAGGCATTTAAAATTGTCGTAGACTCTTGATAATTCAGTATGTTATTGCTATACATCTTATGAGATGACGGAAAAATCTTTATGATTTCAGGTTCAAATGAACTGCTATAGCAACAATTGGAATACACCCTACTAAAGCCTGAGTGTCACAGCTGGAGAATTTCAAAAATGCAATCTGGACGTGAGGACGCTTTAGAAGAGCGATATGCAATAAAATCCTGTTTCAAACTTGGAAAAAATGCCACAGAAACGTATAAAATGCTTCAGACTGCTTTCGGAGCATCTTGCATGAATCGAGCATCAGTTTTTGAGTGGCATAAGAGATTCAAGGAAGACAGGGAGTTTGTGAGGGATGATGAGAGGTGTGGGAGGAGTAAGGAATTCAATACACCAGAGTTGATTGGCCAAAGGGTTAGAATTAGGGTTACTATGTTGAGGTTTAAGGGAGTTCAAGAAGAGACTCCGTCGGAAGAGGCCAGCACTCTTCAAATTAGGTCGATGGTATTTCCAGCAGGACAATGCACCAGTCCACAACTCCATCCTTGTCACAGACTATTTGGCCAAGATGGCCATCAAGACAGTTCCTCAGCCTCCCTATAGTCCAGACCTTGCTCCCTGTGACTTTTGGTTATTACCTAAGCTCAGAGGCTGTCGTTATGAGATAATTGAGGAGATGAAAGAGGCTGTGACGAATGTCATTGACACGCTCACACAAGAGGACTTCCATGGGCCTTCTAGAGGTTGTTAGAACGGTACAACAAGTGAATTGCAGCTGGAGGAGATAACTTTGAAGGGGACTAGAGTTTCATGTGTGTACTGTCAATAAAAGTGCTCATACGAAAAAAAATTCTGGAAACTTATTTAATGATCCTCATATTTTTAATCCTCTGGCAAAGTCCAGGAAAGTATCGAATTTTTCATTTTCCCTACTCCCTTTTAGAGTCTGCAGTATCTTACCATGAAAACAAACCAGGTATTAATTTCTTTAATTAAGTTTCTGTTGCAGAGTTTGATTTCCAGTAGTATTCTTGTATCCATACTTCCATACTTTTTTCCTTAATTTCTATTTTTGTTTCATAGTTTCTTATATTCCCAAATATTCATAGCTTTCTTTCTCTCTAATGATGCTTTCCTGGTTTTTTTGTTCAGTTCCTTCTGTTGTTTCTGTTTTTTGGGGTTTTTTTTTTCATTATAAGCATCGCGTATTTCTCGATTCCATATTCTATTCTTATATCTAAGCGGAAGATTCTAATATTTTGTAATAAGCGTTACAATATGTTTTTATTCTTGACAAAATTCTTGATACCGTCCATATACACAAGATTGTTTATATTTTCTTTCTAAATCTGTAACCTAACTATTGTACTGCCTATTATGCATGTAATTCAGAATCATATGTAGTATATTTAACAGTGAACAATTCAGTATATACGTGTGTGTGTGTGTGTGTGTGTGTGTGTGTGTGTGTGTGTGTGTGTGTGTGTGTGTGTGTGTGTGTGTGTGTGTGTGTGTGTGTGTGTGATCAAAAATTGTACCTCACTGCAATATTTTTATGAGTATGATACATTTACAATGTTCAAACTTGAAGATTAAAGCAATTTCCAGTCCAATTTGCAACTGAATGGGAATATTGTGAACTCTTCATTCATGCCGAATGTCATTTTTTTCATCATTCAAATTCTCAATATATCGTAGATGACAATGAAATGCAAATCCCTCAATTTTTTCTAAATAAAACCATCAATATCATCACTCATCACTATTAGAATGGGAACCCAAAAGGTAGTTTGCTCAGTCGGCTGGGGCTGTAGAATACACCGATTGCATCTCTGCAGAGGGGTAAAACTCCCCAAACTAGTGTCCTAGATTTGACATAAAACAATCAGATGGTGAAGCTTCATTAATGCTGAAGCTCTTGGAAATTTGGAATACTCTTTCATTCCCATCGCTCCCAGATCTACTATGTTCCTGAGTGATTGCACCTGATAGTGTCCTATCGATGGGTACGCCACGTACGCTAAAATGAATTGCTTGAAAATAACTGTTTGATCATTTAATTGTGTGTAAACAAAAGTCTGATTTTTAATTGAATTGTTAGTGATACATAGCAATGTTTGGAACCATTTAACTTTGTCGACTTGCTAAACTGAATTGTTTAAAATAGAACTGTTCTTAAGCTAAACTGGGTTATTTGAAATAGAACTGTTTGAACATTTAAAAATAACTGATGGCCCAGTCGGATGGGGCTGCAAAATACATGGACTGCATATCTACAGCAGGGCTAGGCGAGTGTCCTGGATATGACTCTAAATAATCTGATGGTGAGGCTTCATTATTGCTGGAGCTTTGCGAAATGTGGAGTAGCCCTTCATTGCCATTTCTCCCAGCTCCATTCTGGCTCCGAGTAGTAGCACCTGAGAGTCCTATCTATGGATCAAAGAGAACTTAACCGTGTACTTACGCTAAAAGGAATTGTTTGAAATTAGTTGTTTTTACATTTAACTGCGTGTAAACAAAAAGCTGTACTTATGCTAAATTGAATTATTTGAAATATTACTGTTTGATCATTTAACTGTGTGTAAACAAAAGACTGATGTCTAATTGAATTGTTAGTGATACCTAGCAATACTTGAGACCATTTACTATTTGTTAACATGCTAAACTGAATTGTTTGAAATACAACTGTTTTTACATTTAACTGTGTGGAAACAAAAAACTGTACTGATGCTAAACTGAATTGTTTGAAATTAAGTGAAACTATTTAACAGTGTGCAAGAAAAGCGAGTCCAACCTTGTTTAAAAATGTTATCTTCAAAATGTGTTTAGAAATCATATATTTTATATATGTATAAAAAGGATTTGGCTTACAATGGTTGATATGTCAATGGTTGATATGTCATAAATCCAAACCAAACCAAAACAAAACAAAAGGTAGTCTAGTATATCACGAGAATTCTCATGTCACCTACAGAAAACGGCATTTCACGGCGGGAGTTTTCATAGGAGCAAACCACCGAAAATATTCGAAGTTAGCGAATAAAACAATTTCTAGTTAAATTTGGAAGTGAATAAGTTTATTTTCTAACCATCCAAATAGATATAACGGAAGTAAGAATGGAATTCTAATGAAAATAATTCTCTTTGATAGAAGCACCTATATCATAATAGACCGTTACAACGGGAATCAAATGGGTTCACCGATGATTCAGTCTACACTACATCTAAATATCATCAGTTGCTATGCTTATTTAGTAAGCGTTGCTGTTGTTGACATTTCTTGGTGTTCTTAAGTGATTACCTCTTAAATAGAAATCAGGTTCGTTGTTTCTGTTTGCACGATTTCCCCTTGTAACAATGGAGAAAGAAAGAAAGAAAGAAAGAAGTAAAAACAAAACAAAAGGAAGAAATGGTGCAATTGAGAGAAAGAGGGATAGCGTAATAGAAAGAAAGAAAGAAAGAAAGAAAGAAAGAAAGAACTCCCGATATTCGTAACAACTACAAAAAATTCTTCATTCTTTTATTTTCATTATTTCAAAATAAAAATTTCTTCAATTCGAAGAAAACTTTGAACTTAACTTCGAAAGTAACAGAAAGATTTCTTCGTAATTATAAAAGTCACTCATTTTTTTTTTTTTTTTTTTGTGGGGGTGTTTTTTTACTTAAATAAATATTCACCTTTGAATGAAATTTCTTTTTTAAAAGCTAGAAAAATAAAGATTAGACTTTTAAACCTTCATGTTCGCTTCATGAAATATTTAAATTCGATATTAATATCTGCGCGAAGCACACACGCAAAATGAAATTCGGGCATGTTGAGAATGGATAACTGGATGGTTGGCTCTTTAAGGTTATGAGAGCAGAGTATTAATGTCCATCAACCCTCTGGGTGTGATGTCGGCCCACGGGAACGCCCAGCTCGTTTATCCAGCCAATGGCAATCTGTCGCAAATTACTGATCGAGATGAATTATTGAAGATGTTTCGAGGCTGTTGTGGGGTCAGGATCGGGAAAGGTGTGAACAGAGGTGGAGAGAGAGGAAAGAGGTAGATGTGATTGGATAAAATTTGCACAGCTGCAATGAACATTACCAGTCCAGGAAAACTCAGCGCCTCCTTGATGAAGACATGGGAGACAATCTTTGACATTAACATCGTTCAATCAGCAGAAATAGGGAACAGATGCACATGGATATTACTCATTCGCTACATCCTCAACATTATACTTCACTGAAACTCACGACATTCTTTCGACTTTTTTTTACCTCTCTCTCTCTCTCTCTCTCTCTCTCTCTCTCTCTCTCTCTCTCTCTCTCTCTCTCTCTCTCTCTCAATATTTATCTTGAATTCTTCTTAACAAACTCTACAATGGACAAGACAAGTGTTCTCTCTATTTATTTACAAAGTTAAACTTAAATCTGGAACAGGATCAAATCTCGGGAACAAAATCAGCAGGAACAACAATCACTTGCACCGGTGGGAAATAAAAGGTCTGGACAAAATATATCGAGCTTGGGCTTTAAACTCAGAAGATCAGTTGGTCTACCGATGTTGAAGATTCCGGTTTGCACTCTATATATCTATTTCCGTTACTCTCTCTCTCTCTCTCTCTCTCTCTCTCTCTCTCTCTCTCTCTCTCTCTCTCTCTCTCTCTCTCTTTAAACATTTTTAATTTTAAAATTTAAATGAAGCTGTGTGTTCAGATGAGTAATTTATATGATACCAGCTCTAGTACTTGTGCTACGTTGCAATATTTTTTTTTTTTTTTTCGTGGTAGGGTTTTGATTTGCAATCATTCTCCCCGCAAAAAAGCTAATTGATTTCGGTTTCAGACTTTGTATGTAAATACCACCCTCTAATATAACGTGAGTGATGCTATATAAAAATGAAAACCGTTATCATTTGTGTATGTGTGCATATGGGTGGTATACTTAAGTTTACATTATTGCCTCAAAACAATTTATTCTTAATTTCTCATTTCGAGCCTGTTTACTTTTTTTTTTGCTGGGGTAATATTCTAGGGGGATTCGAAGGTTGTCACTTGATTTCAAAAATTAATCATCGTCGTTTTGTTGAGAGGAGTTGACACATTTTATATTTTAGATTCCCACGTTTATTACGGAGGATATTTGCTAAAAGGGTCAGGCTCTTTTGTTTGACATTTTAGGAGAAATTCTTTAACAAAATCATTTTGCATTAGTTTCTGAAGGCCTAGAACCCCACTCTGAGTAGTGGGAGTCTAATTACTAAGCTTTATGCAATAGCTTCGCTTCAAGTCTTTTCCCAACTGACTTATAGATCTAACTAAATCCCATTCCGCCTCTCTTAAAATATATCTGTCAAACTACAGTGCCCTACAAAACCTATTTAATCTTTCCTAGGTTCCTGTCATAAAGGAATGACCAGTAACTTTCTTACTGTCATACCGCCAGGTATTTGACCGTTACATACTTCTGCACAAGTTCACCCTACATTTATTTTGTTTTGTTTTCAAGAGGGGCGTCTCGTATGGTGAAATGATGAGCGGTATTGGCTGAGAAACCATTGATAGTGAGTTCGATTTTAGCGTTATGTTAAAATTTCGAGTTCAGCTTTGTAAAAGACAACACAGTAACAAAAAAAAAAGATACTTCTAACACTTCATCTCGCTGATACCTTAAAAAATACCGACTTGTGCAATCCCATAAACCCATTTGTAATTATTGTTGCTGTTATTGTTAAATTCGTTTACTTGCGATTGCGTACAATACAGGTTGGTTGGTTTGTTGGTTGGGTTTTAAGGCATATCAACTATTGAAAGTTATTTAATGCCAAATCCATTTTTATACATATAAACAGTTCTATTTTAAGCAATTCAGTTTAGCATCAATACACTTTAGTTCTATTTGGCCCATAGATAAAGACCCTATCTGGTGCTACCACTCCGGGCCAGAAAGGACCTAGGAACAATGACAATGAAGGGTACTCCGCATTTCTCAAAGCTCCAGTATAACTGAAGTTTCACCATCAGGTTATTTAGTGTCATATCCTGGACACTCGTTGGAGGAGTCTTACCCCTGTGCAGAGATGCAGTCGGTGTATTCTACAGCCCCAACCGACTGGGCCACGGACACTCGTTGGGGGAAGTCTTACCCCTTTGCAGAAACGCAGTCAGTGTATTCTACAGCCCCATGAAATATAGGGGTGCAGGTATATAGTTTCTACATATTCGATTCACGTGGAATGCAATGTGCCCATCAAACATTACAGAAAACATGTCGCACTGTCATGAAGAAGACAGCTCCCTTAGTCGAGTGGAATAAAGTGGTGCAAATTGATCCGAGATCTCTAATCAAAAGCAACCTCTCTTCAAAACTCGACACTTGATAGACAGGACAAAGAATCTAGAATATTAATTAACTGTTGATGTCAGTATAACTCTTCAAATAATTCTGATCGCAAACAGCTCTAAATATTTTTCACAAAGACGTATTTAGATTAAGTTTTTATGTTTTAATCCTAAAGTACGAGTGAGGCTCCGAAATTAACGCCTTCAAATTTATTTCAGCTCAAAATACAACAATTACAGGGAGCGCAATAACTTCGTTTGATAGAGTGACAAAACATTATGTTTCCAGCTGTTACGTTCTATTTCTTATTCTATCACCGATCGCCCGATTTTTATCTTCGTTCTTCTGTTGGTCTGGCTCGTTCGTCGTTGCTTTACGCGTTGTTCATCCTGTTCACTCCAGTGAGATCAACAGCAATGAAGCCACACTTTTATGAGCAGATAGTTACTTAATTTCTTGATGAATCTTCATATTACCAGGGAGCCAGTTGGAGTAGAGTTGGAATTCTCGGCCGCTAAACTCAGAGATTTCTGACTGAAGATACGTTAAATCTACTCACTAACTTTCGTGTGCCATCTGATCACAAGACTTTCGAGTCCAATGAAAACCGAACACTCAAATTAACTCGGGGTCATCACACGTCAATTACAATTTCGCGAATGGTCCAGGAGACCGGGATTCAATCCCAGGTCATGTCATACCAAAGAATCAAAAAATGGTACTTGATGCCGCCTTGCTTTACACTCAACATTATAAGGTAAGTATCAAGGGTAAAGTATAACAATCCAGGTAATAGCTACTACACCTCAATGTAGTAGCTATTGAAAAGGAAGACTTCAGGTCACCTACAACTAAGGTCACCAACTTTACTTTTCCTTATACTACATGCCAATTGTTTATTAATTGGCACCGTAACAAAACATTGTACTACCACATAGAGTATCGCATATAAATAAGTACACCCAACAATTTTTCTTCTAACTCAAAGATGCTAATATTTTATTATTTCAAGTTGAGCTTTATAAAATCAAAATGAATATTATTTAGTATTATGCATTCCAAATCTCAAAAATGTGCAATTTTAATAAACACACAACGGAACAGTAACAATAATGATTTGATAAATCATATTTCGGCGTCAAATAACCCATAAGGAGTTGATATGCCATTCAACAAATAAAGCAAAATACAACAACGACACTACAGTGGGTCTTCAGAGCTAAAATTCCATTGCTTTTGTTTTAATACATAACTTAACAGTCGGAAAGAAACAGAAATAAATCAAGAGAGTCTTAATTGAAGAAAATAAATTAGCAACCAACATAATCCACCGAATGTATAAATGAGATTTAAACCAAGGGATTATCACATTCCGAAAGGATTTTACTTCGCTTTCTTTCTTTGGTCAGTGTCATATAAGCTTTTACGGGTTATTTAATGCCAAATCTATTCAATCTATAGCTTGAGGGTATTAATCCGAAAGTGGACGTAATGGTATTAATCCGAAAGTGGACGTAATGGCGCAACTAGAGTTCGAACTCGTTTACGACAATATCGCAGTCAAGCATTTTACCCATTACGCCACGGAGATTCAACCTGAACGCATTTTAGACCTTGTAGATATATTGATAATTCTAGCTGTAAAGATGTCACGAGAAATGTGTTGTCTGGTAGAACTAAGCCAACTCTAAAACACAGACTCGTTTATCACTAACAAAGTGGGAGTAGAACTCACACATGACTCGTGAGACCACTTCTCTTGCTACAGCGTTATGATGGGTACTTGTCGACAGCCACATAAATATCATATATCGATTGGTGAAACCAAAAGTGACCAGCTTGTTTTTAAACAGCCTGTAAACATCTCACTTTTCCGGTTGTTTTCGTCCGGAGGAAACAAATAAACACGTTTTCCGATTTTTTTTATCTGGGGACTAGCTGTTAAAAGCAAATAACGACAAAAAGATGACCATATCTCTACAAGGCAGCTTAATCTTTTCGGATGACAAAAAGTCATCATCTTCCGTCTGGAATTCTGATGGGTAATAATAAACTTGTGTAGGTGTTCTTTTTATATCTTGTACCTCGTGAATTTCAGAAATGTTTAAATATACAGGACATCAGGGGAATGAAGAATACATCTAATTCAAGTTTGTTTGGTCACTTTCAGTTCAGACTTAAATCTATGAGTCACTCTGAAAATGTGTATTTACTCAAACCTTCCGCTCTGAACAGGAGGTGACACAAGGTCAATATTTAACGGAGTAAAGTTGGTTTGATTTAAGAATTAACCCATTTCCAAGACTGGTTGTCCTATCAAGGCGCAAGAACCTGGTCTGCTCTATCATTTATCCATAGCTGGAAGTTAAAGAGATCGATTCATGCCACAAATAGCTTCGTCCAGTAATTGAACTTGGATCACCGATAACAATTCATCCGACGATAACCATTGCACTAAGCGCGCCTCACACTGAAATTAAAAGGTTCTGTTCTGTGTGTATGAAAAGCTTCCTGCATTACCTAAATTTCTAGACGTGGACTCTTCCAAGCAAAAAACCAGACAAGCTTTTTCAACCTTCGCTTCATAAAAAAAGATAAATTTTTTATCAAAATCTAACTTTTTCGACTCTTCTTTTGCGCACACACACTCTCCCTCCTTCTCTCTCTCTCTCTCTCTCTCTCTCTCTCTCTCTCTCTCTCTCTCTCTCGTGGCTTTCTTCTTCTTTATATCATATGCATATTAAATTATCTTTCCTTCCTGTCTCTATTTTGCGCACACTTACACATACACTTACACATTCTCACATGTACAACCAATTTAAAATGGATTGCAGATACGATATTTTCGTCTTCCGTGATTCATCCCAAGTTTTGCAGCGGTATGCACGTGCACACTGGACCCTCTCAGTGCAACTAGTTCCAAATATAAAACCATGTTTCAGGAACATTTACAATCTGCCGATTTCCTGGGGGATAAACGTATTTTATGGAAAATTGGCAATTCGGAATAATGAAGCGCGCGTGGCATCACAATTATCGACGGAGTAAATGGAATCAACGTGTCGAGTTCAAAACCTGGATAAAGCAGATTTTCTTTCACTTTATTCTAATACCCCTAGTAAAGGCATGAATCTTTATGTTCTCCGTCTTCCAAATATGAATAAATAGGACAGACTGAGTTCTTTAGCATAGATAAGGCAACTGAAAATCCACTGGATGACAAGTTGTTTTTTTTTATTAATCAACACTAGGTCTAGTCTTCAAGCCGGGATACCTCTGTATCTCAAATTCTCAAAGAATTTTATACGTCTCATTCTCTTGGACTGATTCTGGATTGTGCATATACCATTTAGTTGTAATATCAAATTCTAAGCTCTGGCAAAATTCCCGGTGGATCACCTTTCCCACCTACTCGTACCTAGTCTTCTACTCCTTTAATGCTAGTTGCCTGCAGTTGCTTATTATGTGATTAACTGTTTCATCTCTGTCTCCACATCACCTACACTTGCTATTCTGTTGATTTATCAATTTTCGCTTTAATATAATAGGTTTTTGTGGCGTTGTTTTGTACTGCTATTGAAAGAGATTTAGTTTCTCTTTTGAGGTTTCTCTTGCTTATCCATGTTCAAGTCTTCTCGTGAGCAATCTCGCAAGATTGTTGCTTGAAATATCCATACAGATGTTTTTCTTCCCATTTCCCTTGTCGTAGGAAATGGACAAGGAGAGGCGAGTTCAAGACCTACATGGAAGAAAATGAAAACTGAATTCAAACCAGCTTTACTCAGCTTAAGAATTGACCTTGTGTCACATCCTACCAGAACCAATTTTCGGTACTTTTTGATCAACAGTCTCCATACTTTTTTATTCACCAAGCTTTACTTCGTTTCAGTTTGCTTAAAATATCTGCTGTTTCTAAGTGGTCACTCATGTGAGTACTGATCGACCTTATTGTTGCATAACTTTGGCTATTTAATGAAAATCGGTGCTTTAAGCGTGACTTGAGTATAAGTTTATCTTTATACTTTTTGACCTGCAGTTTCATATGAAATACTGGATTGCGCAAGTGCATCCTTCATATTGAAATCTCCTCGTTTTCAGCAACTAAATCATCTTCAGGAAGGAAAAAAAGATACAAAGAGTCAATTCTGAACGGAAGATCTGACATGTTGTTTTCTTCTTAATTCATCCTTCAATCAACAAAAAGGTTTAATTTTGTACTCCTGAATAATTTTCTGATGTGGAAGAAGTGAACACTATTTGCATGATCAAAAAAATCCATCATTATGACTTTGATGATACCTTCTTTGAACGTCTATACCCAGGCGACCATTAATAAAGAAACTGGGTTATAGCTATAGACCTTTGACTCATCTCTGATTATGACCTTTTGAAGGAAATCTGGGTTAGTGTTTCAAGCAAGTCCTGTGCAATCAGATGCACAAAATTCCGTCTGCTCTTGTGACAATGTTTGTCGCAATAAGTTTCCTGTAAAGAGCTTCTTTCCAGATTTTCAGAAACTCACTGACTCAATTATCAATTTCTAAACTGTACCCGATGGTGATGCTCCTGTTCTCGAGATCTGAGGAGTGTGGAGTTACCTCGTTCGTTGTCATCACTCCCAGATTTCAACAGCCTACCCAGTACTTAAGTGAGTTACGACTTAGTAAATGCAGATACTGTAAACAACTTAAGATTTGGTTTGGTTTCTTTGTTTAATGCCAAAGCCATACTTCTAGAAGAACAGTAGTGGTACTATTTAACCCATATCTGCGAGGATAAGGGGATTCATACCTTTCCCAAGGGTATTTGTCCGAAAGTGAACGTAATAGTGCGACTGGAGTTCGAACTCACTTGCTACGATTCCGCAGTCCAGCGCTTTAATCATTACGCCACGAAGACCCCCAAGCAACTTAGAACCTGTCAGACTAAGGAAATCTTAATAAATAGCAACATACTAAAAAAATTGATTCATAGTCAAGTCACATTGAAAACATCGGTTCCCACGGGATCACCGAAGTTAAGCAGCGATTATTCAGTCAGTACTTATATGCGTGACTACAAAGGTGCGGCAAGTACTGTAAGCAGCCAATGGCCGATGTACCAGACTAAACAAAGCTTAGTAAATAACACTATAATAAAAATAAAATCTTCGTAAATAATAATGCGCTAAAAATTATTTACAATGTGGCCTTTAAACATGAAAAATTTTATCACTATTTCATATCTTGAAATCTGAACGGGCTAACATTAAAATAACTTCTCCTTTGGTCAATGGCATATCAAACTTTGTGGGTTAATTAATACTAATTCATCCTGGTATAAGAATAGTAGTGCTTCAATTTAACCCATAGCTGAGGGAGTAAGAGGGTTCATACCTTTCGCAAGGGTATCAACCCTCTCGTCCTCTCAAACCGTAAGTGAATCCAATAGCGCGATTTGAATTCGAACTCGTTTACTACAATGTCGTAGTCGAGCATGTTTGCCACAACATCACTTGGAGTTAGCCCCCCACCACCACCTTAAATTAACGGTGTCTCGTGTTCTGTAAATCATTATTAACGAGTGCTACTTTCACTGGTTGTCCCATGATCATGGCCTTGCGCTAAACTTAGTAAATTATTAAAAACACCTCTGATGGAGTAATAATTATCGAGCTTGTTCAGTAGACCATTATTAGTGAGTTAAATGCTTACTGAAAGCCCAATCCATCTGGCCTTATGCCAACCTAAGTTAAACTTGATAAATTATTGAGAGACGTTTTTTGTTATATAATCATTAGCGAGCTAGTTTTGCAGACCACAATTAGTGAATTGTATTCTCACAAGGGGTCGCATACTTCTATCTTTATGCAACAACTAAGTTCTGTTAAATAGATAATAACATTAAGAAACAGAATTGTTTACATAATGCCAGTTTCATAGCTGTAATAATTCGACTGCGAAGTTTGCATTTAGACTTTGTTCTTAGCAAGTTCTTTCATTCCCATCACCTACTCAGCCATTAAAAGTTGTTGGGCACCAATACCGGAAACGGTATCTGTCCTCCGGGGCTATCGGACAGGAGCCAACCAATTGGAGAAGAGCGCAGCAGGCTAATGAAGAGACTTTCTCCGAATATAAGGAAAAGAAAGGCAAAGAAAGATGGGCAAAGGGCAAAGGTCAGCCTCCAATCGTTGTGATTTACTCATCCTACGTGGGGTAGAAGGAGATAACACCGTATTTCAAAGGGCGAAATTGATAAGTGTGAGGAACCGTGTTGGCTATGCTGAATCAGAAACTTCTCCGGCTACACTCTTCTGATTGGTGTGTATTGGCCGACCACATTCTCAGGTGAGTACTCCAAATTGCAAATATAAACTTGCAGTAGCCAAAATACGTCCATCTTTACTCTTGGTATATATGAATGCAAGGAGTACATACTTTAACGACGAACATTTTTAATATTTGAGATAATGCATTATCTAAACTTAAACAAAGACTACAAACCTGTACTGGCATAGTTGTTGCATTTAGTGCATGAAAACATGATTACCCAATCCCTTCTCCGCTAACAGGATGTGACACAAGGTCAATTTTCAAACGGGGTAATTCTTGTTTAAATGGAGAATTTTCCTTCTCCTAGACTGGTTGCCTAATCAAAGCTAAAGAACCCGGTCTGCCCGACTATTTACCCTTAGCTGAGGAGAGAAGAAGTGGATTCATGCTTTTCCTAAATTCATTAGCCAGAAATGAAATGCAAACAAATTCGTTCAGGATTTGAACTTGAGTGGCGGATTCTATTTTCTACAACGATGGCAGTTAAACTAAGTCCGCCTATTAAGGGTCAATTATCGCTGAAAGTAATTGTTCCCGTAAGATCACCCAATGTAAGCATCAATGAACATGTTCAGTACTTAAAAGGCTGACCTCTTAGGAACAGCAGGCAATGTAAGTAATCTTAAGCCCTTGTACCGAACTAAAGAAAACTTAGTAAATAACAACAATTGAACATAATATTTATTCATTTAACACTCCATAGAATACTCCCTAAAATACCAGCTCAGTCGAATACACAGACTACATCTCTTCAAAGGAGTAACCCCTCACCACCACTAACGAGTGTCCTGGTATGACACTAAACCATCAAATGGTGAGGCTGCAGTCTTGGAGCTTTAAGGAACGTGGAGTGCCCTTTCATTGTCATCACTCCCAGGTTTATTCTGACCAAGAGTGGTTGTATCTTTTAGGTTCCCATCAATGGGTTAAACAGAACTGTTTAATTATTAACTATACTTGAAACCACTTGACTGTGTGCAAACAAATGATTGATATAAAGTTGACTTATCAGTATTTGACAGCAATGCGTGAAACCATCTAACTGAGTACAAGTAGAACTATTTGTGTTTACAATACTTGAAACCATCTAACTGAGTACAAGTAGAACTATTTGTGTTTACAATACTTGAAACCATCTAACTGAGTACAAGTAGAACTATTTGTGTTTACAATACTTGAAACCATCTAACTGAGTACAAGTAGAACTATTTGTGTTTACAATACTTGAAACCATCTAACTGAGTACAAGTAGAACTATTTGTGTTTACAATACTTGAAACCATCTAACTGAGTACAAGTAGAACTATTTGTGTTTACAATACTTGAAACCATCTAACTGAGTACAAGTAGAACTATTTGTGTTTACAATACTTGAAACCATCTAACTGAGTACAAGTAGAACTATTTGTGTTTACAATACTTGAAACCATTTAACTGTGTACAACCAAATGAGCTCTGGCTCGTTTAAAAATGTCACCAAAAAAACTATTCATTTACAAATAATATTTGCCCAATCGGCTGGGGCGGTAGAATACACCGACTGCACCTCGGAAGAGGGGTAAGACTCCCTCCCCACGAATGTCCTGATAATGATATTAAATAATCTGGCCCGAACTGGTAGCACCGGATAGGGTCCCACCTATAGGTCAGACAGAACTAAACTGTGTACTTACGCTAAACTGAATTGCTTGAAATAGAAGTTTTGACATTTAAACTGCGTTTTATGCAAAACTAAATTGTTTGAAATGGAACTCTTTTTGTATGCCAAACTGAATTGTTTAAAATAGAACTGTTTTTACATCAAAACTGTACTTAACCTAAACTAAATTGTTTGAAATAGAACCGTTTTGACATTTAACTGTGTGTACACAAAAGCTTATACTAAACTGAATTATTGAATCAGGAATGTTTAATTAAACTGAATAGTTTGAAATAGAAACGTTTTTGTCAATAAAATTGTGTTTTTATGCTAAACTGAATTGTTTAAAATGGAACTATTTATTTGTATAACAATGGATTTGGTATTAAATAATCTACTCAGTTTGATATACCATAAACCCAAACAAACAAACAAACAAACAAATTATATATATATATATATATATATATAAACAGGATTTGGCATTAAATAACCTACAAAGGTTAATATTCCATAAAACCCAATCCACCAGCCATAAAACCCTTCCTTAAAAGTAATTACTCATCTCGTTTCCTAACTTTCTTCCACTTTGAATTGTGCAATTTTTACTTCATCATCATGATGAGCTTGATCTTTAGAAAACGAAACATGGAGTTCTTTTCATCAATTCTATGTAAGTCTTTAAATATAGTTTTTCATGGAATTAAAGAAAATTACACCGTTGTTACTTACAATTCTTGTAGGCCTATAGTATTTGAACAAAAGCGAAAAAGAGTAACGTGACAGGCCTCGTGGTGAAATCGTCACTGGAAGAATTGGTGAGCAAAGAAATTTCATTATCCTATTCCCCAACTGATTCATAGAGTAAAAGCATATATTCATGATTATGTGAACTTGGGTTTCACTTAGCTTAGTCTATATCTTCTCCCCGCACGATTATCGTGACGTACACCAAATTCAAAGATAAGTGTGTTGGTATGTATAATCGTATTATTATAAATCTTTGCAGTTACATAATTCTTAATTATAGAATGAGATAAATTTATGTTAGTCCGGTACAAGGCTATGAATATCAATTCATTATTGAGAATCGAACTCATTACCCACAATAGCGGGAAAACTAGTTTCCAAACCGCTAATCTAAAGCGATTATCCTGACAGCATGAGCCCATAATGAAAGAAAATGCTAAATGAACAATGTGTGCTTGACTTGAAAATCAGCATTCAATATGAATGATTTTTATCTGAAGTCAAATAACATCTCTCTCTCTCTCTCTATCTCTCTCTTTCACCTTCTCTCTATCTCTATCTCTCACACACACACACACACACACACACATATATATATATATATCAGTACGTGTTTTTAATTTTGTTTCTGAATTCAGAGTTTTCTTTCTATTTGACCAGTTGCCATACCAAGGTTGAAGAACCCAGTTTGCCCTACTATTTACCTATAGCAGAAAGGAGGATAGTTGGATTCATACCTTTCCTAAGAGTAATAGCGCTATGTGAAATGTAAACAGTATCGTCCAGGATTTGAACTTGGGTCGCTGTCTACATTTCCTAAGAAGGTAACTATTACACCGCGAACGCCTTATGTCTGTCTGTGCGTCTGTGTGTGTGTGAAAGAGAGAGAAAGATGTAGAGATACGTCTATTTGTGTTTTTATAAAGGTGTATTTGTTATCGCTGTGGGAAATTGACCTAGTGACCCGAGTTAAAATCCTGGATGAGGTTGTCTGCATTTCCCATAGCGGTAAAAACCTAAGGAAACGGTATGCTTCCAATTATTCTCTCTTCTGCTGAACTCTCTGGATTCAAATACGTTAAACTACGCTTAAAAATTGGTATTATTTCATATCCAGCTCGTCGGGATTGATTGGTATATATATATTGTCTGTGGATGGCAATATACATACATATATATATATATATATATATATATATATATATATATATATTGTCATCCACAGACAGACCGTTTCGTTGTATCACAACTCTTCAGTGTGGCTAACCTACTTTACTTTGCGCTAGACTAATATCCTACCGCTCAGTCATTTAATCCGACGAAAAATATTTGTCTGTTGAATATAGAGTATATATGCGATGTGCTGTTTTGAAAGCAACCCCCCCCAAAAAAAGCAGCTGTATGACCACTTAACTCCTATCTCACAAAACATCCAAGACGAGCAAGACATACAGGGCATTGGAAGAACTCATAAGCTACGTTCATTTAAAGACACGTTAACGTTAGTCGACCAGCAAAGGTTTACATTCATCAGCTGTGTGGATACTGGATACCGTCAAGAAGATTTATTAGGAGTGATAGATGGTAGAGAAGAATGGCGAGAAAGAGTCAGGGTACTCCGTGCAGTCGACGTAACTTGATGATGATGACTACGCACACACACGCACACTCACTCATCGATACAGGAGAGATCTGCGTAACTCTTGTCACCGTAAAGAGGAATGCCGTCTTGTCTTCAAAATCAGCATTCTAAATACTGATTAATGTACTAACTTCTTTCTCGATTAGATAATGAGTCAAAGAAATATTCAAAACTAGTATAAACCATTTGCGTAAATTTCCTAGCTCATTGGGGTAGCACTTCGTCCACCCGAAGAATATTTGAAAATTGTTTTGCTCAAAAGAAAAGCATAAAATGAAAATACAGTACTGAATAATTCGCGGAATGAGTTTTCGACATTCATCACGACTGAAGGGGTGGGGAATATTGATTTAAGGAGAAGCTGCCGACGAATCCTCTGCGGGTGATTATAAAACTGGAACCATAGCTTTCGTTGCAAAAGTTCGTTTCGCTAAAATAATTGCATAGCGTTATTGTTTTTATATTACATTTCCCCAACCCCAGAGTACTTCGAGAAGCCCTTTGGCGATTAGTCGGGGGCAGAGGAGGCAAACGATCAGGAGATGAGGGAGAGGAAATAAAGTCGAACTAATCGCTTGATGCATCGAACACGCACACAGATGCAAACAGATAAGCTACATACAACACCGAGTAATGCCGGTTAAGTATAAATATTTGGGCGCCTCACGTGACGTAATGGTTGGCGAGCTAGGCTTAGTCACCCACTCAAAGTAACCGACTGAAAAACAATTGACTTGACACTGTTCTTGGAGAACGGTATTAAGACATTGTGCACCGATAAAACAAAGCATCAATCTCGATGGTGATTACGTCGAAGAGCAGCATAGTCATGCTGGTAACATATCGAATACTTTTTATTTGCTCAATTAATAAATGTGTGTACCTTACTTTTTGGATTGATTGATTGATTTAAACGACATTTCAACCCGTCTAGTTATTTTTGCCTAACAAAATTGTGTTCATTGTATATTGATATCGACATTTTTATGTAGTCATTTCTAAAGAATTCTTTGGCGTGGGTAGTTTTTTGTGTGGGTGCACACAATTCCGTTGAATACGAATAATTTCTTACCCATAAATTGGACCTTAACAAGTATATATCACTCGAAACTCCAATACGCCAAATTATTGCGAAAAAAACCCGGATACAAAAAATGACTGTAAAAAAAGACTCAAAAACCTTAACAATAAAATCTCAAAACATTAACAATAAAATCCAAAGGTCTTCTTTGACTGGGAGTTTTAAATACATTTAACAAATAAAATGTCAACCATTTTCACTCTGCTTTGTGAAATCATCTAATATCATTCTCATTTGATATGTTATCTTTACACGATGCCAATTGATGCATCAGGGACCAGGGCAAACTTTATTTGAAATGGTAAAAAATTGATAATTCACACTATTCTCTGTATGGATTGAGACAATTAATACTAATGTTGTCTAAATTCCCTGAAAACAAACCGTGACATTCTTGAAAGCGTACGAAATTCTGAAACTTTTAGATGATTTTTACATCAATTCAATCAGGAATTATGTTCCCTTGTACGTAAACAAGAAAAAACGTTTTTAGAAAATCCTACATACTTCCTTGTCTGTTCTTATATATATATATATATATATATATATATATATATATATATATATATATATATATATATATGATGAAAAGAGTTAGATTTATTGATACTGATCTAATGCTTTAATGTACTAATAAACAGAATAAGCTAGATCGATGAGAATAGATTAAGATATATACAGGGTAAACAAACTAACTAGATAGATAGATAGATAGATATGAACTGATAAATAAGCGGTCTATTATAAAGTAATAATGTACAAAAGAGTCGGCTCAAGTTCTCGATCTTTGTTGATCACCAGTCTTTGATGAAACTCGGTATTGTACAAATGCAGGTTCCTTCACACTCAACGAACCTAGCTTTGTGCGATTTTTATGCTTCCTGAAACTTCATCTCAAGAGTTTTGAAGATATAGAGGATGTTAAGAGAAACACGACGACGCAGCTTCACACAACATAAAAAAGATGTTTCAGGGGTGCTGATTATTTATATATATATATATATATATATATATATATATATATATATATATATATATATATATATAAGTATACAAGCTAACACAAGAAACTATTTCTTCGTGTTTCGGTTCTACACGTCAACAAAAGAGCATGTACCAAATTGTAATTCACTAGAGGCCAATAATTTACGACCGAACATGGCCGACTGCAACTGATATAGCTGAGAGGGATTTATTAGAGTACAATTTCGTGTGATGCCAACCCCTGGTTTGAAATTCTCTAACCAAAGTCTGCAGGTTATTGGAACTGCAGATTTTATGGTCGTGCAAAAATAAAGACAAGGTAAAAAGAATAGTTGGTGATTTATCGGCGTCTGTTTGAGAATAACTTGACTGTCACCCAGTTATTCACTTTGAATAAAGAGTTTTTTGTTTTTGTCTGCGTGTGGAGGAACGCTGAAAACAATGTACAAGTTTGGGCTTTGGCCAAGTGAAAGCAATGATTCAGTGCTTTGGACGGCGATTACTTTGGGATATAAAAATACAAAAGGTAAGAACTGTATAAAAACAGATATAATAACTGTAGCAGCGATAAAATTCAAGAAAACAGGTAGAGAAGTGTTTTGTTTTTGTTTTAATTTTTTAGAAAGACGAATAAATAAAAAAGGCAAGAATTTCAAAAGAGTCCAATCTAAATAGGAAGAGGCCAGTGTGTAAAAAAGACAATAACAAAAATAGACGAATAATTTGACAAAAGAAAACACTGGTTTCCAAAAAGTCAAATAACGTGAAAAAACTTTGAAATTAAACAAAGACAATGAAATTGCCATGAAATGAAAATGTACTAATCCGTAAATAATTTTTAAAAAGAAAAATTATAGAAAGAAATTGCCTTTAATAATTGTTAAATAATTGAATAAAGACTACTCTCTCTACTACTGCGAAGTGACATTCGATAAATATCAACACTTATTAGCAAGTCCACAAGATGTCCTATATTTTAAATTCTAAATATCATTTTCATTTATTTTTAATGTTGAATTGAAGGTTGTGCAATCTAACATCAAATAAAATTAGGGTGTTAAAAGAAGGATTACCTTAACGAAAAACAGTTTGGCTGAAAATTTAAAAATATGAATGTACAATGAACCGATTCTCTAACCTCTAAGCACAAACTAATTCGAGATTGGTTGACATGCCGTTAAAATCAATCAATCAATCAGAAGCCTGAATTCAGTTAAGAAGGGAACAATTTCGTTTAGTAGCAGACGAAAAGTTATTTTGTTTTCGATGATAAGACAAGATAAGCTTTTACCACGCAAGAATTCAGTGTTTATCTCCATCAACTTATCTGACTCTGGTCGGGAAAAGAGAGTAAATTTACTAATATAAGTGATCCAACCTGAGACACTTATTGAATAACGATGTTGTCAGCGTCTTTGGTCCCGAACGGGTCACGTGCTACGCTTCGATCTTCAACTCTACCATTAGAGTCACCCGCAGCTTCGATTCTAAAATAAATAGCCGTAAGCAACCGGGGAGTAAAACCGCGCACACAGCTAAGATTCCCCAGGCGAATGTGATATTTACAACCCTGTCCACCATATCAACTTCTCAGTCATGCTTACAGCGAGGTCCAGAGTGACAAAGGCAGTAGCAATTAATGCTTTATTACAAGTAATGTGGTGTCACGAATACCTTACCAAATCTCTCATAGTCCTGTCGACGGGGCTTGTAATATGCCGACTACATCGCCTCCTGAAAAGGAGTCAGACCTCCTCAAAAATGAGTGTCCTGATATAACACTAAACTCCAATTCTAGAGCTCTGAGAAGTATGGAGTACTTCTTCTTTTCCATTACTCCTGGGCTTACTCTGACTTAAAGTAGTGATACATATTAGCTTCTCATCTGTGAGTTAAAACTATTTGAAAATTATTAGTATTGGATAGGAATACTTGAAAGCATATAATAGTGGGCAAATTATTTGAATTAAAAATAGTCACTTGAAGCTATATTTTTACAAGGAATTATTATCATTTCACTCTTTGCGAGTTCTTTACACCAGCGTTAGCTGGAGGTATTTCATTGAAGTCTGAGTCACAGCAAGTCTCCTTAGATCTCCAGGACTCTTCTCAGTATTCAAACCGATTTCAACAATATTTCCAATTCTTCCAGTCCTCTTTCCAAGCTTTTGGGGACCGTTCCAATTGCTTCACTCACAATAAGTATCCCCGTCACCCTCATGGTACATAGCTTTCTTAGTTCTCTGGCAAGGTCTTAGTACTAGTCACTTTTTTGCTTTATTATCATGATTTTACTCCTTTGAGAGTTTTTCACACCAACGAGATTGAGTGACAACAAGCCTCCACAAGTCTCCGGGACTCTTCTCAGTATTCTGGCCGATTTTAATAATGGTGTAGTCTGAATGGTCTCTACTTGTCCTTTGATTTTTAAGTCATCCAGTCTCTTTACCACGACTTTTGGGATTGTCCCGAGCGCATCAGTTACAATTGGTATTACAGTCACCTTCATGTTCCATAGTTTGTTTGTTTTTTAATTCTCTAGCAAGGTCTATCTCTCTTTTCACTTTCTTTTACTTTTACTCTGTGGTCTGCCAGTTCTCCCTTTTTTTTTTTTTTTTTTTTTGTTGACTATCACTCGGTCTGATCATCTGGCCGAGATTGGGTGATCTGTTTGTCTCAAAATCTCCGACAACGGATTCTTGGTTGTGCATGTACTATTTTTTCGTATGGTCAAATTTAAATTTCTTACACAATTTCCAATTGATCACCTCATCCACCCATCATGTCTAGTCTTATACTCTTTTTGCACTAAATTTGCTGCATTCGCTTATTATGTGATTAATCGTTTCATCTCAGTCACCATATAACTTACATTTGCTGTTTTATTACGTCTTATCTATTCTTGCTTTAACATAGCTGGTCCTTATTGCGTTGTTTCTCTTAAGATTTCCTTTTCTTAGCCACGTCCATGTCTTCTCGTTTGTGATTTCACTCGTTTGTCGGTTGAAATATCCATACCGTTGTTTTTCTTCCCATTTCTGTTTTTGAGGTATTGTGTTGGTTCATTTATTTCTGGTTGCTGTGATTAGTCATTCTTTGTTCTTTTCTATGTAGTTTTCGAGTCGTCGTCTCGATGCATCAACGCTGTCTTCAATGCTGGCCTTTCCACTTCCTCCTCTTCTTGACCTAATATAGTCAGTCATCTTAATCCATTTGTTGAAATTCTTCCCTCGTACACTTCAAGAATGGCCCCGAGTATTTTACAAGGGGAACAGCTCAGGTGTTTATCCCTTTGATGAGATTTCTGCGATATAGTTTGGTTTCGAGTAGTTTTCTCGTTCACCAAAGATACGCTTTTTTAATTTTTTTTTTCATCTCCACTTGTATGATTGTGCCTGCTTCCAAGTACTGGCAAGTTTCCTTTTTTCCGAACGTTCTGATTTTTCTTCATTTGCCAGTTCTATTACTTCAGTTATTTGTCTTTTTCCGCTTCTCATCATCAGCATGGCACCTTTTTCTATGCCAAATTCCATCACTATATCCTGACTGTATATTCTTTTTGTTTGTATTAAGGTCACCAATTCTTTTTCATTTTTGGCAAACGGTTTGATATCGTCTAAGTACATTAGGTTGTACTTTTACTTTGGTGTTTAAAGTAAAAGTATGATCACCAGATGGAGACACAGAATACTTCGACATTGTAGCAGGAGTACTACAAGGGGACACGCTAGCGCCATACCTCTTTATCATTTGTCTAGACTACGTACTTAGAACATCGATTGACAAAATCAGAGAGAACGGCTTCGAGCTGACAAAGAAAAGAAGCAGAAGGTACCCCGCAAAAACAATTACCGACGCCGACTACGCCGATGACATAGCGATACTGGCAAATACACCCAACCAAGCCGAAACACTACTGCATAGTTTGGAACGAGCAGCCGCAGGTATAGGCCTCTATGTCAATGCACACAAAACGGAATATATGTGCTATAATCAAACGGGGGACATCTCCACTCTAGACGGAACCCCTCTTAAACTAGTTGACAAATTCGCTTACCTAGGAAGCAGCGTCGCATCAACCAAAAAGGACATCGACACGAGGTTAACGAAAGCATGGACAGCTATCAATAGGTTATCGATTATATGGAAATCAGACCTAACCGATAAAATGAAACGCAGTTTCTTCTAGGCAGCGGTCGCATCGATACTGCTATACAGATGCACTACATGGACTTTAACAAAACGGCTGGAGAAGAAGCTAGATGGCAATTACACAAGAATGCTACGAGCAATCTTGAACAAGTCCTGGCAGCAACACCCCACAAGACACCAACTGTACGGCCACCTGCCTCCTATCACGAAAACTATTCAAGTTAGACGAACCAGACATGCATGACACTGCTGGAGAAGCAGGGACGAACTCATAAGCGATGTACTCTTATGGACCCTCATACATGGCCGTGCAAAAGCAGGACGACCAGCACGAACATACATTCAGCAACAATGTAAGGATACAGGATGTTGTCCAGAAGACCTGCCTGAGGCGATGAACGATAGGGAAAAGTTGCGAGAGAGGGTCAGGGATATCCGTGCTACCAGCACGATATGATGATGATGATGATGACATTAGGTTGTTAATCTGTTCTTGTGATTTAGTAAGTTTGTAGCCTCCTGTGCATCTCCTAAGAAGATGAGAGAGTGGCATCATCGCTATAATAATAGTAATGATGTCAGCGCATCTCCTTGGAATATTCCTAGCTTAATTTTCACGTCAGCTAAAATTTTCTTCCTGCTGTCAATTTCATTTTTCATTATTATTACTATTATTATTATTATTATTAATTTATTCCTTTGAGAGTTCATCACACCAGCGTTAGTTAATAGTTTTTCACTGGAGTTTGAGTGACAGCAGGTCTCTTCTCAGTAATCTTACCGATCTTGATTATTCCGTTGCCTGGATTATTATTATTACTAGAATACACCCGTCAATCATGACGGTTGAATTTTATATAGAATATCTGTGTATATCAAAATAACTAAATGAGGAAAAACATAAGAATTGCAATTTTTTTTCAATATAAACTGATGATTCCATAAATAGGTATCTCATAATATGATGAGTAAAAATCAATATGAACCGCAAAAAAATGACTCAAAAATACCCCAAAGAAACATCTTTTCATATTAAAAAAAGCGAATTTAGCATTTTTTTTAAATATTAAATTTCTTTCTAAGGGGAACATTTTCCAATTTGGGAAATATTTTTTCTCCTCAGATGCTCAGATACAAAATTGTTTAAACAACTTTGAAATAGTAGTTTTTATAACTTTTAAAATCATTCCGTGAACACACTTTTCCTTATTCTACTTTATTTTGGTGTCTTCTTCGACGCTGGGAAACTGCAAATCATTCAATTTCAAAGTTCTTTCTTTCATTTTTACTTTCATTTCTTTCTTTATTTCTTTAAGATTTCAAAAACACTAACAAAAAACACTAGATGCGTCACCTTTCGTTCTTTCTTTCTTACTTTCTTTCTTCCTTTCTTTTTCTTTTCTTTTCTTTTTTTTTTTTTTCTTTCTTTTTTTTTTTTTTTTAGTTTTCAAGTCAGCCTGCTGACTTATCTGTTTTCTTTTCTTTTCTCTTTCGATGTAGCCAGCTACAAATCCCATGCTTCGTTTTTTCTTTCTTTCTTTCTTTCTTTTGTTTTCACTTCTCAAGTCAGCCTGCTGTTATGACTACTGACTTGACACCTGGTCTGCTTTCTTTTCTTTTCTTTTCTCTTTCAATGTGGCAAGATACAAATCATATGATTCGTTTTTCCTTTTTTTGTACTTAAATTTTTTTATTTCTTTAAAGATTATAACAAAAACGTCAGGGATATCACCTTCCGTTTTTTCTTTCTTTCTTTCTTTCTTTCTTTTTTAAATATCATGTGTACAAACACACAGATGTACACACAGAACACTTGTGTTTTATATTATTAGGGGATTGTTATCATTATCATTTTCTTTAAGAGTTTTTCACGCCAGCGTCAGCTGATGGTCTCCCGCTGGAGTTTGAGTGACAGCAAGTCTCCTCAAGTCTTCAGGACTCAACTCGAAGCCTCATAGTTGCTTGAAATACTTGAAAAATATAATTGTAGGCAAATTACTAGTATTAAATCGGAATACTGAAGACAATATGATTGTATGCAAATTATTAGAATTAGATTGGTTGGTCAGTTGGTTGGGTTTTATGGCATATCAACCTTTGTAGGTTATTTAACGCCAAATCCATTTTTATGTAAATAGTCAGTTCTATTTCAAACAATTCAGTTTAGCATAAGTACACAATTTGATAGTCAAAAACATTTCTATCTCAAGCTATTTAGTTTAGTCAAATAGTTCTAAATCAAACAAATCAGTTCAGCTAAATACACAGTTTTGATGTCAAAACAGTTCTATTTCAAGGAGTTCAGTTTAGCATAAGTACACAGTTTAATTGTCAAAAATATTTCAATTTCCAGCTATTCAGTTTAGTCAAACAGTTCTAAGTCAAACAATTCAGTTCACCATAAGTACGCAGTTTACTTTTATTTAAATCCATTTTTATACAAATAATCATTTTTATTTCAAACAATTCGGTTTAGTATGAGTATACAGTTTGATTATCAAAAATATTTCTATTCCAAGCTATTCAGTTTATTCAAATAGTCCTAATTCAGCCAATTCAGTTTAGTATACGAATAAATTTTGTTTGCACACAGTTAAATGTCAAAGCAGTTTTATATTAAACAGTTCAGTTTAGCGTAAGTACAGTTTCAATGTCAAAAACAGTTCCATTTCAAACAATTCAGTTTAGCATAAGTATGCAGTTTGTCAAAAATATTTCTATTTCAAGCTATTCAGTTTAGTTAAATTAAGTTTTGCAAAAGTATACAGTTTAGTTCTATTTAACCCATTGATAGGGCCCTATCAGGTTCTACTATTCGGAACCAGAGTGGACCTGGGAGCAATGGCAATGAAGGAGTACTCCGCATTCCCCAAAGCCCCAGCATCAATGGAACCTCACCATTAGAGTGTTTAGATTCATATCCAGGACACTCGTAGGGGGGGTCTTACCCCTCTACAGGGGTGCAGTCGGTTTATTCTACAGCCCAAGCTAACTGGGCAATATTAGATTGGATTTGGTTACTTTGTTTAATAGCATATCAAGCTTCATGAGTTATTCAATATTTAATACAATGTCATCTTTGTAGGAAAACAACAGTGATACTATTTAACCTATTGCTATAGGGGAATTTATATCTTTCCCAAGAGTAATAGTCCAAAAATGAATCCAGAAGCGCGACTGGAGTTCGAACTCGCATACTCCAAGACTGCATTCCAGCACTTTAGCTACTATACCACGGCGACTTTACCCCTAGATTGAAATATTTTAAACAATATCAGTGTGTACAAACAAATAGTTATTTTTATCAAATTGGAATATTTACTTGAACACATCATTTCTGGAGAAAAGACTGACTTCGGCATAAAATAACCCAACAAGGGTTGACCTGTCATAAAAAGCAAGCAACTGGCTAACCTAGTCCCTCATTTTCAACAAAAGAAAGCTGGAGAATTGATTGCTTGAAAGCGTCGTGGATCAAAAACAATACAAAGAATGAATTCGATAAGCCGAACAAGTGATTTGATTAAAAGTTCTCTTTTTTTTCTCTTAGTTTTATCCATACCGTCATTAAAGACAAGTGCGCATGGACAGGAGAACAATGAGACTGCTCTTTTTTGCATTTGATTTTTTATTCATTTGCTTTTTTATTCTTTATTTTTTTGGTTTGTTTGTTTGTTTGTTTTTATTTTTGTTTTAATTTTTTTTGTTCAATTTTTTTTGTTTGTTTTATTTTTCTTAGTTCGGTGACCCTGATGGAAAATCAGCTGATCAATGTTGACCTCCAACACGTGAAAGTATTAAAGTCATGTTTGCCACTCAGAATTCACGTTCTGTTGAGTAATCTTGTGTTATTTCAAGTCTGTTTGCAAAAGCGTGTCACGAAAAAGCAGCGACTAAATTCTGTGTCCAGCTCTGTTGGCAGAGCCTAAAATACAATGACAGCAAGGTTCCCACTCCCAAAGGAATGTTCTGAGTATAACACTAAACCTCACAGCTCTGTCGGCTAGGGCTGTAGAATATACTGACTATATCTCTGTAGATGAGTAAGACCCAAACAAAGAGTGTCCTGATATGATATTAAACAATTTGATGGTGAATCTCCAGTAATACTGGAACTTTGGAAACTATGAAGTACCCTTTCATTGCCATTGCTCCCAGGTCCACCCTGATCCATAGTGGTAGCACCTGATAGGATCCCATCTATGAGTCAAATAGAACTGTCTGACATTTAAACTGTTTGCAAACAAATGACCAATACTAAATTGAATTGGTTGAAATAGAACTGTTTCATCATTTAACTGTGTGTAAACATATGACTGCTGTTTAATTGAATTGTCAGTGATACATAGCAATGCTTGGAACGATTTAACTGTGTGCAAATGAATGAGTAATATTGAATAGAATGATTTGTGCTTAATAGTAATAATTGTAACCACTTCACAGCAAACATACGATTAATATTGAATAGAATTATTAACAATAATTTAAACCATTTAACAGTATAGAAACAATAGCAATACTTGTGTATAAACAAATTGGTTCTAACTCATTTTAAAATGAGATTACCGACGAACTAATCTCTAACATATCACATATATCTCTCTTAATGTGAGCAAACAGATGACCGATGTAAAATTGTTATTGTTACGTAGCAATACTTGTAACCAATTTAGCTATATGCAAAAAATGAGCTCGGTCTTATTTAAAAATATTATCAACAAAATGTGTTTACAAATCATATAGATCTAATATATATATATATATAATATGTGTGTGTGTGTGTGTGTGTGTGTGTGTGTGTGTGTGTGTGTGTGTGTGTGTGTGTGTGTGTGTGTGTGTGTGTGAACAGGATTTTGTATTAAATAACCTACAATGGTTGATATGCGATGAAACCAAATCAAACCAAAATTAAACTCTGTCAAATAATGAGTTTCAAAGGCTGGAGCTATGGTGAGTGTGAAGGCACTACTTCCGCTCTAATCCGAAGTAGTCCTATCTTGTAGAGTCCAATCTATGAAGCAAATCATTTTTATTATATAGGAATATTTGAAATCATATAACTGTATACAAAAAAATGATTATTGCCATATAAGAATAATTACTTGAAACCATACAACTGTATCTAAATTACTAGTATTAGATAGAAATACTTGATGCCATATATACTAGTGCAAATAAATGATTGTTATTATAGACAAAATGATTGTTATTATAGACAAATGAAAAACAGCTCAATTAAACAATGATTACTATAGAACATAGAAAATACAAACAATTATGACTATAATCCAGTATCTGTAAATGAATCAAATTTTGGGATTAAATAACCCATAAGGAGTTGATATGTCGTTAAATAAACCAAATCAAACCAAATTCCGTGTCAAACTTCAGAACAATTCAATAAAATTTTTAACACATTAACACAGGCTGATGAAGATAAAATTCTTTCTTGGATACAGGTTTTTAGGTAGGACGGGTATTTTTTTTAATGGCCAAGAGATTGTGGAAAATGAAACCTTTTCTAGCTAACAAGTCACTTTACAAACTGAGGAAAACAGCTTTGAGATAAGCATTAATTTGTCTGTGCTTAATACGGTTTTACAAATAGTTATCATGAGTTCTATTGCAATAAAGAACACCGGTCAACATTATTATTATTGTTACTACATCATTTATTTCACGAAAAGTTTACTAAATACATTATAGCTTTATTCTATCAGTAAAATTTGCATTCATTTCTGATCACTAATCCTTTTTATGGATTTTCAAGACGTTTCTACTGCAAAGACATCTATACTAGTTCCCGGTGCAACCAAAAAACGAATAGCTTTTTTTTCTTGAATGGGTAAAAGAAATCTGAGAAACGATAAACAAAGATTATCACACTTTGGGATGAATGTATGGAATATGAATATAGTATTTTCTTTGGGGGAGGAGGAACTTGCAAAACTATATACCAAGTGTTTTGGACAACGGAATCAATATATGGAATATGAATGTGGCCTTTTCTTTGGGGTAGGGAGGAACTTGCCAAACAATATGTCAAGTGTGTTGAACTATGGGATGAATATGAAGAATAAAATGTATGTTTTATATACTGTCTTTCCTTTTCCGACATATTCCCTTACATAACGCCCTGATCATCTGTGAAGAGAGAAAATATATAGATATACACCTACTCAAATAACTCTAAAACGTTGCTAAATAAGAATGGGATAAACAGCACTTTAAACTGTGAAACATACTCTTTTATAGAAGGAGTATCTTTTAATCACAAAATTGTCTTGGCAAAGATTCGCCTGAGTCTTAGCAGAAATAAGTAACAAATTTCACGATATGACAATAATGATATATGAAATAAGTAACAAGTTTCACGATATGACAATAATGATATCAGAAATCAATGAACGGTAACTGCAAAAAAGAATAAGTTTGATACACTTCAAGAGACATCTGAAAGACTTACTCCAAATGACAAATATGAAAATTATGTTACCGCTCTCATAGAAGCAGCAGCTTAGTATACACCAATCAAACCAAGTGCCAAAAGTAGAGTTCCCTGGGAGTCAAAAGTAGTCAGAGAAAAACGAGATTATATGAAAAAAGCATCTGTACTCAATAAAAGAAAAGAAACAAACCCCAATGCACAGAAACTTAAGAAATCCCAAAAATAACCAACTAAAACATACCAAAAAGAATAAGTTGAATATATGCAAGGCCGAAGCACCTCAATAGCAGAACTAAAAGCTGCCAGCCCAGATGAAATGTTGATTGGTTGTTTGAGTCTTACGGCATATCAACCTTTGTAGATTATTTAACGCCAAATCTAGCTTTATGCAAATAGTTCTATTTCAAACAATTCAGTTTAGCATGAGAACACAGTTTGTCAAAAACATTTCTATTTCAAGCTATTCAATTTATTCAAACAGTTCTAATTCAGTTTATAAGTACAGAAGTTCTATATTAAACAATTCAGTTTAGTTTTAGTACACTTTAATTGTCAAAAACAGTTCCATTTCAAACAATTCAGTTTAGCATAAGCACGCAATTTAAATATAAGTACACAGTTTAATTGTCAAAACCACGGTTTAGTTCTATTCAAACTAGAGATAGGACCCTTATCAGATGCTACCATTACGGGCCAGAGTGGACCTGGGAGCAATGGCAATGAAGGGGTATTCCGCATTCCCCAAAGCTCCAGTATTACTGGAACCTCACCATCAGATTGTTTAGTGTCATATACAGGACACTCGTTGGTGGGGGTGTAACCCCTCTGCAGAGGAGCAGTCGGTGTATTCTATAGTCCCAGACGCATGGGCAACCAGATGAAATACCTCAAAAGTGAAAAGAACAAGAATCTACTTGAAAACCCTCCTGAAATTACTGATAAACGTATTAAAAAATTACTGATTGCCAACTATACTCAAAATTTGGACTGTTTATGGAGAACTTAACGCAGTACTGAAAATGATTCAAAGTAGAAAAGCTGCAGGCCTCAACAAAGTACCTCCTAATGTATGGAAGACAATAAAATAAGATTCGTTGGTTGGTTGGCTGGTAATGTTTTATGCCATATCAACCCATCTAGATTATTTAATGCCAAATCCTGTTTACACACACATACACACACACGCATATATATATATATATATATATATATATATATATATATATATGATTTGTAAACGCATTAAAAATTATGCTACTTATAAACTATTCGTTTACAAATAAATGTTTGCTTCATCTTTCCTCTGAATGGAATCAATTGCTTTGGAGAAACCTACGAAAAATAGACGAAAAATAGAGCAAACACTACGAGCATAAGGTGTTCTCGAAGAAACTGTTATCGCTATAATGATACTTTACAAAAACACGAAGGTGACACCAACTTCTTCAACATTCTCTCTGGATTCTTGCAAGGAGATACATGTTTATAATTTGCCTAGGAACGTCATTAGTTCTGATAAAAGAAAATAGTTTCGCATTAAAAACGATAAGCAGATGATATTCCGCAGAAACTATAACCTACGCAGATGATCTAACGCTTTTCACAAATGCACCAGCCCAAACCAAATCCCTTCTGCATAGCCTGCAGCAAGTAGCAGGTGGCATTAGCCTCCCCGTAAATAAAAAGCAGAGTTCGTGTGTTTTAAACACGAAAGAACTATCTTAGCCTTTTAGTAGACCAGTTCACATAGCCCAGCAGCTATATCTCTTCTACTGAAAGCGATATTAACATACGCCTAGCGAAGGTGTAGACTGCTGTCGACAGACGATCAGTCATATAGAAATTTGATCCCTCTGATTAATCAAAACGGGATTTCTTTCAAGCTGTGGACGTGTGAATACTACCGTATGAATGCGCCCCCAGGACTCAAACAAAATGCATGGAGAAAAAGCTAGACGGAAACTAGACCAGAAGGCTACTTGCTGTTTTAAACAAATCCTAGAAGCAACACCTCACAAAATAGAAGCTGGACGTCCACTTAACATCTAAGTAAGATGAAGACATGCTGGGTACTGTTGGGTACAGATGGAGAAGAAAGCACAACTTCATAAGTAATGTTCTCTTATGGACTCCTGCACAAGGTCACGTCAGTATTGGCAGTCTTGTAAGAAATTACATACATCAGCTCAGTGCAGACACTGGATTCAGTCGATATGACCGAGTCGAAGTAACGGCCGATTGGGACAGAGAGTTAGAGAAAGTCAGGGAACTCCATGCTATCAGCACGACTTGATTATATATATATATATATATATATATATATATACTGAAGCGCGACTGACGTCATGGTTAACGTAAAAGAAAATGATCACGGTGAAGCAAATTCAAATTCTAGACTAGGCTCTTTGCTTTTCACTTCACACTAACGATCCTGGAAAAGGTACGTACCTATCTCTTCTCTCCCCAACTATAGATAAAATAATAAAACAGAGTGAGCTCTCTAGTATTAGTAAAGCAATATGATCTAAGTGAATCTAATATCAGCTCAGTCAAAAAGTCTGGAGTGTGTGACTTCACCGTTTTAACAAATCACCTGTGTCGTTTATTTACTAAACTTCGTTCTAATGGTTGTCATCGATAATATATATATATATATATATATATATATATATATATATATATATATATATATATTTCTCTTGAACTCTCTTTTTCATTTTTCGTTTCCCTTTGTTTCGTTTTTCTCTTTTTCTTTTATTTATTCCTGCAGTTTCCTTTTCCTATTTTGATATCCAACAATTTCCTTCTATGATTTTATTGAATCTTCCAACAAAATTCCCAGCTGATTCCCGCACAAATTTGTATATACTCTCTAATCCAAAATCCGGTTTCCGCGAAATAAAACCTTGACTCATCACTTCTCTTATCATCCAATTGCAAAACGTTCCTGCTGAAAAATGGTTTCCAGTAAATGGCTCCTGTTTTATAAAGGATTCTTCCCAAGCAAAATATCTGCACGAGTCTTCTGAGACCTATTTAAAAACCGACCCCAACTGTCACATACGGACAATTTTGGCAAAGACCTCCCGTTTCCATTATTCTAATTTATGACAATTCCTTCAAGATAAGCAGTGTGATAATGTGCAGCAGGGTTTAATGACTCATTGGAAGAATTACTGTGGCTAGAATTGATGGTTAGTGGAGATGGTGTTAGTGGTGGAGCTGTATATGAATGATGATGAAAGTAGCCGTTGTGATAGGGAGAATACTTTGCTCCTGACCATAACATTGTTATAAACTGAATCTTCACTTCGACACTGAGTACCGATGTGTCGGATCAGCACCAAATTATTGCTGAGTTTGTAATTCCATTCACAGCTAGAAACAAACAAACAAACAAAAAAAACGAAGGGAAGATTAAAAAAAGAAGAAAAAAGAGGAAAAGAAAGAAAGAAAGAAAGAAAGAAAGAAAGAAAGAAAATTCAATTTAGGACAAAAAATAAAGAAAGCAAAAAGAAAAGGAGAATTAAAGAAAAACGAAAGTAAAAACAAAGATTCCAATAGATAGATAGATAGATAGATTTCCAGAAATAAATCAAAATTAAGAAAAAAAAACTACAGGTAGAGAAAATCTTTAATAAAGAAAATTCAAAAATAAAAAAGAATATCAGAAAGAAGGAAAGCGCATTGAGAGATTAAAATAAAAAGACAGAAAATTTAAGAAAGAAAAAAAAGAAATCAAAACAGAAATAAAAGACAATTCCGATAAAAAATGAAAAAAATAAAATGAGAATAAAATAAAGAGATTGAGAAAAGAGAGATTAAAAGGAAAAATTAGGCAAAACAAAAAGAAGAATTTGAGAGAAAATGAAGAAAAAAAAGAATGACTATGTGAATGAGAGAAAGATACCATGATTTGTTTTCGATTTTCTTCAACTCCCTCTCTTTACTATATATGTTGTTTCAGAACTTCATTCACTATCTATTCAAAAAGCGTTAGTAACATTGCCTGAAGAAATAGCTCCTTTGACAATTGATATGGCATCATAAAATGGTTGGAAACTACTTAGTCAGATTCAGTTAAGGATACTTTTGGCCAGTCAATCTGAGGATCGATTGCACTTACAATATTAACGAATTATCAGCATGATAAATGTTTTATATCGCTCAAGACGAGGTCATCGTAATATTAATCGATTTAGCAATTGCAGTTATGTGTTCTACGCGGATAACTCAGATTTTACAAGAATATTCTAAGAAATAATTAGTGAAAAAAACAATTGCTTTTCTTTATCTAATTAAATTTCAGAGAACAATTCTCATTGTGTGTATCCATTGCACTAAATCATCTTCTTAAACGGAATTTTTTTTATTATTATTTGCTGAAAGACTGAGAAAGTTTTGTATGTTAACTATGTTAGCTAAAGCTCGGAGGTCTCAGCTTAACAGATTCTCTCCTCTTCTTTTAAACAAACACATTTGTATATATATATATATATATGTGTGTGTGTGTGTGTGTGTGTGTGTGTGTGTGTGTGTGTGTGTGTGTGTGTTTGTGTGTGTGTGTGTGTGTGTGTGTGTGCCATCCCTGGCAAAAATTATAGAATTAGCACTCTTAGAGGATTAGGGGTTTTTATTTAGCAGTAAATGAACTTACAGATAAGACGAATCAGCATTTTTTTCTTTTATAGGTGAACATATCAACTTCATAAAATATATCTTAAACAGTCGAAATTAGCTTATTTAAATTAATGGTATAATTTTTTCAAGTCAGGCAGATAAAAATATTATCTCTGTTCCAAGAAATGAAGCACTTATATTTAACAAAATGTGGTGTGTTTATGTGTGTAAAGTGGTAGAAAAACCACCAATCACTCAAAACTAACACTGAAAAACAGTTTTAAAAGATTCAAAAATGGATTCCATAGCCGGTTGGGAGAGCAATTATAATGATATTAAATGATTTATTATTACTTAATGTCACAATAGAACGATCATCCGATGAGTTTTAAAAAGCTGAATGAAGGCACTAATTTTTTTTTTCCCATAAATATATGTTACTCTTTTTTGTGGAGATACAAACGTTTTATCACCTAATCTGGTGACAGATGGTAAAGCAAAATTAATTTTTGTCTGCACCTCGACAAGTCTTTGTGCTTTTTTAGCAGTCTATTAGGTTTAAGGAATCCAATAATACTTAATTTATCTAAACACAATCTACTTTGTATGTGTGTGTGCATGTTGCGTATTGTAACGCGATATGGACGGTCGAAGTTAGAGAGCGACCGAAGGTTAATTTCTGGGGAAGGAGAAAGAGAGAGAAGAAAAAAATAAGAAAAAAATAAGAAAAAGCCGACACGGTACGGGCAACTGACCGCTGAGTGACTTAGGGCGAGGCACTCGTTGTGGGTCAGCCAATCACGGGGTGGGGATTACTGCGGTAATTAAAAATGACTAGAAAAGAAACCAGAGGTCCCAAATCTTCTGTGCATATGTAGAACCACCAGAACAGAGATGAACACCAGTCACGAAAATATAAGACAGACGAAATTTTCTTTGGCGGGGGAGGGGGCCTCCAAGAAGGGGTCTTACGTCAAACGCAACCCAGTGAAGACGAAACCAACAACAAGCACGTTAGAACAACAACAACAAAAAACAGGAAGAAAATTCAAGGTCTGTGTCTACCCTTTCTTCCTCTCCTCATGACATGTTGTTTCTGTTAGTCCTGCAAACGCGGTCGACTCAGCTTTCATACTCCCTTTCTTTCTCCCAGCAGCTATTTAAAGATTGTAGTAGCGAATAAACTGCTGTTTTGGTGAACTAAAACAGAGTTTCTTGTGTTCGTCAACTTTTCCTACGGCGAGGTTACAACAGGGACCGACTATAACATAAAATGTAGCGATACACACATTAACACGTTCGAGCATATCTATCTATTCATCTGTCATCTGCCACGATATATATATATATATCCTAACCACTTCACATCTATCTATTTATACACCTCAGCTATTATCTATCTTATTCTGTTCATATCTACCTGTCTTAGCAACGATCAATTTATTTATCTTTCTATTCCTAAATATCTATCTGTCTTTGCTGCTTCATATCAGTCTTTCTAATTATATACCTTGAAAATCAGCTTTCAAAATCCAAATTTTTTCCTGAAAACTGAACACAGACACTGATAGAAAATGCAAAACTATTCTACCCATGAAACTGGCCAACCTCTACATCACCTATTTTTTCTTCTTTTTTTCTCTCTCTCTCTTTCTTTCACACTCTCTGTATTTCTTATTTCCTCTGTCATTTCATTCTCGTTCACTCATTCTTCTTTCCTCTTTCTTATTTTTCTTCATTTCTTTCTGTCTCTTTCATTCTTGTCCTCTTAGTGACCTTTTCTTTCTTTTTCTCTCTTTCTCTCTCGCTCTCTCTTGCTATATATATATATATATATATCTTTCTTTGTTTTTCATAATTTCCTCTCTCTCTCTCTCTCTCTCTCTCTCTCTCTCTCTCTCTTTCTCAATCTTTCTGTCTACCTTTATAACTTATTTTCTCTCTATTTTTTCTTTCTCACAATTTATTTCTCTCAATTTTCCTTCCTCTCTCTCTCTCTCTCTCACACACACACACACACACACACAAATACTCTCACACACATACACATTTCTTTAAGGTTTACTTTCTTTTCTTTTATTCTCTCTTTCTTTTTCACTCTTTCTGTCTTTTTCTCAATCTCTTTCTCTTCCGCTCTGTTTCTCTTTGTTTATCACTTTCTTTTCATTATTTATCTCACTTTCTTTTACTTTTGCTCTTTACTGTTTCTCTCTCTCTCTCTCTCTCTCTCTCTCTCTCTTATCTTTATTACTCTTTCTCTCTCAATCTCTCTCTCTCTCTCACACACACACACACACTCATACACGCTGTTGTACTGGCTCTCTTCCTTTTCCTCTCTCTCTCTCTCTCTCTCTCTCTCTCGTATTATACAAAACAAATGGAAAAACAAGCAATTGGCAAAGATATCTAACGAGAAAGAGATGCAAGTTGATTTCAGTGAGAGGTACAGCTACTTCTAAACTACCACCTCTCAACGCATCAGGCCGCAGCTCACAGTCGATATCCCTGAGCTAAATACCAATTTTATTAAGACATCGAAAAGCATCATGGTCGCATACACTAAGGCTAAAACCATAAATTAAAAATATAGCCAGAAACTTGAGGAGTACGTAAAAACCCCGAGAACTGAAAAGCTTGTTAACCATCACACTCATCCGTTACAAATAAATAAAGGCGAAAACATCTTTTTTTATTTAGTGTTCTTTCAGGTGAATAATTGGGAGGAAAAACCAATCAAATGTTTGAAAATTTGTTTAGGGAGTTGGGTGGGAGTACTCGCATGTGCTCATCTGCGTTCGTGGCTCAGGGCTGTTTTTCGTGTTCTTTTTACAGAGAATTACTTAGAATAGAATTTCATTTATCAATTCCAATAAAAAAAAAATTATTTATCGCTCCCCTTTTAGATTTTTAGTTTCTTCGTTCCCCACACCCCATCTTTTCGCATTTTTCTATTTTTCATTTTCTTTATACACTTTTATTTCTCTCCGAAACTTCTTTTTTTTCTGCCCCAAGTCATCCAAAATTTCTAGTTATTTCCGCTATCTTTTTTCTTTGTCACTTTTTCTTTTTTTTCTTTTTTTATAGCTTTTGGCCTATTTCCTCTTTTTCTGTCTTATTCAGTGTCTTCTCTTTTCCTTATATACCTTTTCTTATCAACCTTTGATATTTACTAAGCACAAGGCCACAAAAATGGAGCCCTTAATGAGGATAGAACTCACAACTCAGTCTTGATATAAATCAGCTTGTTAGCAGTTATACTCACATTTTAGCTTAGTTTTAGAAAAAAAACTCTATTTCGAGGCAACTAGTGAGGACCGAACTCACTTCTAATAATTTGTTTGACTGGTTTATCAACAATTACACAACGAAGAAGTACCCAGATGTTAGCCTAGTTTTTTCACAAAACAACTAGTATAAGGGACCTTGTAAGGATCGAACTCGCCACTAAGTCGAGACCAACTTACTCAAAATTGCACTGATAACTTCAAATCATCATAATATAAATTCCTTTACCATGTGAATAGCAAGTGAATATCGGAATAAGGGTAAGTTATTATTGATCAACTCTTTAGTTCGCTATGCTTATTCTTCATTCAAAATCGGACGAATCATTTGAAGCGCTTAGCCTCTGTTTGCAATCGATATAAAAATATTCGCTCAACATAAAAGGTGACATATCTAACAAGAGAAACGCTGTGAAAGCGAAGTCCTAGTGTCAGCTTGATAAGGTATCACCAATGAAAGGCTGTGTCGGAAATTTAGACACGTCATTCATGAAGTAGCGTTCAGAGCTATCTCTCGATCTTTTTATATTCATTTTTGCCATAACACGTTCAGATAAACAGAAATATATAATTTTTAACTTGAAGCGATCTAATACCCGGATGGGAAATAAAACTACAACACCCTTATTTTCCGATTGTGACATGATAATGAGATATTCTGAAAACATTTTCAGTTGTCAGCTATCTTATGATGTTGTAACACCAATGCATGCGTGCCAAAGTACAGTTGAGTATTTATGTTCAAGGTGAATATACAGTGTATTGATATGAGTGCTGTTGACGCACTAATTATATCGCACCTGTGCATTTATGAATCTGCATATGGTAATATTTGTAACCTTATTGAATTTCGATTCGCCTACAAGCAGACAATTAATGAGAGACAAAATATATGCCAAAGGGCAGACATTCAGACAAATGTTTTTACACTGTTAGGGATGAGCAAATGAAGAGATAATAAAATTTACAGTAGTAGAAAGTGCTCAGAGGTAGACAATCGATGAATGACATGATCAGGGAAGACGAAAGAGAAAGAGACCGGATGAATGTCTTTTTCATCTCCGAGATATCGAAAGTAATTGAGTTTAATATCCATTCTAATTAAAGCTTTCTCAAGAATCGTGGTTTCTTGTGTAGACCAGAAGGAGGCTTTTTTCTCGTTTAATCGAATGATACCTGGACCAGAACAGATATTTTTTGGTTTAGGTTTCCTATATATTCGGCCATGTTGTTTACTTGAGGAGTTAGTAAGTTAAGTTGATATCGACTTGCAGTCCGTCGCCTCGTAAAGCCAAGTTGCTCGTACGGGAGCTACAGTCATAAACACTCTAAGAAAACGAAATGAATCCAAGTATCAAAAATCTCCCGAAAAAGTATTAGCGTTCAAGTTTGACCCAAGCTGCAATCCAATGTGAATACTAGCAGCTAATACATTTAAGACTATCGTATTTAATTTCTTTCTTGGGGTCACGACTATGCGGTCAGTTTCTTCATCTTTTTCTCTGGTGAAACTACTCAGTGTCTTTGCGGTTAGAACCAATACCGACTGTTTAAAGAAACCAAACTCAAGTGGGAAGATTCAGTGAGTCGGTGGAAAACTCTTTAGGAATCTTCAGCAAACGTTTCACATCAAATCCAATTATATTTCCTGTACTTTTAATCATGAGTAAATTGAAATTTATATTCAGGGTTAAGACGCTAGTGGCGTAACGGTTATCGTTGGAGGATATTGACTCGGTGACTCGAGTTCAAATCCTAGACCAGATTGTTCGTGCTTCACTTCACCCCCAAAGGAAAGGCATGAATCGATCCGTTCCCCCGCCAAGCTATAGGTAAATTGTACGGTAGGCAGGTAGTTAAATAGCTAATCTAAGAGAAGGAAAACACTGAAGTCAATATCAGCATATTTTACTTTAAAATTGATCTTATGTCACAACTATTGTAACTTTCTATTTGATAATATTTGCAAGCAATTACTTGTCTTCAATTAATTGTTCCTATCTTAATGTGATAATTTACAATCCTTTATATAGCTTTGAATAATGATTCCAATCTAATACAAATAACTTTTTCATAATCATATGGTTTCAGGTACTTCTCTCTAATTTGAAATTAAATCTAAATCAAATATACTTCACAGTCGTTTCAAATACTTAAACACTTCATAAAATTTCATTGTTTTAAAAGCCAATGCTCTAATGGAGTTCAAAATCATCTTAAACATTCTCTTAAAGATATCCATTTGAACCATAGATGGCAATATTCCTCTGGGTCATAGTGGACCTTAGAGTAATTACAACAAAGAGTTGATTTGCTTTTCACCTGGAGCCTCACCACCACATGTAGTTTCATGTCATACCCAGAATACATTTTAGTGTCTTACCCCTTTGTAGGGATACAATCGCCTTATTCTAAACCCCGACAACATAGTGGTAAATGGAGTTTTATATCCTGTAGTTTTTGAGAACACTGTAATTTTCCACCGTATTAATCTAATTTTGATTTCGTTTTATCTCTATTTTAATTTTGAAGTCATGAGACTTGAAAATATCACGCCCCTCAAGTCTATCAGTTCCAATCAACATTTGGCTGCCTGTGATTTCCAGCTTTTCTTAAAGTTAATTTGCAGTTGTAAGGTAAGAGATTTTTTACTGTAGTCGCCGTGAGGCTAATAATGTAGATCCCAAATAAGTATTTTGAAGAGTGAAAAGAATGATGTGATAAATGGGGTGAGTATTAAGGGGAGTATTCTGAAGAGGACTAAATTACTCTTGTCATAAGCGAGTTACTTTTTCGTAAAAATTGAATAGCTGGAATATTTCTGGACATACCCAACCCGGTCAGCTGGGGCTGTAGAATACACCAACTGCGTCTTTGCAGAGGAGTAAACCCCACCCGTAGCGAGTGTCCTGTTATGACATAAAACCATCAAATGGTGAGGCTCCAGTACTGTAGCTTTGGGGAATGTGGAATAATCCTTTATTACCATTACTTCCAAGTCTATTCCGACCCAAAGTGGCAGTAGCTGTTAATTTCCCTTCTATGGATCAAATAGAACTGTTTAATCATTTGCTATTCATGAAAGCGTTTAATTGTGTGCAAATAAATGATTAAGATGAAATTAAACTATTAGTGTTATATAGTAATACTTAAAACCATTTAACTCTGTGCAAACAATAAATAACAATACTTGAAACCATTTAATTGTGTGCAAATGAATAACGTCAGACATAATTACTCGTGTAAGATTGCAATGCTTCAAACTATTTAACTGTATGCAAATAAAGGAGCTCTAACTCGTTTAAAAATAAAGTTACCTATAAACTATTTACTTAAAACTCATATATATAAACAGGATTAGACATTGAATAACCATCAAGGTTCAAAGCAAATAACCTAATCTAATCTGAACAGATCTTGTTGATATATAGTACAACCCATTAATGAAGATATTCAACTCTTTTTTTTATAAAAAGTTATTTTTTCTTCTAAACCGAATATACCAGGATTCTATTATTCCGAGTGGAACAGTATAGATTTAAAACGGGTATCATTAGTATTACTTATTATCAAACTCCATAGCACTCTCTAACTCAAAATGCTAATACGTACAAATATAAGTATACACTTTATATATAATTTTATTTTTCTTACACATGTTTACCAATCTTATTTTTTGTTTCAGTACTCTAGAGATTGGTAATAGATAAAACATAATAATATCCGTTTTATCTTATGGTCTATTAAAGATAATGAAATCTTTGTATCTTTAGTTTAGACAAAAATTAATTTTTTTTAAAATGTTCAAGGCATACGTATTTATGGGTAATGTGTGTACGTATGTGTGTGTATGTACGCATGTGTGTGTGTGTGTGTGTGTGTGTGTGTGTGTGTGTGTGTGTGTGTGTGTGTGTGTGTGTTGGCATACCACGATTATAGAAAATAAATGAATAAGCACTGAGTCAAACCACTTTTCTGGAAATAACTTACCTGCCCAGCTTGTAGCTGTAGTGAAGTGCTATTACATTCATTGTTAACCTTGACAAGGAATAATCAAATGCGTATGTGTCTTTATGTCATCGTTTGCCAACACTGCAAGTATGCATGTCTACACATATACTAAAAGCATTCTCATGAAATCTTAATATAAATATGTATACAAAAAAAGTACACGCTTCATTAGCACAAGAAAGAACACGCATGCGTACAGTGAAGGTTGTCTGCAAGCTTTTCTAAGACGTATGCAGAATGTCTACTGTTATATACTGAAGGCCATCGATTTGTTGTACTGTTGCTATTATTGCTGATGTTTTTGTCATAGAAATAAAAGAAAAACTCAGTATTAACACCAGGATGCTTTTAAAAAGCTATGCCATTTTGACACCGTCTTTTCTGATCTTATTAACTTTGCACATAAAGAAATGTCTTCTTTTTTTCTTTTTTTTTCTTCTTTTTTTTTCTTTTTTCTTTCTTTTTTCTTTTTTTTTTTTTTTTTCATTCAGGCTTCGAAACGGTTGTTGAGATAAAGAATCAATAAAGAGAGGGAGGAGAAGAATGAAAAGAGGGAGAAAGAGGAAAATACAACAAAAAAAAGTTTAATTGTATGTGATGCGAAGGGAGTGAAAGAAAGAAAGAAAGAAAGAAAGAAAGAAAGAAAGAAAGAAAGAAAGAAAGAAAGAAAGAAAGAAAGAAAGAAAGAAAAGGAAGGATGAAAAGATAGAAGGACAGAAAGAAGACAGCAATAAAAAAAAAGTAAGAAGACAGCAAAAGGAAGGAATCAAGGGCAAGAAAAAGACAACACTAAAAGAAAGAAAGAAAGAAAAAGAAAGAGTGAAGAAGAGGAATTCATTCTCTCTCTCTCTCTCTCTCTCTCTCTCTCTCTCTCTCTCTCTCTCTCTCTCTCTTCTAATTTTTGTCATCTTTTTTACCACTAATTTTTTATAACGAAAAAAAGAAAGAATTCACACGCCGTTATTTCGAAGAAATACACAGTAGAATAAAAAGAAGCGATTTTCTCTGTAATTAAGTAAAGAAGAGATTGGAATTTTAAGAATACCGGATAAATCAGAAGAACGAAAAGAAACTATTAAAAGAGAATAAGACTCAAAAGGAAGATAAAATAGATTTGAAGAAAAAAATACGAGAGAAATCTTTAGAAATGTTTATATTGAAAAAAAAAGAAATGATAAGATGAATAAAAAATAGAATGACTCAGAGAACTGCGTACATGGAAAAGGTTTAGGGGGTCGAAATTACTATCGAAAGAATGGGTCCGGGTTTGTGGGAATAAAAACGAATAAAAGAAGAAAGTTGAAAAAATGAATAAGCTTAAGTAGAAGAGAAAAAAGGCACGACGTCATGGATTAGGAGTTAGAAAACTAGTTTCGGTCCACACTAAGTGCCCTGTACTTGAGGCCTTTTGTCAAAATTTAAGCTACAATTATTATTTTTATTTTATTCTTACAGTCATGTCACGCTGAAAGCACCGATTCTCGCTCGATCACCGAAATGTAAATAAAAATAGATCGTAAGAATTATAGTGGGCGGTTGAAAAGAACACCGAGAAAGAGTCCAGAGAGGATAGCAAATCATTATTAATGAGCTCGATTCTCACCAGGTGTCTCATACTTCTGATAGGTTTAGTAAATGACTACCATAATAAGACTCTAAATATATTTTTCAATAGCATTTAAGGGAGATAACTATTCAATGTCCATTTTGATACTTGGAGAAAATGCTGGTTCACTCCCTCCATACAATGTATAGAGGGAGCGCAAGAATGTTGTTAGATAGAGCAAGTTTTCAGCATCAAAACAATTTTTACACATAATAACCTCCATTGACTATGCATATTCGCCAGCGATGAAACGAAAAGCAGGATATAAGTACAATTATGCATTGTGAAATATGTTTCTGCAGTGGTGAAAAAGATGAGAGTGACAAGGCGGCATTTAACACAATGAAATGAATAGCGCGTTTGTTTAATCATCGGACTAATCCAAAAGGAAGTACACGAAAGCCACGATGTCATCACTATTATACAAAGTGGGAGTCACTTCCGCTGGTGAAGATTTTTACGAGCTCAGACGCAGCCTCTTGATCATAGAGAAAATGTATTGTCAGGGTGTTGACTATTTGGAAAACATCGTTTTGTAGCTGAAAATTTGCTCTAATAAAGGTGTTAATTATGCTCCCACTACCTTAGTAAAAAAATTGTTAGTGAATAAAAGTTTTTGTTTTTTTTTTCAAAGTTTAGAAAACTGATAAATTAATAAATGAATAGATAAATAAATAAATAAAGAAAGAAAGAAAGAAAGAAAGAAAGAAAGAAAGAAAATAGAACTTAAAAAAGTGAAAAGACAAAAAAGACGTACATATATGAAGAATAGAGGAAGGAAACTGAGAGAAGCGAAGAAACGAGAGGTGACTTGTGGAAAATTAGAAGAGAGAGTGGGGGGGGGAGAAAAAGGAAAATAGAAATTGAGAGAGAAAGAGTAAGCGATCGAGGAGAAATATTTGAAAGAATAGGAAGGAGACTAAACGAGCAAATATCAAATCGGTGTTTGAAGAACGGACAGAAATTCACCTATTCCGATTTGAATATTGTCGTAGAATAAAAGCAAAGTTTTTGATAGGCACTTGCCATCCTATATATATTGGGATGAAATTATGAGAGTGGGGACAAGTTAGTGAATGTAAAATATGAGAATATCATTGAATCTGGAACTTAACAATATGTATCACATGATATCATATATACGAGATGGAAAATTACATCCACAGCCTGACTTGAACTTAATGGCTAATCTTAAATATTCACTGTATAGGGTTCGATTTGTAATATTATTCTTTTGCTTCTGAATTAAGTGCTTTAACAAAGAAGCTGATTATGTTGAAAAATGAATATTTATGGCAGAAACTAAATGTTTTAATAGATATTAGTGTGAGGCTACTGTCGTAAAAATGATATATAAGGTTTATGTATGGTTTGATCTGTGATATTGATATTTCGCTTCTGAAGTGATTTAACAAAGAAACAGATTATGTTGAAAAGTGAATTTTTATGGTGGAAACTAAATGTTTTAATAGACATTAGTGTGAAGCTAAAGTCGTAGAAAGTTGTAATTCTGGACAAGATTTTTGCGTTTCACTTCATGCTGATACTCTTGAAAAGGATATAAATCCGTTTCTCCCTCGGCCATTTATGAGTAAATAGTAGGGCAAATTCTATTCTTTAACTTTGATAGAAAAACCGACCTAAAAGAAAGAAAATACTGACATCAAAACCAGCTATATTGCAGCGATGAGCGAGGGAGTGTAAAACTATTTCAGTAATTTCTTCTACTTTCTGAAAAGTGCTTACCGGAGGAATACACACACACACACACACATATATATATATATATATATATATATATATATATATATATATATATATATATATATATATATATATTGGTCATCGAGAACCATAGAAGTAGCAGACTTCGTTTTTTTAGGGGGGGGTCATTTAGTAGTAAAGAAACAAATTAGTTTAATAGCTGAACATTAAATTCGTTTTGGATTACCTTGTTTTTCAATTTTTCTCAATATTTTGTCTTATATATATATATATATATATATATATATATATATATATATATATATATATATATATATATATAATCCACTATCTGGTCGATCTCAATGTATGAGAGCTCAACAGTTCAGTTAAAGATGTGAACCATTGAACTACTAACATTTATTTTATGGAGGTGGAAGCCTTTGAAAAACCAGCCATCTTCGGCCTTTTACAATTTATTGTGAAGGCAGCGTCGATGAATTTTTGATGAGTCTCCTTCTTAAGACTTTAATAATTTTTTAGACTTGTCTGCCTTCATATAAAATATTTCATATCTGTTTTCTGGGGGTTTTTTTTCTTTTTAAGTTTGTTATAAATCTGTTGTCATCATTAATTAATCCTAATAACAAATGCTAGCTTCTTTTCAATATATGGAAAAAAGACAATTTTAAAACCCAGATTGACATGTTTCGATTATATTTTCGAATTTTTTCCTTTCTAATTTCATTTGATTACATTCCGTCTGGCTTGGTTTGATTTCTTTGTTTAATGGTATTTCAACCCTCGTGGATTATTTAATGCTAAAACCATCCTTATAGAAGAACAGTACTGGTAGTCTTTTTAATCCATAACTTGGAGAATAGCAGGATTCATACCTTTCCCACGAGTATCAATCCGAAAGTGAACGTAATAGCTCGACTAGAGTTCGAACTCGCTTACTATGATGTCGCAGTCCAGCACTTTAGCGACTACACCACAGGGATTCCCTCATATGTAGTAGATGTAAAAGAGAGATTGAAATGATGTATGTACCTTGAGGGACTAATGATTTGAAACAGACAAAGTCTACGTTTCAAGAAAAGAAGGAGAGAAAGACCCACCAGCATTTAGCATTGCGTTGATGCAACAATGTAGAGGTTCGAAGAATAAACAACAAAGAACAAACAAAAACTAATTACAGCAGTCAGTAATAGCAATAACAAAAGATTATATCTTATAATGACAATAACTAAAAGACACATAGAAAAGAATCTAGAAAACAAAAATTGGAAGAAAAATAACTGTGTTGATATTCAAGGTGACAAACTAATGAAATGCCACAAGCGATGACATGAACATGGTAAGAAGGGAAATCTTGCAGAAAAAAAAACTGAATTTCTTTTAATTGCAGTACGAGATAATGCCGGGAGGAATAATTATGTGAAAGCAAAAATTATTAATATACAGAAAAATGGTGTAGATTATGAAGTGACAGAGAGGAAAGAGTTGATCACGTAATAAATGAATGCAGCAAATTGGCCCAAGAGGATTTCAAAAGGAGAAATAACTTGCTTTGAAAAGTGATCCTCTGGGAATTGAGCCAAAGAAAAAAAATTTACATATGTTAATAAACAGTATCTGTACAAATTAAAAATTATCCTAGAGAATGAAATACGCATACGCGTGTGAGTGTGTGAAATCGTAAACATAAGATCACATAATCCTCAATAAATATATATATAACTGTCATTCAATGTCCACCAGTTCCTCGTCGATGGGTGTAGAGAGACGTTTGGTAGACAGATGAGAGAACAGAGGTCACTTTGATTGACAAAGTTTACGTTTCGGGGTTGTACATAGTCAGTTCATGCAAACTACATAAAGCACGTCTTTTGGGGGAGGGGGTTGTTGTTGTTGTTTGTGTGTGTAACGTTTTAGAAACCACTTTTAAAGGGCTTCGATATTTTCCGAAGAGAGCTTTCTCCTCTATATGAAAGACAGCACAGAAACGCGCGGAGATTGCTGACTTGAATTATTAACATATCAAGTGACATCCTTTAAGAGAAACCCACTTTCGAGTTTCCACATGACGTTACATTTCACAGATGCAAATATCTATGTATATACCAATAAAATTATCATAATGTTTATATGTAACAGTAACTCAGACAAACGGCGTAACATGGGAAGATTTTTTTTCGTAAAAGTAAAGTTAGCGACCTTAGTCGAGGGTGACCCAAAGGCTCCCTTTTCAATAGCTACTACACTAAGGTGTAGGGGAGTGTGCTACTCCTTGCCCTGGATTTCACCTTTTTACCCTTGATCCTAACCTTATAACGCTGAGTGTTAAGCAAGGAGGCGTCATTTTTTGACTCGACCTGTGATTGAACCCCGGTCTTCCAGACCATTGGCGAACACTCTACTCGTTTAATTTTGTAAAACACTTGAAATGCTCTAATAAAGGAATTCTAAGTCTAATATACCAGACAGCAAATGAAATCAACGAAAGGAAAATATCTCAAGATCATAACTGAAAGCTGCCAGTCAAGAAGAAAGACTTCAGAAGTGAAAAGAACATTTCAAGAATCTCCAGAAAAATCTATTTCAGAAATTATTAATGACCAATTAGACATCAAACTTAGACGCTTCACGGAGGATGAACTTGACACAGTTCTGAAAACAATTAAAAGCAGAAAAGCAGTAGGTCTCGATGAAATACTCCTGAAATATGGATGACAAGAAAATTTGTTGACATACTTCTTCGATTATGCATTGCTGTTTATGAATAAATAGAGAAATGGATGAAAGTCTGCATCTTCTCCTTGCCAAAAATGGAGACCTCGGTATCATGAAGAACCCCATGAGGTATAACTCTCACTGCTATGGCTGATGTAGTTTATAATCCCATAATCCCATAATCGAGAAAATTCTTAGAAAAAATCCGAACAGTTTTCGGAGAATTCGATCCTCAACTTTTTAAATTCTGACTATTCGTCGAATCATCAAAGGTGTACGTGTAAAAAATCTCCGGGTAACACTTCTGTCGGTACATTTGTCTAAGGCATTTGATTTTATACACAGAAGAGAGATGGAGCATATACTTCTAGCATATGATCTTCCCAAAGAAAGTGTTACTGCTATTATTATGCTCTGCAAAATACAAAAACAATGGTTTTCTAACCCGATTATAACACTGAATTCTTTGAGCACCATTTCTATTTAAAATCTGCCGAGATAACACTTTACTAATGTCATTTGATCTAATGGAAAAAAATGGTTTCACACTAAAAAAATAAGGGTAAGAAGCAGACGACATCCCAAAGATACAAGGATCATTAAATAAGTTTCCTGACTTTTTTCGTATGGGCACTTTTATGGACACATGAAACTCTAGTCCCCTTCGAAGTAATCTCCTCCGACTGCAATTCACTGGTTGCACCGTTCCAACAACTTCTGGAATACTCCATGGAAGTCTTCTTGTGTGAGCGTGTCAATGACCTTAGTCACTGCCTCTTTCATCTCCTCAATTGTCTCATAACGATAACCTCTGAACTTAGGGAATAAGCAAAAGTCACAGGGAGCAAGGTCTGGACTATAGGGAGGGTGAGGAACTGTCTTGATGCCCATCTTGGTCAAATAGTCTGTGATAAGGATGGAGTTGTGGACTGGTGTATTGTCCTGGTGGAAATTTTATTAGTCAGCCATCATATAAGATGTATAGCAATAACATAGTGAATTTTCAAGAGTCTACGACAATTTTAAATGCCTAAACAAAAAAAGTCTGGAAACTTATTAAATGCACAACGTACTATTTCAGATGTAAACTACGTAGATTATCGTTTGCTTCTATCAAACACACCTCCTCAAGCTGAATCTCTGATGCATAATCTGGAGCAGACAGCAATAAAAATAGAATCTTACGTAATATCTGATAAAACTTGTTTTTTAAATAAGATGGTACTACCCCCTCATTAAATGGCAAGCCGATGAAATTTCTAACAAGATCGTACAAACCCCTCATTAAACGCCACCCTCCGAAATTTTAAACAATATGATACCACCTCCTCATTAGATGGTAAGCCTCTGAAATTTGTAACAAGATGGTACTACCTCTTCATTAAATGGTAAGCCACCGAAATTTTAAATAAGATGGTACTTCCCCTTCATTAAATGGCAAGCCGATGAAATTTGTAGACCAGTTCATATACCTCGGTACCAATATTCCATCAACTGAATGCAATTTCAACATACGCATGGACTACTATTGACAAGTAATCGACAGTATGGAAACCTGATTTTTCTAATTAAATAAAACGGGATTTCTTCCAAAATGTTGCCGTATCAGTTCAAATGTATGGTTGCACAACTTAGACTCTCATAAAATGTTTCTAGAAAAAGCTAGATGGAAACTACACAAAGATGCTACGTCCTGTTCAAAACAAATTCTATAAGCAACACCCTACAAGAAAAAGCAGCTGTACAGCCTCTTATCTCTAATCTCAAAAACCATCCAAGAAAAGTGGACACTACTTATGAAGTAAAGACAACCTAATAAGTTACGTTCTCCTATGGGCTCCTACACATGGAGACACCAGTATTGGCCGACCATCAAAACTTTACATTCTGTGTGGTCACCGGATGCCGTCTAGAGGACTTGCCGGGAATGATGGCTGATATGAATGGATGGCAAGTGAGAGTCAAGAGAATCCGTGCACCGTGATGGGGAGATAGGATATCAAGTATCCCTATCTATACAAATCATTTGCATATATTTCTAAAGTTTCAAGTATTCCTATTTAATACTAATAATTTATACCCAACAATATGATTTAAAGTAACAATTTCAATTTAATCATAATCATTTGCTTGTACACAGTTATATGGTTTAAAGTAACTAATTATAATAATAATCCTTAGTAAACAGTTATAGCTTCAAGTAACTATTCTTAATGCAGATAATTTTCAAACTGATCTATTTGACCCATGGATTGAACCTAAACAGGTACTATAACTCCGAATCAGAGTGGACTTGGGAGTAATGGCAATGAAGATGTACTCTCAAACCTCAGATATCCAGAACTGTAGTTACATCATCGGATGCAGTTTAGTGTCCTACTCTCAACACCCCTTTTGAAGGAGGCGGGTCTTGCCTCTCTACAAAAGGATGCAGTCATTGTATTCTAAGCTTCACCGACAATGTTAAGAAACAGAAAACTTATCCATACTGATTCTCAGCCATCTCCTTCATTATAATCCAACAATAAACAGCATATTCCTTGGCAACCTTCCAAGCATGTTTCCGAATGAAGTAGCTTTTCTCGTGTTTAGATAATGGGTGCTGCGCATGATAAATGCCAGATTGATATTTCAGAAACTATTTTTTAGATGGTTAATATTAACCTTAAAAGAAAAAAATCCGATTTTAAAATCACAATTAGTAAACTTTTCTAGTGTATGAGCTTGGATGCTGATTGGTTTTCTGGCATGTCAACACTTATTGGGTTACTTCATGCCGAAGTCAGTTTAATAGTTATATATTGTAAAAATTTATCTTCACAATCATTTTAAACTGTTAAACACTTCATGCCTAGTTGCAATATCAATGTGTTCAAAATCATTTTAAACATTATATCAAACAAATCTATTTGACCCCTAGATAAGGCCCTAACTAGTACTGTCACTGAGGGTCAGAGTGGACCTCAGAGTAATGGCAATAAGATCTTCGGAAGTGGATCATCAACAACAGATGCAGTTTCGTGTCATAACCAAGGCACTTATAGTGTATGAAGCAATCCGCCTGATGCCGTGATAAATCTCTGAAAAGAATAGTCATAGTTAAAATGAAAGATATATTCGACACATCTGATGATGAACATCCAATGAAAGTACCTCCCTTAAGATAACTAAATTCTAAAGTACCATTATTTTTACTATTATGTTTGGCTTTGTGGTTTTGTTTTGTTTTGTTTTGTTTTTTTGTTTTTGTTTTTTCGTTATAGTTTTTTAAGGGGTTGTTTTGGAGGGTTTTGCTTGTTTTTTTTTTCATGTGTCAGCGTCTATGTTCGCTTGTGTAAGAGTTTTTGAGTGCGTGTCAGAGTGAGGAATTCAAAAAAGTAAATTCGTTTAGTGGAAATGTTTATTGTGTTCATGTAGGGAGGGTAGCCAACGTAAATGGAAAGACAAGTCAAGAGACAGTGTCCGGAGTCTAATATACGAGTGACGGCTGGGCAGATGGCATAAGACAGCGACGAAGCAAAATACTTTCCTCAAACAAAGGGGTTTATTTCATTATCAAAATGTTTCCGGAGAGGAAACGTAAAAGGTGTTGTTGAGATAGAGTTTTCAAAGTTAGAAGTTGATTTTCTTTACCTAAGACAATACAGTTATCGATATTTTCATTTTCCTTTTATTTTTTCTTTACCTTTTTTGTTTATTCTTTAGACTCTCTCTCTCTCTCTCTCTCTCTCTCTCTCTCTCTCTCTCTCTCTCTCTGACACACACACACACACACACACACACACACACACACACGCTTACACACACAGAGCTTTATTTCTTTATAATGAAATGACACTTTAAGTGTTGAAAAAGAATGTCTTCCTTCCACCGAAAAGTAATCAACTTGTTGACAGGTCTTCGAATAAGCCGGTTGCATCCCCTGCAAAAGGGTAAGACCACCCCACCCAAGCCCTACCCTAGCAAAATTATATCTTGGATATGAAACTAAACTACCACTCAAGGTGAGACTCCAGTTCTGGAGTTCTGAAGGGTGTAGAGTCACCCGTTCATTGCCATTACTCCCAGGTTCTCTCTGAGTGGGACTGGTAGTAGCTCCCATCTATAGATCTGTAGAAACGGTAAGCATGATGGTAATAGACAAAATCAAAACCAGTGAATAACTAGTCAGCTTCAAAAGAGATACCAAGAGATCCGTATAGTTTGGCAAACGCAACTTTCGAAAACTCTCCAGAAGAGAAGGCGCTGCTTTTTTCTGAGGCTTAGACTGAATATCAATAGTGTCCCTCAGTATAAAAAGAAAACGTTGAAACGGGAGAAATCTGTAGGTATCTGACTGCAATGATAGAAAACGAAATTTACGGAGACAGATATATTCATCGCGTATCTATCCTCGCAAGTCTCGTTTGCTATCACTATCGGTGACAAGAAAAATAATCCTTTGTAAATAATTATACCTTCAACTAACTAATCTAGATTCAATTTGCACACAATTATATGATTTTAAGTATTCCTATTTAATACCAATAATCTATACACAATTATATTGTTTCGAGTATTTCAACTAATTGTATGGTTTCAAGTAACTAATAATAATAATAATCCTTTCAAAACAATTTTATCTTCAAGTAACTTATCTTAACATAAATAATCAGCACACACGTTTTCAACTATTCTTTTCTAAAAGATCTATCAAGTATATGTGTGTGTGTGTGTGTGTGTGTGTGTGTTAAAACAGGTTGGTCCACGAAGAGATTTGTATTTTTTAGAATTTATTTATTTTGTTCTTACATACGTGTGCCTTTCCAGCTTTTTGCTTTCATCAGAGAACATATATGGCACAAGGCCTTGTTAATGGGGTATTCAATGAGACTTAAGACGTGTTTACAGTTTGAATGATTTTCAGTTGGTTTTGGGTTTATATAGAGGTCATCCTGTCTTTTTCTTTGAGTGTATTTACCTTACTCCGCTTAAACCCTCGTTGATATTTGATAGGTTTTTTTCGTTATGTGTGTGTGTTGGAGTGGTTTTGGATTTGACTAACAGTTATTTTACCTCTGTGTGTGTGTGAGTGTGTGTCTTGGAGTTTTTTTGTATGTGCATGTGAGGTAGTATGGTTTGAAATTTACTAGTAATAATTTTTTTCTAATATTTTGTCTGTGTTTATACGTATCTATGTATGTTTATGCATATATATATATATATATATGTGTGTGTGTGTGTATGTGTGTGTGTGTGTGTTTCCATCTGGAAACATATGTATATATATGTATATATCACATTGTATTATATTACATCGTATTATATTACATGGTGTCACGTGGTATGCCACTGAGAGGGGAGAAAAAAGATATAATTTCCCTTCCCCTTCTGGGTTTGACTAACAAGCACAATGACTGACCGCTAAGAGCAGCCAGAATAAGGTTAAACTACCTGCACTCCATAACCGGGTGTACGGAGAAGGAATGTAGGTCATTGAGTAGCATGACCGAATGAGGTGGAGGATGAGGAAGGAGCCAAATGATTGGCCGAAGCCTTAGCACCGGAAGTAGTACCCTTTTCGTCACAGGAAATAGGAATAAAGAGTTTTTTAGGACGGAGTTCACCGTGAAAGGACGTGCTGACCTGATGCCAAAAAACTCCCGGGTACCTAACCGGTGAAAAGAAATGGAGTTGACTTAACTACCTTTCCAAGTTTTAAAGTAAAGAAAGAAAGAAGAAAGAGAGAAAACAAAAAGAAAGACAGACATTTGTGTTTAAGACTGTCTGTTGGTGATATAGCCGGCACCTTGAATATTTGTTTGGTCCGCACGTATTAAAAACCTTGTTATATTTTAAATGTCCCCTCGTGTCGAAATTTATTCGTTGTGTTTTTTACCTATCGAGTTGCCTTCTTCTGCATATTTCCTTTTCAGCTTCATTCGCTTCAATAAATAAATTGTCCTACTCGCCTTTAAAAACATTACACGGGAAATTGGAATTGTCGACTATAGTTAATATTTTTTCTTAACCTAGAAGTCCATGTCTTCCGTTATCCTAGAGGGTAGGACGACGAAGTGGCTTGGTGGATGTGTGGAACGTTAAATTTGGAAACCCCCTTACCAGCGGCTGTCAGTCTAGCCCCAAATCAACCCCCACATTATTTGCCAGTTCCCATATGCCCACAAAAGGAATCTTAACTAGGACTTATTTTGCGATGGATCAAGTGCCACATTGCCCTGACATCACACGCGTGTAAAATAAACTGTCGTCCTGTGATAAATATTTATGCACGTCACACATGGTAATATACGTGGTGAGTTCAATAAGTTTCCACACTTTTTTTGTACAGACATTTAAAATTGGCGTAGACTCTTGAAAATTCAATATGTTATTGCTACACATCTTATGAGATGACTGACCAATTTTTAGGATTTCAGGTTCAAATCAACAGCTACAGCAGCAATTGGAATACACCCTACTAAAGCCTGATTATCACAGCTGGTGAGTTTCAAAAATGCAATCTGGATGTGAGGACACTTTAGAAGAACGATATGCAATAAAATCCTGTTTTAAACTTGGAAAAATGCCACAGAAACGTATGGAATACTTCAGACTGCTTTTCGACCATCTTGCATGAATCGAGCGTCAGTTTTTGAGTGGCATAAGAGATTCAAGGAAGGCAGGGAGTCTGTGAGGGATGATGAGAGGTGTAGGAGGAGTAAAGAAGTCAATAAACCAGAGTTGATAGGCCAAAGGCTTAGGGTTAGAGTTACTATGTTGAGGTTTTAATTGAGTTCAGGAAGAGATTCCGTCGGAAGAGACCAGCACTCTTCAAATCGGGTCAGTGGCATTTCCACCGGGACAGTGCACCAGTCCACAACTCCATCCTTGTCACATACTATTTGACCAAGATGGGCCTCAAGACAGTTCCTCACCCTCCCTATTAGTCCATGCCTTGCTCCCTGTGACTTTTGGTTATTCCCTAGGCTCAGAGGCTGTCGTTATGAGACAATTGAGGAGATGAAAGAGTCTGTGACGAAGGTCATTGACACGCCCACACAAGAGGACTTCGATAGGGCCTTCCAGAAGTTATTGAAACGGTGCAACAAGTGCATTGTAGTCGGAGGAGATTACTTCGAAGGGGACTAGAGTTTCATGTGAGTACAATCAATAAAAGTGCTCATACGAAAAAAGTCTGGAAACTTATTTAATGATTCTCGTTATATATTATATTATATTTCATGGTACTGTCTGTGACAGTGGGCAGGGAGGTGCTACTCCTTCGCCCGAATTGCTCAACTTTACCCTTGATACGTACCTTATAATGCTGAGTGTTAAGCAAGGAGGTATCAAGTACCATTTTTTAAGTCTTTGGTATGTCGCGTCTTAGAACTTAACCCTGGTCTCCCGGGCCATTGCTGAACACTCTACCCACTAGGAAAATATTCTGGAACAAGGATTACGATCTACTATTCCTATCAAATTTTCTTATCTAATTTGTGCATAGTTGTATGGTTTCAAGTAGCTGTTCTTATTTAATAATAGTTATTATTTGTTTGGATATAGTTATGTTATGACATGTAAACTTTCATTTGTTATTTAATAAAAAAGCCCCCCCCTGTAGAAGAAAATAGCTGGAGGGATAAGGGGATTCATACCTTTCGCAAGGGTGGATAATGTTTTAAGTATTTCAAGCAATTCTTCTGGGCAGACAATAAAGCAGATTGACTTTCTTTTATGCTGCCTTCCTTATTTTTTGTGGCCTTTTACTTTTTGAGAATTCTGACTCTTTTATTTTTCTATGGGATTTATAGCATCTGCGTATTATGTTTTATACGTGCATCTAAATAAATTGGCTTAGTTTATTCCCATCACCAACACATCAATACAAGGTCAGGGGATTGAATTAGAGCCATAGCGATATATTGAAAACAGCCTTAAGGCATCAGAGAATAATTTGGCTTTTTTCATTCAATACCATTGTGAAGACATAATTTCCAATTCCAGAAAAATTCTTCATCTGAAATTTTCACGAAAAAAATTACAGGCACTGGAATAAAAATGACTTTTTAACCGTATATGTTTCTGTGTTTGTTTACGTGCGATAAGAATACACTTTCAAAATTCTAGATGTGGACACGATGTGATAAAAATATCGCGACTGAAGCTTTTTAATTTTAAATCAAAAATTTAAATGAACTTGTGATCACAACTGAGTAACTTATATAAAAAAGTGAATGATGCCTAGACATGTCTGGATGTAGTGAAATACCGTCCATACTCACCACACGTAATAATGCAATTAGCTAACCGGTTATGGTAGGATATGAAATCGGTAACCCGACTTCAAAAACCTGAATGAGGCTGTTTGCGTTTCACATAGATCTAATGCTCTTTGGAAAGGCATGTATCGGTTTGTTCTTCCTTGGCTATGAGTAAATATTAGGGTTAGAGTTAGGCAACCAGTCTAGGGGAAAGAATTAAAATCAGCTACATCCCGTTTAAAAACTAACCTTTTGTCTCATTCAGTCCGTGAGGGGAGGATGAAACATGCTCTCTACTCATAGCTCAGTATTTTTTTCTTTTTCCTATATTGAAATTTACAGAGAATATGGAGGACATTAAAAGAAATACAAAGCAGCTTCATTCCAACTCAAAAGAGAAATTTCGGAAGTGCTTTTAGCGAAGGAAAACGTGGAATGCCAATCGGATGTTTCTTTTTAAGAAATTGCGTGTTTCATTCATTGTTCATTTGTTTTCTTGATAAATGCAATTTTAATCTCGATATTTTTATCACACCTTATACGTATTAGACAAAAGAGTAAAAATCTGCTTTAAATTATTTATTATGTAGATTATATTTTGATTTTAAAATTTTGTTACACGATACGATAAAGTTACTGGATCTTTGCCTTTTGAAGAAGACAGTGATACGCAGCAGTATTAATTAGCAAAATTCCTTTACAAGTTATGCAAACTGCTGGAGCCTCTGATTGACACATCAATTAATTCCATTTATCCGATACGCTTCTGGTGGTGGAATGAAGAGGGTTTTCTTGCAAGACAAACATGCATGATTGAGGATAGATCGACTCATTTCCGCTTTGCTGAAAAAAGAAAAGATTCAAAGATTAAGAGAGTCTGTAACAAAGAATCAGAGGAGATTAACGTATCCTCCATCCGGTAATATCAGAATCCATCGTCGATCGCTGAGATCATAGCAGCTTTTTTGCTCAATGGAACCGTATCGTATTTTAAATTAAGTATTAAGAAATAAAATAAGTATTATTTTCTTCGGCGTTTTTAGGGCTTATTCAAAACGTGTGGATTTCTCAAACTATAGCAGTCAGTTTTATGTAACGCAAGACGAAATAATTTCTATCTTTCTACCAATATACTCGTATCTTTATATTAAGCAAAACCACAATATATATATATATCCTGTGAGTGATTTAAGTTACATCGAAATATATACATCGATATATGCATCGAAATCTGACCAAGCGCACTTAAACATACCTTAAAATGAAACATAACCACCAACCAATATACGAGATGTATGTCTTTAAGAAACAGCAAACGTGCGATTTTATTAGTCATTGTGTAAATATACTGTGTTTGCAATTGAAATACTACATGGTGATATTCTGCAGCCGGCTCGTTCACCAGATCTATTTCTTTGTGATCATTCCTACTTACAAGAACAATACGTATATTTTTAAACATGAAAATAAAAACATATGACTATCGATATACAAACACAAACATATGCGTATATATGTATTAATATATACGGGCCGATGTATGCGTGCGTGCTTGTGTGTTTGTATCCCTGCGTACACCTGCTGATCGACAGATATGGATAAAATTAGATAGATAGATAGATAGATAGATAGATAGATCGTATATATTCTGATAAGTATGTACATGCATTCCCCAAGAACCTTAATCCCAAAACACACATTCACGCACCCACACACCCATATATGCACAAACGCGCACACACACACACACACACACACACATACACAATGAATACGCTTCCAGTTTGCCGTAAGCTACATACCAATAGAATATTCCGGGTGGACATCAGGAAGTGTTACAGCAATTGAATGCAAGGTACTCTCCTTCATTGCCAGAGAGAGAGAGAGAGAGAGAGAGAGGTCAATTCACCACTGCCTCAACTTGTCCTTTTCTCATTTCTATTTTATCTTCATCATCGTTATCATCGTCATCATCATCGTTTGAATCTGTTTATTCGGAATTTCTTTAGTATAAATTGTTCCTTCCAACAGCATAAAGGTGATCAGCGTGACCAGCTCGGCTCAACAAGTTCCAATTATTCAGGCTCTTCGCGTAAATTAAAGGAAATCGCTTGCGGGTGTTTCGCATCAGGGAAATTAATTCTTGCCAGAAACATGTCGGAAATGTCCTGTCGGCTGCGGGTTCAAAGAATATTCGTAGTATTTGTTAAAGTATGTGCATCTCTCTCTCTCTCTCTCTCTCTCTCTCTCTCTCTCTCTCTCTCTCTCTCTCTTTTTTTCTCTCTCTCTCTCTCTCACACACATACACACACACACACACACTCACACTCTCACACACTTACTCTCTCACGCACACGGACTCACGCGCTCTCTCTCTCTCTCACACACACACAAACTCTTTCTCTCTCTCACACACATACTCTCTCTCTCTCTCTCTCTCTCTCCCCTTCGCATACTCTTAGGAGTATCAGAGAGAGTGTGAGAGAAGGAAAAATAAAGATATAAAGAGAGCCCAACATATGTGTTACCTTCATTGCGTGGCACTAGAATGGTCGTAAGAACTATAGGGACAACTTTCTCGACTAAAATATTTCGGTTTTTGCTGCCAAGAACAGCTTCTTAAATTGGAATGAAATTAAATGAATGCTTAAGAAATGGGAATGGAGTTTATTCAGAATCCTGCTTTCTACGTTAAGTTTTGTTGGTTTTACGGCATGTCAGCATTTCTTAGGTTATTGAATTTAATTATCTTTTGCAAGCAATTATAAGTTTCTTGTAATTAATAATCATTTGTAAACAGACATAGCTTTGAGTAACTATTTTTAATACAAATAATTTGTATACACTAATATAGTTTCTGGTATCTTATGATAATAATTTATTTTCTCACAGTTGTATGCTTTTAAGTAGTCTTAACTAACACTAGTAACTTTAAAACAGATCTACTTAACCTATAAATAGGATCTTAGTGGGATCTACCACTCCGAGTCAGAGTGAACCTGAGAATAATAACAACAAAGTAAAGACTTCACACTCCCCTTAGCTTCAAACCTGGTGTCTCACCACCGGATGAAATTAAGTTTCATATCCAGTACACCTTCACTGTCTAGATCAGTCTGTTAAATAATGAGACTGAGTGTGTGAAAAAATATTATTACTTAATAGAAAATAAACTTTACCTCCTTTAAAACATATTCCTTGCAAAGCCAGACAACAATGAAAACGATGTGACCACTGTTGGAAATAGTACTGGAAGTTTTCAACTGACATTGCCTTCAGTTGATGGGTTACTTCCTGCTGCATGTTCTTAATAGTTTCCAAAAGATGACTACGGAGCAGCGTTTTAATTTTGAAAAACAATATTCAGTAGGACTCCGATAAGGAGAGTAGCCAGAGCATCACAGGAATATTCTTTTTTACCCAAAACTCATTAATAAAGTTAGTCTAAAAAATAAGGAAACTTTTTTGTGTCTAGAATATAATAAGACTGTTTTTTGTTGTTGTTGTTTTTTCTGGGTTCATCTTCTATGGTTTTCCAATCATCCAAAATTACCTTGTGTCACCTAAAACCTGTTCTTGGGATAGAAGTTAATCTTCATAAATCTGTTTTAACGTGTTAAACTTTCTGTCACACTGTTCTGAAGTTCATACTTTTTCATGTTCCATTTTCATGACGCATTGAACTAAACGCACGAGTAATAACCCAAGATTACTCAGCTCATTATGAACTCCCGGAGACAAAGCTGAACTGAATGTTTTTCAGACGTGTTCAATGTCAGTATTGATCAGCTGATATTCAATCAAATTTTTCGATCTGAAAAATTATTCTAAAAAATAGTTTCATTACTTCTTATGTTGTTTTGGAAGATAGCAAGACAGCATAAAGGAGTCTGTAACATCCGAATCATTATTAATAATCATTTCACTTTTTACAAAGTTTTTACCTTTTATATTTCACTTTTCACTGAGTAGGGCCGTCATGTTGTAGTAACTTGAGCCATAACTGTATTTATGTAATTACTTTTAAATCTGGGGAAAATTTTGAAGGTGAAATGAGTCGTCCTCTCAAAGTCAGACTCGAAAGCATAAAAAGCCATAACCAAAGGCAAAATAGAAATCAGAAATAGCAAGCCACAACTGAATAAAGAAAGGCTAACACTGCACCCTCTGAGATTAAGTCCAAATTATAGACAGGGAATATCGCCAGAAAGTGAGAAAAATCAAAGAAACAACAGAGAAATGTGCAAATCAGAACACTATTATGTTCATCTCGTTCTTGTTTTTGCTACTCGGCAAAAACAAAATATCTGGATCTCTGTGAAGTATTCTGAGAACAATTACACCCAAAGAAATTCTGTTTTGCTACCGAAAAAAATATTAGAACAAGAATCTTTTTTACGGTGTTGCATGTTACACATGAAGAAGGTTGGAGACAGTAGCGATTGAAACGTCGTGTGAACAACAAAAACCAAAAGGTGTTCAATTGTCCGAGTAATTCTTTGAATGACGGTGAGTGTGGAGGGACGGATTATCATCGTATGAAATAGAATCAACGAGGCGAGTTCGAACCCTGATTGAACCTGTTTGCATTTCACTTCGTACTATGACCCTTTAGAAAGACATGAAACCATCTATGTTTCCGTTACCTCAGTTATAGGGCAGACTGGGTTCTCTATACTTTTAGGGAGACAAACCAGAGAGTGTGGGGGTTACAACTCCATTCATAAAAAACCTGCTTGCAACAGAAACCGCCTTATTTGGTGTAGCTGCGGACCTACAGTGGAGTCTATAGGTCTGGTTTGCTTTCTTGTTTAATGGTATATCAATCTTCATGGGTAGTTTAATGCCAAAGCCATCCTTGTAAAGGGACAGTAGTGATACTATTTGACCCATAACTGGGGAGACGTAGCTTCATACCTTTCCCTCGGGAATCATTCTGAAAGTAAGTGGTGGCTATTTGAAAACATAGTATTTTATATTTGAAAATTTACATCATCCAATCATGACGTTGTGCTCTCTGTGGCTGTTTCAGTTTTTGTTGAAATAAATATGTTATTTTTGGAGCATAACTCGGGTTTACAAAAGTAGTTGGTTGCTTGGTTGTGTTTGAGGACATATCAAACCTTGTTGGTTATTTAATTCCAAATCCTGTAAATACATATATATTAAATATATATAATTTGTAAATGAATAGTTGATTGGTAACAATTTTTACACGAATCAGACAAAGGTCATTTGTTAGCAATACTTGAAATTATTTTACTGTATGCAGTTTTATTTGCATACAGTTAAATTGTTTCAAGTATTGTTATCTAATACTAATAGTTCTAGTAACCACATTTTAATGGTTTCTAGCATAGTAAACACTTCTATTTAAACAGTTTAGACCTTAACTGATACCAATATTCCGGGTCAGAATAGACCTGGGAATAATGGCAATAAAGGGGTACCCCACCTTAAGCTCCAGGACAGGAGCCTCACCATCAGACGCATTTTAGCGTCATATCCAAAACACTCGTTGGGATGGGGATAATACCCCTCAGCAGAGATGCAGTCGCTGTGTTTTATAGCCTACAGGACTACAAAAGTAGTGGTTTATTATAGAAACTTTAAAATGTCCCTAGAAGATTTTAAACTCTTGAGAATCTAGACACACAATAAAATGTCAATTTTGTTCTCGAGGGAAAAGAAAGTATTCATCAAACTTTTTTTCTTAAATAAGCGCCATACTTGCGAAAAATAGACAATGTAAAGGTCATTCCGTACACAAGACTATTTAAATCGCCTTTATTTGTACCGTTATATATTTATTCTGTCGTTTTTACATTCACAGGAATCGAATCTCTTGGCATCCGCTTTGCTTCAATCTCAAGCCTTTCCCTCTTTCCGTTTCTATTTCGACACTCCTTTCATTAGTTTCGCCTTTTTAAGAATAGCCATCAATTGTCGGTCTAATTGAATCTTTAAAAAGTAGACTTCAAAGTTTAGGGTGCTGAAAATAAACAAACAAGTATTTACAAAAACGAATTCATTCATTCAAATAAATATCTGATGCCTCTCTGGAAATGATCCAGAAATTTAATATCAACAAAAAAGTGGCCTATCTATGGCATCGGCGTCTTAGTCAACCTTCAAAACGTTCTCCTTGTGACCTTATACCCTCATCACAAAGTCGGTTCTACTTTTCAGAACACTCTTTATGGATTCTCAAGATATTCAAAGTAACTGGCTACTTTTCAGTCTTGCTGGTCTTGCGTTCCTGAAAGTGCGTGTGTTAGAATAACCTTGGGGGTATAACAGAAGCCTAATGGTGAAGAAACTATCATATTGTCAAACATCTTTACTTTGAGTATCTTGATATTTCTATGAGTTATAATTTATATCTCATATATCTTGATATTTCTATGAGATATAATTTATATCTCATAGAAATATCAAGATACTCCAAGTAAAGATGTTAGACAATATGATAGTTTCTACATTTACAAACCTGGTGTCTTCGTATGGTGTTTTCATGAATAAAATGTGACAACAGTGCACAATACTAGGGAATCCGTAGGAATAAAACTGACAACACTAAAAAATTGGTCCACGAGATGAACTTGCAAGCCCCTATGCCAATCTTTCCGTGAGATTGCCATCTATACTAAAAAAGAATCAAGAAAAATGCGCTTATATGTTATTCAGCCTTTAGAAGTTGGAAATATGGGAACACAAACAGGTGTTGGTGGTGTTATGGTTATCGCCGTTGTAAATGGACACGGCAACCAGAGTTAAAATCATGGATTAGGCTGTTTGCATTTTGTATACTGCTAATACACTTGGGAAAGGTATGCATCAGATTATTCTCCCTCAAGCTGAGGGTGAATAACAGGGTAGACTGGACTCTTTAACCTTGGTATGGAAACTGGTCTAAGGGAAGGAAAACCCCGAATTCAACTTGTTAAACCTTGTTTAAATATTGACCTTGTGTCACATCCTGCTCGTTGTACAGATGCTTTGTTTATTAAATAGATATACTATATTACATTGCTCACCGCCTCAGTACTTTCAAATTGCGGGTCTCATTGTAATCTCTGTCAGATCTAATCATCTGATATGTACGAATTTGTTTTTATAGTCTTTTCCATTTATTTTAGGCAAAATCAGTGGAGAAAAACAAAAAAAAGTAAAAAAAAATGGTTACATACAATAATTTTTCAGGTAGAGATCTACCTTAGTATAGAGATAGATATAAGAATAAATGCAAAGACTTAAGCTTAGATTAGTTAATATTTACATCATATACACATTTTATAAGTTGCAAAGCTAAGGACGAGATTGTACAACATCAGACACCCGAGAGCAAAAGACTAATTTGCATTCAAAAGAAGTATTTAAAATCCTGACCTCTCAAATAGAAACTTGTATATACAAACAAAATGGATGATTGTAACATTTAAAAATCTGTTACTATGGATAAGAATTGAAATTTCGGGCATTGTATTTTCATTTTAATTTCATTATATTCTTTCTTTTTTAAATCTATTTTTTATTCTTATTGTTAAATAATTTTTTTCTCTAAAGACATCTCCTAACCAATAAAAAGGGCATTTTAGAAATCATTATTTTTATAAAATAATTCGTCTAAAACGTTTAAATTTTTTAATATTTTTTCCTAAGATATAATTATATGCATTGTTAATGATGCTAAAAAGATCCAGACACACAAAAATAGAAATACAAATACACAAAGACCACTAGAGGTGCCTCTGATGGTGTAATGGTTAGTAAGCCAGACTAGCTAAAATACACGAGTAAGTTCGAGTCTCATTGGGCACCCCATTCATAAGGTCTTATGTCACATCTTAGCAAAAAGCTTAGTAAATTACTACACAAGCATCACTACAGAAACACAAACATCACTAAAGACAAACACAAACAACAAAACAAACATCTAGAAAAAGCAATACAGATAAACGCAAACACCAATAAATATACGCAAAATACCAATACAGACAAACACACAAACAGCAATACAAACACCTACAAATACCAATATAGACACACACATCATCAATACAAACACTCAAATACCAATACAGATACACAGATGAGCAAAACAGACACACAAATACCAATGCCGACACAAACATCTGTAATACAGAACGACAAATGCCAATACAGACACACACATTAGCGATACAGACACACAAATACCAAAACAGACACACAAATCACCGATACAGACACACAATAACCAAAACAAGTGTGTTAAAAAATCTGATTTTGTGTTTTACAAAACAGAATTAAACAATGAATATATCATAAATTTACTTGACAATTGACCCATTGGTCTTCAATACACTTATTCCAACGAATTTTCCATTGGCAAAAGCACCAATGAAACTTTTCTCGGATATGATATGAAGCCGCATCGTCGTATTCCTTTCAAAGAAACAGGACAAAATTTGAATTCCGTCAAATGATTATGCTTCCTTTACATAAAGTATATTTCTCTAAAGACTGCCGTTCAAAATGCATCGAAACTCCGGTCTTTCTTTTTATCTTATTTTATTCTATTTTACTTTATTTTATTTTTTTCGTTTTTTTTTTTTTGTTTGTTTGTTTGTTTGTTTTTTTGGGGGTTTTTTTCAAATTCACACAGTTTATATAAAAAACGATCTAAACGTCCAAACATACTCACATAATAATATAAGATGCTCAGCTGTAAACCTGCCTTCACTAAAAATTTCAATTTTAAAATTTTTATGACCTAAATCTTATTTCTCAGTATTCTTTCCTCAGGTCGCGTATATTTGCTATTCTTTCTTTAATTCCTGCTGCTGCTGAAGTATGAATGTATGTATAAATATAATTTTAATTCTTTATTGCCTTATAACTTTCACTGAAGCTCATTTTGTCTAATTGAAAAGGTGAGGAAAAATATGTGTCAATCAAATTTATTTAAAAAAAAAAGGAATCCGATGAAGTTCAAATACGTTCGTAAACAGATGTGGTGTTCAGTTTTTACTTGTTATTTTAAAGAAAAAGTAGCGTAAATGATTAGATCAATGCAATCCCGAATTGTTCGGTTGAGTCGAAAGGCTTGCATATGGATGACACGCTTCTCTCTCTCTCTCTCTCTCTGTGTGTGTGTGTGTGTGTGTGTGTGTGTGTGTGTGTGTGTGTGTGTGTGTGTGTGTGTGTGTGTGTGTGTGTATAGATTAGGATAGCGTACACCAAGAGTCAACGGTGATTAATAACATTCATTTTCTCGCTTATACGAACATCAGACCAAGAGACTGGAGGTCATTAATGATATTCATGCTCTTATTTTTAGATAATCAACTATATGTAGAATATAAGAAGAATTTTCAACACTTTTCTCTTTATCAAATCTCTGTGCCAGTGCAGGTTTGCACAGCTGATATTTGACCACTGACCATTTTACAAAACCAAAATGATATTTTCTCTTTATCTGATATTTTTTGTTTGTTTGTTTGTTTGTTTGTTTCAAAATAAGCGTATTTGATCCAGGTTAAGTAAGTGTCAGTGCCAATTGTTACTAAGATCTTTAATATTAACCGCTTAATGTCTGCATTAACGGAACAGATCACTGACTCACATAAGCATACAGGCACAAACACACAGACGGGCACAGAACTTACATGGGGATCGAATCCTTTGGACACGATGTTGTATTATTAATTTTCCTTTATCTAATAAACAGAAAAATATTTATGGTCAAAATTTAGCTGATAAGTTGAAACAAAAATAAACTTTGAAAAATGTGAAGTAAAACATTTGAGATTTTAAACATTATTTTTATTATTTCAACCAAATATCTATTCGTCCGAGTCATGGATTTCGTTTGTTCTTTTAAGGCTGATTTTTATAGGCGCTAAATAACTAGTTACGTTTTTTCTTCATGTAACATTATGATGAACACTGCCAGCAAAATTGACCTAAATCAACATATCAAGACATGAAAATAAAACAGTGATAAAAGTTAATGAGTTAAAACGATTATTCATAATGTTTCAAGTCAGAACGACCAAAGTGAAGGGCAAATGACTTGTTCGGAGAGAATTTTTATTGCTTCGATATATATATATATATATATATATTACTTTATCGCAGTCAGTCTCAGAGTTTTCATAAATGTTTATCTTCTTATCTATTTATTTGAGTTCAGTTGTCTGGATAATATGTTGAATTGTTTCGAGCACATAATTTTTTTGGGTCTAACTTCGAAACTTAAATTGAAAAAATGTTTCCTTACAAATTCTGGATTTCCAAGTCGATCACCCCCTGAAATTGAAATCAGGTCTAATTTACCATAAATCAACTGATCAAGAATAGACAATATTTATAATATTGCCAGGTTTTCTCGAGTGTTCCGTATCAGCACAGATTAAATTATTCCGGTAAAAATGCGTCCTTCTCAATACACTTAAGTATTATATAATTCCGTTATAAAGCTTAAAGAAATAAAAACAAGAAAATTTTGCTGTCTAAATAAACAACCTGCAGTTTTTCCAAATCAGCAATATAAAAAAAGGATTAGAGAGTATTGTATTTTAAACAGAAGAACTTTATCTTCATAAATAAATGAACATCATCATGCTTTCTTCGGTATAATACGAAGGATTCTCAGAAAGTAACTCATCCTATTTCTATTTAAACAACAAGATACAATGAGTAAAATATTTGATATGAGCACAATTAGGTGTTGGTAAATACATTTCAGCAGTGGCAACAGCAATATGAGTAACAAGCAGTGTTCCGTCAATCTGTCAGTCAAATAAATGAAGAACGCTTCGATCGGGCCAATGAAAGGAAAATTACTTGACCAACGTTTTTTCATCGACCCCACCGTTATTTTCCAATCGACCCCACCGTCATTTTCCAATCAACCCCACCATCATTTTCCAATCGACCCCACCGTCATTTTCCAATCAACCCCACCATCATTTTCCAATCAACCCCACCATCATTTTCCAATCGACCCCACCGTCATTTTCCAATCGATCCCACCGTCATTGTTTCTACGTGAAAAGTGGATCGTCTCCTGTAGTGCAGATTTTTATAAGCACGGCATGCACGCTAAATAAAATGTCTTTCATCGCTGATTGGATGGAGCAAATTTTCAGCTACAAAGAACTTTTTTCCCATAGTCACCAATATCGGCCCAGCATTTTTACCAGCGCCTCTGTTTGCACTCATATCTACTTTTTGGTTTCTAGAAAAAGTTTAACAAGAATGTCATTGGGAGCAATTTTCCGAACAAAATAATTTAGATACATCTGTATTTTCATGACGGACTGCCACTTAGCTGCTACTTGTAACAAGGTAAAAGGTTTATGGGTTATTAGCCAGATTGTTCAACCTTTACTGCCATACCACCATCATCTACTTCTGATGTTGTGGAACAACATAATAAAATAGGATGCATTATTTTTTGAACGGCTGTTTGACAAGCGCAGCGAAGTTGCATTGGTAACAATAGTAGCCATGTAAAAAATGGTAATTTGCCGCTGCAAACTTGATTTATCCATCAGTGTTTTTCAGCTCTTTAAATCTGTTAGTTTCTGTATAAATGAATTAGAATTACTTTCGGAGCAGCTTGAAGATATTCCAAAGATGAATTCCTTATCAATTCCTAAAACATAAGATAAAAATTCCAAAGATAATCCCAGCGCCCGAGATAGTGGGGTACGTGGTTTTATTTTAGTTATTGACAGTCCTTAAGTTAAGCGAAAACCCAGACTTCTTCTTGAGAGTAAAATATTTGATAATTTTGTTCATCTATTTTTGGTACTGTTTTAATTCCAGAAGACGCTGATGTTGTTCTTTTAATATCTGTAACTTCACATCTTTATTGCTTAATAACTTTCAGTGAAGTTTATTTTGTATAATTGAAAAGATTAGGTGAATCTGTGTTTGTCGTATATATGAAAAACGAATAAGATAACATTAAAATACGTTCGTTGACAGATTTGGTGTTCAGTCTTTGCTTGTTATTTTAAGTTAGCGTAATCAATGCAATCCCGAATTGATTTGTTTGAGTGGGAAGCATTGGATAAAATATCACTTGCTTGTGATTGCTTCGGCAGACAGATTGCTTAGCTTGCTAGCTGTACGCCTATCTTTCTAACTACCTCAGATATGATCAAATTGCTATAAGAACTAACCTGATCTATTCATGTGTGTCTCTGTTGATATCTATGTCGATCTATTCATGTGTGTCACTGTTCAAATCTGCCTTGATCTGGTCATGTGTGTCTGTGCATATCTATTTCGTTCTATTCATGTGTTTATTTATATCTTTCTTGATCTATTTATGTGTTCCCTTCCCTAGATCTGTTCAGGCGTGACTCTGATAATACATTTCTTCTTCTGTTCATGCCAGAGTATCTATCTTTATTTCTACCAATCTCAGAAAACCGAACAGAAAATTCATCTCAAGAGTATTCGCTTTGAGAACGAGAAGAGGCACTATATCAAAAAGTGAGTTTCAGATGTGCATCGACCGACCGAAAACTCACGGGAAACAGTGTCTTGAATTCCAAGGAGATTATTCTAAAGAAAATTAAAGTTCCATGCATTTTTCTTTTCTATGATGATAAATAGAGTTTCGGTTGTGATACATTTTGAAAACAGATTGCTTTCCGGTGACTCTTCGGGTATGACAAATTGCTTCCTTGATGCCACAAAGAAATCTTTTGATCAGTAGAATAATTTAATAGTTTTTAGATGCTTCGTGTTGTAGGATTATATATATATATATATATATATATGGAGAAATGTTAGATTTTAGTAAATCTGAAAAGATGGGAAAAAATAAATAGAATAGTGGATAAATCAAACACTAACAATGGATTTAGCAATGATATTTCGTCTTTATTTTTAAAAGCCTTCATCGGAATTACAGGTTTTTCTAAAATTCAACATTGGAGGAAATAGATATATAAAAATAAAGATAAAAAAAAAGGGAGGGCTTATAAGAAGGAGAGACGCTTGGCGATGTCTATAGCCAATAACCTCTGCGGTCATCACTCTGACATATATATATATATATATATATATATATATACGACGTGCATACAATAAGTTTCCAGACTTTTTTCGTATGGGCATTTAATTGTTAGTACACACATGAAACTCTTGTCCTCGTCGAAGTAATCTCCTCCGGCTGCAATGCACTTGTTGTATCGTTCCAACAACTTCTGGAATACTCCATGGAAATCCTCTCATGTGAGTGTGTCAATGACCTTCGTCACAGCCTCTTTCATCTCCTCGATTGTCTCATAACGATAGCCTCTGAGCCTAGGGAATAACCAAAAGTCATAGGGAGCAAGGCCTGGACTAATAGGGAGGCTGAGGAACTGTCTTGATGCCCATCTTGGTCAAATAGTATGTGACAAGGATGCAGTTGTGCTCTGGCGCACTGTCCCAGTGGAAATTCCACTGACCCGATTTGAAGGGTGCTGGTCTCTTCTGATGGAATCTCTTCCTGAACTCCCTTAAAACCTCAACATAGTAACCCTAACCCTAACCCTTTGGCCAATCAACTCTGGTGTATTGAATTCCTTACTCCTCCCACACCTCTCATCATTCCTCACAGACTCCCTGCCTTCCTTGAATCTCTTATGCCACCCAAAAACTGATGCTCGATTCATGCAAGATGGTCGAAAAGCAGTCTGAAGCATTCCATACGTCTCTGTGGCATTTTTTCAAGTTTAAAACAGAATTTTATTACATATCATTCTTCTAAAGTGTCAGATTGCATTTTTGAAACTCACCAGCTGTGACAATCAGTCATCTCATAAGATGTATAGTAATAACATTGTGAATTTTCAAGTGTCTGCGACAATTTTAAATGCCCATACGAAAAGAATCTGGAAACTTAACGTATGCACCTCGTATCTTCATTTATTTCTTTTCTTTCTCTCCTTTTTATAACCCCCACCTCCATTTATTTCTATCTTTGAACCATTTATTTGAGTTCTTCCAGTGTCCATTTTAAGAATGGTCCAGAGTACCTAACAAAAGAGATCGCCCAGATGTTTATTCCTTTGATGAGATTTCTGCTGCAGATCTTGGATTCGAGAAGTTTCCTTATTTTTCTGAGGTATTTATATTTCTTTCATCTTTATTTGATGATGTTCGTAACCAGTATTCCCATATTTTTTGATAGTACAAGTGTTTGATTCTTTCCTGATTTTGTAGTTCTATTCCTGCCGTTACTGAACTTTTCCATTTTGTTTTCATTATCAACAGGGCATATTTTTCAGTGCAAATTTCCGTCCCTATATTCTGGCTGAATGTTCTAATAGTTTGTATAAGGATTTATTGTTCTTTTTTATTTTTGGCAAATATCTTAATATAATTTATATAACTAAGGGGATTTATCTTTTCCTGCGAGTTTGTAGATTTGTACCCACCAGTGTAAGTAAGTAATTCAGTGACATCATTGCTATAATAAATAATGGTAGCAGGATTGAATCTCTCTAGAAAACGTTACTTCAGATTTTAACCTCTACTAGTGTTTGCTCTCCTGCTGTTAATTCCACTTTCCATTTTTTTCATGGTGAAGTTGGTGATTTTATCGGATATATATTATTATTTTTTCACACAATGCGAGTTTTTCACTCATGTTTTGAATGTTTTTTTCACTGAAGTTTGAATGTCAGCAAACTCTCTCAGGTCTTCAGGACTCTTCGACGTATTCTAACTGATTTTATCAGAGCTGTGGTCTAGATGGTCTCTCTTCTTCTAATCTCCAGTTTCCTCAGTTCCAGGCCTTTGGTTACCGTTCGAAGAGATCCAACTATCATTAGTATCACCTTTATCTTCATACTCTTATTTTACATTCCACGTGAGTTTTTCAGGACTCTTCTCAGTATTCGAACCGATGTCAACAATTCTGTAGTCTGGATCATCTCAATACGTTCTCCGATTTTCAACTTTTCCAGTCGGATTTCCAAACATTTGGGGATATTTCCAAGCGCACCAATCACAGTTGGTATTACTGTAGCCCTCATGTTCCACAGCTTTCTTAATTCTCTGGGAAGGTCTAAGTACTTTCTCTTTTCGCTGTCTTTGATTTTTACTCTGATCCGCTGTGACAGTCCACAATACGAAAAGTTCTCTTATTTTTTCTTAATTATCTCGAGGTTTGGTCTTCTGGCCGGGATTATATGATCTGTTTGTATCGCAGAGAAATTTATGTATCTCATTCTCTAAGACAGATTCTGGTTTGTTCACATATCATTTGGTAGTATAATCAAATTTCAATTTCTTGCACAATTCCCAGTGAATTAACAATGCCTTGTCTTATACTCCTTTTGTGCTAATTTGCTACTTCGCTTATAATGTGATAAATCTTTTCGTCTTTTTCACCACATAATCTACATTTGCAATTCTGTTGCATATAATCGGTTTTCACTTTAATATAATTGGTCCTTAATAACGTTGTTTTGTGCTGCTATTAGAATAGATTCAGCTTCTCACTTGAGGCTTCCTTTCATAGCCATGTTCAGGTTTTCTCATGTGAAATTTCGCAAGTTTGTCGATTGAAATATCTATGCAGTTTTTTTCTTCCCAATTCTGTTTCTTAGTTTTTGTTCTTGTTCTGTTTGTCCTTATGCTGTCAGTGTTGTTACTGACCGCTTTAACCAGTCTTTTTTTCATTCTTTTTAATGTAGTATTTGAGTCATCGTATTTATGTATCCACACTATTTTCAATACTAGCGCGTCCTCTTCCCCCTCCTTTTCTGGACACATATAATCTTTCTATGTCATCGCTCGGATGTAAAGCCTTGCGCATCATTATCAACTGCCTTGTCCTCTTATCCATTTGTCCGAGTTCCTCTCATGTTCATTTACAAAACGGTCTAAAGTATCTTATCAGTGGGATGGCCGATGTGTTTATTCTTTCGATGGGATTTTTACAACAGTGCTTGGTTTCAAGAAATTTCCTCGTTTGTCTGAGGTACTCTTTTCTTATTTTTTCTTTCATCTTCGCTTGTTTGATTGTGTCCGCTTCCAATATTTCTTAGTAGTCGTAATTTTCCTTTTCTCCAAGAATTCTGATTCTTTCATGATTTAGCAGTTCTATGCTTTCTGTTATTTGTCTTTTTCCACTTTTCATTATGAGCATCCTAATTCCATTCCTATATCGTGGCTGTATATTCTTATTGTTTTTATCTGAGTCTCCAATTATTTTTCATTTTTTGCAAACAGATTGATGTCGTCCATGTACATAAGGTAATAAATATTTTCTTTTGATTTTGTAAATTTGTAACCCCAATGTATTTTCTAAGTATGTAATTGAGTGGCATCATTGCTAATAGCGAAAGCGCATCTCTCAAGAAGACGCCTCTTTGGATTTTCACTTCTACTTGTTTTTCCACCAGCTGTCAATTATTATTATTATTATCATTATTATTATTCTAGTAATGTTTGATAATTTAGTACGTTAGTTTTATATATTAAAATTATAATTTAGTGAAAGCTATTACGCAGACTTAACTTAATATCTTTGGCGTTGTTTTCTTGGTTTCTTGTTTCTTTTTGTAATTTTTGTTTCTTTCCTTTTTTGCTTCTCTTTCGAATTTTTATTTCTTGATGAGTTTGGAAGAAGACATCCTTTAAAAATAAGATCGTGTTACTTCTGAAGTGCCCAGATTTTTTATTTCATTCATAGTAAATAAAGTTGTTTTTGTTTCTTTTTAAAGTTTTAATCGAAAGTTGAGTACAAAATTTAATTCCAATCTTTATTGATCAATCATAAATGTTTTATTCAAATGATGACAATGCACTGTTACATAATTTGTCTATTTTTAGTCTTTGCTAGTATTTCGACCTGAGTGCCCTAGTGATTTGCGTAGTTGTCAGATCTACTTTAAAAATAAAATTCAGATTCGTTCACATTTTAATTTGCTGTCAAGTTAATAAAGTACTGAGTCCCATCGGCGGATAAGCGAAAGAATCATTTTAAATGGTCAGTCAAGTTTGACTAGTGGGCTCGGCCATCATCATGGTCCACTAACTCAAGTCGGTAAGGGCCACTACGAAACAACTTAAGATGGGAGTGGGCGACAGGAAGCGTGTTCTAACTGGATTCTACCCCACCCCAGATAACCCACGTGATCCAGGAGTTGCTGAGTGAAAATTTTCAGGGTCATATCACACACCTACTGTTGTATGGCCATGATTATATTCATAATGATAATAAAAATAATACGGGCGGACTCTGTCGTTTCTGATACTTTCTGCCTTCAGCCCTTGGTGACACAAGGAGAAAGACACAATTCATAAACGCCTTTGCTAACCATACTATACTGACACCCGCACCCACGCGGCGCAATTTGTAGTGTCTAAGATCTCAACCCACCTCTGCCGGTCAAAATCCAAACTTATCTGCTCTGATCAGATCCGAAAAACTCAACCACCTGCTTCGACGGTCGAACCTCAACTCCCATCTTTTTCAAAATCCTAAAATTCTCTGGACATCTCTTCAGTTCATGACATCATCCACCCACTCAATTCACTCCAACGGTACGTCCAGCCCCATTTACTTTCTGGGAGTTTATTATGACAGATGATGATTGTCTCGTCTAACTACAACACCTGAACCAAGAGATATCGAGTAGTTCACAACCTTACCAAACTAGAGAATAAAATATGATTAACGAAAAAGGAATAATATGATTAATCATTATCTTAATTATATAACACTACCAATCGTGTGGTTTCCTAATTAACCTGATTTTAATCCTCTAGACTACTACGTTTTGGGACACCAACTACAAGCCACACAATACCAAGGACTCGTTGAAGACTGTCATTGTGAACATGATGGCCAACAGGAACGAGAAGTATATGATGCAGGAATTTCGAGGCCGTCCCCAAGAATCACAGCAGTCTTATTGAATAACCTTTTTCTTTTTTTTTCTATTTTTTTTTTTTTTCGAAATTGAAATAACGTGCTGAATCATTTTCTTTTTAAATATATTGATTTTTATTGAATATTGTTGTTTGTCGTTTCCTTTACATTAAAATTTGTTCTTGCGATAAAGGAATGTTGATAGAGAGAAAAGAGAGAGAGGGGGGGAATAGAAAGAGAAAAAGAGAGAGAATGTGTGTGTGTGTGTGTGTGTGTGTGTGTGTGTGTGTGTGTGTGTGTGTGTGTGTGTGTGTGTGTGCGCGTGTGCGCGTGCTAAATTTCCTAATATCATATGTTCTCGATTACCTGACGCATTTTGCATAATAGAAAATCGCTACTTGATTCTTCGTTAAATAAAATGTAAAATTTAAAGTCAGTAAAAAAGAAAAATATGATAAATATCGATCAGAAAACTGGAAAAAAAATTAGACATTAAAATGACATTCCTGGAATCTTTGGAATAGTCCCGAAAACCCGCTACTACTGGAAGCCTGTGGAAAAACTGAAAATATTCAGACAAAATCTAAGATTGCCCATAACAGATTGCAAAGAAAATCATGGTGATCAAGGTGACCATCGTGTGATCGGGAAAAAACAAAACAACGACCGGTTCTAAAGACAAGACCCTTGATGTTTATTCCCCAAAATGTCGTCGGAAAGATGGAATGTGAGAATTACAAATCATAAGTATTTTGCATTTTTCTTTCCTCATCGCTTTACTCCCCGACTCTCTGGTCTCCTTATTTCTTTACTTAGTGTTACCTGTCAACAGATGACTTTGCACGTTTCGATGCCGTTTCACGAGACTATCTTTACAAAACTAGTTACAGATCTTTGGACGCTTCACTTCGTAATATTTCTGAGATTCGAGATTTTAAAACAACGTTCCTTTGTTTTAAAAAGATTCTTTTTAATTTGAGTGAAAAAATTATTGAATAAACTTAAAAAAACAATAAACTTTAAAAACAATCTATTTATCTACTTTACCTATAGACTTTTAGTTCCATTATGAATATTTGAAATACCAGACAATGATGCTTGTTGAAAGTGTTCAAATACTGCTCTGACTCCAAATGCTGACCAGTTCGAATTGCGAACGTTGTTTTTAGCCGACGGTCAAATACTGCAAAAACCAGATATTCGGCTGAGGACTATCCTAGTCGCTGACATCAAGAAAAATGTCTAGTTAAATTGGAGTTAAAGGCTTTTTTGCAGGAATCTGCAGACCTACTTGAGAAGAAAAGTAAACATTTCATGGCTCTTTATACGATAATTGAATAAAGGGGGGAGGAAGGAGAGCAACAAAACGTAATATTAAATGACTACAATACATTCTCAGATTTCTCTACATAGAAAGTAAAAAATAAGCGAAAAAGAAAGAAAGAAAGAAAGAAAGAAAATGAATTAATGCAAAAAGGAAAATAGGCAAATTATGTACAGAAATGAAAAATAACGAGAAAAAAAAGCAAAGGAAAGATAATACGTTTCTTTTCTGGTGTTTTATACACTTATAGAATAATCTATGTCGAAAGAGGTTATTTTTTAAATTTTCGTACATAAACTGTAAGGTCAGCAACGAACAAAATGATATGCGATAACGTTCAACAGCGTAATGATATTTTTTTTCATTTATCATTTTCATTTTCCATTCTAAAATATTTTTTCGAATGAAATTGTAAACAATAAAGTACCCTGATGATGGTCGGTTTGACCGAAACATTGGCATATATGAAATACATCATACGAATATTTTGTTTTTATTTTATAAACCATCGGATCAACACTCACGCCCTGCGTAACGAATTATTAACGAGGGGACAGTTTTCAAGAAAGAAAGAAAGAAAGAAAGAAAGAAAAGTTACGATGCAAAACAGAATTCAAAAAAGGAAGAGAAAAGGTTCAAGAAGGAATACAAAATGAATAAATGAATTAATTTTATTTTTACAAAAATGACAATAATGAAAAAAAGATTAAAACAAAGAAAACTGAAAAGTGAAAAACTTAAAAGAACAAGAAAAATTACGGAAAGAAAGAAATAACAAAGGTGAAAGAAGGAATGAAACATAAAAAGAAAAAAGACATGAAGAGGTAAAAAGTGACAAAAATAAATGAATGAATGAATGGCGTGTGATGCAAAAAGCCAGATTACAAAGAGAGAAATAAAAAGATTTAAGAAAAAATGACAGAAGAAAACTAAATAAATGAACGGCATATAATAGCGGTCATGTTTGAAGAAAGAAAGAAAGAAAGAAAGAAAGAAAGAAAAGCGGATACCCGAAGAAAAAAAATGCCAGAGTGATAAAGGCGGAAACAGGACGTAAGTTTGTGGCAGAAGCAGAGGTTGTGGTGTCGTGGCGTTAAGAGAGTCGACGTATCGATCTGGGACTAACTCCAACAGCGGAAGGTTGCTCTGACAGATTTATAACTGTTTACTGCCTTAACGAGCGGAAGAATGCAGCAAATTTCAATGACCCCGTCTACTTGAGGGTCAATCCAATTACTGCCCCGATGCCAGACGCCGGAACTGTGTATTATAACGCACACAAAAAAATAGCGCGCCAAAGAGAGTAAAATGAACTCGACCGCCTACAAACAGAACATGAAAATAGTGCGATAGTGTAAGAACACATCTGCCTACAAACTCCAAAAATGCCGGGAAAAGAAACCTGCTTACAGAGCAAAATCATGTATGCGCACCTAAGAAAATCGGAGGTGTCAGTGTTATGGTATTTATCATGTAGTTAAAAAGGAATACTTAATGTTAAATAAGGTAGTTAACAAAGGATATCATTTCAACCCCACCAAAACATCTCATTATAATTCACCAAATGCCTGTCCGCCCCATTAAGGTTCTTTCATATTTAGTCGGATTTCGACCAATTTTCAGGAATTGTTAGGCTTGTCTCTTAAAAAGTGTTAAATTGTATTAGGCTAATTTATCTGACTTTTAACTCCTAAAAATTGAAACTACTACCAATAAAATTTTGATTAATTTAGTTAGCTTTGATTTTAAAAGGAGAGAGATAGATAAGTAAGATCCTTGATATTATGACGAAAATAAACATCATTTTCAAAATCGGCGATTTATTCAACAGCTATACTTGCAAAGTATTATTCATTTGGTTAACTTATTCCTTTAACTATTATATTGATTATTCATTTTAAATGATTTGAAATATTTTACATGAAAAATACATAATTTACATTAACTTAAAAATTGGTCGAATTTAACGACAATTTCTTCATCAACTTTTAAATTTTATTGCATACACTCTGTGTGTGTGTGTGTGTGTGTGTGTGTGTGTGTGTGTGTGTGTGTGTGTGTGTGAGTGCGTGTATTCGCATACATATATCATGTAATCTCTGTAGACTTTAAACACAGTAATATATATATATATATATATATATATATATATATATATATATATATATATATATTATTTTTTAAAGTCTACTGAGAGATTACACGACAGATTGCAGAACATATATATATATATATATATATATATATATATATATATATATATATATATATATATATATATATATATATGCGCATATATACACACTTGGTATGCCTCAGATAGCCAGCTTGAAGAGTGAAAAATAATCAGTTTAGTTCCCGGTGACTTTCCTTTGAGGCAACACTTGTCCACTTGCTTAAAGAAGGGGTGGATTTTTTTATCGTTGTCTGAGATGCCCTTGAAACAGAATGCCGACAGAACTAAACAGTTTCGCTCGCCCCCCGCCTGAGGTTCGCTTCCTACGGAGTACCTTCACATTAAATCCACCTCATGACACATTTTGGTCTTGATGGTTTGTTTGGTTTGTTTTGTTTAATGGCATATCAACCTTTGTAGGTTATTTAATGCCAAAGCCATCATACTAGAATAGTAGTGCTACTATTTAACCCATAGCTGGGAGGATACGGGGGTTCATACCTTTCCCAAGGGTATTTGTTCAAAAGTGAACGTAATAGCGCGGCTGGAGTTTGAACTCGCTTACTACGATTCCGCAGTCCATCGCTTTAACCATTACACCACGAGGACACCCCTTTTGGTCTTGAGAGTGGTCGACTAAACACACACATACACACACACACACACACACACACACACTTATATATATAGCTTGCTATATTCATAAATAGACTGTTCGATATCGATGACAGAGCATGTTAGGATAGTGTAGACTTAGGATCAACGGTGCTTGGTAACTCTCAATTTCTCACCTATATGATCATCGGACTTGACTTTATATATATATATATATATATATGTGTGTGTGTGTGTGTCGAGCATTCTCCATGTATATACTTGCGGCCTTCTGCGTATAAAGCAGACGTGATAACCATTACACTGCTAATCAATATATATAGAGACAGACAGACAAAAAGAAAGAGACAGAAAGACAGAGATAGAGAGAGACACAGACTAAGAGAGAGAAAGAAAGAGAATTATCCTCTTTGAATATCTTACACTTTTGCCATATGCGTATATGCGTATTGACTGCGCATGTATCCACAAGGGCAAAGGTGTGAGATGTGAATAAATCCAAAATACGAAATGAGAAAGATAAGCACAAGGAAGCCGATCACGTTGGACCAATCAATCAATAAGTAAAATAAACAAACAGAAACAAAACAGAAGTGAAGACCAACTGGCGAGATTTTTGGTTAGAAAAACTGAAGCAGATTTTTCGTTGGTAAGTCTCGTAAAATCGATAAATGTTTGCATTGCATGGTGGCCAGGTTTGGGTGCTGAAAGTGTTCAATGGGGACTGGCAGGAGAAATGGCAGGAACAAAAAAGGAGAAAAATCTGGAAGAGAGGAGGAAGGGAAAGAGATAGGCAGAGTTCGGTATAGTTTGGGCGGGAAGGATGAGTTGGGTAAAAAGTTTAAAGTACGTGACACAGGTCAGGGAGAGAAAAAAGTGCTTCGGGCTTTCATCCTAAATCAGTCGGTAAGTACGTATGTACGTACGTACGTACGTATATATGTACAACACTGCGAAATGTGCATAGACCTGTCTATATCTTCTTACAAATAAATCTCTTCATGGCCATATATGTGCTTCTTCAATATCTTTATACGTTTGTGTATATCTAGAAATTTATGTGTAAACTAGACCACCCATGAACCTGTTAGGATCTTGTCGTAATGGTGGTTCATGATGATCTTGAACTTCGATTTAGGAAGGTATCATCTATATCAAGAATCTGAATGTTTAAAATGATATTTAGAACGAATATAAAATTATCATTTTGTTTCAAATAGGACTGGAAATTACTTTATTCTCTAAGGACATATTACAAGTATTGCTCAAGGAAAATCTTCCAATGATATACTTTTGATGCTTGGTTAAACACACACAAACACGATAAAAACACACAAAATATACATAATATGAATATAATGAGAATTTTAGTTATGTCTTGACGATCTGTTAAGTCTCTGGGTTCATGTTGTAATAGCTGTCCATAATAATATTTATGCTTCTATTTAAAAAGAGGTGAAAAGTTCTTATTCTCATTTCACAGTTATTTCCGTTATATCAAAAATTTAGATGGTAAAAAATGAATTTCAGCACGAACAAAAAATTATCATTCACTTGCAAATTCAAAGTTGAAAATTTCTTTTATCCTCGAAGAGTATTTTAAGCGTATTGCTGCAATAAAACTTTTGTAATATCTCAGGAAAAGTCGTAACTTGATCAGAAAAGCAAACCAGAAAAGCAAACATGTTTAGTCCCAGAAATGCGTTTATTTCATCATCATATACATTTTCTTTTCTCTGGATGACGTTGTGTCGTTTTGTTTATTTCATTTATAAGCCGTTACTACCCCTAATGTGGGGGTAGTTCATTCAAGCCCGAAACTAACTTTTTGAGTCTGACTAAATCCCTCAAATCTTACGTGAACGACAATTGCCAATCAATGAGCATACGTTTAACTTCAACAATTTTTTTAGATTTGTTTCTGTGACTATTAAATTTTGATTTGTCACCAGTTGATCACACCTTCGCAAATTTCCAACACATTCACCATAGTCAACTTCAACTGTCGAAGTTTTGTGAGGGAGGAAGAGACATTACATAGTACTTTACTAAGATGTACCGTTTTTTCAGGGCCATGATTACGCACATACATACAATCACAAGGAGAATTTTATAAACACAAAGGCATTTTCTTTAATCGTTTGTATGTGTATTTCTGTGTATGTTTGTGGAGGAATGGCTTTGATAGTGCGGTTATGCGTGTCAGTATGTGAGTATGCATTCAGCTGCGTGAATCCACGTCCACCAGAAGATTATATAATGCTTCTTTCTTCCTTTTGATATAGTTATTTACAAAGCTTATGACACAAGGCCAGAAGTGTAGGGCACCCATTGAGGAAAAATTTGTTAACAGCCTCTTATAACCATTACATCCTTTTATGAGTTGCTCTTCATGTGTCTAACTTTTAAACATCATTTGCTTACTAACCCAGTCGGTCGCCGACTGTATCTCAGCAGAGAGATAAGACTCCTCCAACTAGTGTCCTGGATATGACATTAAACAATCTAATGATGAGGCCCCAGTAATGCCGGAGCTTTGGGTAATGCAGAGTACACCTTCACTGCCATCGCTTCCAGATCCCGGAGTGGTAGCACTGGAGTGTGTAGAAACAATAGCAATAGTTGTGTACAAACAAATTAGTCGTGTATAATTATTTAAATGTGTGCAAACAAATGACTGATGTTAAATTGTTACTGTTTCATAGCAATACTTTAAACCATTTAACTGTGTGCCAAAAATGAGTTCAGGCTCGTTTAAAAATATTATCAACAAAATGTGTTTACAAAACATATATTTAATATATGTATAAACAGTATTTGGCTCTAGATAACCTTCAATGCTTGATATGCCATAAAACCAAACCAAAAGGAACCATTTGCTTACTATGTTCTAAGGAGTTCGATTTCGGCCGGCGCTTGAATTTCTCGCAAAATATCTTGACAAATTGTCTTGTGTCTTGTTAATGTCATGTCAGTATGAACAATTAAAAAGCTGTTACTTCCTCCCAGCAACAACCTTGACAAGATCAATTCGCATATCAGCTTAATCGTGCACAAGGCTACATTAAATCAGCACACATTGCAGTTTGAATTGACAAACCCTGGCTTGTAAAATAAATTACAAATCATCGCTTGACAGAATGAATGTTGTATTATGGTTATGGTCAATAGCTACTGAACTGAATCTACTACTCTGGCCTACGTAATATCAAAAATTCTTTCGAATGCATTCCAACATTTCATAATATTCTGTTTTCCTAAAATAAAAGCCTTTCTAATGCATTCCTCTGGTAAAACCCTTTCTAGGGTATTACTATTATAAGATCGTTTCTGGGAAAGTCCCTGTGGCGTAATAGCTGGACTGCGACTTCAAAGTAAGTGAGTTCGAATTCCAGTGCACGCTATTATATTCTTTCGGACTAATACTCTCAGAAAAGGTACGAACCCTCATATACCTTCAGTTATGAATTAATTGTCGTTCTTTTATAAGAATGGCTTTGGCATTAAATAATCCACGAAGATCAATATGCCTTTAAACAATAAACCATTTCTAATGCATTCCTATTGTAAAACATTTTCGATGCATTATTGTAGTAAAACAATTCCTATTGCAAAATGCATTCCTATTGTAAAAAATATATACCAGTGGAATATTGTGGTTATTTTCAAAAAGTCTGCTACCATGCTGTACTTACTATTATATACGAGTATTTCTCCAAGGACTTATCTTTACAGAAAAGCAAATATTGGTGTTTGTCCAGAATATCCTGCTTTTTCGCTCAAGAAATCTCTGTGGTGATATAGATTAATTTCTTGAACAGAAAAATATATATGTAGTTGGAAAACTTACATTCACCATCCAATTGAGAGTAAGTTTCAGTCTTTTCCTTTGTTTATTTATTTCTTCTTCTTTCTTTTTTTTTTTGTGGTGGGGGTGGTTACCGAACATTTAATTTTAATCTCCAAAATTATATATTGGCAAATCTTCTTAATGATGATGAGAAGGAAAGACTAAAAAACAAAGAGAGTGGATGAATTGTAAAGAGTTAAAGAGGTGATTTCTAAATTCAAATGTTCAGTAAAAAGGGAAGATATTGACTGAAATTTACTCTTATCAAGATGAAGACGTTCATGTTGTAACCTAGCAACCTGAGTTCAAATCCTAAACGAGGCTATATTCATTTCACATAGTGCTAATATGCCTTTGTGAAATGCAAACAGCCCTCGGAAATATATGAATCCAACTATTATTCCCTACACCAGCTATAGGTAAGTTGGACTCTTTAACCTCAATACGGTAACTGGCTGTGGAGAAGGAAAACTCTGAATTCAAGCTTATTGTACTCTGCTTAAAAATTGATCTTGAGTCGCATCCTGCTCGAGGCGGAGGGGGTGGGTAAATATATACTCTTATATGAATAAAAAATATAAATATTACATTTCAATATGTTTTTTGTTTTTTGTATATTACAAATGATATTAGATACAGATTTCATAACATATATATATATATATATATATATATATATATATATATATATATATTCCAAATTGAGTCAAAAGTTTTTCTAAAATTTCACTGATGATTTTTGGCTACTTGTGTCTCGGTATTATATCAATTCTAGTTTATTCTTTATTTCAAATCGTCAAAAGAAATTAATGATGTAAAAGGTTTCTCTAACCTTCCTTGAAACGTCTAAACTAATTTTATAGTTTAGACGTTTCAAGGAAGGTTAGAGAAACCTTTTGTTGAAGAAGATGATGCTTTACTTGAAGTGGTTGAACAATCAAGCGCAAAACTCGTATATTGTCAGCAGAATTTGGTCCTTCACAAAGCGCCATCAATTGACAAATCAGCTTTGTTAACTGACACTGTCAAGAAATTTCTCATGAACGGACCAGGTTCAATGACGTGTGGACATCAGCAAGCAACTGCTGGCAAATCATCGAGTTGCCCGATTTTGAGGATGAAAAATGGATCTATTATCGTAATCCTCAAAAAAGAAATCAGTGGCTTTATTCCAACCAGGCTTCCGTTTTAAAACAAAGGCAGTTTGAAAAGATGGTCATATAATGCGTTCAGTGGAAGTCAGGGCTGTTGCACGTTGAGCTTGTCCCTGATGGTTATTTTCATTTGATAATTTACACGCCCTGATAAAGGTTTCCAAACTGGAACGTTTAACGCTGGCAAATATTTCTACGAATAAAATCATCCTCAGGAGACGTTGAGTTTTTTAACCTCTATCGTTTTCATTTATTTATATATATATATATATATATATATATATATATATATATATATATATATATATATATATATCAAAATGAGTAGGTCCACGAAGAGATTTGTATTTTTTTAGGATTTATTTATTTATTTTATTCTTACATACGTGTATGCTTCCAGCTTGTTACTTTCGTCTGAGAACATAAATGGCACAAGGCCTTCTTAACGGGGTACTCAATGAGACTTGAACCCACTCGTGTTTGCAGTTTGAATTGTTTTCAGCTGGTTATGGATTTATATAGAGGTCATCCTTTCTTTTTCTTAGAGCGTGTTTTACCCCTCTTTGATACGTCTTTTCGTTTTATGTGTGTATGCGGGTGGATGGGAGTGGTTTCGGATTTTACTTACAGTTATTTTTTTACAATTATTCTGTGTATTTAAATGTGTCTTGAGATTTGTTTGTGTGTATGGTAGTGTGATTTGAAATATACTGGTAATTATTTTTACCAATAATTTTTCTGTGTGTGTATATATACATATCTATGTATGTTTGTGTCCATTTGTGTGTGTCTGTATGATTCATGCTTCATTCAACTTTGGTTTAAATTGATCTATAAATTCCTTTTCCTTTATTTGAAGTAACGTGTAGTCGTTAGTTTGGTATTTGGGCATTATTTAATGTGACTTCATTCGAATAAATGTTTTGATACATTTAATTTTCTCTTTTCTGTTTTTTAATATTGTTCCTGTGAAGGGATATCCTTTTATTAAGGGCCTGTGTTGACCCTATGTATATTTCTTTGCACTTGCTACATTCAATTATGTAGACTACGTTTTTAGAGTTGCAGCTTAAGTCTTTATTTATTCTGAATTTTGTTTCCGAGTTTTTAAAGGTATAGGATTTCCCTTCTATAATTATATCACATATTTCACATCGTTTATGATTGCATTTGGTAACCCCTTATGTCGTGTTTTCTCCGAATGTAGAAGAGGTGAGTATTCTTTTAAGATTTTGAGTTGTCTCTGGATTTTAATGATCTTTGTTGTGTCTAGTATTTCTTTGATTTTGTCATTGTTTTTAAGTTCTTCTAGATTTTTTTATTATTTCTGTGAATAGTTTTGGGGTTTGTTTTTTTTTTGTTGTAGGTTGCGAGGTATTCTAGGGGTTTTTCGTTGTTGTGCTTTTTCGGGTTCCATAATTATCTTTGTGGTATTTTTCTGCTAATTCGAATCCCTTATTTATTAGTGTTGTTAGGTATCTTCCCAGGCTTAGGGTTGTGTGTAGTTCTTTAAGACGATTTTTTTAGGGTTTTATTCGTTGGTTTGGTTGGTTTGTTGGGTTTTATGGCATATCAACCTTTGTAGGTTATTTAACGCCAAATCCATTTTTATGTAAATAATCTGTTCTTTTTAAAACAATTCAGTTTAGCATAAGTACAGTTTAATTGTCAAAAACATTTATTTCAAACTATTCAAGAAGTTATATGTAACAATTCAGTTACGTGTAAATACAATTTTAATGTCGAAAAACAGTTCTATTTCAAATAATTCAGTTAAGCATAAGCACGCAGTTTAAATGTGGTTTTATCCGTGATTATTGTGTGTATTCTAGAGTGTAAGGGATGGATTTTAAACAACTTTCGGGGTGGTGGCTTTAGAAGTGGAGGTATTGTTGGGTGTCTGTTGGTTAGTGGTAGATATCTGTGATAATTTGGCCATTTACTTTTTTTGAAGGATGTCTAAAAATTTAAGTTCTTTTGAGCTGTGTTGCATAGTAAATTCTATTTTGGGTTGTAGGTTTTGTAGCTGGTTGTGTAATTCGTTAATGTCTTCCCATGTGCATTTCCAGAATATGAAGTAATCATCTAAATATCTTTTACATGATTTGGTAAATTCTTCTTTTATATCGTTGCCGTATTTTTTACCTATTATTTCGAATAGGTTTTCTTCTAAATATACTAGGGTTAGGACAGTGTATGTTGGAGCTATTTTAGTTCCCATTGCTGTTTCTAGGGTTTGGATATAGTTAATATTATTGAATTGGAAGGAGTTATTATTTAGGATTATTTCTATACCCTCAAGGATAACTTTTTTGTTAAATCTTGGGTGTAATGTGTCTGGGTATTTATCTATCCAAAATGCAATGGCTTGTTTTCCTAATACATGGGGGATATTGCTATGTAGGTTTATGACGTCAAATGTGACTATGAGTGTGTTGGGATCAATTTTTTCTGGTATGAAGTTTAAAAAATCTATGTGGGCCCTAATATAACTTTTTATTCTGTTTTGGAACGGTTGCAGTAAAATGTCTATTAGTTTGCTAAGTCTGTTAGTCAGGCACGACGGACCAGCTACAATGGAAATTTACTAAGCATTTTGCTTAGATGTGGCACAAGGCCATATGAAAGGGGCACCCAATGAGACGGACCAGCTACAATGGAACTAAATTTAAGGTCTATTGGGTTTGGAATTTCTACATATTCGGATTTTTGTGTTTCTAGGGCGTTTTTTAATTGTTTAGGCGTGTGAATTTTTGGTAATCCGTAGAAGTTTCTATTTTGGGGGATATAATTTGTTAAAAAGTCTTTTTTTTCTTTTTTAGTTAGTGATTTATTGTGTATTTTGCAGAATTTTGTGGGGGGGGGTTCCTGATATTATTGTCTATGTTTGTATCTATTAGTTTGTAGTTGGTTTCCTCTTTTAATATTTCTGGGATTTTTGTTTTGTAGTACGCTTTATCTAAGATGACTATGAGGTTTTCCTTGTCTGTTTTTTAATAATTATGTTCCCATTTTCCTGTATATTTTTAAGGCTTGTTTTTGTTTTGTGAGAGGTTATTTTTGTTGTTTTTTCTTTCAGGCTGATATTCCATAATTTCTCGAAGAATGTGTTTAGTTCACTATTGTTGTTTTTGTCTGGGAAGAATTTGTTCTTATTCTTTACTAGGGAGCCATCTGGATCTCTTTTATTTTTTATTTTTTCTATTAGCCAAAATTTTCTTTCAAGTTCTTTAAGGTCTTTTTTTTTAGTCCTCCTACATTGCTTTTTGGAGTGGGGCAACATTTAAACACGAGTGAATTATATATATATATATATATATATATATATATATATATATATATATATATGTGTGTGTGTGTGTGTGTGTGTGTGTGTGTGTGCGTGTGTGTGTATGTGTTAGAATAGCGTAGACACGGATTCAACAGTGTTTGGTGTTTGTCAGTTTCACGCTTATGTGATCATCGGATTAAGTGCTAAGATCGTTTTGCCGAGAAATTGATTGGCTCCGGCGCCGTTGACTCTGTCTCCGTCATCCTAACTAATATATATATATATATATATATATATATATATATGAGCGTGATTTTAGGAAAGTAAGGTTCACATAAATAAAATACTACGTTACAAATAAATAAAATATTATGTTACGCTCATTACTAATCCCCTTAGTTACCATCGGGATTGCTGCATTTATCGTATCGAATGCATTGATACCTTTCACGAGTAATATGGCGTCAAGTTACTCGTTATTTGGGGGTAATTCCTTGAGGAACTGACGAGATGAGATCCCATCTTCTCGTAGATGATTTTATGAACTGCTATGTTCGGAAAATCAAGTTCCACGACAATATCACAAAGTTTTCCCTGTCTATTATCTTGAATTAAAGCTTCAACTCGTGTAATGTGGTCAACAACAGAAACCCACTTTGCGTGCATTAAAGCTTTGATTCAAAATGATAGACATTAAAAAAAAATCGTGATATGGCTGCGCAATTCAATCTTCAAAAATCGATTCTACGTGAAATCGGAAAGCGTTATATTGTTGGGTTTAAAGATGGCTGAAGATAAATTGATTTGACGCTGCATTCTTCGAATGTTTACATTTTTTATTTATGCGCTCGGATTTCCATCATCAACAATCGATAAATAATACGTGGAAAATTTGCATAGTAGTACTGGTAATATATGTGTAATATTCTATTTGCATAGTAATAAATATTACTTTCTCCGAACAATACTACCAGCTTATTGTCCTGTCGGGTGGGGCTGTAGAATACACCAACTGCTTCACGGCAAGACCCCCCCCCGTGAGTGTCCTAGATATGACACTAAACAATCTGATAGTGAAGTTCCAGTAATGTTGGAGCTTTGGGGAATGCAAAGCACCCTTCAGTGACATTGCTCTCGTGTCCAGAGTGGTAGCACCTGATAGGGTCCTATCTATGGGTCAAACAGAACTAAACAGTGTACTTGTGCTAAACTGAATTGCTTGAAATAGGACTATTTTGACATTTAAACTGCGTACTTATGCTAAACTGAATCGCTTGAAATGAAACTGTTTTTGTACGCTAAACTGAATTGTTTTTGACTTTGAAACTGTACTTGCGCTAAACTGAATTGTTTGAAATAGAAATGTTTTTGACTAACAGTTCTATTTCAAGCTATTCAGTTTGGCATAACTGCACAGCTTAATTGACTAAACTGAATTGTCTAAAATAGAACTTTATTTGTATAAAAATAGATTTGGCATTAAATAACCTAAAAGATTGATATGCCTTAAGACCCAAACAAACAAACTACCTACTTAATAAGAAATATGAGCTTATTAGCAAGTGCAGACATGAAAACAAGCATTTGATAAGTCAATTAACTCCAGGCTGAAGAAAAAAATGATTGATAAAAAAGTAACGAGATTATTTACATTTTTGTAAGCAAAGACTGTGGCTATTACCACCTCCAACTTGAGGTTGGTAGTGGTCTCATCAGTGTTTACGAAAGGTAAATATTTCCCCAGAAAGTTATTCTAAAGGACTTGTGATTACCTTGATTTTAAACGTTTTTAAAAAACGATTTTTATCTTCCTAATAAATCAATTCCAGATATTGAATACTGTAGAAGGGACAAAGCAAAATTGTATTCATTTTTTACATTGCAAATATTGATTTTGATTGATAGATAGGAGTGTGTGTGTGTGAATTATTTTTTTTAATTCGATTTTGATGTAAATTAAATACAGCTTTACCTTGAATATCGACTAACTGGAAATATTACTATACGACTGGAACTTGGGATATCTTGTCTTTTTCAATATATATAAAGTTAGCGACCGTAGTCGAGGGCTACCAGAAGACTCCCTTTTCAATAGGTACTACACCGAGGTGTAGAGGAGGGTGCTAGTCCTTTCCCTGGATTGCTCCATTTTACCCTTGATACGTACCTTATATTGCTGAGAGTTGAGCAAGGAGGTATCAAGTACCATTTTTAAAGTCTTTGGTATGACGTGACCTGAGATTGAGATTGAATATATATATATATATATAGCTATAGATGTGCGTGTGTGTGTGGGTGAGAGAGAGAGAGAATGTGGGGGAGTTGTACATCAATTGTTTTTGTCTCTTTCACTCAAGATTTATTTCATTCTCTCCATCTCTCTCTCTCTCTCTCTATATATATATATATATATATATGTGTGTGTGTGTGTGTGTGTGTGTTGGGGGGGAGAAAAAGAGAGAAAAAGAGTTTGAGTGTCTTTCAAACGATTTTTTCTCACGCCTTCTTTTGATTTACACTCATCCTTCCCCCCCTCTCTCTCTCTCTCTCTCTCTCTCTCTCTCTTGCATCATTGTTTTTTTTTGGGGTGGGGGGTTCACTCGCCCTCAGAATAAACATGGCTACCTTTTAAATGAAAGCTCCCAATGACAATATCATTTCCGAAATAAGCATAATCAAACTCATCAAACGCCCAACCACAAACGGAATTAAATAAAAGAAACTATGAAAATAATTTTTTTAAAGTGTTTTTTATTGAGGCGTTTGTTTTCTGCTTTTTTGTCTGCCTCCTCTCTCTTCTAATCTTCCCACTCTTCTCGTTTAATTTTGTAGCAACAATGTTCTCGTTGTTTTACAAGCAACAAATTTTTTTTCTTTGTTTTTAAAAAAGATGACAAAGAAAAGAATACAAATAATGAAATGTGGTTTATTTATTCACTGCTAGATGTCACTGTGCTTTTTTATAATTATTCAAATCAATGACGGCACCACGCGCCTCGTGTGAATAATCAACCTGCCTAGATTTTTCTCGCTTTTTTCTCTCTGACACTTTCTTTTATTTGCCGCCTCTTCTTTCTTTTGTTTTCTCTTTCTGTTACTGCTTTTTGTTTGGTTTGGTTTTGGGATTTTTTTTTGTTTTTTTGTTTGTTTGGTTTTTTTTTTACATTTCATCTTTTTATTCCTACATTTTATTCCTATTTCTATTTATCTTACTTTTAGAATTTTCCGACATTTTTCTTGTCCCTTTCTCTCCAGTTGGATTCTTGCTTTTTTCTTTCTTTCTTTCTTTCTTTCTTTCTTTCTTTCTTGTGTGTGTGTGTGTGTGTGTGTGTGTGTGTGTGTGTGTGTGTGTGTGTGTGTGTGTGTGTGTGTGTGAAATTTGATTCAATCCTCTTTCTGCAATATTCAATACTTGTTATCGCCATATCTTCATATACGTATTTGATCTTGTAAATATTTACTAGGCTTAACATAGACTGTTATATGGTCAAATGGGGAAGAAAAATTGTGTTGTGCTATAATGTCTACGGCTCGCGGCTAGCTTTGAAAACACGGTTCATTGAAACAGCAGAAAACTATACCATGCTAACCAATTGACAGGTGACACCGTGCAGTTAAAGATCTTTATGTTTAAAACTCAAAATTCAAACGTCTTGAAATTTTTAATACAAACAGTCCTTAGTTGAGTTATTTAATGCCAAAGTCATTTTTTCCAAGCAATTATATGGTTTCAAGTGACTCATGATATTAATTCTTAGTAAACAACCAAAGCTTCAGGTAAATATTCTTAATATGAACGATATATACACAATTACATGATTCTTATTTAATAATGATAATTATTTGTCTACACATAGTCATATGTTTTCAAACATTCCTATCGAATGCAAATAGTTTGCATAAAAAGTATAGTTTCAAGTACTTAAATAATTATGTTGTTTCAAGAAACAAGTTATAATAATCCTAATCATGCTATTAAAATTTCCAGAAATTATTCTTAATACTAATAATTTTCCCGCAGTTTCAAATATTCCTACCTAATACAAATAATATCCAACTTGATACATAGATAGTATAACGGAAACGAAAAGGTGACACTCCCAGAGTTTGGGCTGTAGAATACACCGAATGCATCCCTGCAGAGGTGTAAAACCCTGCCCCTCTGGATATGACACAAAACAATTTGATGGTGAGGTTCCAGTAATGCTGGAGCTTTGGGGAATGCGGAGTATCCCTTCACTGCCATCGCTCCCAGGTCCACTTTGGCCCAAGCGATAGCACCAGATAGGGTCCTATCTATGGGTCAAATAGAACTAAACTGAGTACTTATGCTAAACTGAATTGTTTGAAATAGAACTGTTTTTGACATTGAAACTGTTTACTTATGCTAAACTGAATTGTTTGAAAAAGAAATGTTTTGACATTTAACTGTATGTAAACAAAAAGCTTATACTAAACTGAATTGATTAAAATAAACTGTTTATATGTTTAAAAATGCATTTGGCATTAAAAATCTACATTGGTTGATGTGCCATAAAACTAAACCAAACCAAACTCTCAGGGCTTTAGAACTGGAGTCTTACCACTGAATGTATTTCAATGTCAGACCAAGGACACCTCTTTTTTTAAGACAGGTGTCTTTCTCACTGGTAAGACCCACCCGATAGAGAAGTGTTTATGTGTACACGAATACTTGAGTGTATAATAGTATACGATGTCTGACAAAGGCTTTAATTTTTTTTTCATTTTAGAATTTAAAATTACAATGTAAATGAAGACATATGCACAACTAAACAACTTATATAATAAAGTGATGATGTCTATATATCTACATTGCTGTTTAACCAGAACAGTGCCAATTTTCAATGCTTTCGAATCAGTAGAATCAATACTTTTTGGACAAAATGTTTTTGGTAAAACACAGGATTGTGCAAGTGCAGCACCCACCATACACACCACAATGGGTAAAAGATCTATGGATGTGAAGGACATTAAAAGAAATACAATGGTACAGTTTCATATACGAAAAGAGAGGTTTCAGAGGTTCCTCGACCATTGGAAAACTCTCTGGAATATGTTGAATGCTAAGAGAACTATTTTGAAGAAAAACGTTTCATTCTTTATTCTTTTCTGTCTTGTTAAACACAGTTTCATTCACGACTGTTTTTGAACACATCGCATACATTCGAGCTTCTCTTTTAATTTCATTTTGCTTCAAAAATATATTTCATAAATGAAAATACAGTTTCAGTCTCGATATTTTCCAATATACCTCGTAATTCAGTAACAATAGTAGAATTCATAATGTTAGATAGAAATACTTAAAATTGAATATATAGTTATGATCGCAACCAAACTGTAAAAAATCAATCAAATTTTAGCTTTAGATAACTCGTATTTTTATGCGTGTATGTTTATGTACATTTGATGGTTTGTTTTGGTTTATTTGTTTAATGACACATGAAAATCCTCTGGGTTTTTGTTATTTCTTTTTCAGATGTCTACTAGAACTGGGATGTTCATGCCTTCATTGGTAAGACTTTTTGACTCACGGAAGACTATACAAACATTTGTATTCGGTATTGTATTTGTAAACGAATAGATAAATTGCTGTGTGTGTGTGTGTGTGTGTGTGTGTGTGTGTGTGTGTGTTCAGGTGTGAATTTCGGTTCAATCAAGAGATACAGATGTAATCTACACAAGTAATAGGCGCCCTGGGGCTTTTCAGCTGTGCTTGTCTCGCCGGAAGTTAATTACTATACCATAAGCTCAGTCTACACATTGATTACTCAAGTATTGACATAATAGCAGTTAGCTTACGGCCATACAAGCGCACCTGATGAGCATCTGTGTTTCACACAGTTTTACAAAAATAGGGTTAGGCCTTTGGTTTGGTTGCTTGATTGGGGTAAAATAGAAAAAAGTGAAAGTTATTAGGAATTCATATGTACTGAGCTTAGATAGGTATAGCACAAATCAAAAATTGGGTGTTTCCTATAACCTTGAATTTTTTCGAGGTGTCATATCGAGTAAAATCCCTTACTGATATCTCTCAAGCTAGAGGGAGTTACATGGTTGTTCCCATCTATCTAAATAATATGCGGTAGAATAGAATAGTTTGGGTTTACGGAATATCAGTACTTGGGTTATTTGATGCCGAAGTCAGTTATACGCCGTACATGAATCTATCTTTACAATCATTTTAAACAAGTATTCACTTCTCACATAGCCGCAATATCAATGTTTTAAGAGTCAATGTATTAGTACAATTAATAATGATTTTAAATGTCCTGGATATGACACTAAACTACATCCGGTAGTGAGGCTTCAGTTCTGGAGGTCTGGGAAGTGTGAAGTCACCCCTTCATTGGCATTACTTCCAGGTTCAACCCGACCTAAAGTCGTATCTTTTGTCTCCCATCGATGAATTACATAGATCTGTCTGAAAAGTATCAATATTGTATTGGAATACGTGAAACCTTATAACTGTATGCAAACAAATGATTATCATTAAATATAATTATTAATGTTAGATAAGAATACTTGAAATCAATTAACTGTGAGTAAACAAATTTTTATAAAACTGGTATGATTATTTGAATCATATATAGTACATAAACTATTTATATAAGATAGGAATACTTGAGAACATACATCTGTGTGCAAATTGTTTGTATTAGACAGTTCTGAAACTTTGATAAAATGGAGTTACCCCTTAGATGCCATTATTCCAAAGTCTAACTTGTTTATTAGGGTGCCATGGCTCTGTTCTGTGAGAAAATTATGAGTTTTAGAAGTGAATAACTGAAACAATATAACTGTGCAAATTATTCGTATAAAGGATTGTTACTTGAAGTTATAATTGTTTACACATGATTTTTGTCATTAGTGAATTGAAACCATATAACTGCTTTCAAAAGAAAAAACTGATTTCGGCACTGATAAACCCAACAAGTGTTGATATGCCGTAAAACCAGCGAACTGAACCGAAGTCAATGATCTTAAATGTTATTTCAAACAGATCTATTTGATCCGCTGTGTGATCCTAACATGTTCTACAACACCAGGTCAGAGTGGACCTGAGAGAAATGGAAACAAAAGGGATACTTCACATTCTCCAGAGTTCTGGTACAGTAGCCTCACCTACTGGTGCAATTTTCAGCCATACCCAGGACACTCGACAGCTTTTACTGAGTTACATAATACTAGTCGCAAGAAACAATCCCTGACGACATATTGTCAAATGATCAAAGTGAATGACTTTTAAAAGAGCTACAACTGTTCAGCTATTTACACGGAGTAAGAGAAAATGGATTCAGTCGTTTCTCAATGGAATTAATGCAAAACCAAAATATACAGTATCATCCGAAGTTTGAACTTAACCTGTCGATTCAACTCTCCACGTCACTACCTGTTTGGCCACCTACACATGAGGAAGATTGTTTATAGAAATTAGCATATCCCTATCCGCTTTAGAAGTTAGTATACGAAAGCTTAGCTTTAAAATATTACTGGAGGGAAATGCTGAATTATTTTAAACGCAGTTTGTCTTACACACGGCCACAATATTTGAACATAAAGATTTAACTTGCAGCATTAATGAATTGGTCCGCGATACCAGCTCACTTGCCATTGCGCCAGAGTAGACACCCAAATTAGAAATTGACTGATGAATTTATCATTTCGTATTTAGTTGGTTTCAGATATTGGTAAAAAAATCAGTGGCAAAGATGTCAGCTGCTCATGTCTTCAATTAAAGTACAATTGTAATAAATTTGAAGTTTAATGCTGTTTCTAATGTTTTTGAGTGCAAAGGATGCAGAATATTATTCTCAGCTTGCTCGCCTTGTTGATTTGATACCTGCGCAATAAGGAAAAAAATTACAATGTAACATTTTGATCTTATTTATATTTTCATTTTTGGGAAATCAATGGTAGAATGATGGTTCGACTTCGCCGAGCAAAGGTGTCATTACGTACTGTAGTTGTGTGATATAATTACCTGGAAATAATCTTAATGTTGTCGGGTGCTGAACGAGGAAATGCAGTAGTCATCGAAAAAGACTTACAGAGGTATTACTCGGTAAACAAAATGTACTGTATACTAATACCCATGTGGATGCCATATCTATACCCACTTACCCGTACCATCCCGTGAATAACGTTCAAATTGTTAAAATGCGTCTGAGACTTTAATCAGTCTTTTCTCTGAAAAATGTGTTATACCATGACCGGTTTTTTGACAACGCAAGTTTTCTGCACACACACACACACACACACACACACATATATATATATATATATATATATATATATATATATATATATACATATTCTTCAAGGCAAATTTTATTGAAGGATGACTGACAGGGATTTGGAGTCGAGTTTTATTAGCCTTTTCTCGTTCGCATGTGATATGTTGCAAATGAGGACGATATTAGAACTTGACTATATCCACATGTCAGCGAACAAGGCAGAATGTTTTTAAATATCTTCTATCGAATAATTTAAAAATTCGTAAAGAAAGCCCTAACAGTAGTTTAGAAGAAAAAGCCTAGAATGCTACTACAGCCCCCCCCCCTCAGAAAAGGAAAAAAAAAAAAAAAAAAAAACCAACCAAAACGAATTGTCCCCTTCACCCCACTAGACCGCCCCCAAAGCTACCTAAAATATCAGTAGTAAATAAAAGTCCAAACGAAGAAGACGCATTTGAACTCAGGAGCCAAGTGGAAGAAATATGTCAATATTGGTCAGTATGTCTTTAATTCCAATTTAAAATGCTGAATTTTACAAAATGTTATGCTGTATTTTGTTTGTAAAATAATGCTTAAACTATGCGTTTTAAATGTAAAGGCACGCTTACTCTACTGTAAAGCCAATTTGATATTAAGCCTATCCACATGTCAGCGAACAAGGCAGAATGTTTTTAAATATCTTCTATCGAATAATTTAAAAATTCGTAAAGAAAGCCCTAACAGTAGTTTAGAAGAAAAAGCCTAGAATGCTACTACAGCCCCCCCCCTCAGAAAAGGAAAAAAAAAAAAAAAAAAAAAACCAACCAAAACGAATTGTCCCCTTCACCCCACTAGACCGCCCCCAAAGCTACCTAAAATATCAGTAGTAAATAAAAGTCCAAACGAAGAAGACGCATTTGAACTCAGGAGCCAAGTGGAAGAAATATGTCAATATTGGTCAGTATGTCTTTAATTCCAATTTAAAATGCTGAATTTTACAAAATGTTATGCTGTATTTTGTTTGTAAAATAATGCTTAAACTATGCGTTTTAAATGTAAAGGCACGCTTACTCTACTGTAAAGCCAATTTGATATTAAGCCTATCCACATGTCAGCGAACAAGGCAGAATGTTTTTAAATATCTTCTATCGAATAATTTAAAAATTCGTAAAGAAAGCCCTAACAGTAGTTTAGAAGAAAAAGCCTAGAACGCCTAATGCTACCACAGAGCTCTAATTCCTGAAGCCTGCTAGGTCCCCAACTGTAGGATGAAAAAAAAAAAAAAAAAAAAAAAATGAAAAACCCTTAGAAAAGTCCCAATACAGCAAAAAGTGTAAGTCAGTATTAGTGAAAGTCATAAGAAAGTACCTTAATGTTGGACTTTAACTAAGTTAAAACTTAAAACAAATTCCCCCCCCCTTTTATTTATTTATTTATTTTTTTTTTTTTTTTTTTTTTTTTTCATTTTATTTTTTTTTTTTAATTTTTTTTTTTTTTTTTTTTGTTCATTTATTTTATTATGTACACATGGGAAGCAGCATGATGTACGTTAAGGTATTTGAATAAACCAATGGACGACCAAAGACAATACCCAAATGGGTCCTGGACGTGAGTTTGACGACTTTTCGCTCAGGATCGACAGTTCGATCGGGGAACTACTGCTGCTCCTCTATAAGAGTGGCTTCTATAGAAGAGAATAAAACAGCCATCGAAAGATAACCATGACCCACACTCAAACCACTTACACAAACCGCATCGCTCTTCGCGCGGGTAAAAAAGGGGCGCGTCCTGCTGAGGTTGGAGCCCTGGCCTCGGTGTTCGAAAAATCAGCTACAGAGCTCAAACAATCAAAACTACTAAAATGCAAGCAAACACTACAAATAGCCACATTTAACGTAAGAACCTTAAATAGAATAGGACAACTCCCAGAGCTAATTGCATCGGCCGAAGAACATAATATAGAAATAATTTGCATACAAGAACACAGATACACGCACACAGAAGATATCAAATATCACGAAACTGGCAATGGATGGTCGCTCGCCACTGTATCCGCATGGAAAAACTCTGTCAACGCCGCAGTAGGAGGGGTAGGATTGCTTATAGGACCTAGAGCACTAAAAACGCTTAATAGCATAGAGAAAATACGACCTAGGATGATGGTAGCTACATTTAACGGAAACCCCAGAGCAACAATCGTCTCATGCTACAGCCCCACCAATGTTAGTGAAGAAAATGAAATAGTCACCTTCTACGATGAGTTATCCTCATTAGTGCGTAGCATCCCGAAACACAACATGTTAGTCATTGGCGGAGACATGAATGCACAAATCGGGAAAAACGGAAACAACAAATACAGCCTCCACAACACGTCAAATAGAAATGGGCAACATCTAACAGATTTCATGATAGAAAATAGATTAGCATGCCTCAATACAAACTACCAAAAAAGAGAGGGCAAACTATGGACATACACGTACGCAAACAATACTAAAGCTCAGATAGACTACGTCCTTATAAACAAGAAATGGAAGAATAGTGCATTGAATTGCGAGGCATACTCCTCTTTTGAGGGTGTGTCCACCGATCACCGAATAGTCACAGCGAAAATACGGTTAAGCCTACGAAAAAACGCCAAACGAACAGTGACCACCAAACACTATGACTGGGCCCTATTAAACAACAAAGATGTCAGAGATAAATACGTATTAGAATTGAGAAACAGATTCGAAACACTACAAGAAAAGACGGAAAAAAGTACACCAAACGACGAATACGAAAATTTCGTCAATGCACACCTTGAGGCAGCAGCAAAATACATTCCAACAAAAATTAAAACTAAATATAGAGCCCCATGGGAAACCTTAGCGGTGAGAGAAAAACGTGCACTAGTGAAAACAGCCTCCAAAAACTATCGAAAAAACCCAACAAACACAAATGCCTTAAAACTAAAAACGGCACAAAATCAATTAGCAGGCATATATATAAAGGAACAGACAGAATACATTCAAAATCAGATAGATAAGATCAGAGACTCGGTAGAAGATAGACAATCTAGAATTGCCTGGCAAACAATAAACGAAGTGAGCAGAAGAAAGAGCACAGCCAAAGCTAAACTTAAAGCAGCAAACCAACAAGAAAGAATAAAACTGTGGAAACAGCACTTCGAAAACTTACTTGGAAACCCACCAAAAATAACGCATGAACCAATCACCAGAATAATTAGCAAACAATTAGACATTAAACTTGGACCGTTCACACAAGGAGAACTCGACTCGGTTCTCAGAAAAATTAAAAATAGGAAAGCTGCAGGACTGGACGAAATTCCCCCGGAAGTATGGAAGACCAGACAATTCGACGACATACTGCTCCGACACTGCAACGCAGTATACAATCAAAATCCGATAGATAGATGGACGAAGGGATGCATACTCCCCTTCCCTAAAAAGGGGGACCTCGGATTAGCCAAAAACTACCGAGGCATAACACTTACATCCATAGCTGCCAAAATCTACAATGCCCTACTACGAAACCGCATAGAACCCAAAATCGACAACATACTTAGAAAAAACCAAAATGGCTTCCGAAGAAATAGATCTACGACCTCACAAATACTAACCATCCGCAGAATCCTTGAAGGTGTACGGGCAAAGAACCTACAAGCGACATTAATATTTGTCGACTTTACCAAGGCTTTCGACTCCATTCACAGAGGAAAGATGGAACAAATCCTACTAGCGTACGGCATACCTAAAGAAACCGTAGCGGCAATAACGATTCTCTATAGAAACACTAAAGTAAAAGTACGATCACCAGATGGAGACACAGAATACTTCGACATTGTAGCAGGAGTACTACAAGGGGACACGCTGGCTCCGTATCTCTTTATCATTTGTCTAGACTACGTACTTAGAACATCGATTGACAAAATCAAAGAGAATGGCTTCGAACTGACGAAGAAAAGAAGCAGAAGATATCCCGCAACAACAATTACCGACGCCGACTACGCCGATGACATAGCGATACTGGCAAATACACCTGACCAAGCCGAAACACTTCTGCATAGCCTGGAACGAGCAGCAGCAAGCATAGGCCTCCATGTTAATGCACACAAAACGGAATATATGTGCTATAACCAAACGGGGGACATCTCCACTCTAGAAGGAACCCCTCTTAAACTAGTAGACAAATTCACGTACCTAGGAAGCAGCGTCGAATCAACCGAAAAGGACATCGAAACGAGGTTAACGAAAGCATGGACAGCTATCAATAGGCTATCGACTATATGGAAATCAGACCTAACCGATAAAATGAAACGCAGTTTCTTCCAGGCAGCGGTCACATCGATACTGCTATATGGATGCACTACATGGACGCTAACAAAACGGCTCGAGAAGAAACTAGATGGCAATTACACAAGAATGCTGCGTGCAATCCTCAACAAGTCCTGGCAGCGGCACCCCACGAGACACCAACTGTACGGCCACCTGCCCCCTATCACGAAATCTATTCAAGTTAGGCGAACCAGACATGCTGGACATTGCTGGAGAAGCAGAGATGAACTCATAAGAGATGTACTCTTATGGATCCCCACACACGGCCGCGCAAAAGCAGGACGACCAGCACGAACGTACATTCAGCAGCTGTGTGAGGATACAGGATGTTGTCCTGAAGACCTGCCTAGGGCGATGAACGATAGGGAGGAGTGGCGAGAGAGGGTCAGGGATATCCGTGCTGCCAGCACGATATGATGATGATGATGATACGTACTTTCGACCTTTATTAGTTACATATATATATATATATATACAATGGGGGAGAGAGAGTATTTTAGTAATATAAAGATAGATAATGTATATGATTTTAGAATCCTTGAGAAGTTGTCTGAATTTTGAAACATGACTTGTTACCTGTTTTTTATCCCGCTTTGTTATCCCTACCACAACGTTTCAACTGCTTTAACCTCTGGTATTCGTCAGGAGCTTTTATCACTTAGAATATTTGTTTGTTTTATGGTATATCAGCCCTTGTAGGTTATTCAATGTCAAATCCATTTTATACGTACAAACAGGTCTATTTCAAACAATTCAGTTGAGCATAAATGAGTAAAGTTGGCGACCTTAGTCGAGGGTGACCAGAAGACTCCCTTTTCGATAGCTACTACACTGAGGTGTAGGGGAGGTCGCTACTCCTTTCCCTGGATTGCTCCACTTTACCCTTGATACGTACCTTTTATTGTTGAGTGTTAAGGAGGTATCAAATATCATTTTTAAAGTCTTTAGTATGACGGGACCTGGGATTGAACCCACGTCTCCTAGACCATTGGCGAACACTCTACCCACTTGTCAAAAACATTTCTTTTTCAAGCTACTCGGTTTAGTTAAACAGTTCTATTTCAAACAATTCAGTTCAGCGTAAGTACAGTTTCAATGTCAAAACAGTTCTATTTCAAACAATTTAGTTTAGCATACAAAAACAGTTCCATTTCAAACAATTCAGTTTAGCATAAGTACGAAATTTAAATTTCAAAATAGTTCTATTTCAAGCAATTCAGTTAAGTATAAGCACACAGTTTAAATGCCAAAGCAGTCCTATTTCAGGCAATTCAGTTTAGTTCTATTTGCCCCTATCAGTTGCAACCATTCTGGGCCAGAGTTGACCTGGGAGTGATGGCAATAAAGTGTTTCTCTGTATTCTCCAAAGCTCCAACATTACTAGAGCATAACCATCTGTTGGTTGATTGATTTTTTGTTTTACGGCGTAACAACTCTTTTCGGGTCATTTAACGCCGAAGAATACATTCAAAATCAGATGGATAAGATTAGAGACTCGGTGGAAGATAGACAATCTAGAATAGCCTGGCAAACAAAAAACGAAGTGAGTAGAAGAAAGAACACAGCCAAAGCAAAACTGAAAGCTGCAAACCAACAAGAAAGAATAAAACTGTGGAAACAGCACTTCGAAAACTTACTAGGAAACCCACCGAAAGTAACACATGAACCAATCACCAGAATAATTAGTAAACAATTAGACATTAAACTAGGACCGTTCACACAAGAAGAACTCGACTCGGTTCTCAGAAAAATTAAAGATAGGAAAGCTGCAGGGCTGGACGAAATTCCCCCAGAAGTATGGAAGACCAGACAATTCGACGACATGCTGCTCCGACACTGCAACGCAGTATACAATCAAAATCCGATAGATAGATGGATGAAGGGATGCATACTCCCCTTCCCTAAAAAGGGGGACCTCGGATTAGCCAAAAACTACCGAGGCATAACACTTACATCTATAGCAGCCAAAATCTACAATGCCCCACTACGAAACCGCATAGAACCCAAAATCGACAACATACTTAGGAAAAACCAAAATGGCTTCCGAAGAAATAGATCCACGACCTCACAAATATTGACCATCCGTAGAATCCTTGAAGGTGTACGGGCAAAAAACCTACAAGCGACATTAATATTTGTTGACTTTACCAAGACTTTCGATTCCATTCACAGAGGAAAGATAGAACAAATCCTACTAGCGTACGGCATACCTAAAGAAACCGTAGCGGCAATAACGATTCTCTATAGAAACACCAAAGTAAAAGTACGATCACCGGATGGAGACACAGAATACTTCGACATTGTAGCTGGAGTACTACAAGGGGACACGCTGGCTCCGTACCTCTTTATCGTTTGTCTAGACTACGTACTTAGAACATCGATTGACAAAATCAGAGAGAATGGCTTCGAGCTGACGAAGAAAAGAAACAGAAGGTACCCCGCAAAAACAATTACCGATGCCGACTACGCCGATGACATAGCGATACTGGCAAGTACACCCGGCCAAGCCGAAACACTACTGCATAGTTTGGAACGAGCAGCCGCATGCATAGGCCTCTATGTTAATGCACACAAAACGGAATATATGTGCTATAATCAAACGGAGGACATCTCCACTCTTGAAGGAACCCCTCTTAAACTAGTAGACAAATTCACTTACCTAGGAAGCAGCGTCGAATCAACCGAAAAGGACATCGAAATGAGGTTAACGAAAGCATGGACAGCTATCAATAGGCTATCGATTATATGGAAATCAGACCTAACCGATAAAATGAAACGCAGTTTCTTCCAGGCAGCGGTCACATCGATACTGCTATATGGCTGCACTACATGGACGCTAACAAAACGGCTGGAGAAGAAGCTAGACGGCAATTACACAAGAATGCTGCGTGCAATCTTGAACAAGTCCTGGCGGCAACACCCCACAAGACACCATCTCTACGGCCACCTGCCCCCTATCACGAAAACTATTCAAGTTAGACGAACCAGACATGCAGGACACTGCTGGAGAAGCAGGGACGAACTCATAAGAGATGTACTCTTATGGACCCCCACACATGGTCGTGCAAAAGCAGGACGACTAGCAGGAACATACATTCAGCAGCTATGGGAGGATAGGGGATGTTGTCCTGAAGACCTACCTAGGGCGATGAACGATAGGGAGGAGTGGCGAGAGAGGGTCAGGGATATCCGTGCTACCAGCGCGACATGATGATGATGAAATTCCAAACAATTCAGTTTAGTATAAGTATAGTTTTTGTTTACTTATAGTTAAAAGTCAAAACAGTTCAGTTAAATGTCAGATTAGTTCTGTTTAAAAACAGTTCTATTTCAAACAGTTCTTATGCTAAACTTTAGCATAAGTACGCAGTTTTAATGTTCCGTTTCAAACAAATCAGTTTAGCATAAGTACACAGTTTAGTTCTATTTGACCCATAGATAGGACCCTATCAGATGCTCCCACTCCGGTCCAGAGTAGACCTGGGAACGATGGCAATGAAGGGGTACTCCACATTCCCCAAAGCTCCAACATTACTAGAGCCTCACCCTCAGATTGTTTAGTGTCATATGAAGGAGATTCGTTACCCCCTCTGCAGGGATGCAGTCGGTGTATTCTACAGCCGCAGCCGAGTGGGTGACTTAAAATATTTGGAGTATTTTCTTCATCATCACAACGTTTCGGCCAATGCGTCCTTCGGCCTTCTTCGGGTGTTTCATGTCGAACTCGGGAGCCCACATAGAACTTAGAACCAAACCCTTTATTTAATCGGCGGGGGTAGAATGCTCTAATTTCATTAACTATGACCGGGTACAAATGTTAAGCTATGGGAAGTATTCCTTGCAGTCGGGATTGAACTTTAAAATGATTTCTCTTAGAAGCTCTTGCCAACTAAACGCCTATTTCTGTTGTGCCATGTGTCTTACTGGACAATTCAGAGTGAATTTTTGAGACTTATAAACCTAATGACTCCATCAACCTACTCATTACTCTCATGTACAATTTTGTACCTTAGCTCATACCGCAATCTTTTTCTTCTTTTCGTCGAGCCTTTTTGATTTATGGTTCCCAAATCGTATTCATCTCTACACTTGTTTTACTCAACAGATCACATATTTTCTGCTTCTTTAAGACCTCTTTTTCTCCAAAGTTCTTACCGATCTATTATTTTAACTTCATCCCATAAGGGCAGATGTTTTCCATTTCCTTTCCATATATGGTCAGCCATACTCGACTTTTCGACTTCACCTTGACATAATGCTTTTCGATGTTCCTTACTATAATTGCCTTACTATTAGTTGGTGGTATATCGCGCCTTTGTATACTTTACCACAACTGCATGGGATGGAGTAGACGCAATTCTTTGTCATTTTGTATTCTGTTGGGGCTTGATACTTTCGAAGAGTCGTGCCACTCTTGAATATTGTGCTGATATATGTATTTTTAAATCTTTTTGGCTAGGCCTTTAACATAGACCGTGGTGAGTTTTCGATCCAGATTTCTTGGCGCTGGTGTTATGCTCTCTTAGTAGTTGTTGCGATGGAGATTTCTCTAAAACTCTTCATTTCTTCTTGATATGCATCGCTGTCACTACTAATGGTTTTTGCTCGATGCTGTAGGCAATGAATGATTTCTTTCTTTACATTATATTGACGGTGGGAATTGAAGTTTAGGTACTGTTCTGTGAAGGTTGGCTTTCGATACCCGGATGACCTGAATCCTTGCTCTATGCTAGTTATTAATACATCTTGTAAGAATATTCTATTGTCTTGTTCTTGTCTTATTCATCGTGAACCATATAGATGATCTGAGTTCACATTATACAGTTGTGTTTAAACGTCTTCCTGATGAGGCCAGAGAATGAACATGCAAATTCTTTGGATTAAAAAAGGGTTCAGTTTGAAGTTCTATGTGGGCTCCCGAATTCGACATAAAATACCTGAAGAAGGCCGAAGGATGCATCGGCCGAAACGTTGTGAGTATAACAATGAAGATGAAGACAATAATCCGAATATTCTAAGCGATAAAAATTATTAAGCTTTATCTCAGAAATTTAGACAACTAATTCCTCTGGCGTATTTCGAATTGAAAACATTTGATTCGATCTTAACTATTCGACATTTCTGGCAGGTTACTTAAATGACAGACATCCGAGGAAGGCCAGTCAGTATAACTGTTTAAAAATTGACCTTGTGTCGCATCCTACCCATAGTGGAGGGGTTGGGTAAATACATACAATGGTTTAAACGTTCATTTGAACATTGCTCTCGAATCTTTTGACAGGTATAAAAAATTATGCGATCAGTAATTGCCAAATCATTTGGTCATTTTAAACATTATAGTTACTATTCACACTTTCAATCTATCTGTCCTTCAGTTTCTCCCGCTACGAATAGGAAGTTTTAAATGACTAAATGTTCGGTTTGTGCGCGCACAGTAGACAGACTGATTTTCGCACGGTATTATAGAAGGTCATTAGGATAACAGTTTTAAAAGAGAATACTGATAGAAAGAAGACTTCGCTGTGGATAATAATGTAAGAGAATTCTCTTGTGAAGAAAGGTTGGATATTTCTAACATGAACAAACCGTGCAACGTCAGAATGGCGAAACAAGGCACACCTTAAAAGGTGCAATAAAAACCGGAAAGGTTTCTGGAATCGAAGCGGAACTGTTAGCGCCGGACAATCTTATCTTTAAAATATTATTGTATGTTATTCCAGCCGCCCTCTGGAGAAAGAGAGAATGAATGGCTGTTTCCTCTCCGCCTTTCGCAGGAACTGAACATTGAACGGTATGGCGTTTACGCTCGGTCGATTTGATCGGAGAGTCACTGATAACACACTTCATTAACATGACATCAGAAATGACTGGGAAATTGCACTCGTAAATCTGTCTTACTTGCTGTAAATATTATAAGGTGAGAGAATTAAAAGGCGAGAAAGAAAGAAAACTGTGAGGCTTGAAGGAAAAAGAGAAAGTGTGGAGAGAAACTAAAACTGCATCGATTAGAGAAGCAGAAAGAGAAAAAAATAAGAACCAAAACGACAAAGGTTGGGAAAGTTTGAAAGAATTTGAAAGTGGATAGATGAGCGGACTAGGAGACGAGAGAAGGGATGAATCGTATGTCGGATAAAGGGAACTGATGAAGCAATATGATACATATCCGAAAGAAATAAAAAAAAAAATGCGGTTTGAAAAATAAAAAATAAAAATTGACGGAATAGTCTAATACTGATGATGGGCAGCAAATGAACCGATTGAAAAAAAATGAACGTAATAACTTTATTCTTTGAAAGCTATCACTTTTTGACTTCGCTCTGTCTCTGAGGTCTAAAATACGCCGATTACAGAAGTGTTGAACCCCACAAAGACACCGAAAAAAGTGGTGTCCTGGATATGACATTAAACTGCATTCGATGGCCAGACACCATTTCTATAGCTCTCGGGAGTGTGGAATCATCATTTCGTTGGCCATTACTTCCTGGTCCACTCTGACCCATGGTGGGAGTAATTGTCAGGGTCCCATCTTTAGGTTAAATCAATCTGTCTGAGATAACATCTAAAATGATTTTGAACTACATTGATATACTAGTTCTTAAAATATTGATATTGCAACTAAGTGTGAAGTGTTTACATGTTTAAAATGATTGTGAAAATGCATTGTTGTACCGCATATGATTGGAGACCATAAGCCAAATATTTTTGTTGAGGGAAATTTTACCCCTCTGTAAGGAATGTGGACAGCGTATTTTAGACCAACAAAGCGATAAGATTTGCTAATTGATGAGAAGCGAAAGAAAATTTTCTCCCTATTCTTATATTTGTGAAGTTTTAATGTCTCATTGATTCTGAACAAAAAATGATTGTTTCGAATTTTTTCTTTCGGCCTAATTTGTTTTTCTTTTCTCCTTCTTCTTCTTCTTAATGGTGAAAATTATGAAAATCTATATCTTATAAACACAATAGCTAAAATATCTGTCTACATCAATTAAGAGGTGAATTGCAACAGCTAGTGAACGGGTCTGCAAATTTTAGAGGCTTGCCACTTAAAGTGGAAATGGAGTAATATCTCATCTACTTAAAATAATGTCAACATACGCATAACGAAGGTGTAAGCAGCTATTAACAGGTTATCAATCATATGGAAATTTGATCTCTTTGATAAAATAAAACAGGATTTCTTCCAAGCTGTGGTTGTGGTAATACTACTGTATAGGTGCACCACATGGACGCTAAAAAAACGCATGGAGAAAAGGCTGGATAGAAACTACAAAAGGGTGCTACGTACTCTTTTGAACAAACCCTAGAAGCAACACCACACAAAACAGCAGCTGTACAGCCTCCTGCCTCCAATCTCCCAAACCATCCAAGCAAGACGAACGATACATGCTGGGCCCTCCCTGAGAAGTAAAGACGAGCTCATGAGTGACGTTCTCTATAAACTCCTACTCATGGATGTGCCAATGTTAATCGACCAGCAAAGACTTACATTCATCAGTTCTGTGCGGACACTGGATGCAGTCTGTATGACCAATCGGAAGTGATAAGGGTGGATAGCGAGAGAGAGAGAGGTGGGAAATTCGTGCTGATAATGACATTATTATTCTTTCAGAAAATTTAGAGTTTTGTAAAGGAATATTTTTTTAGATATGAAATGAATGTCATTTAAGATATTTATCGATTTGAATATTTTTAAAGTATTTACTCTAACTAAACCGAGCCATTGACATAAGGGTTAGAATGTTCGCTTATGGTCTGCGAGACAGGGGTTCAATCCCAGGTTGAGTCATACCAAAAACTCAAAAAATGGTACTTGATGCCGCCTTGCTTAACACTCAACATTATAAGATACGTATCAAGGGTAAAGTGAAGCAATCTATGAAATGGAGTAGCGCCCTCATGTATTGTCACTCTCGTCTACGGTCGCCAACTTTACTTTTTTGACTCTAACTAATACTATATAATTATTTTATATCTCCATCTTTAAAAACCACCCATAAACCTAATTAATGCTTAATTAAATATGAATGATTATTTATCAAGACGAATAATTTTCTGCGTGTCGGGGAGACAGGATAAAAAACAGTCAAAGTACAATTTAACCCTTTTTGTCGAGTCAAAAGCCATCTCGTACATTCATGACATGATGAATACGTGGATTTTGGTGAATCATTTACCTTGGAGAAGAATACTCTAATTTACAAAAAATAAAACTTGCAGTGAAACTTTTGTTTAAACATTCATCTTAGAGAAGGACATTCTGAAGTAAAACCCAAAGCTTCAATGATATCCAAAATGTTGAAGCTGGGTGAGTGGGATTGATTCAGTGTACCGTCTTTCCTCGTGATAAAATGTTTCAGTCATGGTATTGCTTGATAACATGGGATTGTTGCAAAATAATGACATGCAATGGGCATACTCGAATTCGAGTTTCCAGCCATCATATATACGTGAAGAGCATACTATACTTGGGACTTTATTGCGTTGGGAGTACGTGCACAAGGATGATTGTTTTCTTTAAACGTCGATCGCCTTGTGAGAGGCAAAGAAAACAGTGACACTAGTCTTCGGAACATTCGTAGAACTTTTATCATTTTTTGAGACCAGTTAAGAGTAAGGATTGAGAATCTTCAGGCTAACTGTATTGACGAAAAGCAATTTCAATTAACTATTAATTCTAATCTCGGATAGAACATCTATAGTTTCGTATCTTTGGGCTGTTCTTTATTTCCCGGGTAACAAGTCACTTTCTCTGCCGGTCTCTGAGAGAGACTCTCTATCCAACACATGAGGAGAGAGGCTCTATTTTGAGACAGAACATGTTATAACTTCTCTCCATGTGTCTTCGATTAACACCGGCACTTCTTTAACTAGTACCCGACGAAATCGGGGTCATTGTCTGGTTATTACATCTGCTGTTTCTGATGATAATTAATTCCGGTGACATTTATTGGTTGTTTGGTTAATTGAGAGATTTTAAAGACATGTTAGCCAGTCTAGGTTTATTTCAGGTTTAGGAATACGGTTCACTGTACGTTCATAGATGTATTGATAATGTTGTTGTTTCATAAATAGATATTTTGCAGACTATCCTTTCGAATATGAATAATTTATTTAACCTATAGATTTATTTAACCTATAGATTTATTTAACCCATAGATTTATTTAACCTATAGATTTATTTAACCTATAGATTTATTTAACCTATAGATTAGAGTAGCAGTGCCTTACATGTACTGCTACACCTGTTCAGAGTGGGCCTGAGAGTAATGATATACCCCAAAGCTCCAGAACTGGAACCTCATCATCAGATGCAGTTGTCATACTCAGAACACCTCTTTTTGCGGGGGTGTTGGTCTTACCCTTCTGCAAGATGTACAGTCAGCATGTTTGAAATGGTCGGTGACATCGAGTCATTTCATTCTACTTTGAATTTATATTTTTAAAAAGCTCCAAAAAAATCGTAACAAAGAAACGGCTACTTCTTGATTTTAATTTGATTCTATAAAAATTGAAATTAAAATTAAAAAACACCATATTGTTTCAAGTTCTCTTTTACTCCAAGTGGATATTATATAAACAAATTCGATCATTTTGAACCTAATCGTGATATTATTACTAATCTCATCGTCATTGTTGTTTTTATTTTATTTGGCCATCGTTAAATATGTTTATTTCCTGATTGTCTTCGGGCAACGAATAAGGCAAAATCGGTATTTACATGCTGCGTAATTGTGACGGGAAACTCTTTTCGCCTGCCAATTCAGAGGAGAAGCTTTTTGATAGATTGCCAACCTAATGATCTGGTTTTAGGGCTTTGCTTCCATATCACTCACACCACCTCTCTCTCGTTCTCTCTCGTTCTCTCTCTCTCTCTCTCTCTCTCTCTCTGATGAGAGTATTTCATATATAAATACATAAATCTCAGCATTATATATGCATTTTGCACGTAATCTCAGTTCCTTATACACACACACACACACACACACACACACATATATATATATATGATAGTTATCACGTTTTCAATTAAGGTCCTGTATTGTCAGACTAACTACAATTTGGGCTCTTCTTACGATTCATTTTTGTCCAAGACTTTCTTCAAAATTCTAAACGTATATTTGCAGAGGCGTTCGATGAACCTCGGTTATAATACATATATTACAAAAAGCTAGAAAAAATGACACATTAAAGCGCGATTTCTATTCGAGCAATACACTTCAAATGCTTTAACTTAGAAAATAAAACAAGTTCTACTTCAATTAATACCTAAATTATGGGGTCTGTATTAACGCTTAAATCATTTTTATATCATTCAAATTTTTCATATGGGAGTAGACATGAAATGCTAATTAGATTCCTAGGTTTCTACCAAAATAGAAGCATTAATACCTTCATGGTCATTTGTTAAAACCGGAACCCAACAGCTTTACGAGTCGTCTAGGGAATAAATAAACACTGACAAAGCTTCTCACATAATTACTGAATATATCTTAATAAATAAATACTCGGAGTTGTTTACTTTACAACAAACTTAGGCGATAACATCTTTTATGACATTTGAAAAGAAAAGCATTTCTCTCAGTAGTAGTAGTAGTAGTAGTAGTAGTAGTAAAAGCATCAACCAATCAGCCTACACATGTCAGCTGCAATTAACAAGGAAAAGTATATATACTTGAAAAGAAGTCGCGTCTGGCATAACATGGTTCTTATCAGAAAAAAAAACATTTTTTCGCATATATATATATATATATGTACGTGGTGCCTTCAATAAGCTTCCAGACTTTTTTGTGCAGGCATTTAAAATTGTGCAGGCATTTAAAATTGCTATACATCTTATGAGATGACTGACCAATTTTTAGGATTTCAGGTTCAAATGAACAGCTACAGCAGCAATTGGAATACACCCTACTAAAGCCTGATTGTCACAGCTGGTGAGTTTCAAAAATGCAATCTGGACATGAGGACACTTTAGAAGAACGATATGCAATAAAATTCTGTTTTAAACTTGGAAAAATGCCACAGAAACGTATGGAATGCTTTCATGAATCAAGCATCAGTTTTTGAGTGGCATAAGAGATTAAAGGAAGACAGGGAGTCTGTGAGGGATGATGAGAGATGTGGAAGGAGTAAAGAAGTCAATACAAAGGCCAAAGGGCTAAGGTTAGGGTTATTATGTTGAGGTTTTAAGGGAGTTCAGGAAAAGATTCCGTCGGAAAAGGCCAGCACTCTTCAAATCGGGTCAATGGCATTTCCACCAGGACAATTCACCAGTTCACAACTCTAAGATGGGCATCAAAACAGTTCCGCAGCCTCCCTATAGTCCAGACGTTGCTCCCTGTGGCTTTTGGTTATTCCCTAAGCTCAGAGGCTGACGTTATGAGACAATTGAGGAGATGAAAGAGGCAGTGACGAAGGTCATTGACACGCTCACACAGGAGGACTTCCATGTGGCCTTCCAGAAGTTGTTGGAACGGTCAAACAAGTGCATTGCAGCCGGAGGAGATTACTTCGAAGGGGACTAGAGTTTCATGTGTGTACTATCAATAAAAGTGCCCATACGAAAAAAATCTGGAAACCTATTTAATGATCCTCGTATATATATATATATATATATATATATATATATATATATATACTAATCTAATATCTACCAGTATTCACGGTACCAGAAAAAAACAAAAAAACCCTGGCCAGGAACAAGAGATAAAAATATCTCGAATCACCGCCCAGAGGAAAAAGAAAAAAGTTTTTTGGGTAAAAAAGAAAGAAAAGACCAACCTCGTCCGACTCCTTGAAAAAAATCAAGGGGTACTTAGTCAGTGGTCAAAAGAAAACCAAAAAACCCTCCGCGAATGCTGCAATGCTACAATTACTAAAGTGCTCAACATAAAACAATGGAGCCAATTATAGAATTAACTTAAATCACGAGTCGAAAATCTTCTACTAAAGTTTCACCTTAACGGATCATCAGGAAGTTTACCCTCGACTAAATTCTAAGGAGAAATTGCTTTGCTTTATTCACCAAAAACCCCCACCTATCCTAGAATTTGCATTAAAAAAAAAAAAAAACTAAAATAAAATAAAGTTAAAAAAAAACAAACTCTATAACCTATTCCTAATTATATAGTAACCACGCCCTTTTGTGTTTACAACTATTTAACACCTCCGATCTTTTGTTTAGCATATTCTTGCTTTTACAATTTGCTATTACCAATTTTTCCTCCATACAAAGATTACAGGTTCTATTACCTGCCCTATATTTGCGGCATTTCTTTATTACTTCCCATTTCATTATAGGATCTACTCCTTGTTTTTCCTTAAGTTCCCACACATAACTAGATAAAGCAGTGCTATACCTATACTTCTCGTGCGAGAAACTTGTTCTATAGTTATAGTACCTAGTTTTAAAATCCCCTTGGGTCGACCCAAAATATATCTTTTTATCTCTCTTATTATTCGAATCACTATATACTTCTACTTTATACACTACACACTCCTGCTTACACTTGCTTTCGAGAGGACACCTAACCTTATCCCTACAGTTGCATTTGTCAATCACCTTATGCTTCTTTGTACCTAATTTAGCTATATTACTCCTATTTATTATTCCATTAATGTTTGGCATGCAACTGTAACTTAATTTAATACAATTCTTATTAAATATCTTATGTAATTGGCTCCCACTAGGGAAGTTTCTTTTTAATATCTTGAAGAACTCCTTTCCCAAGTTATTAACTACTTCCATGTTGTAAGGGGGATTAAACCATAAAATTTTTCTAGGTCTATTTCTCCTACCTTGTGTTCCAATTCTATCCCTATTCTTGTATTCTAAATTGGCCCTATATCCGTCATTTTTTAGAGCCTCCTCATATTCCTGCTTAGTTCGTTCAAAATTTTTCCCTGTTGGAGGAGTTATTAGATAATATATGCTCTATTCCCTTAGGTACATGTTTAAACACCTGTATTGGGTGATTAGATCCCCTGTTTACATAACGCAGATCCTGGTTCCTTTTTCTAAATGGAGATACTGTTCCACTATATAAGTTTAAAGTAATATCAAGATAATCAGTTATTTTTAAATCTGTTGTTACATCTAACCTAAATCCAAAGTCCTCAAACAGCTTATACAATTTTTTTCTAATCCCATCACACTTCTTCGGTGTACTTTTATCCACTATAATCAGTCCGTCGTCTCGGTAAAGTCCATGGTTATTAGGGTCCATAATCTTGGAAGTAGTTAAACATGGAAGTAGTTAATAACTTGGGAAAGGAGTTCTTCAAGATATTAAAAAGAAACTTCCCTAGTGGGAGCCAATTACATAAGATATTTAATAAGAATTGTATTAAATTAAGTTACAGTTGCATGCCAAACATTAATGGAATAATAAATAGGAGTAATATAGCTAAATTAGGTACAAAGAAGCATAAGGTGATTGACAAATGCAACTGTAGGGATAAGGTTAGGTGTCCTCTCGAAAGCAAGTGTAAGCAGGAGTGTGTAGTGTATAAAGTAGAAGTATATAGTGATTCGAATAATAAGAGAGATAAAAAGATATATTTTGGGTCGACCCAAGGGGATTTTAAAACTAGGTACTATAACTATAGAACAAGTTTCTCGCACGAGAAGTATAGGTATAGCACTGCTTTATCTAGTTATGTGTGGGAACTTAAGGAAAAACAAGGAGTAGATCCTATAATGAAATGGGAAGTAATAAAGAAATGCCGCAAATATAGGGCAGGTAATAGAACCTGTAATCTTTGTATGGAGGAAAAATTGGTAATAGCAAATTGTAAAAGCAAGAATATGCTAAACAAAAGATCGGAGGTGTTAAATAGTTGTAAACACAAAAGGGCGTGGTTACTATATAATTAGGAATAGGTTATAGAGTTTGTTTTTTTTTAACTTTATTTTATTTTAGTTTTTTTTTTTTTTAATGCAAATTCTAGGATAGGTGGGGGTTTTTGGTGAATAAAGCAAAGCAATTTCTCCTTAGAATTTAGTCGAGGGTAAACTTCCTGATGATCCGTTAAGGTGAAACTTTAGTAGAAGATTTTCGACTAGTGATTTAAGTTAATTATATATATATATATATATATATATATATATAAGACCTAACTCTACATAGACAATTTGTCAACTTTTAAAAATATCGACTTTGTATGGTTTTAGACAACTATCCAATTTACAATATAAATACTATATCGAAACGATCACAAACTTCCCAACATGTATATACACTCTACCTACTGACCTACACCACATATTAACCCACTCTTAATTTTGTCTCCGATCTCGAAAACTCGATCCCAGTGCCCAATTTCTATTAGGATTTGTATCGTTTCTTCGATTTACTTTATAGAAAAGTATCATAAAACGACAATGCAACAAAAACATCTTATCAGTTAATTAAGAATTTCTAATATTTATATTTTCAGGAAATTATGACAGAAAATGAAAAAAAATCATTCTTCATTTTCCACGTAAAGCATACTTTATACTTTAAGGTAGGTAGATACTACATTATGACGTTTTTAACGTATATCTAATATGCATATAATTAATTTGTTGTGCTAATTGTTTCTGATATCTATAAAATCAAAATGTATCGATATTGAAGTTTTGAGTGTTTTAATTTTTAAATTTTGAATTTGAATGAAGACGTACCCACAGCGGACTAACTTATTGAATAAGCGATGATGTCTTTATATCTTGACAACTTTTGACACGTCGAGATATGTCGGTACCAAAAATCCATGAATCAGTCTCGATACTTTCTGAACAAAAATTTTTTTCTCGAATCAAAGGATTCAGTTTCGGTTTCTTAAATGACATATCAACCTTTGTGTGCTACTCAATGCCAAAGTCATCTCTGAAGAAGGACTGTAGTAAACAAAAGATTTTGACAGTGCATACTCACCACACCTAGCTCCATGCAACTTTTTCTTCTTTCCTTAAGTTCGCCCAAGGGTGAGGGATTTTAGAATGTGGAGGACTTTAAAGTTATACGATGGTGTGGGCTCATTCCATATTTAAAAAAAGGAGTTTTAAAGGAGTTTTGTCTAATGGAAAAGCCACTTGGACAAGACTGTTTAATGACAAGGGGACAATAACGTTTTCATTTTTATCTTGGTAAATACAGTTCCAGCCTTGATGCTTTTTGAATATATCTCGTAAGAGACCCGCATGAAATGTACGTATCTATCTCATATAAAGTGAAACTTTAGTTTAACAAGGAATATTTAGGATTTTGCTCCAAATGACAACCTTTTGAATCACTCGAAAATATTACAAAAGGTTTTTACCGATATTTGAAATACCGGATGTTTTTGTTTTTTGTCATTTTTTTTTTGTTGCTGTCTTTTTGTTGTTGTTGTTGTTGTTGTTGTTGTTGTTGTTGTTGTTGTTTTGTTGTTGTTTTGTTTTGTGTTTTTTTGTTTTTGCTTTTGTTTTTTTGGGGGGGGTCTGGTGCGGTGTAAATAAAAGGGGGAACTGTGATTTAAGCGTCTGAAAATTAGTGTTGCAAAATTGTGTTATATAATGTCTTCCCAAACAGCGTAAGAGTAATCGATACCTGACGAGTCAAGGTTCGATTCCCGGCCATGTGAATCTATGGGAATTAACAATGTGATTGGCTGTGTGAATAAAAGAATCAGTTCTGTTTTTGTTTCTTTAAGTAGAGTCGCATTTTAGACGCCAAGGGAAACAGAGTTATATTTTGAGGTTTAAGCGATGTCACACTACCTCTCCATTGAAGTGAGCGACGATTTATAAAAGAATGAATCTTTCTACTATAGACTGAACAAAAACCACCTCACATCTTTCTTTTTATGAGACTAATCCAAAAAGAATTTGTAAAATCCAAAATAAACGAGAATAGGTTTTTGTAACATCGTGGTTGTCTGTTCTTTGTCATTGAGATCGACTGACAACCAGCTTCGTCTCCTAAACCTTTCTTCAACCATCATTGAGTTCTATACCACGTAGCACTGGGCTCTCATAAGCCTATAGGAGTCAATGGTATCTCTGAATATGCATGAAGTTCGACGAGCAGCTTATTGCATTTCATGCACATTCAGAGATACCCGTCTCTTACCCACTCAGCATTAAAATGACGTCATAAACCCTACAGATTTTATGACAGTTGTCAATTCAGGATTTTTTACACAATCCGATTCAGTGATGAGATACTGTTCCCACGCCAGGAAAAAGTGCTGGAAGTCTTCAACTGACACTACCTTCAATTGAGCCATCACGATCTGCTACATGTTCGCAACAATTCCCAAATTTTGAGCTCGGAGCAATGTTTGGATTTTAAAGAACAAATGATGAATACAGGAAGATAAGGTACGACAAGAATATCTTTAAGGTAAAAAGCTTGTTCAAAGAGATAGTCTAAAAAGAAATTAAACCATTTTTTGTTTTGTTTTGTTTTTTTGCTTTTTTTTCGTTTTGTTTTGTTTTTTGTTTTTTTGTTTGTTTGGGGTTTTTTTCTTTTTTAGGGAAGGGCTCCAGTTTGCAACTCTGATTGAAAATCAGTTTCTAAATGTTGATCCTCATCAGTCGTTATCACCGTTGATTGAGACGCGGACTGCGTCATCCACAATTTGAACTCGACTCCCCCAGTCTATTTCCTTACGACGATAACTGTTACTTGACTCGCGTCTCCATAGTTTAGACTATTTTAATAGCACATAATTGTGTTGTCTGCATTCATTCAAATTTGTAGTCGTGTAACGTCGAATTAGTGTATGCATGATATGTTTAGTTCATATCATCGACTCTTCTCAATTAGCATAAGCCAGGAAAATTTGTATATCTACAAGAATAATACAGTAAATATGGCTATACAGTGAATATAATTCCAACTGAATTAGAAAGTCAAAGGTTTATGGCTTATTCAACTTTCACATACCTGACTAAAATTTTAAAACCTATATTTGTTAAGAGGCCTCAATATCAGTCAGACGCTGCATCCTAAGACCGAAAGAATATCTGGTAGTTTCCATATGCACAGCAGCAAAATTCTAGATGGAACCATATCATATACGTACTCCTACCCCCGGCAAAAAAATATGGACTTAGAGGATGTTGACTTCCATTTATTTTTTATTTATTGCCCACTCTAACTTTTTTTTTTCGATTTATGTTTTTATACAGATAAAATTCAAAACATTTTTGATTTAATAACTAAATTGACTATTGCTTCAAAAATATACTTTAAACAAACTAGAACACGCTGTCGGTAGAGCTTAGAATACGCTGACTGAATTACCTGCAGAAGAGTAATACCCCCCCCACACACACACACACAACAAAAAGAGGATTTCTGGGTATGACTCTGAACAACATCTAAGGATGAAGTTTCATTTCAGGAGATAAGGAAAGTATGGAGTACCCCGTCCATTGTCATTACTCCCAGGTTCACTCTGACCTGGATTTGTAGTACTTGTTAGGATCCCATCTATCGGTCAAATAGGACAGAAAATTATTCATATTCAATAGGATCGTTTGCAAAAAAATCTTCAAAACAAATGCACAAGAAATATAAATATAAACATACAATGAACGCGATTCTCTAACCTCTTTGTGTAGAATGAGTCTAGACGGGTTGACATGCTGTCGTTCTTGTCGTGCCTTATCTTTATTTCATTAGTATCAATCAAACAAACCAAATTAAATTATCTAAATTGATTGAATAATTTTCCATGTTATACACAGCAAAATATTATGGAAAAATTATGAAATTCGTCAATAAAAAAAATAGACTCAATAATTAGTTGCTCCTTGAGCTTTTATGATTGCCACAATTCGTTCAGGTATAAATTTCAATAATTCAAAGCAACATGGTTCCAACTTTCCCGAATGATAATTAATAGATTTTCTTTGGTGGATGCGGCCTTCTTATGGAGCATTAATTCCACCATAAACTTTCAATTGGATTTTAATCCGGACTTTTTGCTAGCTATGTCATTGATTCTATGTGCTAACCTCTCAGCTCTGTGACAAGATTATTATCCGAAAAATAAATTATTTATTACCAAACTATTTTATATCGATGAAATGAGCCATTTGCTTTAAATGGCATACAACTTCATATCATGAATGACTTGTAAATAGACTTATTTTCTTCTGGTTATCATCGGTTTCATTTGAACGGTACCAGTCAATAATTTCAACATCATCTCCTTGGCCAATGCAGATTTATTCATCCAATTCTTCGCTCGCCATGATTGTTTCTCTATTGCCCACTCTAACTTTTTTTTCGGTTTATGTTTTAGTACAGATTCACATTTTGCTTTTCTCTAAGTAAACCCAATTTCATTCTGCTGATTTTGATAGATATTTCACAAACATTGATTCCTATTTTGATCCGTTTGTTTTTCATTTTTGTTGTACATTTTTCGATTTTCAAAGTATATTCCTTTCAGTTTTCTTTCCTGACGCTTTGATGTCTTCCGTGGTCTATCAGTATGTTTTCCTTTTAGTAACCACCATAGAACTTTGAAAAAACGAAAGAATCTGAAAGAAAAAATAAAGAGATATCAAAACTTGGTGTTTTAAATAGTTCCACAGGGGATTCTGCAGCAGTGAATGGTATCACTCATAAATAAGAAGCCACTAACCATTTTTTATTAAAAGTTAATGTTTTCTAAGCCTTAGCAGGATTTGATCATTTCGAGTGAAACATTATACAATCAAAACAGATATTTTTTTTTATCAACCCCTAAATCCTTGAAACTCCGAAAACAAAAATAAAATCGTATAAATATGAGATCAACTTAGTTTTGGACTGCTACGTATTCATATTTTGGGTTACATCGTTTTGGTATTGAATAATACCTAATGATATCCATTTTTATTGAATAATATTTCGCTAGATATGATAACATCTTTGGCTTGGAAGAAAATTAACTTTCTTTAACAATTAATGGTAGTTTTTATATACTACGACAAGCTTCTACGTCAAATGTACGTATTAATTTTCCTTGATTTTTTCTTTTTTTATTAATGTTATGTGTAAATATGTTTCTTTACTCACTGAAATTCACAAGGAGGGTAGGTCAAGAGTTAAAATTTCGCGCTATACTTGAAAAATTTGCGGAAACAGTTGAAAATTATTCATTTACAAACTGCAGCTATTTCAAAGACCGAAACAGAAATACGACGTGATCTCAACACGAAAATGCTGGGACTTTTTGAAGATGAACATGGTTTTATAGCGCTTCTTATCTTCAGTAATGGCTCGGCTGTGAGTTGCAGTAATAAATTTCAAGTGCTTCACTCCAAAACTGTGTCAATGTCTTCAATAGTCTTTTTATATACATTTTAGAAAGCGTCTATTTCTCTTGTAAATACCCTATATTTAATTCGCTGTGTGTGTGTGTGTGTGTGTGTGTGTGTGTGTGTGTGTGTGTGTGTGTGTGTGTGTGTGTGTGTGTGTGTGTGTGTGTGTGTATCTATTAATCTTCCCTCATCCGGTCCACAGTTAAAATATAGGATTTATCAAGCATTATCTTCATAGCCTCACTTCTGTCCAATCCGTTTCCATTCATAAAACGAGTTCCCGTTGTAGATGATCATCTTGCCTCCCAGCCTTTTTGTGGCTTCCTTTCTTATTCGTCCACTTTCCAAGTCAATATTTGAATCGTGTTTTCTTGGCAGGTCGTACAGTTATGAGGCGTCCAGTTGGATCAAACCAAGCAAAGAAAGAAGACGTATGGAAAGTGAACCAAGATAATAATAAAAAAAAAAGTACAAGTAATTGGAAATAAGTAAGAGAAACGAAAAACAGGAAGAGTAATAAGTTGGGACAAAGGCTAGAAAGGAAATAGTAATTTAAAAAAAAAGAAAGCGAGAATGCTGCGAAAGAGAGAGGAAAATGAAAGAAAATTATGTGCGAGAAGTTGGATAAAAACAGAGAGTAATCAAAGCGAAAGATTTTTAAAAAGGGGTAAAAAAAAATAAGGGAAGAGAGGGTGAAAGAAGAAAAGAAACTAAGGATAGAGAAACAAGTATAAAAGCAATTAAAATGCGACTGAAATCAATTTGTTTGTTTTTTGCTTCTTTTTTTTTTCATGGTTTTTTGTTGTTTTGTTTTTTTGTTTTTTGTTTTTTTTTGTTTTAGTTTTGTTTTTTGTTTTTTGTTCCCTTTTCATTTCCTCTGACTTTATTTGTGAAATTAGATTTTTGCCAAAAATGGAAATGTTTTATCCGCTGCGCAAAATATATGGATAGAAATTGCAAAGTAAACGATTTTTATGAAAAGAAAAGTTTGTAAAATCCTTGTTATAAAAAACTGTTTAGTAAAAGGAATTACCGATAAAATGTCAGTAAAACTGAATGTCCGTTTTAACCAATGGATGTTATTCATTTGGTAAAGTGTTCTTTGCTGACAATCAAGAAATACAAGTTCTTTATGCTCCACGTGTTCACAGCATTTATCAAATTTCGTTATGGTAAATCCATACAGTCAATTTGAAGAGATCCACAATTTCGTTAAAATCAAAATTCCTTATATATGAATTTGTTATAACGACGAATTATGAATTCTTTGCGCTTCGCTATGAGGTTCATGAACACATTTTGGAAACTCTTGCTTCTAGGAGTTCAATTCTCACTGTCACTTTGCATTAAACTAAGCTCAATTTAATTGGGGGACACACTTAATGTAATGGTTATCGTCTTTGGATATAAAATCGGCGACTTGCATGAGGCTGTTTGCATTTCACTTCGCGTTACTACCCATGAAAGAGGCATGAACCCATATCTTCTCCCGCTAGATATGGGTAAATAGAAGGGTAGACTGAGTTCTTTAGCTTTGGTTTGGCAACCAGTCTAAGAGAAGGAAAACTCGAATTTGAACCACAGTACCCCGCTTAAAATTGACTTTATGTCACACCCTGTCAGTGACGGAGGGTTTAGGTACATACAGATTTAAGTGAGAGTTATCTCACCTTGAGGTAATGGTTAACGAGTTCATCTAGCATAGAATTACAACAGTACAGTGAGTTCGGCACTCATTGGGTGCTCAACAGTTTTGGTCTTGTGCCAGACTAAGCTTAAGTTGCCTTACCGTAGTCATTTACCAAGCTTAGCTTTGACTGGTACAAGGCTAAAAGCATGGAACCCTGAGTCAGACTCAATCTCACGAGCAATGGCCTATAACTTAATTGGTGAACTGTTGCACCACGGGAAGCGTCTCCGGCAGTAAATTCATGACTAAGGAATACATCTATCATACTATTATTACTACGCAATAAACTCGACACTCATCAAGTATTTTGCAAGCACGACCTTGTGCCAAACTAAGCTCAACTTTTTAAATACCTATAGATTTATGTTTATTTGTATCTTAGTCCATAGAATTGCGTAAATCAATTTTAAAAAGTTGAATAAGATTTGGAAAGTGTGAAGTACCCCTTCATTACCATTACTCCCAGGTCCACTGTGAACTGAAGAGTTAGGGTGCCATTTATGGGACCAATAGATCTGTTTGAAAACTATGAATATTTGACAGGAATAATTGAAACCATATTTGTGTAAACAAATGTTTATGATTAAATAGGAATAGCTACTTGAAGGCATATAATTGTGTATAAATTATTTGTATTAGAAAGGGATACTTAAAACCGTACGACTGTTGGTAAATTATTTTTATTAGATAGGGATTCTTGATATCACATGTCAAACGAATAATTGTAGACATGGGAAAGGTGCAGTTTCTTTTAAATTGCTATGAAACATTAAAAATATATATAGTTATATATATATATATATATATATATATAGCTATCAAGCATTTAGAAATGAATCATATTTTGACAGCAAATAACCAAGAATGAAATTATATGCCTTTAAACAAACCAAGAAAATTCTCATTATAATACCATCCTCATTGCAAAACAAAAATGAAAGACTTAAGATCTCTTCTTAGCTATAAAGATTGTAAAAAATATAGCCACTTTTGGTTTAAAGGACAGCTTGATTACGTCGAACTATGAGTTAAGTTTATTTTAAGATACGCTTAGTGGTTATCAACTGACCTTATGTCACACCCTGTTGTTGATACTAATATCAACTTGTCAGATTCATCGATCATTAGTTTTGACGTTGAAATGTTTTATTTTGTTTTTTTATCTCTCGCTATACAGATCAGTTTCTATAACGTTTTTGGCTTGCAACTTTCAGACCATATCTTTTTCAATCCCAAACATTTCTAGTTCTTTGAAACTTACAAAGGATTTTTTGAATATTACTTCTTACAATCGCAAGTTCCATAGTAATGGTTCTTAGGCATTACTATTGTAATTTTCCATTGACACTTTCACACTTGTTGTAATGTATGAAAGCAGAAACTGAAAGCAGTGTTACCATTATACTTTTCGAAAAATCACTAGTGACATGAAAAAAATGGCGATGGAACCGTTAAATTAAATATGAAAATTAGATATGAAAAGGTCGAAACTGTTCCATGGATAATTCTGATTCCAACTTATTTTTTCTGCGTTCGACCGCAGGTCAACATTTTTTTTAACTCCACAAACGTTAGATAAGCAGATTTCGTAATAAATGAATTCTTTCAGTGATTCCTAACATAAAGTTAGCGGGTTTCGATCCCAGCTTGAAGCGTTCAACGTGTCTAGCAACACTGAAGAGCTGTAATACAACGAAACAGTCTGTCCGTGAATGACAATATATACACTCGCCTCCTGTGGGTTGAGCATTCTGGCGAAGGAATTAAAGGCTGCCACCCGCGTAATGCAAAGCTCTTCGAACGAATTGAGCACTCCGGTATCCGATAGCGTAAAATGTAAACCAACAAAAGTTGATACAAAATGCGCTGACGTAGGTCGCCGAAACAACTCAGCGGTAAAAGTTATCTGACTAAGGTAAGTTGGGTGGGTTTTGATCCCAGCTTAAAGCGTCCAACGTCTCTATCCACACTTAAGAGCTGTGATACAACGAAACGATCTGCTTGTGGATGATAATATATATATATATATATATATATATATATAAAGTACTGTCGGTGTAGCGTATGTATTAGTCTGGAAAATGTTGTCTGATCAAAGTGTCTGTTGTTGGTCTCATAAAAATCTCTCTCTCTCTCTCTCTCTCTCTCTCACTCTCTCTCTCTCTCTCTCTCTCTCGTGTTTAATGTGTTTTCTTAGTCTTGGACGGAGGGTGTTTCAAAATAGCAGTGACTTGACCGGATTGTTTATTTATGTGGATTTTTTACAGTGTTATTTTCAAGAGACGGTCTTTTTAAATCAATCGTGATTTATTGTCGGGTTTATTTGTGTGCATAAAGTCTTTATGGTTGTCACAGTTCTTATTCTTTCCAAGACGAGTGATTAAATTTCATATTAAATCCAAATGGTACATCTTTAGACTTTTTATCTATGTCCTGTTTTTTATATCTTTTCTTCTTTTATTTATCTTTTTTCTTTTTCTTTTTCTTTTTCTTTTTTTATTCCTTATTGATTTCATATTCGTATCTTTTTTTAATTCTTTCTATGATTGTGAAGTTTGCTTCTTTGTGACAATTTGTGAAGAAGTGTTGTCCGTCTAATATCAAATTGTTCTGATCCATAGATTTGATCCTGTGTTAGTAGTTATTTAGTCTAAAACAAAACAGTCATTCGGACTTGATACCATGTTATTTTTAGCGGTGGGTGCATTCAAGAAAATCATATACTTGCTTCCACAAGGTGTAGCAGGAAAAAGGAGAGGGTTTAGAGTCAAATGGTTCAGACATTTTTGATCGTAGGAAAGTGGAAATAATTTTAGTGGGCTGACGGGAAATGAATAGGGAAAAAGGTGGAGGGGAAGGGGTTTGGGCATATCCTGTTTCGCCGAAGACATTGACTATAATGGGTGGGAAGGGAGCGAAGAAGGGGAAAAAGAAAGGGAAGAGGAAAGAATCCTCAAAAGAATGGTGGTACAGAAAAGAGAAAATATTCCTTCATTTTTATCCATTTTCGATCTTGATATTGTTTTCGTGTAGTATGATGTTCGTCAGGTATGGTGAAATCTGATAAAAGCCAATTATTTGCCCTGTTTTGATTTTGTTGGTGTGGTAGGAGTAGATAATGTGTGTAATCGTTTTTGTTTGTGGGTTTGTTGAAGAGATCAAAGAAAAACTAAACAATGTTGAACCCTTAAATAACACCGTACTTTTCCAGGACATCCTAATAATTAAATCTCATGACATTTTAACTTTTAAAGTCTACCGCATACCCACAAACAAAAACGATTACATATATTTCTACTCCCTTCACAACAACAAGATCAAAACAGGCCAATATTTTACCATAGAGCACTCAGATGAAGAATTTGAGTTCATCAAACACTCCCTCAAAAACCGAAAATACCCAAAATCAAGTATTTTGCAAAATGTTTCATATTAAACGCTAAAAAAAGCTTTTTAAAATACACTCATCAAATAAATCTAAGAAAAACAAACCCCACTACTCCCATCACCCACAGACCTATCTCTCTACCCACTAACACAAATAGCAAAGCACTCTAACGACAAACTGACCAAATTAGGAATATAAATCTTACAAACCACATCACAAACCATTAAAAACCTCACAAACATCTCAAAATGTACCAATTACGAAACCACTTCTTACGCGGGCATATACTTTATCCCATGCAAAGATTTCAACAAATATTACATTTGCGAAACCCACCGCAATCTAGAAAAAAAGAATCTACGAACACAATCGATCAATCAAAACAAATAACGATCAAAACGCTTTTTTCTCCCACACAAACACACGTTCAATTTTCCCAAACCACTCTAATCAAACCCATACATTGTAAAAAATCCCGCAGACTAATAGAATCTACAATCATTTCCAAAACAAACCATATAAAACAACACCCAGGATTTTATCATACTTCACTAAACCTGGCGAACATATTACAACACGAAAACAATATCAAAATTGAAAATGGATAAAAAGGTTGCGACACATCATCAGATTTACACCAGGTGTAGATACATTTCCCGCGAGCCTTGCTTCTTTGTACTTCTTTCGCTGGAAACTGATACAAGGCCATCTTACAACCCGGGACCGCCGCCGCCGCCTCTACTCCGGGCTAGCGCCCAAAACGGCATGACAACTAACTGCCTAAAGCTGATTCGGCTGATTGACTGTTCTCTCTCGTGGTCGAAAACTTCTGTCGTTTTATATTTTCGGACCCCTACGTGCGCTTCCAATGCAATTCACGAGGCATTTCCACTGTCTTTTGCTTACCTTGAGAGACAACTGCACATCCTGTTTGAAATCCACAAATTAACCGACCTGTCAAAGGACAATATGTAACAATGCGTGCTTCATGATACAATGGAAATAAATAATACTTTTAATTTAATAAAGGAAGATATTTTCAATTTTTTACGGAATAACTTTATTCAGCAATACAAGGCTTGCATGTATGTATACATTTATGAGTGTGTGTGTGAGAGAGAGAGAGAGAGAGATAAACAAATGTGATGAAACAAAGAAGAACATTTTTCTATAATTACTTTCGTAGCCGTCTCGTCTACGATACCTAAAATACCAGGTTTAGCAAAAGCACTGAGTCACCCGTGATGTCAGACAACAAAACGTTGTACATACGTCATGAGTGAACTTCTGTTATGAACACATGCACTATTTTTCAAAAGGAGTTAATTCTGCTTGCCTTTTGGGGACAAAATTATTATCACAGGATAAAATATATTATATTTAAAAGTTCCTCTTCAAAGTATAATGAAATATCTCATTATTAATTATGTTTAACAAGGGAACTTCCTGTGTACAGAAATATCTCACTCGACCAGCAGTGTAGCAGCAGATAATGCTATATAAACACAGCAGGCAATACCAAAAGTCACACAGCAGCCGGGCTTCGGCTCGGCACTTGGCGAACGCCCCGGGGCCTGTTCTGGACTTCGGTCCGGAGCGTGGCCCTGGAAAAGGAACAATGGCAGACTTGGGGCCTTTAATTAGGCACCTAGTTTCGACTAGGCTACCTTCGGGTGGGCAAGCTGCATTTTTGTCTCCTTTGTCCCCCTTGGACGGCACTAGACCATGCGTCTAGTTTAAGCCGCAAACTGGCATACGTGCCCGGACCCACATTTCGGTTCGTGAAACTGCTTGCCTCATCAGGCTCACATTGCACTAAGTGAGCCGATGAGCAGCACAGACAAGCAGGGTTCGAGTCTCGATTCGTTCCCGACCTCCCCTCCCCTTTATCCCCACTTTAATCGGCCTTCGGGCTTTTGACCTTGTGTCAAGTCGTGTCTGGTGGGAGGCAGCGACAAATACTCGGCACTGCCAATCAAGGTCAAGGACAGATTCGTGACCGTAAAGCTCCCGGCTTCGACTGGGTAGGCGATGAAGTCGACAGCATTGTATAGCACTAGACCTCTTAGTCCAGTTTAAGGTATAATCAGGCATCTGGACCTGGACTCACGCTTGAGTCCATATCCAGCAAGACTCATCCGGCACATATTACGCAAAGTGAGCCGATGATCAGCATAGTCCAGCAGGGTTCAAGTCTCAGCTCGAGCCCCCCCCTTCCCTAAAGCCCCACTATAATCGACCTTCAGGTCATTGACCTTGTGTCAAATCCAGTCTGATATGAGGCAGAGACAAATATGCACTCGTCAGTAGGGCTCCCTTAACCTGGAGGAAAGGAATCTCTTACAATTCCCAGCAGCATGGGGTCTGCGTTCACACCACATAACCAAGTTGCCGAACGTGGGGTCTACGTCTTTACCACCAGCTGAAGCAGAAGACGTGGAATCCAACCAATCACAGCTGCAGACCCAGCACAGCCTACCAGACCAATCACAGCTGCCTTTACTCATTCAAACGGCTCTTCTCAGAGCTAATCTCAGCAAACCTCAGAAAGTCTTCTGAGACTACTTTTGGTCTCCCCACTATATCTTCCTGGCAGATAAGATGAGATGACGACACAACAGCCAGCACCAACTGCAGACTAGCTCCAGCTTAACCCAGCAGCCGTTTCTGCGCAACATAACTATAGCATTTGCATCACCGTATCCAGGAGCGACTCACTGCTCGGACTAGCACCAACACTTGAGGCCACATCGACACACACTCAGTAAACCAAGGATTGAACAAACCTGGACATGGATCACGCAGCGTCTGCAACCAGCACCATCAGCATCTAGTCCACGAACGACACTACTGCTCGGACCGGCACCAACACTTCAAGGCCACTTCGACTCCCCCGCCCTGGTTAACCAAAGTACTGGGCAATCGGGACATCGATCACCCAGCCTTTGCAACCAATGCGTCCACATCATTGACCGTCTCCAGCAACATCTACAACCTGACCATACAGCAACACCTAATATCTGCGCCAAGCACAGAGACCATCTTCTAGACGCGTTGTCATCAAAACTAATAGACAGCTGAGTCTAAGACTTTCTACAACACAGACTTTCGACACCCAACAGACTACACCGACGTGATACAACAACTGCGATTTCTACACCAATACACCTCCTGTGTAAGATTCGCACAATAAAACCTGAATTTAAACTTATCCATTTGGCTTTGTCATTTGTCCAGTCCTTTGTCAATCAACCACTTATAACTATTCGCAGGATCGACGCATTCCTATGTACCGGTCCCGCAACAAGTTTTTATACAGTGACTTTGCTCGTGAATCCCATTACCGATTTCGCTTTTAGTGTTTTGGCGTCAATATCTTATCAGTATATTTGAATTTTATTCTACTGTATTAACGCATTGACAAGAAAGTTGTTAATGTAACTCAGAATTACATAAGGCTGCATTTTCATCTGACATCCCTGATGTAAAAATTATATACATATATATATTGAAGACAGTTCTCCTTCTAATAGGTAAATAAAAACAGAAAACAGAATGAGATAGATAGATAGATAGATAGATAGATAGATAGATAGATAGATAGATAGATAGATAGATAGATAGATAGCAAAGTAATAGTTGATAGATAGCAGGAGTGAAAGAGTCATTTATATCAACGACATCTGACCAAAATGGATTGAGACTGAATCTTTAAATGTTTTTAAATTTAAAATTCGAAATTTATATGAAGTCATGTACACAACCGAGAAAATCATAGCGAGATGTCCAGATGTCTAGACTAAAGTCTAGACGAATTCTAAATGAGTCATTGCCTACCTGAAAAAAATTAGAATGTTTTTGTTTTTCGTTTTGTTTTGTTTTGCGTGTGTTTTTCTTTTTTTCTTCTTTTTTTTAAGTACAGTCTTATTCAATTGCAACACTCTCAATACCAGCCAAACCTCGTTTATCCGTAACATAAAACTGTGGTGGACATTAAAATATATGACGTTGCAGAGGTGCTTCTACCAATGGAAACGTACCGGAATATTTAAAGCTTTCTTCATCACTTTATATAAATTGTCCAGTTATGCTCAGGCTTTGATTTGATTTTTTTTTTTAAATTTTGAAGAAAACATTTCATTCGTTGTTCAACTTAAGTCACGATAGCTGTTCAACACATTTCGTAGTACCAGAAAGTGAATTGTGATTAAAGCGGAAAGAAAGAGAAATTGTAAAAGAGAAAAAGAATGAAAAACTATACAGAGAAAAGGGAAGACAGAAATGCAAGGAGACAGAAAAGGTGAATGAACAGAACTGAGAAAATAAGAGCAAAATTCAATCATTTATAACACGAACTATACTAAACATCAATTTTACAATAAAAATCTATTTGAGATAGGACAGTTAATGGGAGACAATTCTATTATTTACATTTTGAGTTGTTTCCCCTGATTCAGTTTTCAGGGGATAAAATCTCGATAAAAGTTATTTCGTGATTAAATGAAATTTAATAAAAAAACATCATTGTGAGTTAGATATTTGTTTAAATCGCTGCTTTCAAAATTCTTGTTTTGTTTGACTAAGAAGCTAAACCACCAACTAAAATTGTTAATCCGATTAAATTTCAGAGACAGCTGAGAACCAAACAGCAAAAGGGTTCAATTTTGGAGCTCAGTAAAACTGAACCACCACCATTTGACCGTTCTCATTTAAATTTGCAAAAACCGAAAACAAATGTGAGTGGAGTTATTTTTTATTGCTTGTTGTTTCCTACCATGGAAAGGAATGAGTGACAAACACGTCTACCTTTCAGCTTTGAAACTTTCAATTTTTAAGAGTTCGTAAAGTTACATTTTTATTATTAGTTTTTTTCATCTACGAAGTCTACTCAAAAGTAACGAGACAAGCTGTATTTAACAAAACAATAGATGTTTTACACTGCCACTTTCTTTTTTCTTTTTTCTTTTTTTCTTTTTTTTTTTTTCTTTTTTTTTTTTTTTTTTTTTTTTTGTTATATTGATCGTACTCTCCTAAGGAGATAAACAGTTCCATAAAGTGCAATTTTTTGTATTTCAAATAGGTTCGGACTGTTAATGGGTTTATCCATCTCTTTATTGATCACACCCATTACTCTCACTATTACTGGCACTGTGGTAGTTTTAAGGGACCACATTGTTTCAGTTTCTATTTCTAGATCTTTGAATTTATTTATTTATTATACGCTTTGACTGATCTGTTATTATCTGTTGGCACTGACATATAAATTAGAAAGCATGTTAACTGGGTAACCCTTTCTCTTTTCAACATCGTCCTCGCCGACTGTGGAATACGCCGACTGCAACTAAATGTAAGATCCCACACTACCACCAATTGAGCTGCCTGTTGGCCGGGATCCTAGTAGTCGAGCAGTTTAAGACTCGGGGGCTAAGTTGTCACGTGACCTGCAACATTCCACTTCAGCTCTTGGACTAAATGAGCAGTCGAAGAGACCTGATTTGATAAATAGGTCATGTCAAGCCCTAGCACCTATATAATCAAGTCTCGACTGTATTCTACAAACTCTTGGAGCAAACACTCAACTCTTTTTATCCTATTGGTGCTAGGTGGTGGTGGCGTCGAAAGAAAGTTAATGAAAATTATTTCTACCAATTTATTGATATAGATGAAATCATATTTACAAAAATAAGATTTAAATAGCCACAAAGGTTAATATAACATTAAAGAAAATAACTGACCAATCAACATTGTCTACTCTCTTTTGTCTTGCACTCTAAACAATTCCTTTAATAACAAAAATATTTATCTACAAACTAATCGCTTACAAATTATATAAACTAAGGAAAGAAGATTTGGCATTGAATATCACACAAAAGTTGGTATGCCATAAAGCAATAACCAAATCTATAACTTTTGTCACGTGATGTCCCACTGAGACGATAGGAATAAGATTAATACTATTCCCCGTGTTTGAATTAACAGTAGCAAGCCATCAGAGAGTGACCGTTAAGAAAGAATGTAGGTCACAGAGGGGAGACCCACAGATGTTGGTACTTGGTAACCTCACTCGGGTCGCCTGACACCAGAAGGAAGGAGAGAGAAGCCAAATGATTGGCTGGGACCCCAAATCGGAAGTGGGGACTCCTTCCCGTCAGCGGAAATAGATAATAAGAAAGGTGAGTTTTTGGACATGGTTCGTGGTGGACGGAACCAAAAGCCAAGTACTCCGGGTAAACGAAGACGAACAAAAAAATATCTCGGACACGAATGACCCAAGTTCTTCAAGCCAGTATTGAAAATAAGAAAAGGTTTGTCAGCCCGTAAAAGAAGAAAGATTCTCCACAGGAATCCATCTAAATAAGATAAGTGACTTTGGGACTGTTTCTCCTTATACCCAATTTTATAAACTCTCTCTCTCTCTCTCTCTCTCTCTCACACACACACACACACAATTTGAAGGAAAACGAAAGAAGAGAAAAGAAGAAAGACGTTTATGTTCATGGACTGTTCATTTATTATATATTTGACACTTTGAGGGTGTATATAATTGTAGTAAAAGATTCATCATGTATTTTAATGTTACCAAATGGTCGAAGTTGTTATTTGCATTGTCTTCTACGAGTTTGTTATGTCATATTTCTTTTCCAGCTTCTGTTCGCCTTATGTTATCTTGCTTTAAATTGTCCTATAAATTCCTTTAAAATATCACACGGGAAACCGGAGTTGCCGGCTACTACAATATAATATTATTACGTCTCAACCTAGAGGTCCATATCTTCCATTGTCTAGGGGAGGAAGGAAAGCGACCTGGTGGGTGTGTGGATAGTGTGAAATTTGGAACCCCTTGCCAGCGGCGGTCAGTCTATCCCTAAATTAATCCCTCACATAATATGCCAGTTCTTATATGCCTGAGAGAAAAACTCTGAACGAGGACTTATTCTATAAGGGATCAAGTGCCAACCTGCCCCGTCTTCACACGTGCAGAAATCAAAGTCCCGTTTTGGGATAAAAATAAAGTTTTCGCGTCACACTTTTAAATGCCACTAAATGACATCCAGTAGTTAGGCTCCAGCTCTGGAACTCTGGGGAGTATGGAGTACCCCTTCTTAGCCATTCTCCTAGGTCCACTTTGATTCGGAGTGGTAGTACCTGTAAGGATATCATCTATGGGTCAAATAGATCTGTTTGAAAATTATTAATCATGGATGAAAACATGTGAAATATGACTGTGTGTAAATAAAATTATTATTATTATTATTAATAATATTATAAATTTACTCCTTGTGAGATTTTCCCACCAGCGATAGATAAGAACACTTTATTCCATATAACTATGCAAACAAACGATTATTGTTGTCTAAACCAAAATTACCAATAAACCAAACAATCAATATCCTCTACACAATTATGTCATTTCGTTTGCAACATTTTCTGTTTGTCTCTAATGCTTTACTTTGCATTTTTAGCTTCTCATTTCACAGGGCTTTTTATCCATTTACCTAAGGTTACTTGTACTCGACAAGCTAAATTTATGTGCTTTTTAAGTACATTTTTATAGGTTGACACATGCAAAATTAGTATCATATGAAATTTTTGCCTAATTAACCGGTGTGTTCTTAAAATAAGTTGTGGAAGTTAACTAAGCCTCAACTCTTGCAGTGAACAGAGATAGCAGTCAACCAAAGTTTAATTGAGTCGGGGAGAGAAAGAAAAGGAAAAAAAGGTTTAGAAAAAAGGGAAAAGGACTACTTACTCTATCTTTAACCTGCAAAAAAAGCGACTATTATATCTTTAGAACTAAAACAACTTTTTTTTTCACAAAAAAGAATCTATTCCCGAAGAAATAAAATAAAAAATAAGCATAGAATAAACCAATACAAAGTAGTGTAACAAACAAAATAAAAAAATTGGAACAAACAAAGAATTACTCGCTGTTGGACCATGAGGAGTTATTAGAAACAGTTTATCGACGAAATACCCTCTCTTGGTATTCAAATTCAAAGTTCTTTCTTTTTTCTTTTCTGGTCCGTTTCTGTCTTACAGAAAGTCCGCTTAACAAGCAGGAAAGCACTCTGTATCTAATGTATAATATTTCCTTTTCTCAGTTGCTTGTCTTGACAATTCTGCTGGCTGGTCCTCGTTGGAATTCAAATTTCTGATTAAATTTCTTCCATACTACTTCTACACGAAAATGTTGTCCGAAACACTCTCTCTCTCTCTCTCTCTCTCTCTCTCTCTCTCTCTCTCTCTCTCTCTCTCTCTCTCTGAGTAAGCAGGTAATTCGAAACCATCCTTTTCTTTCAGCGTTAAGAATACCCACTCTCGGTTTCCCTACGATTTTCAATTCCGTTTCTTTGTGACAAAATGGTCTAACAGATAGCAAATCTAGATTTTCGACGTCCTTACATCTACTGAATGGTCAATACACTGCCTAGCAAACCAGCCACTACGCACGTTCTAAACTGCTTCCGGACCAAACTGCCTGAAGGCAAGAAATGGAAATGGATAAAGGCAAAAGACAAAAGAGGCTAACTTGCCCCGGGCGACTAGCTTTGATACCGCAAGGGGCCAGTAACGGTCCAACTTTGAAATAAGCCAATGGCATTCGAGCAGTTTATTTGCCGAATTTATAAATTCAAAAAAAAAAATAAAGGTTTAGTTTTGTTTTGCATTTTTGTTTTTTTTTGGGGGGGGGCTTTTGCTTTTGTTTTTAAGGTTTGATTGTTTGTTTGTTTGTTCCATATAAAGTTTACCAAGTATGTAAAATTAATTTTCTTTGATCCCAATTTTTGTAAAAATAAACAACTAAGAATAAGAAATAAAATTCTAATTAAAATGTTTTTGGTTATTAATTGAGAGATTTGATTCAATGGCATGTCAACCAGTATAAGGTTATTTTATGCATTGAGGCTAGGGAATCGCATTCACTGTACTTCATATTTACATTTTTGGGTAGTTTAAGAGAATTTTTGTACAACCCTTCGGAGGGTGGGTGTCTTCCTCTCAGTAGGAGAGATTGTCAGCGTGCAGAATAAGAAAAGTTGTAGGCCCAAACTAAAAAGGAAATACTTCAGTTTCTATCTTTTAGATTTTTATTGATTTTTTTTTTTTTTTTTTTTTTTTTGAAGAAGAAGAAGGGTTATACAAACTTAATAAACGATGAAGACAGGATGTTGGAGTACGAGATAAATTCAAGGACAAGAGTCTATATTTAATCCTGCACTTTCACACACTTGGCAAATCTTTTCACTAGTTTTTTTAACCCTTGCCCAAAAATAAAGGTCATTCCCTCCTTGTTATCAAGTAAGCTTTTCTTAGTCTGGCACACAACCTTCAGGTTGCTTATCCCTACCCTACTATTATAATAATTATTAATAGGTCACCCACAAAAGTATTGAACAGGCTCATCGCTACGTAACTTCGATGATCTGGCGAAACCGGTAATTTCAGCATGTAAGTTTAGATCATTTCCTATTAGGTAATGTCAAAAACTTTTCAGTACCCCTACCCCCCCCACACACACACACATAATATATATATATATATATATATATATATATATGTGTGTGTGTGTGTGTGTGTGTGTGTGTGTGTGTGTGTGTGTGTGTGTGAAAGAAAAACCTTTAAAAATCACTCACTTTTTTGTTATAATATTATTTCAGAAGACCCTATATCTTTTTAAAATGTTAGATCTGCATTTTTTTTGTCTGAAGATGCAAATCTAACTTTTTAAAGAAATATAGGGTCTTCTGAAATAAATATAATTACAAAAAAATATGAGTGATTTTAAAGGTTTTTCTTTAATAAGGAATTATTAGCTCTGTATTTTAATTTATCATTATTTTACATTGAGCTCTATTGGATTTTGAATTACACGGATATTGAAGAAAGAAAATCCTAAATTAGAATTGTTCCCCCCATCGGCTGACTTGACGTTGGATAATATATATATATATATATATATATATATATATATATATATATATATATATATTGCCCATGAATTTATATCTGTTTGCGCTCGTTGAGACTTTTCACACAAGGGTTGGAGTTATTCGGGAAGTTTTAAGGTAAGTGAAGCGCTGTTCATATGCTGAAAGTAGACTGTACAGACTTTCCAAAATGTATTGCTTTAAAGTTAACAGCGTTCCGCTTCAAACTCATATATGTTAGCTCATACCCATAATAAAAGATTGAAGCCAGAGTTATTACTCGTTAATACTCGTCCTGGTTTTTTTAGGTAAATTAGTTCTAAATAGCTAAAACATATCTAATTTTGATTGATTTTTCTCCTCACATATTTATACTTCCTTATATTTAAATTTAAATTTAGTCTCATGAACAATACGTTCATATTCATTTATTTTCTTCTTTTGTTTTTTTTTTTGTAATTATATATTCTATTATTGTTTTTATCATCTTCCATTATATTTAGAAACCCAATAAATTTCAAACATCAGTCCACGTGACAACAACGTAATATTTTCAAAAATAAGAACGCTGAATATGCTTATGAATCTTTCTTTTCTCAAATTATTTCATCAAACATCCATGAAAAATATGCTTAAAATGATAATATTTTTCATGAATTTAAAATCCTGAAGAAGGTTTATTATAACCGAAACATTCAACATCGACTTTCATAATAAATTCATCAAACTTTGGATTTTGTTTTTTCAACTTTTCTTCATACTGTCGGGTTTATATCCTAATTTCCTTCCATATTGTCCTTCTGAAAAAAATATTCCAAATACACTCCTATACATCTAAGAATGGGTGACTCCAGGATGATCCGTAAATATAAAAACTTACTAATCTCAGCCCATCCCTTTAAAACAGGAGGTTTTTTCTAATTGTATTTACGAGAAGTCATACCCACTTGCCTATGCAACGTTGTTAAACCTTCCCATCACATATCTCCAGACTACATAAAGATTTACCTCGAAACTTCAAAACAGAACCTAAAATATTTCGAGGAACAAACCTTTGAAAAAGCTAGGTTACTTGGACTCGAACTAAGAAAGAAAAAGTGCATGTCCTACAATACTGCTGAAAGACTTAGATCTGAGATATGCAAAACAACTACGACCATTTTCCCCACTAAAATTTAAATTACAATCTTTTTGTAATAGCAGTAGTTGGAAAAAAAATTAGAAATGATCTTGTCGTCAACATTTCTAACACCACTCTCAGTACTCTGGAGATGAAAGCACTTAGTTTCGGTTTAAAATTCGCTGCCGTTCTTAAAGACTATGAGAAAAACTTATAGATATTAATTAGACTTCGGATTTTTACAAAGGTTTTATAAAATGTATAATCGCTGCTTCAACCAATTGTCAAAATGATGAACACATCTTACCAGGGAGATGTTTAGCAGCCTTAAAAACAGTCTTCAAACAACGACACTGTTATATCACCTTCTAATAAAGGAGGTGGTATTGTCATGGATTTTACTGTCTACAACCAAAAACCATCGAGGATCATTAAATAAGTTTCCAGACTTTTTTCGTATGGGCACTTTTATTGATAGTACACACATGAAACTCTAGTCGCCTTCCAAGTAATCTCCTCCGGCTGCAATGCACTTGCTGTACCGTTCCAACAACTTCTGGAAGTTCCATGGAAGTCCTCTTGTGTGGGCGTGTCAATGACCTTCGTCGCAGCCTCTTTCATCTCCTCAACTGTCTCATAACGACCGCCTCTGAGCTTAGGGAATAAGCAAAAGTCACAGGGAGCAAGTTCTAGACTATAGGGTGGCAGAGGAATTGTCTTGATGCCCATCTTGGTCAAATAGTCTGTGACAAGGATGGAGTTGTGGACTGGTGTATTGTCCTGCTGGAAATGCCACAGACCAGATTTGAAGAGTGCTGGCCTCTTCCGACGGAATCTCTTCCTTGAACTCCCTTAAAACCTCACCATAGTAACCCTAACCCAAACCTTTTGGCCAATCAACTCTGGTGGATTGACTTCCTTACTCCTCCCACACCTCTCATCATCCCTCACAGACTCCCTGCCTTCCTTGAATCTCTTATGCCACTCAAAAACTGTTGCTCGATTCATGCAAGATTCTCCAAAAGCAGTCTGAAGCATTCTATACGTTTCTGTGGCATTTTTTCCAAGTTTAAAACAGAATTTTATTGCATATCGTTCTTCTAAAGTGTCCTCATGTCCAGATTGCATTTTTGAAACTCACCAGCTGTGACAATCAGGGTTTAGTAGGGTGTATTCCAATTGCTGCTGTAGCTGTTGATTTGAACCAGAAATCATAAAAATTGGTCAGTCATCTCATAAGATGTATAGCAATAACATAGAGAATTTTCAAGAGTCTACGACAATTTTAAATGCCTGCACAAAAAAGTCTGGAAGCTTATTGAATGCACCACGATTACATCTACTCGATGATAACAAAACTTATGAACAGATCTCTCCGCAAACTATTTTTAAAATGTGTATAATTTTAATGTTTTACAAGAAATTAATCACAAAAGAAGACAAATTCTGGTTTACGTTTATTAATTACCACCCAACCATCCCTAAAATTAATGGCCTCCCTAAACCCCATAAACTTTAGATCTCTTTAAGACTGATTATCTCTAGTATAGAGAACATCGAAAATTCTCAGCTAAGACACTATTAGGTTCTAAAAGCGATGCACATATCAATAATTCTATAAACAGGAGGAGGTGCCCGTGGTGTAATGGTCATCGTCGTCGGAAATGGACACGGCGACACAAGTTCAAATCCTGGACGAGACTTGTTGCATTTCACATAGCACTAATACCCTTGGGAAAGGTATGAATCCAATTATTCTTCCCCAAGCTATTGGTAAATAGAAGGGCAGACTAGGTTCTTCAGCCTTGGTGAGGCAACTAGTCTAGGAGAAGGAAAACTCTGAACTCAAACCTGTTAAACTCCGCTTAAAAATTGACCTTGTGTCATATCCTGCCCAAGCGGAGAGGTGGGGTAAATATGATAATTCTATAAACAGAACAGAATATCTTACCTTCATCAAGTAATAAAAACTGTATTACATCTTCCTTTTATGTGACCGTTCCAATATAAACTTGTAATAACCGAGAAGAAATTCTTGTAGAGTTGGGTTTTTTTATCAACGCGTTTGTTATTTCCTATCTTCGGGAGGAACTAGTGATAACTTCTTTATTTTGTCTTTTCTGTTTTGAAATTTTTGTATTTTAAGGACTCACAACGTTACACTTTTTATGATTAGTTTTCCCAATTAGGAATTCTGTTCAAAAGTAACGAGAGTGAATCTATATTTAACAAGACAGAAAAAAAACGAATGAAATGTTCAGTTTAACTTAGATGTTAAACCACCAACATATGTTTATGGGAAATTTTCATACAAAAAATGCGTTAATACCTACACGTAAGCTCTTTCACACAAAATAATATATTGTTGAAATTAAAAAGAAATAAAAAATTAAATAAATTTAAAAATGTTGCAGTTTCCCTGGAGGTCTCTGACAGGAAGGGAAATCAGCGCATGCCTAAAAAGAGGCGTTCCTGGTGCAAAAGAGAAATTTTCTCATTAAGCTGTAATCACTTCTGTTGAAAGAACCTCTTTCTCGTGCCTGATAACAAGTAGCAATTTGCTTGCCAAGTCCCGGGCTCAGCGATAGGTTTTGTCTCCTGCTAGTTGCCGCCTCTGCTAAACATAACTCAATGATAGGTTCTCTGGGAATGATTCTGGACACACGATGAACTTCAAACTTATGACTTATCGAAAATGACTCTATAATATATTTCAACACTTTATCTGGGAACTGCAACTATTTTTACTGGTCTAGGAAAACATTAAACACCCCAGTATAGTCATTAAACCCTAAAATAAAGTATGAGCATGAAGGTATCTTCGTCAAGTGAATGGGGCCAGTAGATAGGTGTGCATTCAAAGTACACGCAATGTGGGTCTGGTATGCCTTATTTGGCGAGCCACTGGCTCGCTGAAAGACTTGCATACTTGGGCTGATCCTGGTCGGGGGACGCGGTGTGGAGACGAAAGGTGAGTAGGATTTTTCCCCGCCTCAAGTCAGATCCCAATGCTGAAGGTCGGCGTAAGCCGAGAGGCGAAGCACCGTTTGTCTGCGAATGTCGTGCGGCCCTTCGTAACCTTTCTGGGTCCAGTGACCTTTCACGGCCTCGGAAAGAACTATATCGGGAACAAGTGGTTGGCTCTGCTTCGGACCCTCTCAGAGCGACGCGGCTAGACGGTGGAGGAGTCCGCTTCCATTGGAATTGGGCCCCAGGCTCGGGCTTCTTGAACAATTCCGAGTTCTTGCTCACCTGGCGGCTTACACGGAACACATTGCCCCTTCTCGGCTTGAACTTCAGAGCGGGCCTGGCAGATATACCCGATTGTGCTTGCTGCTGCAGTGGTTTGGAAAAAAACGGCTGAGCACGCCTTCTACTACTGCCAGTGAGTTCGTCCGTTCTGGGATCACGTCGGGGGAGTGGACGGCTCGCATCGAACCAAAGCAGCTCGTGCTGCTCGACGTTGCTTACGTCGTAGACAACGTTCTGCCTCCGTTTCAGGGTGAGAAGCGTGTGGTGTTTCTTGTGATCCTAGCTGTGATTTGGACGATGCGAAAGAAGGGATTGTATGACGATGCAAACTTTTCTCATCGTGATCTGATATTGTTCTTTAGGCATCAGCTTAGGGTCAAGATCAGATGCGATAGAAAACGCTTGGTTCGCATAACATTCGACAAAAGGTTGGTGAATGCAGTGAGCTGGTCGTACGAAAGGCGGACAATGTTGGAGTCATCCTTCCCTCCTCTTCCAGTGCATGGCGTCTGCGGTCCGGGTCATTCGGGACCCCATCCCGAGTAAGTAGACTTTGTTTTTGGTTAACAGTGTGTTGTGAGTCATCATCCCCTTCACCTAGTTGTTAGCCTCCAACTTCTTCCCCATCCTTATTTTTATACCCCCACCTATACTCCAGCTCACCTCTTTTGACGATCTTGGAACCTCATCAGAATAAATTCATCCAACCTGCCCTCACCACGTCCGACCTTGCTTTTTTTCTTTTTCCCATTCGATCAGCTCCCCCTCCCACTTAGGGTAGTTCCGGCTTGTTTTCGGCATTCTCGGACACCAGAAAACAGTCGGCCTCCATATCGTAGAAGAGGATGGAAGGGCAACCAAACGGGGAATTTTTTGTTTCGGGTTTTTTTCTCCCATCCCCAACATACAACATTTTGTAAATAAATCATATTTTGAAAATAAAATCGTTCATTATATCTCGGGATTTTAAGTAGGTCTTCTCATAGAGTAAATGCGATATTTTGGTGGATGTAGCGTGGTTGGTGAAGGATGAATTTCTATATATTGTACTGTCAAATGGGTCAGCGAATGTGGCTAGCGAGGATCCCTTAGACAATTAGTTATAGCATGACCGCTCCCTTTCCCTCCCCCACAAAACCATAAGGCCTCGTGCCTTCCATTTTTGTACCAAGTGGAAATAAAAACTAGTGAATGGGTTTACAAGCAAAAAAGGAGTCAGATACGAAACTCAGAATCATCCCAAGAGAACCTATCAATTCACCGACAACCACAACCACTACTACGAATAAAAATCTTTCTTTTTATATCCCATAATATCCATTATATTAAGACAACACAAAGTGCCAGATTAACTTTTCTCTCTTGCAATATTTACGCTCTGACTTATATCATCATTTTTCGCAAGAAAAGATTTCGTAACTTTTGTTTTTCAACAAACTTTTCGCTCAATTTAAAGAAATAAGATTTATTAATTTGTAGATTGGTGTTTTGTTCGGTCATTTACATCTTTGTCCGTTGCATATATATCATTTTGTATATATTTGAATTTTCCCATCAATCGTATATGATAGCTCTTACTGGAGATCAAATGGTAGCACATTTATTCAGTGCTTCAGTAATGCCTGCGGTTTATTTTTTTTTTTTTGTTTGTTTGTTTGGTTGGTTGATTTTTGGTTGTTTCCTTCTTTTTCTGTTTTGTCTTTGTTTTGGGGTTATTTTTTGTTTTTGCTCTTTGTTTATTCTTTTTTGTTTTTGCATTTGTTTGTTTTTTGGTTGATTGGTTGGTTGGTTGGTTTTTCTTTTCTTCTTTCTTTCTGTTTTCACCAAAAAGAAATGTGTTTAAAAATATTGAGATTGAAGCTGTATTTACTAAGAGAGAAATGAAATGTTAATTTTTCTTTAAAATAGCCCTGCTGGAATTCAACACTTTTCCACGGAGTTCCTCATTGGTTTGAAGTTGCGACGTCGTGTTTCTTTTAATATCCTCCACGTCCTCAAAGCTTATTCTTGTGGTGGATTTTCGGTTGAGGAAACAAGAAAGAGTATCATGGAGCTAGAGCTGATAAGTATGGGAGGTTCTGCACTTACACATACTTGTGTTTCGACAATTAAAAAAATTTCGTTCAAGAAGTATCATAACTTCTTTTCTTTAAAAAAAAAACTGGCATAGATTTATCAGGACAGTAATCCAGACGCTCAGACTTAATAATATAAGTCGCTCAGCTATGCATGTCTTCATTTAATTTTTTATTGGTTTTTAAACTTGAATCATAATAGTTTTATCACATCTCAGACATACAAGATTACTATTAACAAACCTTCTCAATTGAAAAACTGGTCATCGACTGTAAAATTCATTAGATATCCACGACCCACTTAGGAATAAAATGTTAAGTAATTACAGTATTTAATGCCACAGAAGATTCATTCTCCTCCAGAAACGTTAGCATTTCATGCATCTGCAACCAATACATGAACTTGGCACTTGTCTAAAATAGCCAAACCATAAAAATTTCCATTATTACTGTGGAAATATACAAAAGATTATACAGTAAAGTAATACTTTGAAATCTATCTTTTCAATATATATATATATATATAATATATATATATATATATATATATATATATATATATATATATATATATATACATAGTCGCATTGTATTTTCCTGACGGTATATTTGAAGAGGGCTAAAAAAACGTAATTCCTAGATATGACACTAAACATCATCCTGAGGTGAGCCTCCACTGAGATTTGTGGAGTGTATAATCTCTGTTTTTTTTACATTATTCCCATGTCCAATCTGAATCAAAATGCTCTCAGGATTCCATCTACGTTTTAAATAAAAATACACGTACATGTCATACAAGAATAGGATAATATAATTCACTTTCATAATAACAATTACAAAAAAAAACCAGGTAAATCTATACTCACAATTTCACAAAATATTTAAACCAGTAAAACATTCAAACTTTGCTTCAATTTGGTCGATGTATATAATATCCACTATGGAAATTATTTTCTAACATTCATTTAACTTGAACATAATAATTACCCTTAACATTAGTGTGCATATAAAGAATTGAAATTGGTTTTTAAAATAATACAAAGGACATTTTATGAATTTTAGTTCTATAAGTTCAGTTTTTCAAAAGTTCCAATGTGGCCCGAATAAGAAAATGATTGAGTATCGCTAATCTATGAAGAATTGCGATTTCTTATACAAAATTTCTAGAATTTTCTCAAGATTATCGAAATAATAGTTAAATAGATTGAACAAGTAACTCAGAAAGAATTCATCTCTTCAAAGTTTTAAAAAATTTGAAAACTTTTTGATATTTGGATCTACATACAAACGCAATATGCTCACTAAGGGTACGGACAAAAGACAATTAAAAATCTTGTTCATCCAAATTACAACGAATATTTTTGAAGACAGACTTTTGCATACTCTTTGAAGATATTCCTGAAAACAAATTTAGATTTTACAGAAAAAATAAGGCAGAAGATTTTTTTTCTTTTTTTATAAAAAAACTTCATCGTAATAAATATCTGGACAGTTTCGGATTTAAATACAAAAGATATTTTCGCTGGGCGATTTAAGAAGAAAAAAACCGTTGACAAAAAATAAGATTTCAAAATTATCGATTTATGAAAAAAAAAGTGTCTTTGTCCTTCCACAAGGAGAGTTAAGGCTAGGAGTCTCCACCTGGTGGTGGATCCAGCAGTAATATTTACAGGCATTATTCACTCGCAGCACATTCTTCCAAAATTTGAAAAAAAAAGACCTGCAGTCAATTTCTGGGTTTTGTATTTCTTTTGTGATTTTTTCAACTCCCAAAAAGGCAAACAAACTAATCAAAGGCAACAATCTTACCGAAATGGAAGAATGTCTTTGAATATTTTGGGGGAAGACACATTTTGTTCCTCTCTTCTCTCGCTACATAATTGAAATCGTTTCAGCTTAAATGTTTATTGTTGTTGTTGTTGTTGTTGTCAATCATTTGTTGAAAGCCAGCGCGTGTTATTTTTAAATATTGGAGATCAGAGAATAAATTTGGATGGATGTTGTAGAAAGAAAATCACTTCCCTCACAACTGAGTGAAGCACGAAGAGCATTACGTTAAGAGATATTTTTATTGTCTTTTTTAGCATAAATCCATAAATTTATAAAATGTTAGGTTTCAAAGGACAAACAAAAATACTAATATGTTTTTGTCAAATAAAGTTATGTTTTTTTAGTCTCTACAACAAAATCCCAGCAAAAGAAACAGTGTCTTATTTATTTGGGTTTTTAGGGAGGGGGGTTATATTTTGTTTTTTGTTTCATTTTGAGTGTTGTTTTTGGGGGTCTTTTGTATTTTTTATTTGTCTATTTTTACCTTGTTCACCCGAATCTTCTGCTAGGATTCCTACTCCCGAGAAACCCACCCCAAACAAACCCATTAACCCTGCCCGAACTTAAAAATCCATCCCCTGCCCACAATTTAACAAAAATAAATGAAGCTCTATGTTCTAACCCTCAACAACGTCCACCCATAGCCATGTAAATATGCAACTCGAAATGTGGGGGGGGCATTGATATAAATAGAAAAGTGTTCGCGCACCACCGGCCATTATCCAACTGAAGGCGGATATTGTTTCTTGCTTTCCAAGGGTCGTCGTCAACATCATCATCATCAATATTGTGGTTGTGGCTTGTTTTGTTTTTTGTTTTTCCAGTATTTTAGATTCTGTTGTTAATTTTTGTCAGGACTTCGACTGGATTACTTAGGCTTCCGGCTTCAAAACTCAACATTGGCAATTTTTCTTTCAATTTAGCAATTTAGATGTTTTTAGTTTTAAAATATTCAAGACCTTTGTCTCTCTTATATATATATATATATATATATATATATATATATATATATATATATATTAGTGACGGAAAATAAAATTGTATCAACCTGAAGGATGACTCTGATATTGACCTAGGTACAATATGTGCATACGAGGAGGTAGTAGATATTCTGATAAAAGTTTCAATCTTTGGTCATCTTGTGACCTAGTATCATCTAAATCAGTACACCGTCTGTGTCTGCACGCGAGAGTACAGGACATTCTTAACGACCAACGTGGATATATAAAGGATCTGAGTACTGTTTATAAAGCCCTTATTTTGGAACCTGTGCACGTATTGATCTGTATAGGTGATCATTCACTGTAATCCTGCTAGGTTACCTATATGTTTAATCCTGAATAGATTAAAACATTCACTGTTGCAATTTTATTTTCTGTCTATATATATATATATATATATATATATTTCTACACGCTAAATGAATTCAATTCCGACAGACTACACATTCCATCAATCTTTGAGAAATTTTCATTTCAATTTTCTGAGGCCAACATCGTTGTTTTTAATGTTGATTTTCGGTATTCAAATGAAAATATGCTACATTTGAAGTTTTCTTTCTTTCTTTCAGTCTATTTCCATTTTTCTTTTTTTTTATGTATTTTTTTGTTTTTTACTCTTTTTTAAGATTTTCTTTTTTTTTTATGCACCATATTATTTTGATCTGTGATAGAGAAGCAGATTGCATATCCCACCCAACCTTTGTAAAATATGAAATGATAAAAATGAGGGCGATACGAGATCGACTATATTTCTTTTTCTTCTGATGACTTAAAAATGCTGATGAATCTGCGATAAGATTTGGAAGCAATATCTACAATAACGTCCGTAAATTCGATGTTTTCTTCATGATCTTTCTGCTCAATTTCTGGAAGACCAGCCAACAAATCCGGCTCTTCCTCATGATCGTCCTCTTCTACGACAATTAAAGGTGGTAAATTGTCTTTCGTGTCTTTAATTAATGAAAGGAGGCGAGAGATCATGCCAGGTTTCTTTACCTCCTCCTCCTCCTGTTCTTCCTCACCTGGACAAGAATCCTTATCACATTGCTCTACACTGGCTTCCTCTTTTTCCAAATGATCAGGAATACCATCCCCATCATCATCTTCATCAAGATGATCAGGAACACCATCACCATCAGCATCTTCTGCATAGTCAGGGATACCATCACCATCAGTATCACCCTCAAGAGTATCTGGTATACCATCACCATCATCATCTTCATCAAGGTGATCTGGAATACCATCGCCATCTGAATCCTTTTCTTCATCTGCATCAGGAATACCATCTCCATCGTAATCTTCATCGAGGTGATCAGGAATACCATCGCCATCAGAGTCGACAACTTCTTCAGGTTGTCCATCACCGTCAGCGTCAGAGTCTAAATGATCTGGAATACCATCACCATCGGTGTCCTTATCTTGTTGGTCTGGAATACCGTCACCATCGTCATCTATGTCTAATGTGTCAGGGATACCATCACCGTCATCATCTTCATCAAGATAATCTGGAATGCCATCACCATCAGTATCTTCTTGGTAGTCTGGAATACCATCACCGTCACTATCAAGTTCTAGATTATCAGGTATACCATCACCATCATTATCATCGTCAAGATGATCGGGAATACCATCTCCATCGGCATCTTCCAAATGGTCAGGTATACCATCGCCATCAGTATCACCTTCCAAATGGTCAGGGATACCATCACCATCATCATCATCATCTAAGTAATCAGGAATTCCATCACCATCGGCGTCCTCCAAGTGGTCTGGAATACCATCACCGTCACTGTCACCTTCAAGGTGATCTGGAATACCATCACCATCATCGTCATCATCGAGATAATCTGGAATTCCATCACCATCAGCGTCTTCCTGGTAATCTGGGATACCATCTCCATCACTATCTCCCTCGAGATGATCTGGAATACCATCACCATCATCATCATCATCAAGGTGGTCTGGAATCCCATCACCATCGGCATCTTCTAGATGATCTGGTATACCATCTCCATCGCTATCACCTTCGAGATGATCTGGAATACCATCACCATCATCATCATCATCGAGATGATCGGGAATACCATCACCGTCAGAGTCTTCTAGATGATCAGGAATACCATCACCATCACTATCACCTTCGAGATGATCTGGAATACCATCACCATCATCATCATCATCGAGATGGTCTGGAATACCGTCACCATCGGCATCTTCTAGATGATCTGGTATACCATCTCCATCGCTATCACCTTCGAGATGATCTGGAATACCATCACCATCATCATCATCATCGAGGTGGTCAGGAATACCATCACCGTCAGAGTCTTCTAGATGATCAGGAATACCATCTCCATCACTATCACCCTCGAGATGATCTGGAATACCATCACCATCATCATCATCATCGAGATGGTCTGGAATACCGTCACCATCGGCATCTTCTAGATGATCTGGAATACCATCTCCATCGCTATCACCTTCGAGATGATCTGGAATACCATCACCATCATCATCATCATCGAGATGGTCTGGAATACCGTCACCATCGGCATCTTCTAGATGATCTGGAATACCATCTCCATCGCTATCACCTTCAAGATGATCTGGAATACCATCACCATCATCATCATCATCAAGATGGTCTGGAATACCGTCACCATCGGCATCTTCTAGATGATCTGGTATACCATCTCCATCACTATCACCTTCGAGATGATCTGGAATACCATCGCCATCATCATCATCATCGAGATGGTCTGGAATACCGTCACCATCGGCATCTTCTAGATGATCTGGAATACCATCTCCATCGCTATCACCTTCGAGATGATCTGGAATACCATCACCATCATCATCATCATCAAGATAGTCTGGAATACCGTCACCATCGGCATCTTCCAAATAGTCTGGTATTCCATCTCCATCACTGTCTCCTTCCAAGTGATCAGGAATACCATCACCGTCATCATCATCATCAAGGTAATCCGGGATACCATCACCATCAGCGTCTTCCTGATAATCTGGTATACCATCTCCATCACTATCACCTTCGAGATGGTCAGGGATTCCATCACCATCATCATCATCGTCAAGGTAATCTGGAATTCCATCACCATCAGCATCTTCCTGATAATCTGGAATACCATCTCCATCACTATCACCTTCGAGGTGATCAGGGATACCATCACCATCATCATCATCGTCAAGATAATCTGGAATTCCATCACCATCGGCATCCTCTAAGTAATCTGGGATGCCATCACCATCACTGTCTCCCTCAAGGTGGTCAGGGATACCATCACCGTCATCATCATCGTCAAGGTAATCCGGGATACCATCACCATCAGCATCCTCCTGGTAGTCTGGAATACCATCTCCATCACTATCACCTTCGAGGTGATCAGGGATACCATCACCATCATCATCATCGTCAAGATAATCTGGAATTCCATCACCATCAGCATCCTCTAAGTAATCTGGGATGCCGTCACCATCACTGTCTCCCTCCAGGTGGTCAGGGATACCATCACCGTCATCATCATCGTCAAGATAGTCTGGAATTCCATCACCATCAGCATCCTCTAAGTAATCTGGGATGCCGTCACCATCACTGTCTCCCTCCAGGTGGTCAGGGATACCATCACCGTCATCATCATCGTCAAGATAGTCTGGAATTCCATCACCATCAGCGTCTTCCTGATAATCTGGAATACCATCTCCATCACTGTCTCCCTCAAGATGATCTGGAATACCATCACCATCATCATCATCGTCAAGATAATCTGGAATTCCATCACCATCGGCATCCTCTAAGTAATCTGGGATGCCGTCACCATCACTGTCACCTTCTAAGTGGTCAGGGATACCATCGCCATCATCATCATCATCTAGGTAATCCGGGATACCATCACCATCGGCATCCTCTAAGTAATCTGGGATGCCGTCACCATCACTATCACCTTCGAGATGATCAGGGATACCATTGCCATCATCATCATCGTCAAGATAATCTGGGATACCATCTCCATCAGCATCTTCTTGATAATCGGGAATACCATCGCCATCACTGTCCCCTTCCAAGTGGTCAGGGATACCATCACCATCATCATCATCATCAAGGTAATCAGGGATACCATCACCATCAGCGTCTTCCTGATAGTCTGGAATACCATCTCCATCACTATCACCTTCGAGATGATCAGGGATACCATTGCCATCATCATCATCGTCAAGATAATCCGGAATCCCGTCTCCATCAGCATCCTCTTGATAATCTGGAATACCATCTCCATCACTATCACCTTCGAGATGATCAGGGATACCATTGCCATCATCATCATCGTCAAGATAATCCGGAATTCCATCTCCATCAGCATCCTCTTGATAATCTGGAATACCATCTCCATCACTATCACCTTCGAGATGGTCAGGGATACCATTGCCATCATCATCATCATCAAGGTAATCCGGGATACCATCACCATCGGCATCTTCCTGATAGTCTGGAATACCATCTCCATCACTGTCTCCCTCAAGATGATCTGGAATACCATCACCATCATCATCATCATCAAGATAATCCGGGATACCATCACCATCGGCATCTTCCTGATAGTCTGGAATACCATCTCCATCACTGTCTCCCTCAAGATGATCTGGAATACCATCACCATCATCATCCTCATCCAGATAATCCGGGATACCATCACCATCGGTATCTTCCTGATAGTCTGGAATACCATCTCCATCACTATCTCCCTCGAGATGGTCAGGGATACCATTGCCATCATCATCATCATCAAGATAATCTGGAATTCCGTCACCATCGGCATCCTCTAAGTAATCTGGGATGCCATCACCATCACTGTCTCCCTCCAGGTGGTCAGGGATACCATCACCGTCATCATCATCGTCAAGATAATCTGGAATACCATCACCATCAGCATCCTCAAGGTAATCTGGGATGCCATCACCATCACTGTCTCCCTCGAGGTGATCAGGGATACCATCACCATCATCATCATCGTCAAGATAATCTGGAATTCCATCACCATCAGCATCTTCCTGATAATCTGGAATGCCATCACCATCACTATCACCTTCGAGATGGTCAGGGATACCGTCACCATCATCATCATCGTCGAGATGATCAGGAATGCCATCGCCATCGGCGTCTTCCTCAAGGTCCGGTATTCCATCACCATCATCATCGTCGTCAAGGTGATCTGGAATTCCATCCCCATCTGTGTCTTCTGGAACACACTCACCCTTATCATCTTCGTAAACAATACGTTCACCTGGGGCAAGGTTTTTGATATCATCGGCCCCAATAGTAGTATCCACTTCGTCGGGAATACCGTCTCCATCATCGTCATCGTCTAAGTGATCAGGTATACCATCTCCATCAGTATCTTTTTCCAAATGGTCAGGAATACCATCACCATCATCATCATCATCGAGATAATCTGGGATACCATCACCATCAGAGTCTTCGAGATGATCGGGAATACCATCGCCATCAGTATCGCCTTCAAGGTGGTCAGGAATACCATCACCATCATCATCATCATCGAGATGATCAGGAATGCCATCACCGTCTGAATCTTCTAGATGATCAGGAATACCATCGCCATCACTATCTCCTTCAAGGTGGTCAGGAATACCATCACCATCATCATCATCATCTAAATAATCAGGAATGCCATCACCATCAGTGTCTTCTAGATGATCGGGAATACCATCGCCATCACTATCACCTTCAAGATGGTCAGGAATACCATCGCCGTCGTCATCATCATCAAGATGATCAGGAATACCATCACCGTCAGAGTCTTCCAGATGATCTGGAATACCATCGCCATCACTATCACCTTCGAGATGATCTGGAATACCGTCGCCGTCGTCATCATCATCAAGATGATCAGGAATGCCATCACCGTCAGCGTCTTCGAGATGATCGGGAATACCATCGCCATCACTATCACCTTCGAGGTGGTCAGGAATACCATCACCATCGTCATCATCATCGAGGTGGTCAGGGATACCATCGCCGTCGGCATCTTCGAGGTGATCGGGAATACCATCACCATCACTATCACCTTCGAGGTGGTCAGGAATACCATCACCATCGTCATCATCATCGAGGTGGTCAGGGATACCATCGCCGTCGGCATCTTCGAGATGATCGGGAATACCATCTCCATCACTATCACCTTCGAGGTGGTCAGGAATACCATCACCATCGTCATCATCATCTAGGTGGTCTGGGATGCCATCGCCGTCTGTATCTTCGAGATGATCGGGAATACCATCGCCATCACTATCGCCCTCGAGGTGGTCAGGAATACCATCACCATCGTCATCATCATCAAGGTGGTCTGGGATACCATCGCCGTCGGCATCTTCTAGATGATCCGGAATACCATCACCATCATCATCATCATCGAGGTAGTCAGGAATACCATCACCGTCAGCGTCTTCTAGATGATCTGGAATACCGTCGCCATCACTATCACCCTCAAGATGATCAGGAATACCATCGCCATCATCGTCATCGTCGAGATGGTCAGGAATACCATCGCCGTCAGCGTCTTCTAGATGATCAGGAATACCATCGCCATCATCATCATCATCAAGGTGGTCAGGAATACCATCACCGTCAGCGTCTTCGAGATGATCAGGAATACCATCGCCATCACTATCACCCTCGAGATGATCAGGAATTCCATCGCCATCATCGTCATCATCGAGATGGTCAGGAATACCATCACCATCTGCATCTGCTAATTCTTCGTTACTTTTATCCAGATGATCCGAAATACCATTACCGTCGTCATCGTCATCGAGATGGTCAGGAATGCCATCACCGTCCGTGTCAACCGGTTCTTCCTCAATGGACAACATTCTTCTTTGACAGAATGTGCACACCTGCAATGAAAGCACACCAATCTGACTCATGAAAGTCAATGTCTTTTGTTAAGAAAATCTGGACCATGAAATGTCTAACTTTTCCTTCCCCACCTCTAGCAATATTTACTGTAGTTTAGCATCGAATACAATCCCGTATGTTTATTCCCGCAGAAACTACATGACATAGCTTGAGCTCAACAACACCGTGTGATTGAGGGTGGCTCGGAAAGTTAATGCCTCAAATCTATTTTGTATCCCTAGCCACCAAAATACACAAGAAATTTTGATTTTTAGTTAAGCTAAAAGTTCGGTCAAATCTTGGCCGTTTTCGGCTGTTTTGTGGAAAAAAAACACACCTTTGATTTTCAGTGGATGAAACGATACAATTGTTTTTGTTTCGTTCTTTTTTAGGGGGGGGGGGTGTTTCTTATTGGACTGTCAAACCCCAAAGTTACAAATAGGTCAATTGCCATAACTTTTTTCCTATATAATTAGTCTGTAAGACATTACCCTATTGGGTAATGTCTTACAGACTAATTATATAGGAATCTTGTAATGCAGTTATCATCCAAGCTGACATCGTAGTTGCTAATTTCACTCAATTCTCTGGTTAAATCACGCATAATTTCTTCTAAAAATGGCTCAATACGAAGTGACTGATAACGTCTACTTCTACGAGTTTCCATAGCAAAAATATAACTCTAAAATTATTCCTTTTCTTCTCTGACACAGACATCGAGAACATAATTTTAATATACATTGTGGTGAAACAGTTATCATTGTAAGAGATGGACTTAACATGCCAAGCTCAATTCCTTAAATGAGGCTGCTTACGTTTCACTTCACACTAATGCCAATAAAAAATGTATAAATTCATTTCTTCTACCTTCAATCACGAATAAAATAATAGGAAAACTGGGTTTTTAACCTTCCTACAGCAACTAATAATAATAATAATAATAATAATAATAATAAATAATAATAATAATAATAATAATAATAATTGGCAAATTTCATCAAAAATTGAATAAAATAAAATGAAATAAAAACAGCAAATATTTCCATGATTTTCATAATAATGTCAACAGAGTTACCTCCCTTGAACACAGTTTCAAATTTCCGGTAACTCTTAATATTGTCTTTTCCGGCAAAAATAAAACACACGACTGTTTCAATTTTTATAGAAGACCCCACCCAAAAGCTCGTTAGAAAACACTACTGTAGCATTATAATTTGCGGTTGGATTAGAATTAGTTTGGATCTATGAAAGATTATAGCTGCTGCTACTTCAGCACCAATCTTAAATCTTGTACCAATATGTTCTGTAGTTGCATGAAATATCTCTCAGAACTGCTCCGAGATGTTCACCCATCTAAATTTTGATCAGTCTCATTGATGCTTAACTTTGGTGATGTAACATGAACCAATGTGGCCTATCTGTATGTCACTTGTATGTCTAATCATGAGTAAATTGAAATATATACGCAAGGTATTACGAAATTCTTTGCCAAATATTATTGCTTTCATAATCAAAAAAGTAAACATATTTTATGGAATATTATGTTCTCATAAAAAAGGCCTGAAATGGATAGAAATCAAAACTGGAGCTTTTAAAAAACAAAAACTTAATAAAAATGTTTTCTTACCTTGGAAGGGGCTATAGGTAATTTAAGCATGGATTAGACATGGTGATCAGTATAGGGAAACATGCAACATTATGGAAGGTCATTACAGCACAGATTCAGTCAAATCTACAGCCAATTCCAGTACTGGGATAACAATGTTATGGTCACAGCAAAATCCATGCAAGTCATTATAATATGGCCATTTCCTGCAAATCTGAATAAAGAAATATTCATTGCATCAAACATAAAAAAATTATAAAAGCAAAGCAGTGTCAAGTCAGGTTTCCTTGTTTTGACTGCAATCCAGAACTGTTTTAACCTCTTTGGAGATCAGTCAAGAAAGTTATAGAGAAAGCAAAAAAAAGCAAGAAGGAAAACAAGGTAAATTTTAACTAAAATTTACACTCGCACCCCCAAAAAAACATCATACCAAAGGATCAAAATATTTTACTGATATGGCATCACACACGAACAGAATTTTTATAAAGGGAACTTGAGAAAAAAAAGATTTTTCACTAAAATTTTCCTGAGAAATTTTCTTATTCATTTAGTACAAAAATCAAATTTTTCGCAAAAAGCAGAAAATACGTCTCAATAGGTTAAAAGTTAGAATAGATTATCAACAGGACAAAATCTTCAAAGAGAATTTTAGAACAAAATTTAAGAACATTCAAAGAAATCCAAATTAGTGTCTGATAATTAAATTTCAATCGAAGATACCATCCAAAAGTATATAAAGGAATCAAATGATTTGCTTCTCTATAAGCTTGTTGGTCAATGAGTAGTAATAAGTTGAAATTTGATCTAAAATTTTTGGATCACCTACTTATTACGGTGATAATCTATACTTAAATATACATTTACTAAAATCATTCTCATTCAATTTAGTAATCTACTTGAAATACAATGTGAATTTGTATATAAACACTTTCACATGATATTAGAGGAGCTCCATCCAATATAAAACTCAATGGATTAAATATGTTAAGTGCTTAAAAAACAATTTTGAAGAAATTAACATTTCACTCGTTATCCATTTCTGTCTTTGTAAATATGATTTCTACATCAAAACCTTTAACTTCTGAAATAAACTGGTAGGTAAACATACACATGCACACACACACACACACACACACATATATATATATATATATATATATATATATATATATATATATATGTATATATGAGTGCGTGTGTGGAGGATAATAATTACTTATATATATATATACAAAGATAGATAACTTTTTACTAATATATGCATACATAATAGTTATATATATATATATATAGTCATTACCTTTATATATTTGTGTGTGTAATAATCATTATCAATCTATATATACATATATATGTATATCTATATAAAAATTAGTACTGATATATATGTATATATATACATATATATATATATATATAATAATTATTACCTATATATATATATAATAGTTATTACACATAAAGATTGACGGCAATTACACAAGAATGCTGCCGACAATCCTGAACAAATCCTGGAGGCAGCAGCCCACAAAGCAGCAGCTGTACGGCCATCTACCACCCATCACGAAAACTATCCAAGTTAAACGAACCAGACATGCGGGAGACTGCTGGGGAAGTAAGGACGAACTTATAAGCGACATACTCCTGTGGACCCCTTCACATGGCCGAGCAAAGGCAGGACGACTAGCTAGAACCTATATACAATAGCTCTGTGATGATACTAGATATAGCCTTAAAGACCTCCCGGTAGCAATGGACGATAGAGACGAGTGGCGAAGAGGGTCAGGGAGATTCGTGTTGGCGGCGCGACATGATTATATATATATATATTAGATCTGAAGAAGTCCTGTTATTTTTGGTGCTATTGATTCATATCAATACCCATAACAGGATGGAAATAAATGTATAATCCTAATGTGACCGGTTTTTGTTTTTCTTAAAGAAATATATATATATATATATATATATATATATATACAATAGTTATTACCGATATATTTATAAATATACAACTTTAGATAGATAGATAGATAGATAGATAGATAGATAGATAGATAGATATTTATTATCTAAATATATATATGTGTGTGTGTGTGTAATAACTAATATACAGTTACGCCCGAAATTATTCGTACCCCTGTACAATTTTAGAATATTTTTAAAAAAACATTTCAATAAGTGAAATTTTTTAATGATTCTACTAAAGTTTTGTAAGCTATTATAGAATAATATACAAAATCAGTGTTTGGGGAAAATTGAATTTTATTGAAATAATGAACAAGAATTAAAAATTATCATGTTCATATTTATTCGTACCCATCTCAATAATCTGCTGCGAAGCCCTTATTTCAATAACTGCCTCAAGACGTTTCCTGTAGTTAACTACTAAATTCTTGCAAACATCAACAGAAATATACGACCACTCCTCTCTTACTATTTTCTAATTCTACAAAATTTTGGGGTTTCCTCGTATTGATATTTTTCTTAACACCCACCCAGAAACTTTCGATAGGATTATGACTAGGACTTTGGCTTGGCCAATCCAAAACGTTTACTTTATTATCTCTCAGCCATTTTTTAACAGATTTGGCAGTATGATTCGAGTCGTTATCATGTTGAAACATCATAGCGGATTCCATGTCGAGAGTTCGGCAGACTTTTCCAAATTCTCTTTTAGAACTTTTACATATTGGTCCTGTTTCATGATTCCTCATTCGCAGTGAAACAATCCCAAAACATAAGCCTCTCACCACCATGTTCCACATTTGGGATAGTGTTTTTAAGTTTAAAAGCTTCACCTTTTTTTCCCCAAACAAAACAAACGTCCCTATGACCGAGAAGTTCAATCTTTGTCTCATCTGACCATAAACTGATGACCAGAAGCTAGTCTCTTTATCAATATATTTTCTGGCAAAATATAATCGGGCTTTTACGTGTCTTGCAGTAAGAAGAATTATTTTTCTTGATCTACATCCTTTAAGTCCTTTCTTCTGAAGGGTTCTTTGTAGTGTTGATCACGAAATTTCTATTTCCTCCATTCTGAGATTTTTCCAGTAATTCTCGGGCTTTTACAAATATGTCGCACGACCTGTCTTGCCGATCGAGGTGAAAGTTTCTCCTCTCTTCTTCGTCCAGTAAACTTTTGAACAGTGTTAAACTTTATAAACTTTTGTATGATGCTTTGAACAGTTGATTTTGGGATATCAAATCGCTTCGAAATGGACTTATAGCCACTGCAATTCTTATGAACATTTAGAATTTTTTGTTTTAACTCGATACAGACCTCCCTTTTCTTTGCCATTTTGTGTTTACGTGGGTAAATTGTAAATTGTATATTTCACTGATGTTAACGCTAAATAAACAAACTAGAAATGCTCCATAACTAGCAAGAATATCATCATTAATCAATCAAAATCCACTAATAATCCAGTAACATTACTCATTTTAACTACGAGTGCTTTGCAACAAATGATTGTAGATATTACGAATAAATATGAACATGCTTCATTTTTTTATCTTATTTCTACAAAATTAGATTTTTTGCAAAACATTTATTTTGTAGCAGTCACAGATCTATTTCCTCTCGCGAATCAATGCCCCCGCCAACCGATTCGGCCACACACTGACTAATCAGGGGCAGAGCGCATTGATTCCTTCTTCCTTTCTAGAGCTATTTTTTCTAGTCCTTTTCGGAAGTCACAAGTCAGAGAGTACCTAGTTAGCAGCCAAGACAGACCTCTCTCGCGTCCTCTGCTACGAACATTCCACATGTAAGACCTTCACTGAAGAACACGCTGCTACTAGCTACACACACTGAAGAACCAGCGTTGCGGTCAGTCACACGAGCAAGTAGCTACAGTGACTCACACTTCCAACAAACTCAAGGACCAACATACTATCCTGCGACACCAAAAAGAACCTATTCTCACTCTGTCTAGTTTACTTCGGCTAAAATAATAAACCTTTCGTTGTTGTGTCTTCAAAGAAGTTTCGCTATTCAGAAGGTTTGTCAATTTCACGTCAAGGTCACCAATTTGGGGTTAAATGGTTTGTTTTCATAACACTATAAATCAATTGACAATACAAATAAATAACGAATCTTCAAGTGTTATAAGTACATGTTGAAATCTTTTAGCATCATTTTTGCTAGGGAAGGTGATATTTTATGAAAATCTTGAATTTGTATGATAGTGTCAAAATGTGTTATAGAACAGGCTTCGATTATTCTGCGTTTATCTGTCATGAACGAAAACAAATATGGTAGAGTTATTAAAGTTAAATGTGTGGTTGGTTAAGATATGTGAAATTAAGGAGTTGGTTGTATTTCCGGACTTAAATTTTTTCTTATGTTCATGAATTCTTTTATTCAAGTTGTTAGAAATTTCCCCTATATAAATTTGTTGCACCCGAGACAACAAAAATAAATAATAAAAATGTATCATCAACTACACCAGATATATATCTTTCGTCCATTTAAGTTCAAAGCGTATATTCTGTCTGATTCATTTCATCCCTTCTCACACACACACCTTTATGTATATAAAATAGTTATTACCTATATATATATAATAGTTATATATATATTATAAGTATAGTTAGTATATACATGAATATACATATGATAATTCTTACCTATATATATATAACAATTCATCAGTGTGACTAGACGCGCGAGATCCTTTAAACTGGGATCGAAACCCAGCTAACAGCCCCAACGCAAGCTAGGGAATTTTAACGCATATGTATTAACTTCCTTTTGTTTATGTTTTACGCTATCGGAGATCAAAGTATTCAATTCGTTATGTCCTAACGTGTGTATACATATAACCGGGTAGTATCTGTGACCTTGGGTTTCATGCATTTTGGATTCGTCAGACTGAGCGAAGATTTTCCAAAAAAAACGATGAATATGGGTATTTGGGGGGGTATTTGAGTGTATGTTTGCCTAAGTTTGTGAACTATCAAATGTTAGTATGTTCGGTTGGTTAGTTGGTTGGTTGGTAGTTGATTTTTATGGTATATCAACCTTTGTAGGTTATTTAATGTCCAATCCATTTTTATGTAAATAGTTCTATTTCAACTAATTCAGTTTAGTATAAGTACAGATTTTGTTAACACATAGTTAAATGTCAAAACAGTTCTATATTAACCAATTAACCAACAGTTCCATTTCAAACAATTCAGTTTACCATAAGCGTGCAGTTCAAATGTAAGTGCACAGTTTAATTGTCAAAAACATTTCTATTTCAAGCTATTCAGTTTAGTCAAACTGTTCGAAGTCAAACAATTCAGTTTAGCATAAGTATGCAGTTTAGATCTATTTAACCCATAGATAGGGCCCTATCAGGTGCTACCATTCGGAGCCTCACCATCAGATCGTTTAGTGTCATATCCAGGACACTCATTGGAGGAGGGGTTTTGCCCCTCTGCAGAGGTGCAGTCGGTGTATTCTACAGCCCTAGCCAATTGGAAAACTTAGTATGTTTGCATGTGCTGTTGCACGTGCATTCATATATATGTATGTTTGCGTATGTACTGGCATGTATCTTTACATATATACACATATTTCCGCTGTCTGTTGACGAGAAATGGTGAGATGAAGGAAGAGAGAGTAAGAAGGGGAGAGTGGGTGAGGGGGGAAATGGATTGATGCAATCAGAACTTCTTTTTCTTTCTAACTTCATGGTAGCTAAAGGTATATTTTGATTTGAATATGAAATGTCTGTTTTGTGGTGAATATTTTTAAGTGATAACGATGATTAAAATTAAAATCATGTTACGTTTTTTTGTTGTTTTTTTTTTGTGTGGTATGGTATTAATGGGCAGGTAATAAAAATGATGATAGGTTTTGGGTACCCTTTGCAATAATAATTATAATAATAATAAATGTAACAGTTATGGTTATAATGGTCTTATGGGTGTTTATAATGCAATAATGTGAAAAAATAAGGCTTATAATTATTGACAATACTAAAATATTACTTACATTTACTAGCAATACTTGTAGGTATTCATATAGTGATAATGTGATAAAAATGGTACTCACGGTCGGTGGTTCTATTGTAAAATTAGTATGGTACCGGTAATGGCTGATGGGTGCAATGTGGCAATAAGAAAGATGTTGGAGAAACAGGTGGGATATGGTGAAAGCACAAAGGGGAAGTTTTAGTAAGTAATGGGAACATAGATGGCAGAAATATATGTAAATATGAAAATAAAAGTGGTGCTTAAAAAATGAGAAGGGGATTGGATTTAGTTTATGTTTTGATTAAGTGTTTGGGTCGAATTGGGATAGGAGATGTTTGTTTGTTTGAAAGTAAATGCTCTATCATTGATATTTATCACTATTTAACAATATTGAAACATTTAGTCCTCATTTAACTCACCAAGTCAACTAATAAGAACCATAAACCTCTTTTATATATATATATATATATAAGGCTCCCTTTTCAATAGCTACTACACTGAGGTGTAGGGGAGTGTGCTACTCCTTTCCCTGGATTTCTCCACTTTACCCTTGATATGTACCTTATATGGCTGAGTGTTAAGCAAGGAGGTATCAAGTACCATTTTTAAAGTCTTTGTTATGACACGACGTGGGGTTGAACACAGGTCTCCCGGACCATTGGCGAACACTCTACCCACGAAGCCAATGAGCCGGTTTATGTTATTAACTGCATATATGTATCTATATATCTAATAATTATTACCACCATATGTCTTTCTCTCTCCCTCTCTATATATATATGTGTGTGTGTGTGTGTGTGTGCGTGCCTGTTAGTGCGTTTGTATGCGTATACGTAATAATTATATCCTATGTATATATGAATACACATTACTCAAATTTCATGTTTCCCTTAATCGTGTTTTCTATATAATTATATATATATATATATATATATATATATATATATGGGTAATAACTTAAAATTTATCATGAAGTTGTGCTGACAACACAGATTTCCCCCAACTCTCTCTCCATCCTTATCATTCATTGCTCCTATGAGGTCCTCCAAACTACATCCAGTCTCCCAACAGAGATGATGTAATTCTTTGTTGGTATGCTAATACTGGCATGACCATGTGTAGAGGTTCATAGGACATTGCTGATGAGTTCATTCTTGCTTCTCCAGCAGTGCCTCACATGTCTTGTTTGTCTTACTTGGATGGTTTTTGTGATGGGAAGTATGTGGCCATACGACTGCTATTTTATGGGGTCTTGCTTCCAGGATTTGTTGAAAACAGCAAGTAGCATTCTTTTGTAGTTCCTATATAGCTTTTTCTCCAAGCATTTTGTGAGTTTCCATGTGGTGCAACCATATAGTAGTATTGATACAGCCTCAGGTTGGAAGGAATCCCATTTTATTTCATCAGAAAGATCAGATTTCCATATGATATGCTAAGCATATATTGACCACACTTTCAATAGATGAGATATTACTGCCAATGTTTGCGAGCAGGTCCACTAATTTTAGAGGCCTGCCACTTAAAGTGCAGGTGACTTCTTCTTCTTTAGAATAAATGAACTCTGTTTTATTTGCATTCACATAGAGACCAATGACTACTGCTGGTTGCCTCAATCTTTGCAGTTGGGATTCAGATTGGCCAGGTGTATTTGCAAGAAGCACTAGATCATCTACATAGTCTGCATCTTTTATAGTCACTGCTGAATATCATCTGCTTCTTGTCTTTTTTAGTTTAAAACAATTTCCTTTTATTAGATCTATCAATGTTTGAAGGGTGTGTATATATATATATATATATATATATATATATATATATATACACACACAAGTTATTACCTGTAAAAATGTTATGGATGAATTTGAATTTCTATAAGGTTATTATATTCGGAAGAGAAACTAAATATCATACATGTATTTTTTTTATTAGTTTCATTAAACATATATTTCATTTCTTTAATTATTTCAATTGAATGAGTTTTAGGTGGCTTTATTTTTAGTTTTGAAATGTTTACATTTTTTAATTTCATTTTCAGTCATAATGCTTGCTCAATGAATATTAAGGAACAAAAATGAAATGCAAAAAAAAATATTTTTCTATTCTTGAGACAGGACCCATTTAGTTCAAATATACCAGCCTAACTCAGTAATGACACCAACTGTCCCAAAAAGATTAACAAATGAAATTCTTTTTAAATCAACAAAGTTGGTTGGTTAGTTGGTTGGTTTTATGCTATATCAACCTTTACTGGATTGCTAAAGTCAGGCTCTTTTTCGGTTTTTTCAAGCAGATACATGTTTTCAAGTAACTAATAATGATAATTCTTAGTGAATAATTATAGCTTCAAGTAACTATTCTTAATACAAACAATTTGCAATTATGTTTTCAAGTATTTCTATTTAATACTAATAATTTTAAAACAAATCTATTCAACCTATAGATGGGAATTTAGCAAGTACTACAATGAAATCTCCAAGAGAACTAATCAAATTATGTTAAAAATTAAAAAATGAAATAAAATGAAATTCCTCTTTCTCAAATTCTCTCCCTGTGTCTGTTATATATTCAATTCCATTTCTGGTAGACATGTATAAAAATGAAAGCTTTAACAGATTTTCTTTGGTTCTTGTATCACATCCTACCTAACTAATGTAAGTACTCTAAGAAAGTGTTCTTCCCAAATTAGCAATGGCAAAAAATGTCCTATCTATGGGTTGAATAGAACCAACTGCATACTTATGCTAAACTGAACTGTTTGACTAAACTGAATAGCTTGAAAAAAATGTTTTTGACAATTAAACTGCACTTACATTTAAACTGTGTACTTATGCTAAACTGAATTATTTGAAATGGAACTGTTTTTGATATTGAAACTGTACTTACACTAAACTGAAATGTTTAATATAGAACTGTTTTGATAAATTTATACTTATACTAAACTGAATTAGTTTATTCAAACAGTTTTAATTAAGCTGAGTAGCTTGAAATAGAAATGTTTTTGACAAACTGTGTACTCATGCTTAACTGAATTGTTTGAAATAGAACTGATTATTTGTATAAAATGGATTTGGCATTAAATAACCTACAAAGGTTGATATGCCATAAAACCTAAACAATAAATCATTAGGTTGCATTGGGCAAGTACATCATACATGCCAGGGAGTTTAGATTTCTTCAGGATGAATTTATTTAGAATATGCTGCCACCACTTGACATTTAGTATTTTGTGTAAATAATGCATTATATAGACATGAAGTCTTTGGACATCCACTTTATATACCATCCAAGTTCCCTGTGCCTCTTGGTGGTTGTGTGCTAGACACAGTATCATCAGTAAACATAACCTCACATTCCAGAACATTTCTGGCCTTTTTTTGCACACCTAAATTGACTGGCGTTGAGCAGGTTTACTCTATATCCATAATCCTGTGTGAAATCAGTGAAGGCATCAGACAAGAACACAGGAAGAAAAATTGAGAACAGTGTGGGCGCAAGAAGAACATATCCTTGTTTTACTCTGTTCCCAAGAGTTCTCCTAAGCTGACTGATGCCTTCATTCCTATAGGCAACATAGATACTAGCTTGACAAAGTGGTCAGGGTACCCTAGTTTCAATAGGATATTTCATAGTGCAAATATCAAGAGGGGGATATTCTGTTCAATGCTTTTTTCCTGTAATTGTCGTAAGGAGATCATGTCTGTGGTTCCTCGGTTTGTGCAAGGCTCAAATTGTGCATCAGGTATGAAATCTCCTAGGGTCTATTGAGCTGTACGTGGACAAACACTTCCCCTGGTATGGAAAAAAGCAAGATTCTGCAGTAGTGGTGACTAGTTGAATATCCTTCCAGTCTGCAGGGACTTCCAAGTTTTCTCAAGTGTCTCTTATGATGGTGTAGAGTACCTCAACAAGCCTCCTACCTCCTCTCTTAACTTTTGGATGTAGTCTGTCTACATCAGGAGATTTTCCTATCACTGAACATAGAGATAATCTTACTCACTACATCCAGTTCTGGGCATTTACACATACAATGTTGGGTTGCCCGTCATTCAATTTTGTCAACTACAATTTATTCCACTGTTCATGGCTCATTAAGCCGAATGGAAAAGTGTACCTTCCACCTGGCAAGAACCTTGTACTTTGTGATTATTTTATTATCCAGCAAGCAGTTTTTCTGGGTGGTTTACTCTTGAGATCTATTATTATTAACAACCACACTAAATTGTTTTTAAATGACAGATGATAAAGTAATCCCCTATAATGTATGATCAGTAGAAATAAGCAGGAAAAAAAAAAAAAAAAAAAAAAAAAAAAAAAAAAAAAAAAAAAAAACGCACATTAGGATTCAAGACACCACATCTACAAATGTATTAAAATAATTTATGAATTTATATTGATAAATAAAATAAAAACTAGATAAATAATACCTGAGCAATATTTTACTATAAACTATTAAAGACTTTATGTATCTTAATGTAGTTCAAGATTTTTGAGTACTATAAAAATTTGTACTGTAATTGTTACAAAAATTTCTTTTGTGTAATTTTGAAAGAAAAACAAAGAAAGATGTTTGAAAATGAAAGATTTTAACAGATTTTCTTATGTAGGATGTGATACAAAAACCAAACTAATGTAAGGCCTTCTCTGAAAGTGTTCTTAAGTGAGCAATAGCACAAAAAAAAAAAAAAAAAAAAAAAAAAGTCCTAGCTATAGCAGCATTTTCCCTTATAAACCTGACCATTAGGCAGCATTTGTCAAAAAGAGTAAAGAGATGGCCCTCTGGGATTAGACTTCTATACAAGTTAATTTGCCCCCTTTTTCTCTCTCTCTTTTGTCAATTTCAACCTTGAAACCAGTAAACCTAATACCTGAGCAATATTTTACTATACACCTTAAACCATATATTTTGGTCAGCAGGACTAAGAATATTTGGCTGCACACTCAGCAGTGGGGTTATCATCATCAATTGATTTGGGTCTCATCTATAGGTCAAGTAGATATGTTTGAAAATTAGATGTATACTTGAAATTATGTTACTCAATCCATCAAATTATTAGTAAATAGAAAGTGTTACTGGAAACCACATAATTGTGTATGAATTATATGGTTTCTAGTATTCCTATATAATACTAATAACTACAAATCATTTATATTAAGAAATTACTTGAAGCCATTATTGTTTACAAATGATTCATTAATTACTGGAAATCATAAAAGCTAACATACGGGACTGTGACATCATAATAAGTCAGTTCAAACTCCAGTAGCACTCACTTCACTTTCCAGCTGATAGCCCCAGAGAAAGGTATGAAATCCCTTACTCCCAAATTTAATGTCCTACTAAGATGGCTTTAGCATTAAATAACCCATAAAGGTTGATATACTATTAAAAATAAAATAAATAAAAGACAGACTTTGGCATTAAATGACACAAGGGTTGACTTGTCATGAAACCTGCCATCTACTTAGTCATTTAATTAACTTAGCTTGACACTGCATTCCTTTAATGTCTATAAATAAGTACACCCTTAATAATTTATAAAACAAACTCTTCTAAACCAAAGATACCAGGATTTCATCATCGCAAATGTAATATTAAAAAATTCAAACGTTATTAGGTATTATTTATTAAACTACCAAAGAAAAAAAATGTTTGGTTTGAAAATATGAAGAATTTTACATAGAACTTTACTTATTTTTGGACTGCTACATATTCATACTTTTGGTTACAGTGTTTCACTCCTTGGTAATGAATAATAATGTGCATTTTTATTATAGAATGTACCAAGAAAAATAAAATCCTGGTATCTTTGGTTCAGAAGAAAAGTATATCCTTAAAAGAATAGGAGTGTATTTATTCATAGGTGATACTGTATAATGTAACAAGTAAGATTCACACTCACAATGGTCTGTTGGCCTAGTTCTCTAACTACTACATGAGGAGAGGTACTCTCAAGCAAGTAAAGTTGATTGCATTAGAAATTCAAGAAATACATTTACAAAACCAAATTCAAACAGATATTTAATGCAAATGCCCATTGAAAAAGACAGGAATCCAATTCTCTTAATTTTGTGCCATTCTAGCAATGACTAATGAGTTAACTCTTAGAAGCATGGGCCCTTCCTTTATGCCTGTAACCTATAACATGGCTCCTGGATAAAGAAGTAGCTGAAAATGTAATATATTATAATCTGTTATTTAACAGCCTAACAAGCATAACAACTATAACCATGGAAAATGAACTTGGCTAGTTGAATTCAAATTCAGAGCCAGGCTGTTTGCATTTCACTTGTATCAATATTCTTAGGATTATCCCATTTCTTCTTCCACCAGCAATGGGTAAAATAGTAGGGCAGACTAGGATCTTTAGCTTGGAATCAGCAACCAGTCTAAAAGAAGCAAAACTAAACTCAAACCAGGTACACTCTGCTTAAAAATTGACCAAGTGTCACAGTCTGCTCTATTTGACTCATAGATAGGAACCTATCAGGTGCTACCACTCCAGGCCAGAGTGGACCAGGGAGCAATGGCAATGAAAGGGTACTCCACTTTCCCCCCAAAGCTCCAGCATTACTTGAGCCTCACCATCAAATTGTTTAGAGTTATATCCAGGACATTTGTTGCAGAATCTTACCCAATGCAGAGATGCCATCAGTGTATTCTACCGCCCTTGAACTGACAAGATTAGCCCTATTCTAAATTGAACCATACATCTGAAAGTCAAATAAATCTTTCATTAAAAAAGGAAACTTATTTCTCACAGGTCCAACTAGTTAATAACAAGGCTTAGAATACATCAAACTGCATTTGGTGGTTATTCTCCAAAGAGTGTACAGTACCCTGTCATTACTTCCAGGTTCACTCTTATGGGTCATATGCCCATCCTCCCAAAGATATACATTTAAGAACAGCAAGATTCTCTTAAACTAAGTTCTAATTTAAGAATATTCCTGCCTACCACCCAATATCTAATGCCCAATACTAAAACCTATTTTCATAAGCAACACAAAAGTACATACAAGTTCAAACAATTATAAAATAATTTTAAATTAAGTAAAATACAAATTTTAAATTCAAATTTCTATTTTTTTGAAAATTAATTTTAAATGAGACATTTTGAATTAAAGTTTGAGAAAAAATATGTACAAATGAAAATGTCAACTAACCAGAGAAATTAATGAGTGATTATTCACTGATGAGAGGTTTTACCATGAACAAATTTGTACCATGTTGTCAGCAAGAAGAGTAAGTATAAATGAATTAAGTATTTAATTTCATAGCGGGATTTATTGCTTAATTTTCTCAAGCAATAAATGATGGTCATTTGGAATGTATTTTATGCTTCTAATATTTTTTCCGAGTCAAATTTGCTTTGTGAGAAATAAAACAAATTCTTAAGCTTATACTAGAGATAATTCATTCAGCATTTCTACAGAAACCTTTTCCAGTTGTTACATTTAAAAAACTTTATTAGTATCAGCTTAAAATGGCTTAAGTCATATTTGTAAAGGATTTTTTTGTTTTTAAAGGAAGTTAACTATATTTCTTTGATAGTCATTTTAGTTACTGTTTATCAAAAGAATAATCTAGATCAATTTCAGGATCATCAGTAACTGAATACCTTATCTAAGGAATTCAATTAATATTACAATATTAATGTGTGTAAACAAAATGGTATTCAGGTGAAAAATAACATTACTAAGTTATATTTAAAAAGCTGCAACCAGTGCCCCTGATATCCCAGCTACCTTAATTAGACTAAGAGAAGTTTTCATGGAAGTTATTCTTTATTTTCAATCCATACTGCTTTCTAAATATGACAAGCAGAAATAAAAAAAAAAAGCAACCAAAATTAAAAATAACACTAGCCAAACATGAATAATTGACAAAGCTTCACAAAAAATTTGAAAATAAAGTTTATATAATTTTAGATTGGGATATGATTAGAGTATTGAAATATGTACTTGTTATTAGTTGGCCCAGTACAAGAGACATTGTTACAGGAAGAGTTTCTTGCATAAGAGTATATGTAAAGTAGATGTTTAATGAATATACCAACAAGAATAAGATAAGCCTTTCAATCCTAACAGGTTTTCAGTAATTATTTGAAATTATATCCATTTTTTAAATTCTTTTTCATTATACTTTTTCAATATGGAAGGAATAAGATTTTTGGTCTTTTTTTCTTTGTTTTGTTAAAAGAGCTGATATTTTTCTGTCTATAATTAGAAGACTTAATATTTTAATCAGCTGCTCATGAAATGAGTATTAACATATTAAGCATGCCTGAGAAAGAGCAACAGTTGGATAATATGTCTTGCAGTCTATCATGAATAAAATAAATAAAAATAAAGAGATCTACAGTTACATATCAAGTGCTAGTTTGATAAAGCCAAGCATGAAATAAGCTTCAAAAATTTTTTTTTTTAAATAAGAGAGCACTTGTTCAGATCCTTCATCATTTCCATCACATAAGTTTGAAATCAGGATTTTTTTTCACAAATAGTTCTGATAGAGGAAGAAATTTCAATGTGAATATTTACACTGCTCATCATTTTGCCCTTAAAATAAATCTGCTAATTCTTTAGTAGATAAGCAAACTAATACAGTTAAATACTAAAGTCAATTTAGCCAATAGCAAATAATTGCAAAGTAACAAAATAGCCATTAAATTTGGTTTAAATGTGCATAATTATTTTTATCAGCAGCTGCAAGTTTGGCTGCAAAAGTAATGAATTATAATTAACACTTTATATTGTTTTAATCTTTAGTCATAAAGCTAACCTCATTTCTCACATTTATAATCATGCACACATCTAAAAACTATTAGGTTTCTGATAACTAGTAATACTAATACCACAAAGTAATTAGTAATTATTTAATAAGCACTCATTTAAGATCTAGGAGGCGTTAGACAAAAAAGTAAAAAATAAATTTTAAAAAATGTTTACATCCTAACTTGTCCTTTGATGAACTACACATGGAAATCAGTTTGTGTAGATTATATATCTAAAATCAGTTCATTTTTGTCCCAGTGTAAAATTTCCAGTGCCCTATTCATTGAATCCCAGATCAGGATATGTCATGAAAGAAAAAAAAAAAAAAATCTTAACTGAAAGACTTTTCGTCTTCTTTGAAATGGGTATACCATCTTGGTATTTCACCAGTTCTTTTATTCAGTAAAGTGATCATATGAATCCAATTTAAATCAGATTCAGAGCATCTACTTCACCTAAACCTTAAGAGAAAGGGTACTTTAGCACAGCAAGTTAGTTAGCAAGATGGTCTAAAAGACTAATTTGCAAGCATATCAAGTTTAATTCTTACTGGACATCTCGTAAATAAAGCCTAATGCCAGACTAAACTAAAACAGCAAATATCTTGACATGTTATAAAAATTTAGAGTTTAATTAAAAGTTTAATAATTTTTAATCAAATTGACAAAATTAAGGTTATTTTGAAGGCAAGTTAATGATTAGGATTCCTATAGAGATGTTGCCAGATATCAAATTGATATGTAAAAGGAAACAATTAGAAAATATCTGCAGTACTTTGTAAAGCTAATGTTTTATTCATAGCTAGTAGGTCAGACAAAGAATTTTCAAAATGATTAATTTACACTGCTGATTATTTGCTCATAGATACTAAAAAGTCAAAGTTAGTTATTATAGAATAAGTAAGACTTGTTCATTAGTTCTCTAAATATAATGTTTATTCAATATTTTAAAAGATTTCAAGATTTAAAAATTGCAGCTTTTTTAATATGTGTATTAAGAGTTTAAAAAAAAAAATAACTTAAGATATTTGCATGTCAAATTATAACCTATATGCAATAGAAAGATTCAAATTTCATTGAACACACCATGCTGAAGAAACTTGCCACTTGTATTAGAGATAGACAAATATAAAGCTGAAACATGAAATAAACAAGAAAAAGTGCAAATAATAATACAACTTTGTAATTCAAAAATAAAATTCAAAATAGGCAATATGTCACCCCAGGAGTGCATTTTCTACCTGAATGGCAGCAACGAGCAGTTTCTTAAAGTGGGGGAAAAGAAAATCAAAACTGAACTAATGTTTTGTTAGTAATAGGAGAAAAAAAAAATAAATAAAAGGAAGCTTCAGCTCAATAGAGAGGGAATTTTAACTCATTTTAACTAAATGTAATGATTTTTATAAAAAGATAAAATTTTAGGATCTATTAAGTTCTTAAGCATTGCAACCATCATTTTTTATTAATCAGAATAAATTGAGTATAAAATGGTGCAATATATTTAGGTATAATCCTTCCATCTGTGTCACAGGTAAAATTTACACAACAAAGGGTTGTTATCAAACATGTTACTAATAGACAGAAGGAACAAAAAAAAATTGATTGGATGGGTGGGACATTCTGTTACTATTCTAACACAACAACATTTAAGGATTCAACATAAATGCAGGAATATCTGTACAGTTCATATTAGCAAAATTTTATACCTAAATTTTAGCTTATAACCTAAAATTCCACTTCTATGATCAATCTTATATCAGTTCAGTTTGTGAAAATAGATTCCACAAGAAATGAAGTAAGGTAAGTTAGGGAACCTGTGGCCCTAAAGGGATGTGCAGCCTTCTCAACTATCAAGTGTAGCCTTCCATAGCCTTGTCAAAAGACAAATTAAAATTTTGCATCTTTAAGAATGTAAGAAAGCATTGAGATATCACAAAGAAAGAAAAGTAATCAAAATGAACAGCAATATATTTTTTTTTCTTTTTTAACTACACACATATCCATACATGGGTATGCGTGTGCACATGTGTGTTAAATTTGAAATAAGTTAACTAAAAGTCTAACGTTTAGACTGTTAATAACATCCTACAGCACAGCCTTATTTGTAAACAATTTCAATGTGGTCTTTAAACATAAAATGGATCCCCAACTGGAACAACTAGGAAATATTTCCTACCAAGTTTCAAGAGAGAAAACAGGAAAAATTATAACACTTAGTTAGCAAATAAGTTTTCGGATTGATATAATTTATAGTTTTATAATAAAAAAAAAAACATAAATAAAAATGAAAATAAAGGAATTTAATGAAATTCTAAAAATGTTATTCAAGAGTAAAACTTAATTATATGCACAAGTTAAAACATCTCTTGAAACTAAATACAATTAAAGTTGTGCATCAAAATGGCAACAAAAGTAGCCTTCACTATTACCACCACCACCACCACCAGTAATGGTAGAAGTGGTAATTTTTAAGCAAAAGACAAAGGTCAAAGATTTCAGTTTCAGAATTTATTGGTTTCCACAATATACAAGCAATGGACTCCATGTGCCTAAGTGCATAGTTACATTACCCGTTGGCACAAATGGCAGTGTGAAACCAACACTAGCAAATCCTGCCTATGTCGCAACCATAGTAGCCATGAATTACCTTGTTTCATCCCAACTAAAAAATTATCATTAAGGTGAATAGAAAGGCCACCTTTCTAACCATACCATTGAGTAGTTGAGAGAACAAAAGTATTTTAAAAGAAGGCCACAGCAGAAAGTAGTCAGAGAATAGCAAGGAAGAAGGGTGAGAGGTGTGCAAGAATTTCTTGCTGGTTCTTCACACCCAAATTTGGAAAAGTCAAGATATAATCCTACCAGAGTTTGTGCTATTAATTAATTGCCAACTCTGCAAGAACCCAAACAAACTAGTTGCTGAATAGCTAACAAGTCAACATTAAATGCAATTTGTAACAAGCTTGAACAGCAATTAGTTTCAAACCATTAAATCAATGTATAACTTTAAGTGAATTTGAAGGGAAAAATGTGGGGAAGGAAGAAAAAAAAGCAGGGGCATAAAGAAATTCAGATCAACTTTACTGTAATTGGGGGGGGGGGAGCAAGAGGGTAGAAACAGAAAAGAATAATTAGAAAGATTTATTCACAAAGTATGAGGTGTACACTTTCAACTCACTTCAGTCATAACATCAAGTTCACAGATGGAAAGGTAAAATAAAATTTTAGTTTTTTTTTAAATGTTACAAAAACCAGCATTAGAAAAGTCCCTTTAAAAATGAAATGAAACAAGTTGCCAGTAAGATGAGTGATTAGTGAGCTCTCCATGACAGCTGGTGTATAGTTGGTGTGTAGTAGTAGTAGTAGCTGATGATGTTGCACTCTTGACAGGAACAATGGCTTCCAGTCCTGTTAGACACAAGTGAATAGCCCTCTTCAACGAGGTTATAATTCATCAGAATGATGGGAAACCTGATAGGATGAAAATAAATAAAAAATAACGTTAAGTTAAAATAGAACTAGATACAAAGCAAAATTGACCAGCTCACATTGTCTGCCTGCCTTTGTGTCTGTGTGTACAAGTCCCTCAAAAGAATGGTAAAGTCTGTGTGTTTTTAGCAGTTAGTGAAATAATAAATTGGTAATAAGACACACCATGCTATAGGGATTAGAAGTTTCAAATCAAATACAAATACTAACAATAGTCACAGAAAAAAAATAAATGCATTGGATTGATTAAAACCTCATTATCTACTTGCAGTTTAAAAAGCTAAAATATCCAACTAGAAAAGAATAAAGGATGGCATTTCGAGTTGTTGCTACTAAACTAACAAAGATACTAAGATTTTATAAGAATCATGTTTACAAAGAATCTGTATATTCTAATAAGATAGAAAGCTCCCAATTTAAGAATTATTCACTTTTGGTTTTTATTCCAGTTCTTTCCAGTCAAAGATATTAGTAACATCTCTTAAGTCAAAAGCTATGAATTAGATCAGGTCATTCTTTTGAAAAAAAAAAAAAAAAAAAAAAAAAAAAAAAATCACATGAAACGAGTGTTCTTTTAGATGCAAAATGTTACAATTTTTTTAAATGCCCATTAAATTAGCAACTGACAAGCTATTTTTTCTTTTTAATTGCAATGACAAGTAGACTTAATGCAAATCTGCTAATATTAACTTCAGTTAATTGTGAATATTTTAGAGTATTTAAATGTAATAGCTGCCAATCTAATCATGCAACCCAGATGTATTCAGGAAAACATAGTGCCCCCTAATTATTTTACGCACAAAGAAAAAAAGATAGCAACAATATAGATTTTGTTAAAGTATTTTTTCTTCAATTATATGTAAGTCAGAACTAATGAGCAACTCAGAAAGAAAAAAATGATTTGCACTAGATACTGTCTAAGATCCCAATGCACTGTTAAAAATTCAAATACACACATTCATACAACTGCACACACAGAGGCAAAAGCAGCAACACAAGAACTGTTCAAAGTATACATTAGGTGTTCAGAGTCATGCTGATAACATGCATACAATTTTAAATTTCATGCAATGAGGAGAAGGGGGCAAAATAATAGGGAAATGAACAATAAAATTATCCACAGCATCCAAATTATATAAATGTGATAAAGTTTTTCCCCTCCAACTGCTGAATAAATTAAGCAAAATCAATTAGTAAATTTAATTGGACGGCATTAAGTGTTCAATTCATTGAATTGTTTTTGTACAGGATCAATAAAATCACCTGACCAAGAGATGACCTTGAAAAAAAATTACAGGTAGCCACAACATTGGTGAACAGTCAAAAACTTCAAATACTTACAAAAGTTTAAACTAAAAAAAAAGGTTTTTTTTTTATTTTTATTAATTGATCAATTTACCAAGTTAATGTATTTTCAAACTGTTTCAGAATGTACATTCCACCCTAACATTTTTACTATTTAACAACTGAGAAAAATTTAAACATTCTTAATAAACAGAATAAAATTATATAAGCAAGGTTTGTTTTTCTTTAATTACAACCCACTGAAAAAAGACTAAGATGAATGTTATAAATACCTGCAAGGTAGGTTAAGTAAAGAGTTCTCTTTTCAGGATAGATATCAAGAGTAACCAAACAACTGGGATAACTTAATACAAAAACAGTTTTAAAAGAAAATGGGAGATAATTCATTCAAATGTACTGACCTTTTCTTTTTCTTCTTCTGTCTCATCTTCCTCAGCAACATCTTTTTCCTCCTTCTCTTCTTCCTCTACTTCTTCTGGTTCTTCTTCAACCTAAATCACAAAAATAAAAACATTAACGTTTTAACTTTTAAGTCTAAAAATTTGCAAAAAAGAAAAATGTGATACAAAAGCATAAATTCAGAATGTTTACTGACTAAATAAAATTGTTTTTTTTTTGATAATTGATAAACAGGTATTTTGAACTTATTGGGGGAGAAAAAAAAAAAAAAAAAAAAAAAAAAAAAAAAAAAAAAAACACACACACAAACACTTACCATATTATCACCTTCAATGTTGAGCCCACTCTTCAACATTCTTTCTACTCGGCCAGCAAAACCAACAGAATCAACAACCATGTAACCAGATCTCATCGTAGCAGTTTCAAACAGAATCACAGCCAGGTCCTTGGCAGAAGGATCAGCACTGTTAGCCTGAAAAATAAAAATTAGTATAAATCATTGTAGTGCATGTGCAGCCCCAGACATCTAAGGGCATCACAGACCTGTTATCAGTGCCTCGTGTGGCTTTCTGCCACCTGTCGCTCTAACTAGTGTGTGAGAAAACCAACCATCCATGCCAGGAGATCAGGGTTCAATCCCAAGTGTCATTTAAAAAAAAAAAAAGACACTTCTTTGCTTAACACACAGCATTATAAAGTACATAAGTGGAGCAATCCAGGGAAAGCAGTAGCACCCTTTAAACACCTTGGCATAGTAGCTATTGAAAAGGGAGCCTTTAGGGTCACCCTCAACTATGGTTGCCAACTTTACTTATAAATCATTAAGTAAAATTAATGACATGAGATTTGTGGATGCAGATTGAGGTCGTATATTTTGATAAGAATATGGCAAGAGGATGGTATGAATTCACAATAAACATCTATAATTCAGTTTGCAGAGTTGAATTTTAAACAAAAATAATTTGCTCAAAGAAGTTTAGAGTGTCATTAGATAAACTTACATCCACTTTTTCTTTTAGGACCTTGATAAATTTGTGTCTGGGGTTGATTTCCAAAGTCTTCTTCTGGTTGGCAAAATAACTAAGAAAATACAAGATACACAAATCAAATACATAGAAAAATACACTTTATAAAAATTGCAACCAAATCATTTCATGAAATTAAAATACTTATATAAATGGAAAAGTTTAATTATATGGTAGATAATTGGAAATTGATAAGGCATTGCGGGGGAGGGGTGAAATAAAGTCGTTTGGTTGGTTGGGTTTTATGGCATATCAACCTTTGGAGGTTATTTAACGCCAAATCCATTTTTATACAAATAGTTCTATTTTAAACAATTCAGTTTAACACGAGTACAGTTTAATTGTCAAAAACATTTCTATTTCAAGCAATTCAGTTTAGTTAATTCTAATTCAAACAATTCAGCTTGAATACGTATAGATTTTGTCCACACACAGTTAAAAGTCAAAAATGTTCTATTTCAAGCAATTCAGTTTGTCATAAGTACAGGTTTAATGTCAAAAACAGTTCTATTTCAAACAATTCAGTTCAGCATAAGTACACAGTTTCAATGTCAAAAAATTTCTATTTCAAGCAGTTCAGTTTAGCAGAGGTAAATAGTTTAAATCGTCAAAAATATTTCTATTTCAAGCTATTCAGTTTAATTAAACAGTTGTAAGTCAAACAATTCAGTTCAGCATAAGTACGCAGTTTAGTTCTATTTAACCCATAGATAGGGCCCTATCAGATGCTACCACTCCAGGCCAGAGTGGACCTGGGAGCAATAACAATGAAGAGGTGCTCCGCATTCCCAAACCTTCAACATCACTGGAACCTCACCATCAGATTGTTTAGTCTCATATGCAGGACACTCGTTGGAAGGGGGAGGTCTTACCCCTTTGCAGAGAAGCAGTTGGTGTATTCTACAGCCCCAGCTGACTGGGCAAGGGAAATAGATTTTAGTCTATACATTAATTTCCATTAAGGTCTTCCTAATTACAGATAGGGAGAGGGGTGTCATTTTAACATATTGAAGCTTTCATTTGTCAAGTAATACAAGAAATGGGATTTGTTTTCAATCATCAAGTAACAGATGCAAAAATGAGGTTGAAAAATTAAGATCACACACACAAAAAAAAAAAAAAAAAAAGAGTTACTTACTCTTGGGAAGGGTCTTTAGCTTTGGCATAAGCTTGTGCTCTCATAATTCTTTCCATATTACCTGACCAGCCATACTGACCAGCAACTAGAGCACATGGAGAAGTGGATAATCTCTCAGAAATGGTAGCTTTTTCAATCTGAAAGCAAAATAATATACTGACATGTCACAAAAAATTCAACTAATCTTTATTCGATTTTGGCTGACAAAAGTGAAAATTTTCAGACATTCACTAAATTTACCTGAAAAGTTCAATTTTAACAGACATACAGTATCTGTTATGAATAACCTCTAATCTTTAGTCACATAAAAAAATAAAAAATAGTTTAGTTGTATATTGCTTGTAATGAACAAGGCAAGCTTCTACTCGTTAGAAAAAAAAAAAATGAATACCCTTGTTTCTAGGTTATTAAAGAAAAAAAAAAAAAAAAAAAAAAAAAAAAACCTCTGTTGTTCATTACACAAGTGAATAGACTGTAATATCAATATCAGTTCCTTTCATTGAATTTGCCAATCTTGAGTAATTTATTTTGGAATTTTTCCCCTTCAAATTATCTAATTTGGCACACTTTACAAACTATCAAAAAAGATGTTAAACCAGATTACTTTTATATTCAGAAGGTTGGGGCGGGGGGATTAAAAAACTAAAAACAATTGAAGATTCCTTCACTAATGTCTTAAAGAAATAGGAAATAGTTACTTGTGAACATGTTATTACGAAGTTCCAAACAATATTAACCAGGAGTGAAATTATTATTATGAATAGTTAAATCAATTTTCTAATTATTTTTATGCGATTCTATATGCTTTGTCAGGGTACTTTGAACAAGCCAAAATATTACTACATTTAAAAAATATTTTCTAAAATATTTTCTATGTTGAAACTTTCTATTGATGGGCAGTAGGAAAAAAGATATACATAATAAAAACTTATAAGTACAAAATATTTAAAATAAAATAAAAAGTTCTTTTCATCTAAGTATCAGATTAATAATAACAACAAGAGCCTCCAAATAAGGAACCATTCAAAATTACCTCCAAGTAATCAGTAGAAAATTAATAAATTTTTGAAATTTGATACACCTTTGGTCAAAAGTTCAATATTAATGTTCCTACATTACAACAAGTGTTTTTTTTTTTTTTTTGTTTTTTTTTAAGTCAAAGTTTATTTTCTTCCAAACCAAAAGATACCAGGATCTCATTTCTAGCAGAATATTATATAATTAAAATGAATAGTATTAGGTACTATTTATTACAAAACTCTACAATAACCAGCTCATTGACCTAGTGGGTAGTGTTTGCCAATGGTCTGGAAGACCTGGGTTCAATCCCAGATTGCGTCATACCAAAGACTAAAAATGGTACCTGATATCTCCTTGCTTAACACTCAGCGATATAAGGTACGTATCAAGGGTAAAGTGGAGCAATCCAAGGAAAGGTTTAGCACCCTCCCCTACACCTCGGTGTAGTAGCTATTGAAAAGGGACCCTTCTGGTCGCCCTCAATTACGGTTACCAAATTTACTTAGAACAATGGACCTAATCAAATAATTTTGTAGCAATCCAAAAATACAACAGAATTTTGCATAATAGTAATATTTTCAAAACTTAATTTCTGGTAAAAGTATACTTATTTATAGGGAACACTGTATATAAAAACCTCACATTTAATGTAATCTAGAATAGTTTAATGTAATCTAGAATAGTTTAATGGGTAAGTGATCCTATTGATGAACAGAATGAATATATACTCATTCCTTTAAAGAAATAAGATGAATGAAAACTTTGCCCAAAGCTGCTTGGTTTAAACATGAAGAATCAAACCCACTAGAAAGCTATCCACTTTAATAGTTTTAAGCAATAAATACATTTCATTACATCTTGAATTAACAGATCCAAACCAACATCAAACTTTAATCAATTCTCCAAAATTCTATTTATTTGGAATTCTTACCTGATCTTTGAGAGCATCTTCTTTTAGCCATTTCAGCAATGGCTCATATTCCTTTTCAGTAGCTTCTTTCTGTTCTTTAGCTTTATCAGAATCTGATAAAGACAAGCCTTCCTTGGCAACATTTTGGAATTTTTTGCCTTCAAATTCTGGCAATGCTTGGATACAGTATTCATCCACAGGCTCGATTAAATAAAGTACTTCATAACCTTTCTTTAATAGACGTTCAACAAATGGAGAGTCTTTCACCTGGAAAAAAAAAAAAAAAAAAAAAAAAAAAAATCATTTATAAGTGTTAAAATAGACAAATGAAAACTCAGAAATAAATGAAATAGCTTCAAGATAGGCGATAATAGACTTTAAAAAGGCAAAAGTTTACAAAAAAAATACAAGACATAATAAAAATAGCTTTTGAAAACTAAAAACAGCTATTTTGTTTAAGATTAGAAGAATTAAAACAATTGTTTACAAACCTCTTTATGAGAGCCACCAGCAACAAAGTAAATTGAAGTTTGTTTATCCTTCATTCTTTCCACATATTCTCCCAAACTAGTTTGCTCAGTTTCAGAGTTGGAAGAGAAGAAACGAAGCAGCTTAGCCAAACGGGTTCGGTTGGAGGGATCTTCAATGACTCCAAGTTTGATACTAACACACACACACACACAAAAAAAAAAAAAAAAAAAAAAAAAAAAAATTTTTTAAATAAAAATTTATGCGGTGTAATACAAGAAATACACAGCCATTCATTCTATGTATCTAATTTTAGATTTTCATTTAAGATTTATACAAAACACTTCCCAAAACTTATCAAATGTTTATTAGCTTTGCCCATCTGAATAATTTAACTCCTTTATTTAAACTTCAGAACAATCTATATCCTTCGGTAATGTCTGCATGGTCTACAGTATGTAGTTAGCAAATACAAAAAGATATCCACTCGGAAGATCTTAAATTTGACCAAACTTGCATAGATTAAACTGGAAAGTTACAACCACAATTGCATCAAAGTACCTAACAGACTAGATAGGTGAAGATATAAATGTGACATTTACTAACAGAACTATTTATTACTGCATCTAAAGATATGCAATACTGATTTTTACTTTTAAAAAAGATCTTAATTTTCGCCAATAAATTAAAGACAAATATACACATTGAATTTTTATGAACAAGGCTACATCAATGAATTATCTGATCAAGCACTCCCAAAAGTTACCTATATAAAATGTAGATATTTTCATCTAAAATATTTTATTAAAAAATTAATTTTCAGATTGATTCAATAAGTATGCATGCTTAATTTATAAAATTCTAGTAAACATTTTGAAATTAACCATTTCAAAATTTAATGCCTAAGGTATTATTATCCTAGATTTAAAGGAATTTAGGATATAAAATCAAAATTCTGTACAAGTCATAAGTAGTACAAATTTAAAGCAAATGAATCATGAAAATATTAAAAAGTTTGTCTAATGAAAATAAAAATGTTATTATTCATCTAGTTAAAGTTAAAACCTTTCAGAAACTAAACTCTTATGCAGTTCAACATTTAACTTTGCATTCAACTTAGCAAGATGAAAAAAGACATTTAAATTGCTAGGTATGCATATGTAGGGTTGAAAAGAATTACTAATAAAGTTAGCAGAGGTTTTGGTCTCATAATTAAACAATTCATAGCATAGGCTACAATATAATTTTAATATGCAACTTTTTTTCACTCAGTTCTGCAGTTTTTAAGAATTATTTGCATATCAGAATATATGCTACACGAGCATATTAAAAAACAGTAGTATTTTTTTAATTAGCAACCTACTTGGTACTGTATTCCTTCCAGAAATCTTTGAAGTCTTTGGGATCAATTTTCTTAATCATATCCAAGGTTTTACGGACCAGTTTCTTCTTAATGACTTTGAGAAGCTTGTGTTGTTGTAAAGTTTCTCGAGATACATTCAATGGCAAATCATCAGAATCCACCTGTAACAAGAAGCACATTGTAAAAAAAAAAAAAAAAAAAAAAAAAAAAATGTTCACCATCAAACATAATTCAACAAAATAGAAATCAAATGAATCCTTGCAAGTATCAATAATAACTCTTAGAAACATTAGTTATTCAGATACTCACCACTCCTGTTACAAAGTTCAAATACTTGGGCATCATATTTTCAAAGTCATCAGTTATAAAAACTCTGCGTACATACATCTACAAGAAAAAAGCGTTGAATAAATTGTAACTTTACAAGAGAATCAATTATTTTCAGCGAGATGATAGTTATAAAAAAAAAAAAAAAAGTTCATAATTCGAGAAATAGAAAAGTTCAATTCTCTCAGAGAGGAATACTGTCTATAAATGTAAGCTGTCTTCGAAAAGATAATGAAAGAAAAATAAAGTGAACATTTCCATATAAATTACAGCAAATAGAGTAGAGTGGCACCATCTGATAATTAACTAAGTTTTGAAAAGCTAAAAAGGAAGGAATGTTCAAATTTCACATTAACAGTACAACACAACCACAATTGTGAAGTCACAGTGTAATGGCTATCTTAAGAATGGAACCAATGAGCATTCAAATTCTGAACAAAGCTGTTTTCATGCTAATGCCCTTGGGAAAGACATGAACCTATCTCATCTCCTTTCAGCAATAGCAGACTGACATCTTTAGCCTTGGAAAACCGAATTTAAACCAACACTACTCCACTGAAAAATTGATTTTGTGTTGCATCCTGCCTATGGTGGAGAAGTTAAATAAAAACATGCCCTGCCATAATTTTTAGAAATTTAAAAATGATTAAGATAAACAATGACCTAGCTATTTCATAATTGAAAGGCCAGAAAAAAATATTTAATACCATGACTAGATGACAGGATACTAAAAAGGTGGTGGGAAAAAGAATCAATGTTAAAAACATAGGGCCAAGTTTCTTTCTTTGTGAAACCTCGAAATCAATGCTATTGATTTCTCAACCAATAGTAGCTTTAGGATCTCAGAGTCTTCAGTAAAAGAGCTTAAGTTTTTAAAGGAATGCTTTCAAACCTACAGAATAAAGTAACATTGACGGAGATTCATCAGAACATTTAAGTAAAGAAAAATTTACCTTAATACGATCAGTTTTCTTTCCATAGTTGTTGAAAGTATCATGAGGAGAGACTTTAGGCACATATAGAATTGATTTGAAGGTTACTTCACCTTCAGCTGTAAAATGGATCTTGGCCAGGGGGCCAGAATTGTCATTACTGATGGACTTGTAAAAAGCTTCATACTCATCCTCCTTGATTTCAGCAGGCCTATAATAAAAAAATTTTTAATGAGAAAAAAAAAAAAAAAAAAAAAAAAATAATCCATGGAAATAATTATGCAGTTTAGGAAAAGTTTTATAATCACAACAGTTGTTGCTGAATAAGTAAACAGTGAACATCTATCTCATTTACATTAACTAAAAATTAAAGCATCAATTTCCCCCACCACCATTTGAATTTTAACATTTTCCAAGAAAAGAAAATTCGATAAATAATTCATGGCCGAGATAGAGGGATAATTTGATATGCAAGAAAAAAAAAAAAAGTGAAGTGGAGAGGGAAAAAAAAAAACAATATGCAAAATTATAATGCAATCATAATATTAGATGTAATAATTTGAATTTATTAGATAAAGCATTGTCAATTGTTGACTAATATCAAAAATTCAAGTTATTCAACAACCAAAATGCAAGCAATGTGAATCAGAAATGAAGAATAAGTCTTTAATACCTATTCAAACTGCTTGCTAATCATTCAGAATAACAACCTGAGAATTGTGATAATGAGATGAGAAAATCAGACAAATTTCCAAGTTTAAAAAGCAACTAAAAATTTATGAGATGATGCAAGAGGAGGAGAGGCGTCTTTGAAAATTTAAGATATGGAGTTTTTAAAGTAAATAAAACAATCCAACTCACTTCCTAGACCAAATGGGCTTGACACTGTTGAGGAGTTCCCAGTCCCAAATGGTCTTCTCAACTGTTTTTGTTTTAGGCTTATCTTCTTTCTCTTCTTCAACCTTGCCCTCTTCATCATCTTCCTCTTCAGGCTTCTCTTCAGCTGGTTTTTCATCATCATCAATAGGTTCTTCTACTTTCTCAGTCTACAAGAAAATATCAAATAGAACTCTTCACTATATTCAAGATCTTGGTTTGTAAAAAAGTTAAAATTTGAAGACATGAACAAGAGAATTAAACTTTACCCCCCCGCCAAAAAAAAAAAAAACCCAGAAAAACTAGTAAAATATCTTTGTTCATTCTACTGATAATCCTTAAGAGAAGCTGAGATGATCATTCAAATTAATAGCACTGGTTTACAAAAATAAATTTTTGGTCTGAGGCAAGAATGGGGATAGGTGTTTTTTGTTAATTTGGGTGTGCTGAATTCAAATTTATAAATAGTTTTGCTCTATCACCTCTAGTTTTCTGGCTTTTAAATAGTCTCATTTTAGTATAAACAGAATATATGTGCATATTTCAAGAGTTGCAGCAGCTTATAACAGATAATACAGGGTAGATAAAGAACACTGATTGAATCAATATACTTGGATGACACAATTACACAATTCATAGTACCACAGACAGTCAAAAGTGTGTTTTCTTAGAAGATCTGGTGTATTTTGCCTCCGGGATGTCACGCAAGAGCATCCAGCAGAAATCTCCCATTATGTTGGGGTTCCATTTGCCTTGATAGTTGCTCTCCATCTTTGTAATGTCTTGGTGGAATCTTTCTCCATGCTCATCACTCACTGCTCCAATGGAGGTGCCCGTGGTGTAGTCGTTTTATGGAGGTGCCAGTGGTGTAGTCGTTATCGTCGTAGGAAATGGACACGGCGACACGAGTTCAAATCCTGAACGAGACTGATTGCATTTTACATAGCACTAATACCCTTGGGAAAGGTATGAATCCAATTATTCTCCCTCCAGCTATGGGTAAATAGTAGGACAGACTAGCTTCTTCAGCCTTGGTTAGGCAACTAGTCTAGGAGAAGGAAAACTCTGAATTCAAACCTGTTAAAGTCCGCTTAAAAATTGACCTTGTGTCATATCCTGCCCGAGCGGAGGGGTTGGTAAATAGTATCACTCACTGCTCCAAGGTTTGGCGGGAAGGAGGTGTGGGAATGGAGAAAATGAATCTTGAGTGACATTCGGCACCCCATATCCTCGTAAGACTTTAGCAACTTTTCAATACAGGCTTGGTAATCTGGTACACGTGCATTACCAAGGAAGCCACTACAGACTGACTTGAATGCTTCCCATGCTCTCAGTTCCTTTAAATTAAGAAGCTCATCAAAATCAGTATCCTTCAGCACTTCTCGGGACTGAGGGCTGACAAAGATGCCCTCTTTAAGCTTGGCAGCACTAAGACCTGGGAACACAGTAGACAAGTGTTGGAAGGCAGCACCATTTTTGTGCAATGCCTTCACGAAATTCTTCATCAAACCAAGCTTGATGTGAAGAGGAGGAAGAAGCACCTTATTCATGTCTACCAGAGGATTCTCCTTGAGGCTGTGTTCACCAGGAACAAAAGTGCTTCTAGACCCCCAGTCTTTTTGCTTGTAATGCTGGGATACAGCTCGACTATCCCAGAGACAGAGAAAACAACAGTACTTTGTGAAGCCCACTTGCATACCCATAAGGAGACCAATGACCTTATTTGTTCCGATTCCTGAAACTGGTGATCCTTACATCTTCCTGGACTAGGTTCCACTGTTTAAGCCGAGAAGCCAAGAGCTCTGACTGCTGTTTTGACAGATACAAATCACGAGCAAGATCATTCAGGTCTTCTTGCATGATCCAGGGTGGCTCATTGCCACTTGTTCCTGAATATGTAGACTCAGTATCTTCCAAAGATAGTGACTCAGCAGAATCCTCCCTTGAAGGCATTTCTTCATCTGATGAGGAAAGAAGATCCTTATTTACTGGAGGTGTGGGTACAGGAAGATCATCTGATTGAGGAACGGGTCTCATAGCAGATCGAAGGTTGGGATATTTGATCCTTTTCCTAGAAGATGCATTGAAACCAGTTATATTAGTTAAACAAAAATAACAATCATCTGCATGGTTTCACGGCTCTCTCCAAACCATCGGGACTGCAAAGTTGAAAGCCGCTTTCTAGCCATTAAACCATGCAGTTAGTCCATTGTAGCAGGGTTTACAACAGATGTGTGAAGCCCAAGACTTGATCACCAATTTTACAGTCAAAATAGTGAAAGTAGGCGGTTCTGAGGGGAGAAGTGATGGTTCAACGCTGTGCAACCGTTGTGAAGTCCCCACACACGTAGCAGAAAGAATTGGCCTAGTTGAGGCATCCTCGACATTTTGACGTGCTTGAAGCCATTGGAGAATCTGAAAATATAACAAAGTAAAACTAAATGTGCATTTGAAAATGTAATACTAATATTTAGTAACCCAAAAGATGTTTAACACAATAGTTGAGGGACATCAACCTCCTGCGAGACAACCTCTTCCAATGACTGCCAGAGTGTGGATTGAGACCTGCTGCCTTAACTGTCAAAATCCGTCTTGAGATATATATATATATATATATATATATATGTGTGTGTGTGTGTGTGTGTGTGTGTGTGTGTAATGCTATCACTTACATTTAGTGCATAATAACTAAAAAAAATAAGCCCTAAGTCTCACAATATTACAATTAACCCTGAATTCATATATGCCTTTATGTACCGTATATGCACAAAATGCACACTATGCATATCTAAAAAAACTAGAGGTGATTAGTAAAAATGGATTTCAAATTTGAATTCAGCATCCTCAAATTACGTAAAAACGGGTATTTTTGTGCTTGCCTCAATTTCTTTGTAAACCAGTGTAGTTAAAAAAATTAAACAAACATCTTACTTTGCTGGTCCAAAGGTAGATATTGAAGTTGATGAACTGACTGTATTTTTGGATCAATTCTTTCAAAGTACTTTCCTCGAGGAAGTCATGGGCTTCTTCTTTCAAATGCAAGCTAAAAGAAAAGAGAGACTACTCAATATGTGCTAGTTTTTAATATTAAATACTCAGCAAATCAAGAAAATAATCAAGTTGAAGATTTAGAAAGTATCTAAGGAAAAAATGTAAACATTCTGCCAAATTATTTGATCCTATTAGTTTCAAAATGAAAATATAGTTACCAAGATAAACCTAAAACTTGCTCCTTTAACATGCAAAGAAATTAAAATTTGATATAGTTAAAAGATCAAGTTTTCAGGAGAATGATCTAATCTACAAATTAAGATTATGTTTGTACATATGTAACTATAACCTAGCAAAGATAGCACAAAATAGAATTAAATCCAAAATGTTTTGAGAATAAATTTTCAGTTTAATTTGCAATTGAATGACAATTTTGTAGGGGTACACAGAACAAAACATCATTTTAATCAAAAAACTTAGTGCTAAAATACTATGAGTATAATATACCTAATGGTAGTTCCACGTGCCAGAGTGTTACCACGAGGATCTTTAATCACATTGAAAGAATCAGAGTCAGACTCCCAGATGTGCTGGTCATCATCATTATTCTTGGAAGTGACCATCACCTTGTCAGCAACTGAAAAATAAAAGAGAATATTGAATATTTCTTAAAACATTTTATCAAATAATCTATTGAGATGGGGGTATGAATAGACTTGTAAAAGAAATAGACAGTATAAGGAATAAAAGTCACACACACAAGTTATAAGAAAGTCTGTGCAGAAATTTCTGCTTACTCAGTTTATCAAAACATAACAATTTCAATCAGAGAAGCTCTGATTCTACAAATCAGAATGTTATTATAAAAGATCTTAACTTACAGGACAGAATTATCACAAGAATTTTACCTCCTTTAAAAAATTTAATTGAAAGTAAACTTATTCTGCAGGAAAAAAAAAAAAAAAAAAAAAAAAAAAAAAGTCTGCACTCTCATTGAACAAAGACTTACCAAGGAAAGAAGAGTAAAATCCAACACCAAACTGACCAATGAGATCAGTCATCTCAGTTTGGGAAGAATCTCCAAGTTTTTGAAGAAATTCACTTGTGCCAGACTTAGCAATAGTTCCAAGATTGTTAATCAAGTCATTCTTAGTCATGCCAATACCTGTATCTGTTACATGCAGTACATGATTTTCTTTATCAGCCTGGAAAGAGAATATAAGCGTTCTATAATAAATGCTTAGTCATAAAGAGCAAAATACTATTACTTAAAATTGTAATGAAATTTTCATTCAAAATAATTAACAATCAAAATTGAAAATAAAATTATGGTTAAAAAATTCTTTAAATACCTTTATTTTTATACTGAATTCTTCAGTAGCAGCAAGTGCACTGCTGTCTGTAAGAGCCAAAAATCTGATTTTATCCAAGGCATCTGATGCATTAGAGATAAGTTCTCGGAGAAAAATCTGAAAGTTAAAAAGTGAAAATGCTTCAACTAAAAATGTCAAAATAATATGTTAATGTGAATTGACCAATTAAAAAGAATTATTTTTCAGTTATTAACAGTGCTTACAAGTATTAACAAGAAAAAACAGCCAAACAAACCTCTTTGTTTTTGTAGAGAGAATTGATGATCAGTTTCATCATCCGATTCACTTCTGCTTGGAATGCATGTTTTTCAGATTTGTCACGCATCTCTTTCATCTGCGCAACATTTAAGCCATCTAGTTTAATGGCTTCTTCCTCCCTAAAGAAAAAATGAAAATTAAGAGGCTAATGACAAAACTTGTCTATGATAGTCACAAATATACTGAAGAAATTCTGATAATTCTAATGTCAGTTTGAATACAAGTAGTTTTTCACTCAATGTTTATAAAAACAAACCCAAAAATATTCAACTAGAGATAGAAGACCAAAACTCCAACAAAGCAATTTAATCACAAGCAGAAAAAAATCCCTTCCCCCATTTAAAAAAATAAAAAAATAATTTAAATTTTTAAAGCCCACATGAATCACTCAAGAACTACAGAGGCATAACTCTTGCTACAATAGCTGAAGCCCTGCTTCTCAATCATATCCAACCTAAAATAAAAGAAAATTTTTAGGAAAAAAAATTAAGATAATTTTTGAAGAAATCAATCCTCAGATTCACAGATTCTGAATATCTATCAAATCATCAAAGGAGTACATGCAAAACATCTCAAGACAACACTGCTGTTTATAGATTTCGCCTAGGCATTTGATTCCATACACAAAGGAAAGATGGACCAAATACTACAAGCATGTAGACTTCCCTAAGAAACTTACCACTAATGACTCAACAAACACACAAAGGAAATGGTTCACTCACATGATAGCAACACTGAATTCTTTGACATTGCAAAGACATACATTAGCACTATATATTTTTATAAATCTGCCTAGACTATATACTTCAAGTGTCAATAGATTTCGAAGAAAATGGTTTCATATTAAAAAAAAAAAAAAAAAAAAAAAAGCAAGTAAACAATATCCTGCAGAAACTATGACAGATGCAGACTATGTAGATGATCTAGCACTAACCACAAATACATTTGCCCAAACCAAATTCCTACTGCATATCCTGGAGCAAGCAGTAAAAGGCATTATCTCTACATGAATGCTAATCAGAGTTCATGTGTTTTAAACAAGAGTCATCTCCACTTTAAATAGCAAGTCTCTAAAATTAGTGGACCAGTTCACATACCTCAACAGCAATATAAAATGACATCATTAAATGAAGGCATGGACTATTGACAGGTAATCAATCACATGGAAATCTGATCTGATTTATATAAAAAAAAAATAAAATAATAAAATAAAAATCAAACAGTATTTCTTCAAAGCTGTGGCTGTGTCAATACCACTGTATGGATGTACAACATGGATGCTAAAAAAAACACAGAAAAAGCTAAATGGGAACTACATAATACCATATGCTTTTTTAGAATCCTGGAAGCAACACTCTACAAAACAGCAGTTGTATGGCTACCTACCTCCGATCTCACAAATCATCCATGTAAAAATACAAGACAGATTTTGCTGGAGAAGCAAGGACAAACTCATAAGCAACATTCTCTTATGAACTCCTACACATGGACACAAGATTGTTGACTTTATATACATCAACTCTGCACAGGCATTGGATGCAGTCTAAAAGACCTAGCAGGAGCAATAGATGATAGGAACAGATGGTGAGAGTCAAACTGTGCTGTCAGCATAAATTAATGAGATTATTCAATTCAATTTTTATTCTTTTGTACGCACTTCATTTCATAATAAAATAAAAATTAGTTGACATTGTGTTCAAAAAATATTCAGTGACACTTTGAAATAATGCATAGCAATTTTAAGAATTATCTTATAGATACAGGTAAAAGGAGGATAAAATGAATCCTCTTAAAAACAACAGTGCTTAAAGAATTGCTTTTTCAGAGATACTAACTACACATTGTATTAAAACAACTCTTAATGGATTTTGAAAACTCAGAAACTGCTTTCTGGTAGTGAAATTGTTCTAGTGTTTTTTTAGAGCTTGTCGATTAAATGGAGAAAAAAAAAAAAAAAAAAAAGATAACTTTACTTTTCACATGGTTGATCACTGAAAGTTTCTTTAACATTGGGTTATGGGATGATTTGAGTACAGTTATTTATATAGAGCTAGATATGCTCCATTATATCAAAGGCAGCACAGACTGGTACAACTGAATGAATTTGGCATTAATGCTATTAAGCACGTACGCACTCACACTTTCTTCAGCATAGAAATCTTTCTTACAGCCTTTTCAACTTTCAATGTATGCTGGCTCACAGACTGAAAAGCATCTCACCAGAAAACTTAGCTACAGAAGATACCCACATGAAACTAGCCTTATAACACTTAACTAGCTTTGCAAGTGTTACCAAACACCAATGGAAACAAAAATAATTCAGTAATTCTGCAATCTCAGGTGCATCATCTCCAACAATGCAAGAGTTAATTAAGTGAACAATAGACTGGTTAAGTCAAATAGCATAAATAAAAAGTTTATTGAAAGGTAAATCGTAGACTTTATAAATGAATATGTGAAAGGAAAAAACTCAGGAGTGGCTATGAATCTACCGAGCTGTGAGACCAACCACACTACCTAACAGTGGCAAGACCAGGATCACATACTGTCACCACATTAGAGTCCTTGAACACTTCTAACAACACTAGTTTTCACACCATCCTCAACATCCACTGGATTGATCATATTACAGACATTTAAGTTTTAGAAGTTCCAGCTGACACTACTGGCATCAACACAACACTAGTCTAGACCCTAGTTACTCTGGGCTAAACATACATTCAGAATTTTTTAAAAAATTTAAAAAAAACACTGCTTATCAAAAATTCCAAAGATAAACTATCAATTTGAGATGCACCATGGAAACAATACAGACTCTTAAACACTTATCTGGTGTAGTATAAATCAAGCTGCCAATAAAGACTCTTGGAGAAGAACAATATAGGAGGCTACCCTAACTCAGTTCAAAAACTTGAAAAGTCAGCATAAAGACCAAGTCCAATCTGAAACAACTTTTAACTAAAAAGGACATGTCAGTCTCAAATAAGTCTAATTAATAAAAAAAAATTGTTGGGATTTATAGCAGACTCACCCTTGTACATTATTTAATGCCAACAACTGTTTATACATATATATTAAATGTATATAATTTGTAAACAAAGTTAGAAGGTAACATTTTAAACAAGCCAGAGCTCATTGGTTTGCACAGTTAAAAGGATTCAAGCATTGCTATGTAATACTAACAATTCAATTTAACAGTCATTTGTTCACACAGTTAAATTGTTCAACAGTTCTATTTGCCCATCAACGAAACCCTAACCAGAACTACTACTTTAAGTCAGAGCAGACCTCGAAATAATAGCAATGAAAAGCTCCAGGACTGGGGGCTCACCATCAAATGCAGTTTAAAGTCATATCATGACACTTGTTGGGTGGGATGGGGATTTCTTACTATCCGCTGAGATGATGGGGAGGTCAACCAAATGGGCTTAAAAAGGTTATGATAGCTCCTTTCTGACATTTGCTCACTAAGCATTACCAAGAAAAATATATGTAAAAACCATCCTTATAAAATGCAGAAACTTTAGTGGTAAAAAGTTAAATATTCTACATTAATATATCAATCATTACACTATTATAACTTAAGGCAAAGGATGAACTTCAGCACAATGTCTTTCATGGACAGGAAAAATATTGAGCAAACAGATACTAATGAAGACAGCTTCAGTTGTAAGGGCATTTTTAATAAATACAAAATTTTTTTTAGATTTATTTCCAATTGGTACACTCTTAGTGTAATATTAAATATTTTCTCTAGCATAAAAACAAACAAATTAAATATCCATCAAAAAAAGATAAAGAATTATCATTGAGAAATTTTAAGAATTGAAATTTTTAATTATACACAAGACAAAACTAAACTCAATAATTACAATAAAAGTTTGCAATATAAAAGTGAATTGACAAAATAACATTCAAGTAAGCTAAAAAAAATTTTCTACTGAAATTGTCTTAACATTTACTCTGAAATATTTTTTAGCAAACATCAAAATAAATTTAATTGGAACAACTGTTCATGAATTCTGCAAAAAATTATGAAATAGAAAAAATATTTTTGAGGAAAATTTAACCTATTCACAGCCAAAGACAAATATTCTCAAAATAGTGTTATTCTTTTGAAAATGGCATCATCTCCCAGTGCAAACAAAGGTAATGTGTATATCTATTTTGGTGATATGACAAAGGTTTGTATAACTTTTGCCTTATACATAGAACCATGTTTTAGGAGTGTTAAGTATTTCAACACATTTATGTATTTTTTTTTTAGACAGATTCTTTAATAAAAAAGACCTGAAATGATATGTATGTGAAAAATATACATTTGGCAATAGACAGGTTAAATGAAAGTTATAGCCAAAAGCTATGACATGACATGTAGAAAATAAGGCAGAAACACCAACATTCTAATATTTACACAAGTCTGCAAGTAGCAGATACAAAGCAAATCTAACACTAATTTACAAGATGTACATATTTACAGTATTTTAAGTTTTGATATAGATCACTTAAAATTTGGTTAATTTCCAAAGTGAAAAAACTGAAATCTTAACAGTTCTTAAGGTATTAACAGCTTGTACTTTAGAGTACACACAAATTTTTTTTTTTTAAATAACCAAAAGGAAAAATTCTTTTTAAAGATTTGAATATGATAATAACCAGAATATTTTTAAAATCAAATCATAAGGCTGTCATCTACTCAAGTGAGTACATTACACAAAGTAATGTTTAAGTATATTGGATGACAGTAGTAAATATTTTTAGAATTTAGCAACTACCCAGATGTTGAGCAAATTCAGTAGTCTATGTGTAAGAGATTGAGAGCCAAAAATGGGGAGGAAGATCAGCTTACAAATAAGCTCCAAGTAAGTACCTCCAAGTACAGAAAAAGATACAACTAATGAAGCTATTCTACCAAGAGTAAATGAAATGAGTATAATAAAATGTACCCAAGAAACCAGAAGGTGCAAAATCTAACAATCAACAATGACATTATTAAAAAAAAAAAAAAAAAAAAAAAAAAAAAAAAAACATTACAATAATTAAAATAATAATTTTTACTCTGATACAGTCATTTTTTATATTGAGAAAGAAAAGGGAACTTTGTTAAATAAAGAACAATTATCTTCTATAGGTTTGGAAAGAAACTTTGTAAACTTTAATTTGAGAGGCAATCAGTTTGCAGAAATATGGCAACACTCATAAGGGAATAATTTTCAATTTTCATAGATTTTTTTTTTTTTTTGGAAGGTTAAAGAAACTATAGAAATGTGTTAAATGGGTTTAACTTCAGGATGTACACTTCAGAGTTCTAGTTTATTTCCATCTTGGAGCCAAGATTTTCACATTTTTGTATATTCTGTTTATAAATATACAAAATAACTTTGAGGAAGAATCAAAGTTAAAATCTAGCAGTAAATATGCAACTGCAGCCATGACATCTCACAAAAGTGTCTTTCAAACAAGCAGATTTGCTTAATCTTTGCATACAAGGATTTTACAACTTTACATCTTAAAATCTACAACACCCAAGTTGTATTTTGTCATCATTCTAACATTCTAAAAGAATGCATAATATCTGAGAGCAGCTAAATATTCTACTCACCATTAATCAAGAGAAATTTTAATTGAAAAAAGTTATACACATTAATTAAAAGGAGAATTCACTTATCTTACAAATAGTAAATTTATTGAAATTAGTTAAATAATAATGAAGTAATTGCACAGAACCATTCTGGCCAGACAGTTCAGAAGCAAAGAGCTGAACAAGTATATGACACTGATATTTATTTGGTTAATACTTTCAAATCTGATCATCTTACCGTTGAACAACCTCATCATCAGTTTTTGAGGCCTCATGACTCTTTCCAATGTTTTCCTCAACAGTAACTGTCTGTTGTGATTCATCACTAGCTGCAGCAGCACAAGCTAAAAATAAAATAAAAACATTTTAAAACAGTTTATGCTGTCAACCACATAAATCTGGATAAATTTTAAATCAACATTACCAGAATTAAAAGTTCAAGAGGAAAAAAAAAAAAAAACAAAAAAAAAAACAAGTTTCAAATGGTGAGGAAGAAAAGTTCTGGCATACAAGAAGCACCAAAAATACTTGAAATTATTTACTTACCTTCATCCACAACTTTTTAATTTGTTCTTCAAATGATTTTTATTCTCATCTACCAGCAAAACATGAATTTTGCAGAAACCTGAATTTCACTTTCAAATTAACATTCAATATCATTAATTCTAGCACAGACCAGTCATCTCATTAATGGTTTGACAATGATCTTTATTGATTGTAAGGAAAACATTTAAATTAATCATTTGGCTTACTGAAGATCAGCCTGACCATTATTGGTCTTAATGTGACATTTCACACTTGAAATGCAAATACCAGTTATATACCACTTTAAAGCTTAGAAGGTTTTAACAACAATGTCTACTCCCACATCCTGTTTTCTTCAATCAGCCAGCCAAAAATAGAACCAAATAAAATTTAAGTTAATCAGATAAATCAGTCAATAGACAAAGTAATTTTAACTTATTGGCTGTTTGATTTGGATAAGCTCAAATAGCATCAAATATGAATCATGATTTATCAATATTGAAAAGCCATAAAATATTGGTTGCCCAACCAATCAAAATCACAAGTTGTAATGAAATATTTAAAAAGGCAAAAACTGAAATCTTTTGATGCAGATTTATATGCTAGAAGCCAAAAAATATAACAAATGTGTAAAAGAAAAAAAAAAAAAAATTAAATACTAGAATGACTTATGCCTTAAGTTATATAATTAAATAGGGATTCAGTATTAATTCAACTATCAAGCTTGATTTATTTTTGATTTTTGCAGAGTCTAAATTTCATTAACTCAGTATAGCATTTGACCTTATTACCATCTAACAACATGGCTAGAAAGTTTTACATGATTTTAAACATTAGTGGAAAAACCTTTTCTCATAAGAATGTAATAAAATATACCAAGTAATTAGGACTAAATTCCTAATTTATGCTAAAAATAAAATAAGACTTTCTAAACCTCTCATTTTATATATAAGAAAAATTCATAAATTTGCAAGATAATTGATTGGTTTCTTTGTTTAATGGCATAACAACTTTTGTGGATTATTCAATGACAAAGCCAAAAACTGGAAGGATATAAAAGAAGTTCATACCTTTCTCAAGGTTATGACTCCAAAAGTGAACATAAAAGCATGACTGGAGTTCAAACTCACTTCAAGGCTGCAATACAGCATTTAAGCCATTACATTACTCTGCAAATAAGATAACTGAACTGCACATGGCAACTAGATGTTCACTTACGATTTAAACAGTAGCATTAGGAGAGATTATGAAACTGGATCAGAAAAAGAAATTTTAGTCACCAGCTATAGAATTGCTACTCTAGAATTAATATCTAACAAGCCAAAGAGTAAATCATATCTAATACAGGTTAAATATCCAATGTCTTATGACTCACCAAATACTTGTCTTATAGCACTAGGCACCATTTTCAGTTGAATTTCAACCAATCTTTCAGGAATTGACAAAGTCATCACCAAAAGTTAAACTATTCAAACAGTATCATTTGATTTTTAACTCTCCAAAATAAACCTAATTCTTATACCAATAAAACTGAATAATCAAAAGATTACCATGATTTGCATATAAGATGCTTGAGAATAAATATCATTTTCAGGGTTTTAAGACATTATCAATTCATTTAACAGATTTAAAGGTAAAGTAATTATATCAACTGGTATAAGTATTTTTAATTGACAGATCATTATCACTGAATACCAAGAATGTAAAACTAGCAAAATTTTATTTAATGCAAAGCAGTTGATGAATTCCATCTATTTAAAAACCTCGATTTTATCAATTAGCAACCAAGTCTTATCTAAAGAAGCGAAGAAATTCAATGATTTTCACAATTTGATTTTAAAATGAAAATTTAAAAAAACAAGATTCCCACCCTCCCTAAAACTTTTTTTTTTTTTTTTTTTTTAAATCATTAAAACTGAAAACTATAGACTATGAAAATAATTCTACTCAAATTGAGACCATCTAACAGTTTCTTATGCACTAGATTTGGTCTAATTAGCAGATTTGAATTTGTCAGATCTTTTAAACCAAAAACAAATATACACATGCTATACAATGGCTTTACGTGTCTTCAAGCATGCAAAAAAATACATTTACCAAAGTCTACTTCCAACCACAATGAAATTATCTCAAATAAAATCTCATTCAACAGTAATATAAAGCTAATCAACTTTCTTAGATTAAAAAAAAATTAAATGAACACCTCACTAAGATTAGCAAGTTAATCTCTCACAATTAGTGCCACTGATCTTCCTTGGGTGCTAAACACTTCTGGCTTTGTACCAGACTAAGATAAGCTTAGTAAATACTGATAAGTTTCCTAATAACATGCAATAAGACTATTTATCAATTGTTTATTAAAGAGCTAATTCAATATATCCAATGAAAGCATACCCTGAAATATATTAAACTATCCATATTTCCAAGACAATCATACTGACTTCATCTTTCATTCATCAAAACTTTAACAAAAAAAAGGTAGAAATTAATCTATAACATTTAAATTTCACAAATGAATTCTAGATTTTTATATATACTAAGTAAATCAGCAAAACTAACTATCAGACACTCATGAATCAGAGTTCCTATTATGCTTTTGTTGTCCATTTCATAGACAATCCAGATTTGACACTAAAAGCAATTGTATTTTGAAACTGCAGAGTAAGGACTGCTATCACAAAAAATGAATTACTAACAAATCTCCAGGTCATTTTTGTGCAGTGAAATCTATTCAAAATTCTTAACAAGGAATAGGTAATGAAGAGGTAGGAAACAAGATCTCCATCTCCAAGCTAATGCCTACATATAAATTCAGTTCAAGAATAGACACTTATCATAAAACAAGAGTTTACCATTCTGTGGACAAGAATTCCAATATATAAAAGATGCTAAATATTAAGTTATAGCAAAATTCAAGAAGCATCTTGCTTAAGTGAAACCAAAAGAAACAGAACTTTTACAAATCAAGCCTGATAGAAGAGTCTTTGAAAGTATCAAAGAACTTTCTTCATACCAAAACAGATAAGTGACACAAAGTTTAGAGGAAAAAATATAAATTGTAAATTTTGAAAATTCGGTAATTAAACTTCTTTATTTTTGCTATTTGTGCAATTATTTTCACAGTAAACAATAGAAACTTTTCTTCAGCAAATACTTAATATTTGTATATCAACTCATCTAAAAGATCAAAATCAAATGAAAGCAATGATCACTAACAATAAGATGTTAAAAAACAATTTTAAGCTGAACTATGTATTAAAGTTGATTTATCTAAACAAATTTATTAAACTCATGTAAATAACAATTTACTTATGTCGTTTAAATATTACTATGCAAACAAGAGAAAACCATTTCAAATTTTCATGACTAAGGATTTTAAGAATGGCAATTTAAACTCTAAATGAAATATAACAGCATAGAATCAACCTTTCTTCAATTAGGTATTATTAAGTTATTTTTGCTGTTTTAGTTTAAATTACATTCATATAAAAAAAATAAAGTAAGAAATTGTATCTTGATAGTTATTAAACCAGCATAAAAAATATAGAATTGGCACATTTTTTATGTTTATAGATTTGAATATGGCAGATGAAAGAAAATAGACAACATGTGACAGTATTTTCTTTGTTTGAGTTTGCTAAGTTTTAAACCGAATGGTATCTACATTCAAACCAGTTAAGGTTGATAAGGATCAAATAAGACATTTCTGGAGAATCAATATTACATATGTGAAGACCATAAACATCTGAATACTAATATCATGTACTGAAAGTCATCTACACCAACTTGACCATGTTAATCTCTGGTGTGTGGGCTCCACTTATGTGAGAGATGAGATAGATAGATAGATAGATAGAGAGATGGGGTGGGGAGAGAATTCTCTTATGAGCTTCTGAAGAACTAAAGGACTAACAAGTACTGCCCACAATTACACCAAGTGAAGGTAATGATTGAAGACACATTCAGTTGGAATTAATCTGAAGTACCAAAAATTAGAAATGGTAGTCCATGGGATGATTTTCATCCTCCCACTTGCAAGAATGGACTCAGCCAGATAAAAGGTTTGCTGACAGGATTTAACATTACAGGTTATTTTTTCCAAAATGACAATTGCACTAGGTTTTTTTTTTTCAGCCAACAGAATCTCAGAAATGGGAGAATTACAGATAGACACCAATTGTGAGTACCCACAATTGATGCAAGAAAAGGACTGTTAGAAAATGACAAAAGATGTTAACTATGCAACAAAGAACATCACATGAAATCACATACCATTTCAATACTGGTGCAGATCAACCCATCAGTCATTGCACTATGCAGTATACACTGTATTTCACAGGATTTGATATCATCAACCAATAAAAGTACAATTATTGGCAACACAGTATCAGGTTTCTACCATGTAGAGGAGACCACATGATACTATCCACCCAGCTAATCAGCAGGATGTTGTGCAATTTGGTGATTAGTCTGTCAATGTTCTTTTGGAGTTTGCAAGAACCACAAATGAAACTGAAGTTAGTCTAGACTGTGCGATATACACGTCTTGTGGCAAACTATTTGCACCACCTTATGCTGACCTGGTTTCATGGGTGGTGACAGTTTGTTCCTCCCATGATGCACAGATGACATGAAACTAGTTCCAGGAACATTCATTTGACTTCTAGATACTTCTCTAGCATTCCTCCTATGCTCACCAAATTTAAAATTCATTAAGTTTTCTGCAGCTAAATCCAACAATTACAGACAATGCTGGAACATGTCGAAATGCAATGACTCCAATAAATCATGTAGATACTGTTATTCAGGCAAAGGGAAGTGTTACACATTAGATAAGAGTCTAACTTTTTGGCATTTCAGCTTAGGTAAGAGAAAATGCATAATATTCAATGCTAAACTGCATGTTTCTTTAGTGACTGAGCAAAAATTGTGACAGCTCAACTGAGAAATTGTTACTCAACTACCATATTGACTAGGTATTGCATCGCCAAATTACTATTTATTCATCTTTACAGAATTCATGCATTAAGTGAGAAAAATTAATTTCTCTGGAAAACTATAAAATGACATGAAGATAAGTTCTTTGTCAAGAAAGATTATAAATTCTGAGAGGATGGAATTAAAGTTACTTGAAAAGATAGCAGAAAATAGAACAAAATAAAACAAAATAAAAATAAAATAAAGTTTTATTTTTACTTTAACAGCCAAACAGAATGAATCATGCCAAAATGAAATACTCCCTATAAAAAAAAAAAAAAAAAAAAAAGACTAAAATGTAATATCTTTTAGATCATAAACAGATGCCATTTTCAGAAATTTAGGAGGAAAAAATTCCTGTCAAAGGGGGAAAAATACAAGATTTAAAATTTTATTCTTGAAAAAAAATAAATAAAATAAAATAAATAAAATGGTAAATTCTTTTAAAAAAATGAGACTAAATTGTATCCAAGATCTGATGCAACATTTAATAAAAGAAAGTTTAAATCGGTGCAAGTTAGAGTAATTACTAATGCTAACTGCCTTTTGTTTATCCCAATGTGCACATCAATGTCATCAACTAAACTAATGATAGACAAGTTATAAAAAGGTAATTTTCAGGAAATTTTAAATTATATAATTAACAGTAACTTTCTTTATAGCATCTACAAAGAAAAAGAGCATGGACATGTAATCTACAATGGAAATCTAATAAAGTATTGTTTTAACATTTAATAATTAAGATTTATCCTCTATATATTTACTAGTATACCCATACTATCAAAAGTAACAACACAAAGGAGATCGATATTTTGTTAAGTCTTTACAATTACATTTTAACATGCGAGTCTTTAAATATAAAAATCAAACACATTACAGTAGTAATGGTCAGCTAACTCATTAACCTGTAATTACTCTTGCAAATTGAGTGTTCAAGGGAAGTAAGCCAATAGCTACTAAGTTATCTTCCTTAAAAATTGTTATGGGGCATTACAAATACACATCGAGTATATTATGGGAGACATGTCTAGAGATAATATATTTTTAAGGAAGTATTCATGACATACCAGCCCATTAGCATAATTGTTACTGTTCGCCAATGGTTCGGGAGACCAAGGTTCAATCCCAGGTCAAGTCATACCAAAGACTTGGTGGGGGAAGGTACTTGATACCTCATTGCTTAATATTCAGTTTTATAAGGTACGGATCAAAGATAAGTGGAGCAATCCTGGGAAAGGAGTAGCGCCGTCCCCTACATTTCGGTGTAGTAGCTTTTGAAACGGGAGCCTTCGGATCGGCCAACTAACACACACACACACACACACACACACACACACACACACTTCTGTAATTTCCGCAAGTCCCACACTGTTCTTTGGTAGAATTGCCAATCCATACGTAATGAAATGATTTTTTAAGAGACTATGTAACTAATTTCTTTTATTTTGATTATCAGAATAGATAATTCAAATCATGATACAAAAAGAAATAATTCCTCAGATACAAATAAGGTTACATCTCGTAGTCCTCTGACGGTAAAAAATGTTGAAACTCAAGCATCAGACTAGTTAACAAATTAAAACAATATTAAAATCCAATCAAAATTAGCATTCCTTGTAATATACCAAAAGAATACAACCAAGGAAAGAAGTGAGAGTCAACATCATTGGGGCAATATTTAGCAGGACACGGGAAGGATGAGCCATCAAAATGACATGGTGACGAATGTTTTACAAAAATTTGTAAACTGAGAAAGACAAACATTCATTTTTCACTGTAAGCTGATATTTAACGAAAGAGTTGCTTAAAATTCTTACTGTAGAATTTTTTATAAATAAGACTCACAAGCAACAATAAACCTAACAGCAGAAACAATCTAAAGTGACAGCAAATCATTCGAGGCTAAATTTCAAGCAAGCAGGCAAGATGTTCATCACTACAGTGGGTTAGGTATTACTCCGTACAAATTATTTTTAGTTCTTTCAATATATATAACACTTTTATATAGGAGAAATAATTTTTTCTAGTCTAGTTTTATCTGAAGAAGTCCTGTTAATTTTTTAGAGCACTAATTTATATCAATGCTTTTTAACAGGATGGAAATAAATTTACTATCTTAATGTGACCGATTGTTTTGGGGGTTTTTTAATATATAGTAAAATTCAGTAACTAACGAAGAACGGAACAAAAGATAGGTGAAGACATAGTTTATATGAAAAACTAAATTCACCTCTGACAATCGAATAAAAAGCAACTGGATGTTAAAACTAAGATTGTTCTGTTCTCAAGAGATAATTATTTCCTGTCAGCAGTAGTAATGAAATAATTACAATAAGAGAAATAAGGCATCCACACTTGTCATAACTTGATAAAGTTTTGCAGATAGAAACCAAAAACAAATATCAAGTACGAAAAACAACTTTAAGTAGTAGATTTGATTTATAAAGCATAAAATAGATTCCAGTGAATCAAAGTTTCCTTAAAAGTTTTAATGGCTTTTATTTCAACAATCACATTTATTCCTTTAAAAAAAATACTCAAAATCAGGGGGAAATCTGAACAACAAAAATACACGTAAACGTAAGTTAGTCAAAAGTACAAACAAATCACATTGCAGAAAGACAACGTTGATTTACTTTCAAAATAGAAAGTGACCAACCCTAACAAAGTTTCTTCGTTCTTCAGATAAAGATGAATAAATATTATCAATGATCGACATCAGTGTCACTCACATTTTTCTACTTCCGGCTCCAAATCATGCGTCAAATATCACTGATATTTGATCAATAATATTTTAAAATATCTAAATGCTAAACAAAATAAACACTTCATCTTTTTTCCGATGAATAACTACAAGAAGTTAAAGTTTCCACTAAGAGTCTACTTCACCAAGCTCTTTGTCAACACAAAAAAAAAATCTCTCTGCAAACGGGAAAGAACCCATTGGCATTTGCAACTAAATGAACGTATAAAGTAATAGAATAAAGGGGTTAGTCGCATTCATAAATGTTGACTTTCTTTAAGCAAATAAGATAAGACACGTTGGAACAAAAAAGTTTGAAAAAAAAAAAAAAAAAGCGTGGGGTGGTTCCCTGTTCCCACAAAACCACACCTGTATGTCGCTTTGTGGGTTAAAAATGAGCAAGTGGCTGAGCAGTGGGTTGGATGAGGAATTGCTAAGGGTGACGTGTGCAAATGTGGTGGATCCACTTCAGCCAAATAAATGAGCACATTAAGGGAAGGAGATATTTTCCCACTTTTTTGGGGGGGGTACCGACTATCCGGAATATATTTTAACACACTCGAAACTTAAAAACGTTACAAGAGTAAAAATTTCAGTACTAAGCAGCTTATTAAATCGATCACATTCTAATTCAACTTTGAAAAAGAAAAAAGAATCCAAAAGCTGAAGTTTTGATCTGGGAATTGATTTAATAAGTAAATAAATAAATTGAAGATCAGAATTCTATCTGACTAAAAAGGAAAAATAAGGACAAGAAACGAAATAAGAAACTCGAGAAAAATAAGAATCAAAGTTTGTTTTTTGTCCCTCCGCCCCTTAATCAGGAAAGATGCAAATATTGAAACCACGTCAAATTAAAAATTCAATAAAAATTATCATTGATCGTCGGGGAAAAGTGGAATAGGCAATCAAATTTATAGAAAAAAAATTTTCAGACCTTCAGTACCGACAATAAAAAAAATTAATTCAATATCAAGATCGTTACTGATTTTAAATCCTTTTTATAAACATATATATATATATATATATATATATATATATATATATATATATATGTGTGTGTGTGTGTGTGTGTGTGTGTGCGTGTATGTGTGTATTTCAAGTTATTTGAAAAGTTAAAACACGAAACCGGTTCTTTTGTTTTTCTTTTTTTTAATCCAGTGTCGTCTGTCTTGACGCTTTTTGACAAGACAATTTTAAATTTTTAGTCGGAAAATATTTTAAACATCAAATGATTAATTTACATCTCCCCAGTCCAAGGAAAAATTAGCTTAGTAAACAATATAAGATCCAATATTTTACAAATTTATTTATAGTTCTGAATCAAAACGCCATAATTCAAAAATCGTCTGGTTGAACCTTAAAACCATAAAGAAAATAAGGACGGGGATGCAGCGTTAAATTGTTTAATATTCAGAAAATAGATTATAGTTGTAAGAAAGATGGTAAAATATCTTCATTTAATTAAAATTTTATAACTATCTTATAATTATAAAACGAACGACGAAAAGAAAAAAAAAGCGTAGTTAACGCAAATTTGTCCTGTTTTCCTTCCATGTGAGTTAAAAAGAAATGACACGAAAATCGTTTGCTTATATATGTCAAGTTTTATTTGAAGATCTTGAAGATAAAACAACTTTTAAATAGAGATTCGTTGTGATGAAAGGATGTAAACAACATAGAAATGGATAAATAGAAAAAAGTAGAAAAGTAGAAACAAAAGTAGACATGCAAGATTATAAACTTGACCATAACTGGGCATGTTATTCTGATATCGACAAGTTTGCAAGACGATAAAACTGCGAATATTTACTTGGGGGATTAAGAGGTCTCAAATTGGTAAAGTGACCAAACTTTGGAGGAGAAACTTCAAGAGACAAAATAAAGAAGAAAAAAAGAAAAGAAAAATGATTTTTTTTTATTACAGTAAAAGTAACTACTGTATGTAAAAAAGCGAGTAGCAGTAGTTACATTACTATCTCCATTTGACAGAAACTAGGCTCTACAGTAGTACATATTTATTTCGTATTCGCTTTTAAGTAAGTAAAAAGCAAATACTTACCGGCCCATAAGACAATCCACAGGATCCCTAAAAGGGTAAATTTTCGAAGCATGTTGAGAAGTAAAGCCAGATATTGAGTGTTTTTGTTGTGTGTGCCTACGACCCAAGCAAGCCCCCGGTGTTCGTTAACGCCGGCCTGACAGCGCCGTCAAGCCACAACTTTTGAAGCAGGGGAATCCCTATAGTGTAAAACGGACCAATCAGAAAGCAACACGAAACCGTTTCTGACCAATCAGCGTTGAACAAGTACTAAACCTCGTTTCTTCAACCTGTCTCTTGTCCATTGGATAACGGCCTTGTTGCATCAGCTCACGTGAAGACGGTTGAATTTTTAAACTTATGGATGCATTAAACGGTAGTCGAATTTTCTAGAATAAAATGTTCGATTAAAATGGAATATTTTATTCTAAAAATTAAAATGAAATTTAGAACCAACAAAAATTATTTTATTTGTTAATAAAAAAATTTGGCTTATAATTCAGTTGTTTATATATATATATATATATATATATATATATATATATATATATATATATATATATATATATATAAACAATTGAATTATAACCCAAGATTATTGTCTTTTAATTAAGAACATAATTTACTATATCTTTTTTTTAATTCAAGCATTAGAATATTATTTATATCTAAACCTGATTAAAATATATTACTAATATAAAAATCAATAAAAATATTATTCATATTAATTTTGAAAATTGGAAATGTATATACATTAATTAATATATATATATATATATATATATATATATATGATTAACTGAAAAGAATTGATGAATATATTTATATAATTAAAAATATATCTATATATATAAATAAGTTTTACAGAAAAATGTCCCTGACAGGAAATCAATCTTCCTGTGAATTGGAAATTTTAAAGCCAGGTACAGCTTTAAAAGAAATTCACCTCGTAGAGCTTTCAACAAATGAACTGAAATATTTTATTCATCATGTATACCAGAGGCGATGGCTTGGTGAATACTGTAGAACTTCAGGGTGAGTCTTCTGAAGTCTATAGTTCATGAGAGCAAGCATTTGGACAACAAAATCTTTAAAACAAAGTGGTAGCAATAACAAAATGAAATGGTAAATATTGTTCATTTTTCAGTAAAATGAATTATTGAATTGCAGCTATTTTCCCCTTTTTACTTACATTCCAAATCCAAGTGATCATGAATTCCAATTTATTTCATAAATAATTTAAAGTAATTCCTAAATTACAAAATTCTTTTGTTTTTAGATATAAGTTTATTTCAAGGTGTTATAAAAAGTATTGAGCTTTAATTTCTTTCAAACTAATGCAGAGTTATGTAAAGTATAAGGTGGCAGTAGATTATTCCTGACTCCGAAAGGAACCAAGAATAATCTACCACCACCTCTACAAAATAAGTATGATAATGAAAAATAGAATGCAACTAATCACACTAGAAAAATTTTTTACTTATTTGAATTATTAGAATCAAAATTCATCTTTTTTAACTTTATGATAATTATCAAGTTAGAGGTGTGTAGCATAATGCTTATCATAAGAAATGGACACAATAAATCCTGGGTAATGATGTTGGCAATATTCTTTGTGCTAACGCTCTTAAGAAATGTGTGAATCTATCTCCCCTAACATCACCAGCCATGGGTAAATTGTAGTGTAGACAAGGCTCTTTAGCCATGGTTTGATGAAAGAAAAATACTGAATTCAAAACCTGAGTAATACTATTTGGAGAATCTGTGCCACATCACACATCATTCTTCTATTATCAGCTCATCCAGAAAGTGTAGATGGTCCTTCACTACTATAAACAAAATCAACAGTGCAGGTCATTGGATAAGCTTGGGTTTAGTTAATGGTCATCATATTATAAGATAATAAATAGTTAAAATTCAACAGATATATTGTAGCCACCCCTGGCAACTCAAAAACATTACATCCTCAGTCAGAGGAACGCTGAGTCAACTGTGATATTACTTATATAACATAACCCCTAATGTTGTCAACATACAGATTTTTTTTAAATTGATTAATTCCACATGTCGTTTCGAAATTAGTTCTTAACAACTTACTTAAATAAATCATATTTAAAACCACTTTTTTGACTTACAATGAGTTATTTCATTGTAGCTCCCTTTAAAAGAGGATTGTTGACAACTTTGAATATTTCCCACCAAGGCCATTTCTGTGGCTGCTCCTTTGCCTTATAAAAGCAGCTACTTAACCTAGTTTTCACTCTTTCATGGCCAGAGAGGCCACAGGATCAAAGTGTTGTGCATAACCTTTGCTCCACCTGGTCTACTCACTTCAACTCCTCCCATGCTTGCCTTTTTGACAGAACTTCATGCTCGCTTGTGATCCCATTCATTTGGTCGATCCTAGCCTCGTAGCTAAAAGTTCTATCTTAGGCCAAACGTTTAAAGTCCACTCATGAGCCTGCCCTTCAGTTGATCCAGCCAGTTGGCCAAAAACATTCAAAGTCCATTGTCAGAGCCTGCTCCTGTCCATTCACAGTTTTGATCCTGCCTGCGTGTTAGGCTCCCTGCTGAACTTGTCCTCCACAGACTCAGTTCTCAGCATCTGCCTATCCTGACCTCCAACGCAATCCCTGGTGATGCTGATGATTCCAGCCTGCAGCAACTCCCAACCTTCCAGCTCACAGCCAAACCCAGTTTCTTTGCAGCCTCCATTTCTGTCTTTGCTGACGACCCTTACAGCCCACAGCTGAACCCCATTTCCTTCGACCATGTTCTTGCCTTTGCTGATGATCTTCCAGCCCCAAACCAAACCCAGTTTCCTTCAACTATGTTCCTGCCTTCACTGACAACCTTTCCAGCTCATAGCTGAACCCAGTTTCCTTTGAACATATTCCTGCATTTGCTGACATGACTTTCCAGCCTGGAGCTAGACCTGGTTTCTCCGCTGTCGTTATTCCTGTCTATATTGTCAACCTTTTCCTGCCTACAGCTGAACCCAGTTTCCTTTGATCATGTTCCTGCCTCTGTTGTCAATACTCCAGTTTCCACCATCTCTCTGACAACCTACCAGCTACAGTGAATCCACCTACCATGGTCTAATCAGCAACCAGTCACATTGACCAGCTACTTTGACTCCACCTACTACAGTCAACCCAGTGACCAGGCACACAGACTCCAGCTACACAATTAGCTTTCTTCAAGCCATTATGACTCTCAACACCGAATTGATTCAGCATCCCCAATTCTACACTGATTTTATCTTTCATGTATGATTCACTTAATAAAGGCTTGTTATAGTTAATCTTATCCTACTTGTCTGTGTCATTTATCTAGTTTGTGTCAATCACCCTTTTTTATATATCTATATATATTTTACAAACATTTGCGGGACCAACACCATCTTGTGTCACCCCATTCCAAAACACATACTTAGAAAATAGACTCTGTCAAGAAAGAAAATTCTATAAATTAATATATTGACCTTCAAATATGAACTAAAAGTCTCAAAGCAGATTAAAATATTGAATATTATATTTTATAATATATATTATTGTACAAGATATATATATTTTTAAATCAAATATTATATTATATTATATTAATTTATATTATATCATATCATATTTAAATGATCATGTTTTACTTCGAAAAATTAACTACTCAGTATTGGCTGGCAAGATATTCCTGAAAAATATCTTTAGATATTTGACAAAAACTAAAAGACTGCTTAGTACTCATAAGGTAAAGAAACTTCTTCTTACTAAAAAAGCATATACAAGCCAGATTAGACTTTTATTAGAAATTACATTGTGGACCGTGAAAGACTGGAGAAAGGTAATTTTCAGCAGTGAATACAACAATATGTTTCCAGTTAACTATGATGTTGCTGTTTTCTATAATGGACATGATATCATTTTAAATTGAGCTCTCTCTTTCTCCCTCTCTCCCTCTCTCTCTCTCTCTCTCTCTATATATATATATACCCCTGGGGTTGAGCACTCTTGATCCCAGATTGAAGCATCTCATGTGTCTGGCCACATTGATGAGCTGTGATACAATGAAACAGTCTGTCTGGATGATAAACAATATATATATATATATATATATATATATATATATATATATATGCAAATTTCATTAAACATAATAGACATTTTATGCCTACATATTCTCTTTTGGATCCGTTCGAATTCCCGTATTACTTTTATCGTATTCGGGGGGAACTGATTTAGGTATTGTCCATAGTTGTATGTATCCCTAGTACTTTCGGCCCGACTTTGGGCCATCATCAGGGGAGAATCTGTTACAAAAGTGATGTAACTTTTGTTTTAGCAAATTACTACTGTGTAAGGACGTCTTTGCTGTTGGAGATTATGGCGCTTGCTTTTAAATGTAATTCTGTAAATAGTGCCAGTAGCTAAAGACAGTAGCTAACTTTTTTATCGTAACCAAATGCACTACAATTATAAATCCGATGAAAAAATAATGAAAACATTGATTCACAAAAACATACTCCCCACTGATCCTAATAAAAAAATAAAACTTATTATATATTATAATAAGTTTAAAACCTCGAATTTGGTCATTAGAAATAACTCCTCTCCCTCGATTGGGGTGTTGCAAAAAACCAACGTTATATATAAATTTAAATGTCCCCTAGGAGATTGTATCTCTGATAATAATAATATATATGTTGGTTTAACCTCAACTACCCTGTCGAGGAGACTTACAATGCACCTTTCTGACACAAGTTCAATAGCTCAGCATTTAAAAAAACATTCATGCCCAACAACACAACTACGAAAAATTCTCACCAACAACACAACAATACTCGAACATCAAAATAATAAACAAAAACTTCAAATTCTCGAAGCACTATATATTAGAAACCTGCAACCAGCACTTAATAGAATTAATTTTCAAACCAGTGCTAACGTACTTAAATGTTTTTAGCTACTGGCATTAAAACTAATAATAATAATCATTAGTAAATAATTATAGCTTCTACTAACTATTCTTTATACAAATAATTTACACTTGGTTATATGGTATCAAGTATTCCTATCTAATACAAAAAAAATTCAAACAAATCTATTTGACTCATAGATGGAACCCTAACAGGTACAGCAACTCCAGGTTAGTGTGTACCCAGGAGTAATGACAATGAATAGGTACTCCACACACCCCAGAGCTCCAAATCTGGAACACCAGCACCAGACTGCCCCTTTAGAGGAGGTCTTACCCCTCTGCAGGGGATACAGTCAATATATTGTAAGCACTACTGACAGAGTGCTAGTTTTTGTTTCTGCTTTAGTTATTTATTTTCAATTTTGTTTTGTTTTATTTTATTTTTTTATAGACTAAGTATGTGTGCTTGCTGTGCAAGATTTGTATCTTCTAATAGGCTTGTAAATCTTTCAGCAATTTATGAGTCTCTTTCTATAAAACTCTGGTGTAGATTCCTATCTTTGTTGTTGGATTATTAAAGTTCCCAGCACCAGTTTTCTATTCAGAATGTACAATTCCACCAAAACATAATAAAGATTTATCTTTCTTAGACACTTTCTTTCAACTTTCTCTTTTATAAGATGGTTTTCTGATTCTATTTCTTTTGTTGATGGTATATAAAATGGAGTTTTGATAATGGCATAAAGGTTATTCAGTTTAATGACATGTTAAAAAGTGATGAGTTAATAGTGTAAAAGTTTAAGTATTAATGATAACATATTAAAGAGATTTTAATGATGGCATAAAGACTATACAAACCCTGAGAACAAATTATTTCTTGCTTTGTTTTTCTGATGCTATGAACAATGTTCTAAAGCATGCAATTCATGGCATAAAAGTTATACAGGGTATCAATGAGGACATAAATGTTATACAAAGCATTGAAGAGGGTTTTAATGATGTTGTACAGCATTTTCATAGAACTCTCAATGAAGATCAAACTCACTAGTAATCATCTGAAAATAAGCTAATGCACTATTATATCATGACAATATGTTTAAAGGAATTAGTTCACTTATCCATTTTCATGACATCCATAACAACAAAAGAAATGACAATGAGCAAAGAAACAAAGGGGCATGCCTTTCCCCAAGAGCAAAAACAAACTGAAGTTAAATTGGAATTTGTTTTTGGTTTTATTTCTTTTATTCATGCCTTTTCACATCTTCATACAAATCCATATTATAATGATCTGTGTTTCAAAGCAGATATTTGTATAGCACAACAAAAATGGAATAATGTTGTGAGTTTTTTGCTAGCATAATATCAAAATGTTCTAACTTAGAGAATAAAACAATTTCCCATCCAATTTTCAACCTAATAATAATAGTTTGGGGGAGAGGGTTTCTACTCATCCCAATCAATATAACTTTCAAAGAAAGACAATAATTCAATTTTAATTATAGAGTACTTCCCCTCATTCATTTATTAGTAGTTGATTATAATATGAATCCAATAAACAGGATGTGACTTAAGTTTGAACTTAAGAGCTGTGGAAGGTGGTCTTTAAGTGAGTATCTTTTAAAATATGTAAACTTCATTAAATGTTTTTATGATCATTGTTATTATGTGTATAAGTTGAAACATGTCTAAGATGTTTTATTATTTTGCCAAGGATCATTCTGTTCATTTCAATTACATTCTAAAGATTATCAATCTAAATTCTCCACTTAAGCAAAAATGTCACTGATCCATTTTTGAACAATTGTTTAGATATATCCAAGAACAGGTTTATTATTCAACTGAATTACTGGAATAATTGTCAAGTAGCATTGCTTGAAATAAAAAAATCTCTTGTTAACAGTTGTATTCTTCAGCTAATCTTTATATAAATTATAATCTAATATCTGAAAGCAAGGACTTTATGCTTTACAAATCCTTGACATATAACAATATGTGTGTGTGTGTGTGTGTGTGTGTGTGTGTGTGTGTGTGTGTGTGTGTGTGTGTGTGTGTGTGTGTGTGTGTGTGTGTGTGTGTGTTCATCCACAGTAATATACATATACATATATATGTATATGTTCAAAAATTATTAGGACTGAAGTTGTATTTGCCAAGATAGAAATAAACAGTAAATAAAACAGTTATTTTCTCCAGGAATACCCTTACTCCTGTGAGTTGTTTGTTCATTAAACCATGCCTGAAAATCATCTTTGAATATATTCATATTTCTTTTAATATCATACAGATCCTCAAATCTTATGCTGGAGATGCAAAAGATGAGAACTTTTTGAACAACCCTCACATATATATAAAAATGTAAACATTAATCATTACAGTCAGCTTCACATTTTCATGATCATTAGGTGAAACTCATTGCATTTAGTACCTGCTCCCCCTTTTAACAATTACAAGTACTTCAAGTCTATCCTATTATTCAGAAATAAAGTTTCCAATGACATTCTAAAATAATGATAAGGAAGATAATGTAATTCATATTATCAAAACATAAATAAATAATATTCTATGTTCAATAAATGAATAAATTCTCTTCCATCATTCAAAATAAATTCTAAAAATAAATCCCTTTATATATATATATATATATATATATATATATATATATATATATATATATATATATATATATATAATCATTCATTTATAAATACCAATCTATGTATCCATACATGTGTGTGTATGTGAAGAAAGAAGACAGAGAGAATATGCTTATAGAAAATCAATTTATAAACAAGAGTTATAAGTATATTTCTAAATATTTTGGTCACAGCAATTATTTATTAATGGTTTGGAAAAGGAATGTAGACTATATTTTTTCTCTGGTAAAGTGTCAACCTGTTGAAATAAAAGAGAAATGTCATGTTTCAAATTTTCATTTAATACAACTGGCCGATTCTACCCCAAAAGATTTGCAACTGCAAAATGCCTTGTTATCTATGGAATGGTACATTCCATAGATAACAAGGCATTTAACACTTATAAGACCAGTGGTTCTCAGATTTTTCTTATAGTTTATCTTATTCATTCTTTATAGTTGTGTTGGCATAGGCCCCTTTGACACTAGCTTGGGGATTGAGATGTTTTTGTGATTAAGTCAAATGATTTCAGTGGGAACATGGAACGTGAATCAAAAGTTTATTTATTTATCCCCCCACCATGGTATGGATGTAACACAAAGTCAGTTTAGTATGAGGTACCTCACAGGAAACAAGCTTACCAGGGTGGAGTATAGCAAAAAAAACTTGCTTAGTTCCATTGACTTTCCGCATTTGGGAATGGAATTGATAAGATAAATTCAAATCCTGGACAATGCTGTTGGCACTTTACAGCATGCTTATGCCTTTAGGAAAGGCATGAATCCATCTTTTTTCTCTCCAGTCAGTTTAACAATTATGGTCTCAAATTATTTACAGTACAAAAATATGTCTTCCAAGCCATTTTAAACCGGTAAGCTCTTTTTTTATCTTAAACAGATCTACTTGAACTAAACTGGAACCCTAACAAGTATAACCATTCTAAGTCAGAGTGGATATGAGATAAATAGCAATAAAGAGGTCCCTCTGCACTCCCAATAGCTTCATAACTTGAGCCTCACCACCGGATGCTATTTAGTGTCATTGCCAGAATGCTATTTTGGATAAGTCTTATCTGCAAGGGATGCAGATAGTGTATTCTAGATATCATTTCTTTTATGCCATGTTGTCAGCTGTTATCAAATTTACAAGACTTAGTTGAGATTACATAGAAATTCTAGTATTTTTATCAACCTTGTATTTCCCTGCAATTTATATTGTATATCTCTAAGGGTATAAATACTCTGTTTAGATACTCCTGTACAAGACTGACACAATTTATAGTTAATGTTAGACGATGAAATAAAAGAAAATAGATGGTGCTCATTTTTTGTTGACAGTTCAGAGTTTAGATTACACTTACAGTTGTAAGATCTTTGCTTGGCCCATAAAGATAATATTGAAACCTGAAAGATCAAAAAGAAGTCTTTCAGGTGAAATTGAATCAGATCTGTAGCAGAAAGAATTTCGTATTTTTGTTTGACACGTCAATTAATTTGACCGTTAGGGTCGACGCATATTTTCACCCAATCAGGATGATTTCTATCACTAAAGATCTATCAATAAAGTAGCATAAATGGTATTTTGTACAAAAAATAATTTAAATAAGCCCTTTTTCATTTTAGAGGATTCAAATCCAAGTTTGATAATTTTCATTTTAGAGGATTCAAATCCAAGTTTGATAATTTCATTGACATATTTTTAAACATGGGTGGCTAAACTTTATAGACCTTCAATCCCTTCATGCAACTCTTTAGATTAAAGCTCAGAATGGTCAGAACCTCTATACTTATATTCACTATTATAACATCTGAAACAAACAACACAGCTGAAAAGTATTGACGACGACGACGACGACAACAACAACAACAACAACAACAATAAGAACTATACAAATAAGGTCAGATATGATTATAAAATACTTTAAAAAATATAAATGCTATCTAATAGACACAACAATCCCATTTGATAAAAACTTCTCAGCAAAAAATTTGTAAAACTTTCAAAATGTAAAGATTTGTAAATAGAAATTGCACATAGCAAAAATGTAGCCTTTAGATACAACAATTATTCCAAGTGTAGAAATGGTTAAGAAGGAGAATACTGATACTGATGTTAATAAAATCTCAGGAAATTCATCTTCATCTGAGATACAAAAGATTGTACTTATAAACACTGCTTAAAAAAACTTAGAAAAACTCTTAATTTCAATATCCACAATAACTTCCAAAGAAAAACTTTCATATACTTAAGGCCTCAGGTGAAAGACTTGGTAAGGCATTTTCTTCTGTTGAGTCTGGTACTTCTGTTTAGAATCAAAATATTGATATTTGGCCTTTTTACTGGGATCCAACAGCAGTATCTGTCCTTCCTTGTCTGGGACATGGACCAGAGGATTCTAAGCCTAAGGCAGTACCTCCTTATAGCATTCTAAGTAGACTGACACATTCATGACACACTGTTGGATTTTGTAAATTCAATTGTTAATATCAGTTCGCATATGATTGTGTGTTTTGAAGTTGAGCCATTATCCTCTGCCCTTACTGTTATTTAAAAGAGACCCACCAGGGATCTCTCTCTCCTTTTTTGTTTTTTTCAGCACTTGAGCACAAGGCACAGCCTGGCTCACTTTTCTTTTGCTTTGTGAGCACTTGTTTATTCACCTTCAACTTTTATTCTCAGTTTTTCTTGAGCAAGGTGGCTGGAGTAAAAGGCCTGTTAGTCGCTTAGGCTAAGCCTCTTTTCCTAACTGTTTTTTTTTTTTGTTACTTGTTGAAACAATAAGCCTACAGCAGGCAAATTGTGGTTTTGGTATGCAGTCCCCTTCAAAAGAAAGTTGAGTCTAAGGTCAAGTTATTGGATATTTTTTGCTGACAAGAGAAACTGTTAGCTGAGTTAGTAGATTCAGTAAATGCCTCTGTAGACTCAACAGAAGAAAATTTGTGTTGAAACAAAAAGACATTCATCTCTTGGAGGAGGAAGTGGTAGTCTACTTGAAGTTCACTTATAGAAATAGTAAACTTTGTTTTCAACAAGTCTACGCAGAAACTAGAACACAGTTGTCCAGGTTAATTATACACAAGAAGGAGACACCAAGAAAGGAACAAACCCTAAGAAATTGGCTTCAAAAAGAACTTTGACAAAAAATACCAAAGAAAGGTATTTTATCATTATCATTAACAACAGTTAAACTAAGAGTAGATGGTTGACTGCATTGCTTTGTGCAAGTCAGTCATCATTTTTTTATACCCTCTCTTTTTTTGGTTATAATATTGTCATTACTTGAATGTATGTAATTTTTGTTAACTTAAATTCAATGTTTCTACAAGTATAGGGGAAAATATGCAAAGCTGGATTTTGTAAAGTTTATTTTTCTTAAAATAAATTACTTTGTGGGAACTGGTTGTTTGTTTTTTTTAAGAAATATAGACATACTTCTCTTTCAGGTTGCAAAAGTTAGCATTCCCATCCTCTTTTTAGTCTCCTTTATTTTTATAAGTTTCTCTTCCCCCTTCACTAAGCCCGACAATTACTGCTAGATTTCTTAGGCTAGGCAGAGATAAAGTCTACTGGGTAATTTAGGTAGAATTGTACTTTATGTAGTGACAAGCATTCGGATAATTTTGTTAACTTTTCATATGCAATTTAAAACCTAAAAACTTTTCGTTGCAATTTAAAACCTAAAATCTAGTATATTTATTGAATTGAGCACATTTCTGATAACACTTCATTGCATCCCATATAAACTTTTGTGGAAAACTAACAAAATGTTATGAAAAAATCAAATTCAAATATTTAGAATTGAAATTGTCATTTATATATTGATATTTCTAGTTTTTTTTGTTTTTATTTTCCTTAATAAAGTATTAAATTCTATTTCCCCGCTCCATTTTAAGCTTATGCCTGATTAAGCCAAGAAATGAATTTCAATTTAACTGGTTTGTTATTACGCTCTTGTACTTCCGTAGACTAGCAAATATTTCCATTCGCAACCAGCTGTGATAATTGTTGTTAGTGACTGTTTACACTGATAATAGTTAAGGTGACGTGTCTTACATCTATACGTCTCTTATAATCAACGTGTCGATAGGAATGAAAATATCCTTAATCATTTTGTTGAGTTTAATTCAATTTGTCAAATGCTCATTGGCGGATTATTTAGAATACTTTTTTTTAAACCTTAAGCCCCTTCTTATTCGCATCTCCCGATAAAAATAAATGAATTTTTTAGAAAAATGTTTTTTCATTCTTTTCTTTTCTTTTTTCATTTAACCTGTAATTTAAAGTTTATGAATTATTAACTAAAATTAGTTCAACAACAATATTAGTTTATGATAATTTTTTTTTCTTTTTAATTTATTTCTTTATTTCTTGACAGTTGAAGTTTTATTTTACCAAAACATTGATTAAATTAAATACATCTTCTTCACTTAACCTATTTGATTCATTCTATGAATAGTCATGAGTTGATGTGAAAATTTAAATTTAAACTCAAATTCAACTTTAATAAATGGTCCACAGTTATTTCAACTGAACTACAACGGGATTCATTCATTGTTCTCTCTCTCTCTCTCTCTCTCTCTCTCTCTCTCTCTCTCTCTCTCTCAAGAATTTTAAATCCTTATTTAAGTGGCGAAAGATAGAATGGATATGTTGTTAGCAAGCATCAACTACAACTATTAAAACTTAAAAAGGAATCATTAACTAATTCAAACTATAAAGATATATACGCAGAGATTTTGGGAGGGCCTGGCATTTAGAGAGAATTACTAGAGTATAATCATTATACTAATATCATTAGAAACAATGGATGAACTTACATATAAAGCTTTTTTGTATACCTTCGATTAGGGGCCAAAACAATGCATTTTCAAGTTGTCCTCACCCCCTCACCTATGCCTCAGCAGATGTATCTATTTTAGTGTTTAATCAATCATTTCCTATTTTCCTTCATGATTATATAGCTACATATACACAACTGAAAAAATTATACATTTAATTAGATATGCTCGCATTTTTATGATTTTTAATAAAAAGGAAGTATGTCAGCAGCCTCAGAATTAATTATGAGTATTTGCTGTTGCCAAATGTAATTTCCCTTCCTTATCTATCATATACTGATGATTTATAATATATATATATATATATATATATATATATATATAACGTCTGTTAAAAAATTATGAGATTGAAGCTGTATTTAGAAATACAGAAATGAATGATGAATAAAAAGTGATTTTTCTTCATAACAGACCCCTTGACACACTTATTCCAGTGATTTTTCCAGTGATTCCAGTGATTTTTTCATTGGCAGAAGTACAACTGAACCTTGAAATATATAAATAGAATGGAAATCAAGTTATACAAAATTAAATGAAGTTGGATAAAAGTGATTAATCTGTCCATTGGTCTAGTGGTTCACAAATAAGCTGGGAGACTGGCTCAATCCTACGTTGAGTTATACTAAAGACTCAAAAAATGGTACTTGATGCCTCCTTGCTTATAAGGTAGGAATCAAGGGAAAGGAGTAACACCCTCCTCTACACAGCAGTGTAGTATCAAATCAAAAGGAAGCCTTCAGGTCGACTACAGTCGCTAACTTTACTATTTCTTTATTGGTAAATATAGCTTTAGTCTCATAATTTTTTAAATGACTTTATATATATATATATATATATGGTTTCTATGTTAAATGACATATCAACCTTTGTGGGTAATTAAATAACAAAGCCATTTTTGAAGAAGGAGAGTAGTGGTACTATTTAACTCATAGCTGGGGATACAAGGGGGTTCATACTTTTCCCAAGGTTAACAGTCTGAAAGTGAATGTAATGGCACAACTGAAGTTTGAACTTACAATGTCACAATCTACTACATTAGCCATTATACTACAAGAACTCCAACCCCTATATATATATATATATATATATATATATATATATATATATATATATATATATATATATATATATATATATATATATATATATATATATATATATATATATATATATATATATATATATATATATATATATATATATATATATATATATATATATATATAATGGAGGATAAATGTGCTTAATGTAAGAACAGAGCAGCTAAAAAGGTGTTTTCATTTTAGTTTTGCTTTATATTTTACTGGTTTTGACAGGAGTCTAGTTATCAGTATTTTCTACTTATATGAAATATTTTTCTTTTAAAAATAATAAGCTTTACCAAATTCAGTGATAATAATAATAAATCTCAAACTCTAAGGCCTATAGTCTTATTTTTTTGCCTTAGTGTCTCTTCAACTAATGCTGTATATCAGTGACATTCATTGAATTCATTCTATGGATTTATAATTGTAGAGGTTTTAAATTGACTACTGCTGAAGAGTTTGTCTTTGTATTTACTATGCTTAGTTTAATGCAGCACAAGATCACTACATCAAGAAATAGTCAATGAAACTAGTTTACTCACCACTGTCAGAATGACTTATGAATCAACAGTAGTCAGATGGCTTGATTTCCAATCCAATACCATAACGAACCTGCCATCACTTGTCACTAACTTTAAACCTTTTTTCATTTATTTGAAGGGAGAAAATAGTAACCAACTCTAGTTTAAGTTTACAGTAAAATCATGTTGAAAGAACTGGTTCCCACCAGACTACAGAAGTAATGAGCCAGCTCACTACTTAGATGTGTGACAACTTTGTAACAACAAATAACTGTAAGCAATCTAAAGCCTGTTTGTCCCAGAAAATACCAACTATCCTACAACACCGGTTCTTGTTAGATTACTGAAGTTAAGCAATTATGGGCCAGCTCAGCATTTAGATGGGTGACCATTTAGTAACAGTAGATACTGTTAGCAATCAAAGGCCTGTATGCTCAACTGAGCTGAGTAAAAAAAAAAAACACTCCAGTTAGGATCAATTAAAAATCATCGAGACAAAATAATAAAAAATATCCTGTTCAAATATTTCTGTTATTCCAGGTTAGGAATATCAGAATTTTGTTTGTACAAACAATTTTAACATTTTAAGTGTTTTGTTGAACTTGATATTTCGAGTAGAGTGTCATCTAAACAGGTAGCTAGGAGTTATGATTATTTTAATCAATCTTCTGTGTTAACTGTCATCAAGAGGTCTTTCACTGTCTTCAGCTACTGCTGCTGCTACTCTGAAGACCATTTCAAGGGTCATTTCTTTTGCACTTCAGCTCTTTTACAGTGTCTGTTTCAGTCATCCTTGAGGTGTCCAGCAACATATAGTCACAACAACACCACATCAATGTTAGTGCCGTAATTTCAGTTGCAAGTATTACAAATTCAGAATTTTCTCCAAAACCTACAATTTACTCTTTAACCAGACAAAGAAGTGATGGCTTCATGCTTTTGTTGTAGAGCTATGAATTTAGTAGTGCAATAATTCCCCACTTTATATCATTTCAGTTGACATCAAATCCACATTTATGACATTTTTCTAGACTAAATTTCATTTAATTAAACAGTGTTACACCTGATGTTACATCACCCACATCATAATAAAAAAGACAAGAAATAAATTAATTTTTTTCTTTAAAATATATTTAAGATAAATAAAATGCATAAAAATTAACAATCAAAGCTTCAAAGAATACAATAAAAACACATTAAAAATGTATGTACAAAATAAAGAAATATTAACATTGAAAAATTATAAACAAATATTCACCATAACAAGGTAAATAACAATTTTATTAACTGTGTTCATTATTCTTTCAAAAATATGATTAAAATGTTTTTCTGGTGTTTTTTAAGGTTTAGTGATCATTATATTCTTTCACAAGTTATTAACACAAGTTATACCGTATTTTTTTTTCTTTTAAGTCATTTTAAAGCATTATGTCTGATTTACATCAAAAACCAGCAATTCAACTATTTCTGAAAAATAGTGGGGGCTGCTTAAGTTTCTGAGCGTTGGCATTAGTTGGGTTCCCTTTATTGCATTGGGATGCGGTTTTCACGTCATCACGTTTTTTTCTCCACTGCTAATGTCTCCCAGGGAACTCTACGTTTTGCTCTTAGTTTGATTGGTATGCATTCTACTGCCCACGTGGGCATTGACGAAGTTCTCGTATTTATCATTCGGAGTCACTGTTTCTGATAACTCCTAAAGTGCATCGAATTTGTTTCTTAGTATTATCGTATATTTATTGCTAAAGGAGAAGTAATCTATTTAGTCTTTAATAGTTATCTCTCTTGTGAAATTATGATTGGATGAGTGTGAATGAATACTACATTATTAGTAAGTTGCAAATTGAACAGGAAATTTCTTTATTCTCTAAGTAATAGCATTTTTATACTATTATACTAAGGAAAATCTCACTACAATATATTATTTTTGTTATATTGCAGTAGTATATATGGGGTTTTCGAAAAGTAACACGAGGGAACCAAGACAGAAATGAAAAATGAATCAAAATTGTCTTCTTTGCATTCAATACACTAACTCCAGCAAATTTTCCATCTGTGAAAGCACTTCTAAAACTACTTTTTTGATATGAGGCAAAGCCGTGACATCGTATTTATTTTAATGTCTTTCGCATTCTCAAATCTTAAGATGAATTTTCAGTTGAGGAAACTAGAAAAAGTTACATAGATCTAGGTTTAGTGTGTATGACGGCACAATACTATGTTTCATCAAAAATTGCTGTTAAAAATTACTGAGAATAAGCACAAATCCAGTTAAATAAAATCTACTTGTCTAAACTGCTGACTAAATGTTAAAGATTTTAATATGTATGTTGCTCAGCTGTGCATATATCTTCATCCAAATTTTACTATTAAAAAAATATAAATATTGAGACTATATCTTTTTGATCTCGCCTTGTATTTGTAAAGACGATAAATTTCATCTCTCTCTCCGGTATCGTGATCGAGGAAAAGTGTATCATTATGCCAAAATCAAAGAATTCTTTTTTTTTTTAGAATGTAGTACCAAGTTTCATTAACAGATCACACTAGAATCGAATTGCCTAGTCGGTAGGGGCTGTAGAATACATCAACTGCACCTCTGCAGAGGAGTAAGACCCCTCTTACCCCTTTAGTGTCCAGGATATGACACTAAACAATCTGATGGTGTGGTTCCAGTGATGCTGGGGCTTTGGGGAATGCAGAGCACCCCTTCATTGCCATCGCTCCCAGCTCCACTCTGGCCCCGAATGGGTTAAATAGAACTAAACTGCATACTTATGCTAAACTGAATTGTTTGAATTAGAACTGTTTGAATAGCTTAAAATAGAAATGTTTTTGACAATTAAACTGCGTACTTGTTGCGGAGCCGATAAGCACGTCAACCCCGCAAATGTTTTAAGTTTAATGCGTGCGGTTAGTGACAGTCAAAGACAATGAAGAGAACAAAGGCGAGGTAACAGATACAACAAAAGTGACGATTTATAGCTAGATTTACAAACGTGTGTGTAAAGTCCGTGGCGGTTGTATGTGGTCTTCAGTTAGATTGGGTGATGTCGATAGCTGGTATGGTCGAGTCGTAGATGTGCGCAGCTGAATGTAGTCGTAGAGATACAGCTAGATGTTTGATACGGGTAGCCGTCGGTTGAGTCGTAGAATGCAGCTGGATGATCGTAGCGGGAAGCTGAGGTCGGTCGAGTCGTTGGTAAATCAATGTCCCGGTTTTGACATTACGTTGGGTTAACCGGGGGGGTCGATCTTACAGCGAGTCGTATGTGGGCCAGATGTTGCAATGCTAGGGCAGTCTGTAACAGCGAGTCGTTATGTGGACTGGATGCTGCATTGCTGTAGCGTCAAGGTCGAAATCGGTGTTGGCAGCTTGGTCGTGTAGAGTCGAGCGAGTTGGTGACTAAGACTGAGCCGTGTCTTAGTACTACGTACCAAGTGAACGGACGGAGAAATAGTAGCTAAGGTTTGCCAGGCCTTAACACATACGAAGTCGAGCGAGCGGATCGGTGAAGCTAGGGCTTTGTCGTGCCCCTCGCGGTGCGGGTGTATCGTTTACGGTAGCTATGGCTTTGCCGTGCAAAAGCTGTGCGGACGAGTCGGGACGGTAGCATTGGCTGTGTCGCACCAAAGCTGTGTGGACGGTAAGTAAAGCAGCGTCACGCCAAAACTGTGCGAACGTATCGGACGGCAGCTAAGGCTTTTTGCGCGCCAAAGCTGTGCGGACATATCGTGACGATAGCTAAGGCTTTGCGCGCCAAAGCTCTGCACTGTCGAGCGAACAGGCCAAGAGGCCGAGGCTAAGATTGGCGTTATCTTTGCGCTGCGCAGATAGTGAAGCGGTAGCTAAAAGCTAACCCGTGCCTTTAGCGCTGTGCAGCCAAACGGACGAGCGGAACCGAGCGATAATTAAGACCGGGCGGTCTTAGTGAGTCCTCTTCGTGTTTGCCTCCGGGCCATCTACTTCAACTGGTCGTTAAGGACTGTCAGAGATACTCTAACCCGCAGAAGGTGACCTGTTATGGTTCTTAAAAGGACTGTTAGCGCATATCAATGTGATGGAAAAAAAGGGGTGACTCTGCCACTAGAAGTGGCGGTGAGGTGAATGCAACCACGATAACGAAGGATTCAACCTCGTGGAGCCGAGTGGCACCCGAGAGCGTCCGCGGAGACCTCTGTATTTATCGTTGCGTCCCACCAACGCACGAATATGGCACAAGGCCGTTTTTAAGGTGGGCCCGGTCGCAGGGCCGAAGCCCACACGCGTCCGGCAAGGCCAAAAATACCTTCGGCCCCGTCGGCATTCCCCTTTTTGGGGCGCCTCAGGCGCCAGGCAATAACCCCCCCGAAGGGGGTATAAGCCTGGGGGGATGGCCCCCTGAGGCCGGAGGAACTCTCCAGTGCCGAGGCACATCCGGCAGAACCGTCCAGAGATAAAACGGCCTACCGAATGCAACCCAACAACTGGAGAGGAAAAAAAAGTCCGCGGGGACCTCTGAATTTTTCGCCGCCAAAGCCTTGTTCATATGAAGGAAAGGCAACACCACTTCTGCCGCGCCACGTAAATCGAAAGTTCTTCTATAAAAAATGGACGTAGAAAATAAGTCCTTCTTTAACCTGGTATAGGCTAGCGAAGATAATTAATTCCATTTTTATTGAATTATTTCAAGCGGAAGTGTTTTGTAAATGTTGATAGATGTTAATTTATCCCTTTTTTAGCTGTAACGGCCGGTTAGAGTTGAAAGGGGCTTCGTCGTTTCCGGCCATACCGGGATGTAATTTTTCTAGGGCGATCGAGTAATCCGATCTGTTTATTTTTGTAGGCAGCTCGCGGCATACTCAAGCTAAACTGGATTGTTTGAAATAGAACTATTTGCATAAAAATGGATTTGGCGTTAAATAACCTACAAAGGTTGATTGTCATAAAACTCAAACAACTACACAACCTAGAATCGAATTTCAAATCTTGTACCACTTTTAGTGAGTAATCTTATTACTTCAAATCTATTGCAAAAATGTAATATTCAAAAATATCAGGATGTGTTAGGTAAGTTCAGCATAACCTGAACTGCATCAGGTGTTGAGGCTCTTATTCTGGAGTTCTGGGGAGTGTGGAGCCACTCCTTAATTGACATTACTCCAAGATTCATTATGATCCTGTCGATGAGTCAAATAGATAATCTTTAAAATTTTTATGAAATTTATTACTGGAGTCTTAAGATATTGTTGCCTAGTCGACTGGGGCTGTAGAATACACCGACTGCAACTCTGCAGAGGGGTAAGACTCTCCTAACGAGTGTCCCGGATATAACACTAAACAATCTGATGGTGAGGCTTCAGTAATGCTGGAGCTTTGGGGAATGCAGTCTACCCCTTCATTGCCCTCCATTGCTCTCAGGTCTACTCTGGCTTGGAGTGGTATCACCTGATAGGGTTCTATCTATGGATCAAATTGAACTAAACTGTGTAATTACGCTAAACTGAATTGTTTGAAATACAACTGATTTTACATTTAACTGAGTATAAACAATTAGAGAAAAACGTGCAGACGTGAAAACTGCCTCCAAAAAATATAGGAAGAACCCAATAAACACAAATGCCTTAAACTAAAAAAGGCACAAAATGAATTAGCAAGCATATATCTAAAAGAACAGACAGAATACGTACAAAATCAGATAGATAAGATTAGAGACTCAGTGGAAGATAGGTAATCTAGGATAGCCTGGCAAACGATAAACGAAGTGAGTAGAAGGAAGAGCACAGCCAAAGCTAAATTGAAAGCTACAAACCAACAAGAAAGAATAAAACTGTTGAAACAGCATTTCGAAAATCTCCTAGGAAACCCACCGAAAGTTACACATGAACCAATCACCAGAATTATTAGTAAGCAATTGGACATTAAACTAGGACCGTTCACTCAAGAAGAACTCGACTCGGTTCTTAGAAAAATTAAAAATAGGAAAGCCGCAGGGCTTGACGAGATTTCCCCAGAAGTATGGAAGACCAGACAATTCGAGGACATACTGCTCCGACACTGCAACTCAATCTATAATCAAAATCCAATCGACAGATGGATGAAGGGATACATCCTCCCCCTCCCTAAAAAGGGTGACCTTGGATTAGCCAAGAACTACCGAGGTATACATCCATAGTAGCCAAAATTTACAGTGCCCAACTAAGAAACCGCATAGAACCCAAAATTGACAACATTCTTAGGAAAAAAACAAAATGGCTTCCGAGGAAATAGATCCACGACCTCACAAATATTGACCATCCGCAGAATCCTTGAAGGCGTACGGGCAAAAAACCTACAGGCGACATTACTATTTGTCGACTTTACCAAGGCCTTTGATTCCATTCACAGAGGAAAGGTGGGAAAAATCCTACTAGCATACGGCCTACCAAAAGAGACTGTCGCAGCAATAACGAATCTCTATAGAAACACCAAAGTGAAAGTACGTTCACCGGATGGAGACACAGAATACTTCGACATTGTAGCAGGAGTACTACAAGGGGACATGCAAGCCCTATACCTCTTTATCATCTGTCTAGACTACGTGTTTAGAACATCAATTGATAAAATCAAAGAAAACGGCTTCGAGCTGACAAAGAAAAAAAGCAGAAGGTACTCCGCAAAAACAATTACCGACGCCGACTACGCCGATGACATAGCGATTCTGGCAAATACACCCGACCAAGCCGAAACACTACTGCATAGTTTGGAACCAGCCGCTGCTGGCATTGGCCTCAATGTCAATGCACACAAAACTGAATATATGTGCTTTAATCAAACAGGCGACATTTCCACACTAGATGGAACCTCTCTGAAACTGGTAGACTAGTTCGCGTACCTAGGAAGCAGTGTCTCATCAACCGAAAAAGACATCGACACGCGGCTAACGAAGGCATGGGCAGCTATTGATAAGTTATCGATCATATGGAAATCAGACCTGACCGATAAAATGAAACGCAGTTTCTTCCAGGCAGCGGTTGTGTCGATACTGCTATATGGATGCATTACATGGACGCTAACAAAACGGCTGGAGAAGAAGCTAGACGGCAATTGCACAAGAATGCTGCGAGCAATATTGAACAAAGCACCAACTATACGGCCACCTACCTCCCATTACGAAAACTATCCAAGTTAGACGAACCAGATATGCAAGACACTGCTGGAGAAACAGGGACGAGCACATAAGTGATGTACTCCTATGGACCCCCACATATGACCGAGCAAAAGCAGGACGACCAGCTCGAACATACATACAGCAACTATGTGAGGATACGGGATGTAGCCCTGAAGACCTGCCAGAGGCGATGAACGATAGGGAGAAGTAGCGAGAGAGGGTCAGGGATATTCTGCTGGCGGTATGACATGATGATAATGATGATGAGTATAAAAAGAACTGTGCTTAAGCTAAACTGAATTGTTTGAAATAGAACTGTGTGTAATTAATGACTGATGTTTAATTGAATTGTAAGTGATACATAGAAATACTTGGAACCATTTAACTTTATTTAAGAAATTGAATAGCTTGAAATAGAACTGTTTTGGGCATTTAAACTGTGTACTAATGCTAAAGTAAATTATTTGAAATAGAACTGTTTATATCTATAAAAATGGATTTGGCAATGGTTGATATGCCATAAACACAAACCAAAGCAAACCAAATTAAAACATTGATATTGCGACTAACTATGAAGAGTTGACCTGTTTAAATGATTGTTAACTTGATTAATATATTGGCTCTTAAACCATTGCTATTGCAACTAAGCAGGACATTTTTATGATGATGAAGTTTATTAATATATTGGTTTTAAAAAAAATGATATTGCAACTAAATATTAAGTATTTACCTGTTTAAAATCATTACAAATAAATTGTTGTAGAGTATGTTATTGGAAACCATAATTGTTAAACGGGCTTTCGCATAAAATAACCCAAATAGGGTTGTCATGCTGTAAAAAAACAACAACAACCAAACAACTCACCAACCAACATCAAAGACTGCAAATTCATTATATATATATATATATATATATATATATATATATATATATATATATATATATATATATAATAGATCTTGTTATATGAAAAGGAAATAATACATGGTGATATGTTCTAAATTGGTTATGTCAGGTGATAGAATTTTTTGAAAAAATGTAAATAGCGTTTTATGGTTTGAGAAACAGATTTGTAACATTCTATTATTTTAAATGTTTAGAAAAAGAAGGGGCTAATGTTTTATGTGGATTTTGAAATCTTTTAACGTTATTTTTTTCTAAAGACAGTGATATTTTGTAAAACCCTTGTCGTTTTGGTATTGTGTTGTGGTATACTATAGAACATGCTTCAACAATTCTTCGTTTGTCTTTGTCATGGATGAAATCGAATATAGCGGAGTTTTGAAAATCGAATGTGTGGTTGGGAAACTAAAGAGCGTGTTGCATTACCAGTTTTAAAATCTTTTTTATGTTCCTAGATTCTTTTATTAAAATTCCTTGTCAGTTTTGTAAACACCGGCGTTGGATAAAGAATTTGTGTTTTTAGAGTTGTTCTTTAATATCTGCTTTATTTTTGTTGTTGTTGTTGTTGTTGTTGTTGTGCGGATATTAACCCTATAAAAAGACATAATATTACGCCCTAATCCCACTTCTACCCTTTATGAAAAAACTTAAATTACTAAGGCATAAAAACTACTAAATATTGTTGTATTCAGACAAAAACTTTGAAGTTAAAACGCGCCGGCACAATAAAATAAAACAAATAATCAAATATACCAACATATATCTTTCTCCCATTTTTACTTTTTTCTACATTATAATGAAAACTGAAGCCAGAATAAACTTTATGGTAAGCTTTATTCGACTTTGTTGGTACTTAAAAAAACAGATGGTATAACAATCCACTTGCTTATATGCTTGACGAAAGTCATCTATTACAATTATTCCATTCATAACAAAAGGAGTGATTGGTATCAAGTACTTTTACTACAACATATATATATATATATATATATATAGTGGATCATAATAGGAGACTAGTTTTTGTCGGTCATGTTATTGAATATTTTCACAGATTTTTTGTGATATTTTGTAAGAAAAAATGTTGAAATAATTTTCCAAGCCAATCAGATCCTCCTTTATCTAATTTTATGAAATCTCATTTGGACACTAAAAATATAAATATTTCCAAAAGAAATTTCTTAGCAATACTTATACGAGGACAGTAGGTCCAGCTCTGTCATATAAACAATGAAGATAAACACTAAAAAGTTTGTAAAAAGATATGAATTGGGAATTTGTAAAAAGTATACAAAAGTCACATATTGAAATAAAGGGGGAAAAAATGAACAATTATTTTCTTTGAAGATTTCAGTCATGGAATAGTTTAGAATTTATCTTTCGCTTTTTTGCTTTTAGTTGTTTTTGATTTTTCTTCTTTCTTTTTAGATCTTTTTATGATACCATTTATACCAGGACTTGTCAGTCCCTGATTGGTTCAAATTCAAATCAACCTTTCTCTCTCTCTTTCTCTCTCTCTCTCTCTCTCTCTCTCTCTCTCAGCCTATCTGTTTTTTATCTGTTCAACTCTTCAGTGTTATTTGAAATTTATATTCTGTAACTTGACCTTTTTATAAATCAGTGCTTTATCTACAACTAGATTAACACTTTAACAAATCAACTTTGCTTCACATATTTTAGAACATATTTTTTGAGAATTAATTTTTATTTTTTGCGGACTTTTTTGTCCTCATCTTAGTAGGTTTTTTTTTGTGTTGTTTCTTCTTTCACTAGGTTTTGGCCAAATTTCACCCCTGGCCTTCTTCAGGTGATTTTTACCGCGACCTAGGATAGGAATGATGAGTCATCATTCCTATCCGAGGTCGCGGTAAAAACCACCTGAAGAAGGCCAGAGGTGAAATTTAGCCGAAACGTAGTGAAAGAAGAAACAATACAAAAAAAAAAAAAAAAAAAAAAACTACCAAGATGAGGATGTGGGGGGAGTATGTAATTTGGTTATTTCTGTTGATTTGCTCTCTAAATTATTCCCACCACAAATACAACACAAAACTTTACAATCACGTGAAAGAAATGGAATAGAACACAACGAACATTAAACAACAAACAATTTAATATGCATATAACAGAATTTGAAAACTAACAAAAATATATGATGTGTAAATGACCTTTTAGAAAATGAAGTTTGACAAAAGGAAAATAAATTTGTTTAAAGATGTGCGTAGGGTCATGTTAACGAAGTCCGTAAATAAGTCTTTCTTACTTACATTAAGTTTATAGCGGGTTTTATGGCTTTGGCGACAGCGTGTCTCGTAGATGAAAGAAAGTTTGTCGGGTTTTCCTTTTGAAAATAATTTTCGGTCATTTGAAAAGAGGTCACGAACTTTAGTTGAGGAAGGAAAGGAATTGGTTGTACATAATATCGGCTACTGGCTTAGTGGCTTGTGTTCTCTGTGTCTTCATTTGTGTGTAAGCTTGTGTCTTTTCTGGCTTCCTAACTGTGTTATTTATATCCTACAGGTGGATCAAAGAATCGTCCTAAAACTTTTGCGCGTAGACATTTATTGACCAATCAGATTTGTATTTTACTATTTTATTTTCGAGCCTAAATATTTTCTGTAGGTTCACTTCCGATCCTAATTTTCTAGAATGTTCTATTCCATGTTTTTAGCTGATTGGTTGAAAAATATAAAAATGTAATTTAAATGTTAATACGGGTTTGATCCTAAATTTCTAGAATGTTCTTAAGTATGTTTTTATTGCTTATTTTTAAGACTAGAAGAAATTTGTATCCTATAAGGACAAAAAGTCCCCAATAAATAAAAATTAATTCTCAGATTAAGAAGCCTCATCTCAAAATGATTCCAATTAAAAGACAATTACAATATATTTTTTGTTTTATAAATTAAGAATATGTAATATACGAATCACAGAAATATGTTATTCATATAAAAATATCAACTCTTCCAGTCGATAAAAAGTTTCTACAAGAATCAATATTTTATCAAATTTCCGTCCCATTACTGTAATAAATATAAACAATATTAGAATTCAATTTGATGTAGCTTAGAATAACATAATCTCATCCACAACATTCACTAATTAAAATGCTTTATTTTTAACTGGACCATTGGCCTAATGGTAGAGTGTTCCCCGATGGTCTGGGAGACTGGGGTTCAATCTCTGGTTGAGTCATAACAAAGACTCAGAAAAATGGTACATGATACCGCCTTGCTTAACACTCAGCATTATAAGGTACGTTTCAAGGGTAAAGTGGAGCAATCCGGAGAAAGGAGTAGCACCCTCCCCTATACCTCGGTGTAGTAGCTATTGAAAAAGAAGCTTTCGGGTAGCCCTCAACTACTTTCACCAACTTTACTTATTAACAATATTTTACTTTACATGCAACAGTGATATTTTAAGATCTTTATTCATAGCTTTTTAAGAATTGTAAGCACATTTTCAAATGTTTTTCATTAACATATTCTAAATTTTCATCATGATTAGCATTCCTAATTATGTTATTTGGGATTATCCTTTAATGGATTAAGGCTTTTAAGTAAAATTTCAGTGGCTGAATTTATTCTAAAGCTACAGTGTGTTTCATAATAGATGAACCCAGAAAGATAAGAAGGTAGAATTTATACAGAAGTTTTATACTACAATATTAGATCCATAACAATGCTGTACTCAAAGAAAACAGTATCTGGCAGCAGAAATGTTTTCTCCATGTTCTAATCACACTTGAGCAGCCATTCTTTTGTGCTCTGTTGATTATGTTGCTTTTTATGGGTGAATAATTTTAAAACTTATTCTAAGTATAAATCTTACAAATGAGTGAGAATTTAATGTGAAATTTCCCCCTGTTTACACTTGCCAATCAGTTGACAGTATTGAATTTAGGCAACAAATTTCATGAGACTTACATATTTTTCTAATCAGAACATTAAGTTTAACTCATAAAGTAACTTTTAATTTTGGACCAAACTAGAAATAATCAGCCATTACATTTTAAATCAAGAAGAAGTCTGTATTGAACTTCTTTCTCTTAGCAGTATTAATTTTTCAAGATCAAAAGTGCCAGCCATCTTTGTTAACTGCTAAAGTTCTTAATGATCTTGGTGGTGGCCAGTTTAATCTTACTTTGAATGAATCTTTATAAAAAAAAATAATGTTAGTATTAATCCAACCCTCCTTCACAATGTTAAAATGTGACACAAGGTCAATTTAATGTAGAGACTCCAAAGGACACAAGCCTTTCAGTAGGTTAGTACCAAAAATATTCTCCTTTTAGGATGCTGGGTAGTAAATCATGTCTTTGTCAATTTAGACAAGAGGGGAGGTTGATTCCAACTAGGGAAAAGGCCATCCTGAAACTGAACTGATTCATTTTAACACCATCCAGTGTGGGTAAAATCATTTTAAAAAATTAGACTAGAACCAGGACTTAATCTATGGGCCATAGAAAAAATTCAGAAGCTATAAAACTGGCTTCTGAATGTTGAAAGGAATATCAGTCAGTATATAAACTCGTGTAAGAACTTCACACAGAAAAAGAAAGTAATGATCAAAAATGAGTATATCATAAGTCATCTCCCTCAGCATACATGTGTATTAAGCCCTTCAACAATGGTTTTATTTGCTAAAAGAGGCATCAAATGAGCCTAACATGAATTTTAAAAAATTCTGATTAATAATTTCTATAGACAATTATAGGTAAGATAATGCACAATGTGTATAATTTCTCAAATTAATAAAATGATTTTTGGCACTTTTATCCTCCCCATTGCCTTCACAGGATGAGGCAGCCTACTAGTGAAGCTCAGCAGAACCTTTCATAACTGCTGTAAAATACCCATATATGTGTTTTTGTAGAATTTATCTAATTTTGTGACTTCCAATTTTGTTCTTTTTTTTGTCTGTTTTTCATGTATGACTAATTTTATAGTTTTGTTATCTTACTTGTATATATTTCATACTTATTTTTAACAACATATATTTTTTAGAATTGATTTATTGCTTTTGCAAAGTTAGTAAACCATATTTCTTCTGTTTAAGGATTGTATTTGTGTCTCTTTTGAGAATCACAAAACAATGATTCTTAGTGAACCAAAAATGAACAGTAACTGCTGTAAAAACAAAAATGATGTTTTATTACAAAGGAATGAAACTTTGATAAACTATTACTGTGAAAAGCAATGGGCTCATTTGAATAATGTATTATAAGAGAAAAAAGAAGACTTTTCTCTGAGCAAGGAAATTGACCATTGATTTCATAGTATGGCAAAATGTTGCAAATACAGGGTGGAACGATAAAATTGTCGCCCTAGAAAAGACAACATGATTCCATTTCTGTTTAATGAAAACCGGTTTTCTTCTTTTGTTGCAGACCATCTACTAGTTGGCCAGTTGTGTACAAATCCCAAGAGCGATAGGAGCCTTCTATCATGTCTGAAAGTGACACAATGTTCAACGAGTGAAATCAGAGATGCACTGCTGTACAACTCATGCTCTCTACCGATCCAACTTATGACAACAGGACCATTGCCAGCACCTTCAAAATGCAAACCCAGACAGTTCAACGTGCCCAGAGTGATGAAAACAAAGTTTCTGGCTACGTTTATGGTCTTTGGTGTGGTTTCAAGTGAGGGCCACATCATGCCACCTCACATCTTTCAAGTCAGCTTGAAAGTCAATACCAAAGTGTACCTGGATGTGCTGAAGAGTATGGGGATCCCCTGGTACAATCAGGTGACTGGTGGCAGACCCTGGGTGTGGCAGCAGGACTTGGCACTGGCCCACAAGTCCAAAAAGACCCAGGCTTGGCTTCAGAAGGAGTGCTCTGACTTTGTACCCTTCTCTCATTGCACCCCCCTCCTCTCTCGAACTGAAACCACTGGACTACTTCATTTGTTCATACGTTGAGAACATCACCAACATGACCTCCCACAACACCAAAGCCAGCCTGATCGCCGCCATCCGCCGAGTATTCGCCAAGCTCCCACCAGCGCTTGTGGAAAAGGCATGCTCCCAGTTCCAGATCCGTATCGAGGCGGTGATCGAGGCTGAAGGTGGCTACATTGAATAGATGTCAGCTCTACTACATAATCAAGTTACCTGAATTGATTTTTTCAATAAAAGTTTTAAAAAAGCTGAAGTGTTGTTTTCTTTAGGACGACAATTTAAGCATCCCACCCTGTACAATGAAGTGAGTAATCATGGAGTTAAGATTAGAAATTATTCCATATATAGCATATTCACTCCTGACCTGTCACCTTCATACCAATCATTTGATTAGTGAGTTCAACACTCAACTAGCAGTTTAAATATAATCAAGATGTAAAAAAAATTTCAGGAAAAATTTGTTAAATCAAAGCCAGAATCATTCTTTTATAATTTAGCTGAAAAGTGACTGAAAGTCATTCAAAGCCTATAACCTTTTGGTTTGTGGTTGTATAGAATAGTCCAGCCCATAATTTACCTGCTTCTTTTTGTTTTTCTTGGGTTTCCTAGAATGAAGGCATCTGATAAAATAAAGATGGGAAGATTACTTTGAATAAACAAAGCAGAATCTTTATTCCCTCAGCTTTATTCCCTCATTTTTAAGGATTCAGAGAAATGAGTACTCATTTTAAGAGCTCTACAAAAACAAGTCAGTACCATGAGCTGACAAGTACTAAATAAAAAGTGATTCCTCCTTTTTAGTGCTGAAAATTAAACTTTAGCAGAAGTGAAATTTAGTGATATCTTTATTTCATTTTATTTTATTTTTGTATTTTATTATTTGTTTAATTTTTCTTTTAAACTTTATTCATTATTAATCCCCTCAAGTCACAGAAAATAATGACTGAATACAATGTAGTAACCCCCATCTTCCTTGACACTCTAGAAAGTGGATGTATTGAATATTTGAGGAGATATAATTTATAAGTTAAAGGCCAGAACCCTTAAAACCAAGTCAAGGAAAAATAAAAGTTAAGAGAGCGTTTGTTCGTTGGCTGGAGACTGTCACATGGGACTTGTGAGATATGAATCCTACATAGTTGAACATAGGCTTTCAAAGAGTAAAGTTGAATAACTGGGATTTAACTGAAACAGCTTCTCATTGGTGGCAAGGGTAACTGTTTGTTAATGAGAAAATATCTTCTTTCTCCATTGACTGGGCAAAGCCATACCTTTTGAGAAGAGAATGAACATAAATGGTTACTATGGCCTATGAGTTTGTCATCCCTTTCCACCAACAAATAACAACTATTTTGATTCACCTGAAAAAATTACATGAATAATGAGGCTATGAATTTAAATGCATATAAGATGGTATTAAAACAAAATCTATAAAGAGCACACTTTAATGATGATGATGATGATGCCAGAAATAACCCAATTGGCTTGGTTTGGTTTGGTTCGGCTTTATGGCATATCAACTATTCTAGGTTATTTAATACCAAATCCTGTTTACACATATATATTAAATATATATGATTTGTAAGCATATTTTGTTGATAATATTTTTAAATGAGCCTGTGCTCATTTTTTTTTTTTTTTTTTTGCACACAGTTAAATGGTTTCAAGTATTGCGATCTAATACAAATTATTCTATTTACTATCAATCATTTGTTTGCACTCAGTTAAATAGTTTCAAGTATTGCTATATAACAGGCACAATTTAACATCAGTCATTTGTTTGCACACATTTGGATAGATATACATGATATATAAGAGATTCATTTGTCAGTAATTTCATTTTTAAATGAGTTAGAACTAATCTGTTTACACCCTAGTGTTGCTATTATTTCTACAGAGTTAAATGGTTTCAATTATTGCTATCTAACATTTATAATTCTATTCAATATAAACCATTTGTCTGTATACAGTGAAGTGGTTACAAGAACTGCTTTTTAACACTTATAATTCTTTCCAACATTACTTATTCATTTACTCATGTAGATAGTTCCAAGTATTGTTATGTATCACTAACAATATAATTAAACATCAGTCATTCATTTACACTCAGTTAAAGGGTCAAACTGGTTCTCTTTCTAACCATTCAATTTAATATAAGTCAACAAAGTTAAATGGTTCAAGGTATTGCTATGTATCACTAAGAATTCCATTAAAAAATCAGTAATTTGTTTATACACAGTTAAATGATCAAACAATTCTATTTCTAACAATTCAATTAAGCATAAGTAATTTGTTTGTACATTGTTTAAATTTCAAACAATTCTATTCTGGATCAGAGTGGACCTGGGAGCAATGGCAGTAAAGGGGTACTTAGCATTCCTCAAAGCTCCAGCATTACTGGAGCCTTACCATCAGATTGTTTAATGTCATATCTAGGATACTCATTGGGGAGGGGGTTGGTCTTACTTCTCTGCAGAGATGCAGTCAGAGTATTCTACAGTCCCAGCTGACTGGGCTAATAGTGACCCTGAAGGTTTTATGAAACTATCCAAGGAATCAATAGAAGCCAGGAAATCAAACATGGTAGGAGTTGAAAGCTGAATTTTACAGGTTAAAAACTGACTTTACAAACAAAAATAGACTGATTAATCCACCAATGCTAAATGACAACAGTTACTATACTCTGAGCATTTCTCTATGGCATATTCATTTATCATGATGTATTTCCACATAATTTGATATACTGAGTTCTAGAATTGTGTTCAATATTTTATGCATTCTGATTTCTACAAGAAACTTAAACATTTTTTTTCTTTTTATGTTTCTATATTTCAAGAGTGATATTCACAGGATGAAGGAATACAAAACGACTGTCTTGCCAGGTATGGTATACAGTTTCCCTCACTAATGCATATAAAAACTGCATTTCAACCAATTTATTTATTTATTGTACATGCCTGGGATTAATGAGAGAATCAATAGTTTTATAAGGAGTGTAGTACCTAGGAAATTTGGCAAACACCTGATCTATATAATTCTGTTGATAATGTTTCAAAATTTTTTTCTTAAATTAAACTCACACCATTGAAAAATTGACATCTTTCCAAGAACTTTTTTATATACACATTTCAATGTGTGTGTGTGTGTGTGTGTGTGTGTGTGTGTGTGTGTGTGTGTGTGTGTGTGTGTGTGTGTGTGTGTGTTGAAAGAGAGATGTGCAGAATAGAATGAGATGGATTTGACAGAAAGAGGGATAGTCTGGATATAGTGAGAGATAAACTGAGAGAGATGTATTTATCTCAGTATGAGATGGTCAGGAGAGAGAGAGAGAGAGAGAGAGAGAGAGAGAGAGAGAGAGAGAGAGAGATGGATAGAATAGATAGACTGAGAAACGGACAGGATAAAGAGAGATGGAGAGGAGAGAGAGAAAGATTAACAGGAAAGAAAGAGAAATGAACAAAAGAAAAAGGAAAAGAGATACAGAGAGACAGAGAGACAGAGAGAGAAATGAAAAGAATTGGTACAATTTCTATTGTTTTAAATCTCAGATCATTTGGTTTCTAAGATTGAAATATTCATAAAGCAAGGAATAATAAGAAAACTTCAAAGGATATGAACATAAGTAATTAATATTTGATTAATAAACCAAGACCCATTAAGAATTTTCCACATGATATAAAGTGAACAAGCATTGAAATACAAGATATGATTGGAATGCATGCAGCAAACTTAAATACTTTAAGAACTAGTTACACATCTTTGATGTTACTTAGCAACCAATCAGAAGGCCTTTCCTCCATTGGGAGTAACTGACATCTATTAACTGGAGTTTCTTGCTTCCAGATTTCCAGTAATCAGGATTCTCTATAAATTTAAAATCAAAGCACAATATAATTTATTAAGATATTTTTGCTTAGATACGGCACAAGACTGTATGAATGGGGCACCCAATGAGACTCAAACTCACTTGTGAAGGCTTGCTAGTCTAGCTTGCTAACTACCCAAAGGCACCTAAATCAAAGCACAGTGTAAATACAAAGATAACTTCTATTTTTCTTTATATATTCACATATTTATATAACATTACTTTTCATTTTATAGGTTGACTGTTGCATTGAATACCTCACTGTCCCCATTGTTTAATCTCTGCAAGTATTCAGCCAGTATCAATTGATGCTAATCGGTACAGTTTTTTTTGCTTTTTTTTGCATGGAGGAATTAAATGACATGACTCTGCTTTCAAGTCAAATGCCATAATGTCAGACTGCTACTCAGCTGCTACTTATAAGAAAATAAAAAATATGAGTTATTCTCAAAAAACTTAAACCTCAAGAACTTCTGAAATTGTTTTGGACAGTTTATGTGTGTGTGTGTGTGTGTGTGTGTGTGTGTGTGTGTGTGTGTGTGTGTGTGTGTGTGTGTGTGTGTGTTAGAGAAAGAGATGGAAAGAAAGAAAGACAAAATAGAGAGATATCTTTTTTTATTTCACAAACCATTTAAACCAAGAATGATTAGACATACATTTATATATCACCATTAGAATAAAATAATTATTTTGGGAACAACTTTCTTATGATATGCTGACTCTTATTGGTGAAAATGCACAATCAATAAAGATGACTTTGTGGGAAAATAATTTTTGTAGTTGAAAACTTGCTCTATTCAATGATGTTATTATGTTCTCTGTATCTGCTGAAATAAATCAAAGGCTTTACTTTCAGTGCTTATATATACATCAAGATTTAGATGAGATTTGGGCAATATGCATCTCATCAGATTACAAAGTTTCCAAACAAAAATACTTACTTGTTTATTTATCTAGGAAGTATTCTAACTAACATATGTGCTGATAGGTAGCTCCAATCTGTAAATATCTTTTACATACTAATTTTTATTACAGCTAATCAGCAACAAGCCTCTCTGATTTTGTGGAAACTGATATATTTTAGTGATTAGCATGCAGCAGGTAAGATACCAGGAGTTGGTTTGGTTTGGTTTCTTTGTTTAATGGTATATTAACCCTCTTGGGTTATCTAATGCCAAATCCATCTTGGTAGAATAACCGTAGTAGTACTATTCAACCCATAACTGGAGGGGGACAAGGGATTTCCTACCTTTCCAAAGAGTATTAGTCCAAAAGTGAACATAATAATGTGACTGGAGTTCTAACTACAATGAACTACCATACCACAGGTATTCCTCCATACCAGGAATTGTACATATTTTATCTCTTATTCCTTTAATTAGGAAAATCTTTAAAACTGGCTCATTAGCCAAGTGGGTATAGTGTGCATCAATGGTCCAGGAGACCTGGATTCAATCCCAGGTCACGCTATACCAAAGACTTTAAAAAATCTCCTGGAGTGCTTAATGTATGATAATTGAAATATAAATTTCTTACAGAACAAATTTCCATGTAATCAAAAAATCAACAAACCATCATTTGGCTAATATAAATTTATTTCTGCGGGCAACTCAACAAGAGAAACTAACCTCTTCAGATAGCCATCACAAAATTTTTTCAATGGATTCTTACTCATTTGAAAAAAAAAAGAGAACAAAATGACAAAAGTTGGTGTCAAAAATAGATGTAATTTCATCATCTAGTATCATGTATCCTTAAGTTTCTAAAGTTTTTTTTTATTCAGCACACAAAACCCTCCACAACTAAAACTTGTCAATAAATTAACCTATTTTATTTTCAGAAAAAAATCTCTCTATTTATTTATTTATAAAGGAAAACATGGCATATAAACACTATTACTAATATCAAACTTATCTTGTTTAGTTAAAAAAAAAAAATTGATAGGTTTTATTTGATTTCCATTTAAAATCAAAATTTAATCTTTGTTTAATTTCTTGAAATTTTTATGTCTTTTATTCAGAATAGTGTTTGTCAATGGCCCGGGAGACCTGGGTTCAATCCCAGGTCGAGTCATACCAAAGACTCAAAAAATGGTACTTGATGCTACCTCAGCATTATAAGATAAGGATCAAGGGTAAAGTGGAGCAAACCAGGGAAAGGAGTAGTACCCTCCCCAACACTTTGGTGTAGTAGCTATCAAAAAGAGAGCCTTCGGGTCACCCTCGACTACGGTCGCCAACTTTACTTAACTTACTTTATTCAGAATACTGCCATTCTAATTACCATCAATATTATTAATATGATTATAATACTTATCAATAATTTTATTTTTATTATAAAAAGTAGCTATTATTACAATTATTGTTAATTCATCATCATTATTATCATATACTCCTTGAGTTTTTCACATCAGCATTAGCTGATAGTCTTTCACTGGAGTTTGAGTGACAACAAGTCTCCTGAATTCTTCTCAGTATTCTGGCGAATCTCAATAGTGTAGTAGTTTGGATGGACTCCATTCAACCTCTTATTTCCAAGTTCTCCAGTCCCTTTATTAAACCTTTGGTGACTGTACCAAGAGCACCAATTACAAATGATATAAATGTCGCTTTCATGTTCCACCGTTTTTTTCAATTCCTTAGCAAAGTCGAGGTATTTATCCTTCTTTTCACTTTCTTTCAATTTTATTCTGTGGTTAGCCGGGACAGTAAAGTCCACAATTTTGCAAGTTCTCTTTTTTTTGTTGATTATTATAAGATCTGTTCATCTGGCTGAGCTTTAATCATCTGTTTGGATGTCAAAATCCCAGATGAGTTTGTACATGTCATTTTCCAGGATAGATGTTGTGTTGTGTATATACCATTTGTTTGTATGGTAAAATTTTAATTTTTTGCACAATTCCCAGTGGATCACTTTGCCCATCCAGGATTGTCTATTCTTATACTCTTTCTGTGCTAATTTGCATCATTCGCTTATTATGTGATTGATGGTTTTATCTCTATCACCACATAACCTACATCTGCTTTTTTGTTGTTCGGTTTCTTGGTTTGGTGTCTTTGTTCAATGCCATCTCAACCTTTGTAGGTTATTTAATGCCAAACCCATTCTCCTAGAACAGTAGTGGTACTATTTAACCCATAGCTGGGAGGATAAGGGGGTTCATACCTTTCCCAAGGGTATTTGCCTGAAAGTGAACATAATGGTACGACTGAAGTATGAACTCACTTACTACGATTCCATAGTCCATCACTTTAACCATTACACCACGAAGACACCCCTGCTTTTATGTTGTGTCTTCTCTCTTCTTGCTTTGATATCATTGGTTCTTATAGCATTGTTTTGTGCTGTTATCAGGAGAGATTCAGTTTCTCTCTTAAAGTTTCCCTTTCTTAGCTACATCCATGTTTTCTTGTGTGATATGTCACTTATTAGTTGCTTAAAACATCCATAGAATTATTTTTCTTCCTGTTTTTATTTTCTGTTCATTGTCGTTCTGTTAGTCCTAATGCTGTCAGTATCATTTCTGGTGGCTGTAATCAGTCTTCCCCCACATTTTTGTATGTAGTCTTCAAGTCATTGTATTGATGCATCAACACTGTCTTTAATTCTGACAAGTCCTCTTCCACCTTCTTTCCTTGACACGTATAAACTGTCAACTTTGTCTCGGGGATGAAATACGTTATGCATCGTCATTAGTTTTCTTGATCTCTGGTCCATTTGTTTGAGTTCTTCTCTGGTTCACTTGAAAAATGGTCCTGAATATCTTATGTGTAAGACAGCCCAGGTATTTATTCCTTTGATAAGGTTTCAGCTACATAGTTTTGTCTCAAGTAGTTTTCTGGATCTCCTTAAATACTCTTTCTTAATTTTTTCTTTCATCTCTTCTTGTATGATGGTGTCAGCTTCCAGTATCCCCAAGTATTTGTAGGTTTCTTTTTCTCCAAGCAATCTAATTTTGTCTTGATTTGGTAGTTCCATTCCATCCGTAAGGTATCGTATGCCACTTTTCATTACTAGCATGGTGCATTTTCAATGTCCTGACTGTATATTCTGACAGTGCGCATGAGAGTTTCCTATTCTTTTTCATTTTTGGCAAACAGTTTGATGTCATCCATGTACATTTGGTGTTTTATCTTTTCCTGCAATTTGTATCCAGCTGAGCATTTCCTGAGTATGTGGTTGAGTGGCATCATCGTAATTATAAATAGTAATGGAGAAGTGCATCTCCTTAGAATATACCTCTTTGGATCTTTGCATCAGCAAAGCTTTTCTCTTCTGCTGTCAATTCCACTCTCCAGGTTTTCATGGTTTTCTCAATAAAGTTTATGACTTCATCTGATATTTTGTATATTTTGAAACAGTTTATTATCTAGATTTGTGTGACATATCATATGCCTCTTTGTAGTCAACCCAGGCCATAGCTAGATTTTGCATCTCACCTTGCTCTCATTGAGGATGTGCTGGTCAATAAAGAGTAGTTCTCTTGTGCCTTTGGATCTTTTGCAGCATCCTTTCTGTTCCTCATATATACAGTGGTAATATGTGTATATGTAAAGATGCATGCCCATATAAACGCAAACATATATATATAGATGTATGTATACGCGCGAGCAACAGCACATACACAAACATACAGTAGCACAAAACCTAAGAACACATACACACAAATAACCCACACTTTTTTAATAAAAAATTAACCATATTAATCAGTCTTTTTTGAAAACCTACACTCTCACAAATGCATGAAACACAGGGTCACAGACACTACCATGTAATATATATATATGTATATATATATATATATATATATATATATATATATATAAATGCTCTATCATTGATATTGAGCTCTACTTAACAGTACTGCAACATTTGGTCCTCCATTAACTCACCATAGATATATATATATACGTGGTGCCTTCAATAAGCTTCCAGACTTTTTTTGTACAGGCATTTAAAATTCTTGTAGACTCTTGAAAATTCAGTATGTCATTGCTTTACATCTTATGAGATGACTGACCAATTTTTATGATTTCAGGTGCAAATGAACAGCTACAGCAGCAATTGGAATACACCCTACTAAAGCCTGATTGTCACAGATGGTGAATTTCAAAAATGCAATCTGGACGTGAAGACACTTTAGAAGAATGATATGCAATAAAAGTCTGTTTTAAACTTGGAAAAAATGCCACAGAAACGTATGGAATGCTTCAGACTGCTTTTGGACAATCTTGCATGAATCGAGCATCAGTTTTTGAGTGGCATAAGAGATTCAAGAAAGGCATGGACTCCGTGAGGGATGATGGGAGGTATGGGAGGAGTAAGGAAGTCAATACACCAGAGTTGATTGGCCAAACGGTTAGGGTTAGGGTTACTATGTTGAGGTTTTAAGGGAGTTCAGGAAGAGATTCCTAAGGAAGAGGCCACCACTCTTCAAATCGGGTCAGTTGCATTTCTACCAGGACAATGCACCAGTCTACAACTCCATCCTTGTCACAGACTATTTGATCAAGATGGGCATCAAGACAGTTCCTCAGCCTCCCTATAGTCCAGACCAAGCTCACAGGCTGTCGTTGTGAGACAATTGAGGAGATGAAAGAGGCTGTGACGAAGGTCATTAGCACGTTCACACAAGAGGGCTTCCATGGGGCCTTCCAGAAGTTGTTGGAACGGTACAAGTGCACTGCAGCCAGAGGAGATTACTTGTAGGCACGAGAACAAACCCCTTCTTTCACACTTCGATCCATACACATAACCCACAAAACACCTCAAGTATATATAAAAAAAACCCTGAGGCACCGTAAGTACCATTTTCCTCCTCCAACCATCACACCAACCACACAATATGTACCATCTTTTCTATTAACACCCATATTCTTATCCACACGCCTCCACTATCTGTTATCTTAACTTTTTACGAGCATTAAAAATAGGCCCCATCGCTCTACATTCACCTTACCTGCTAAATTCACTCTAAACGTTTCTATGATAGTGTATTTACCACACAACAACAAAAAAAAAAACAAAAAACATATAACTATCAAATAACAATCCCAACTGCCCAACTATCAACCTAACCCGCCATCTATTTCCCTTATCAATTTCCTTAATTTTTCGATGACAATACCCTACCCCTCAATTATAATTATCTTCGTACACTAACACACTATTGTCATAATCACTTTATTATTTTATTACGCACATACCACCAAAGAGATCTGCTGTATTATATATTTACGCAACATTCCATTTATTATTATTATTATTATTATTCAATTCCCTCCCCTAAATATTATCCCAACATATTACATCACAATACAATATGACCTTACTTATACCCATTATGATTCTAGCCTCTCATAACACAACCGTTTAAATACGCTTACAAATCAAATCCTGATTTATTCTCCTCGACATGCAGTGATGATGTTTTGTTCCATAACTATAGTCACCTACACAAACAGAAATAAAACAATATAACGAATTCATTTCCGCTTAACCAACGCGCTACGTTCGTAGCCTGGCTTAACCTCATAAAAACACGCATCCATACGTAACTATAACTATAACACATACAAGCATACACACGCACCTACGTACACTCACACACTTACAACCACAGATAAACGAAATCCCAACGGTTTTTGTCTGTATTTTTTCGATTCATTCCATCTTCTTAACTACCTGATGATTGTTGTTTTGCAAAAAACTCCATGAAACCCTGGGTTGCAGACAATATTCCATGAATTATATATATATATATATATATATATATATATATATATATATATATATATATATATATCATTATTATTATATAATAGCTCTATCCTAGATATTGAGCACTCTCCATATTATATTGCACTTGGTTCGACACTTACCCACAAAGTGATTTAGTGACAACCAACACTCTTATAATATATATATATATATATATATATATATATATATATATATATATATATATATATATATATATATACATTGCTGAATATATGTATTATTAATAAATGCATTTATTGCTTTAAAAAAAAGTAAAATGAATTTTTTCCATGAATATAAACTCTGCTTTTTTTGGGAATTGTTAAAAATCATCTTAATTTTGCAAAGTATTTGTTTTGAGGCTATTCAAAATGGTAGCAAATAAAAGAGAGTGCTTCAGTCTTAGATGTCTGTCATTAAATGTTTGTAAACTGAGAAGTGCAAACTATGTGAAATTTACAGAACAATATATGATATATATGAAGCATATTTTAATTTTAAAAAATGTTCACAAATGGGCTTAATATGGGTTTGCTACTCTAACCCTGAGTCACAAAGACAATTTATAAGTGGAAATACACTGATTCTGTTAAAGAAAAGGTCTTGCTGATAATCAGCATGGACATGGAAGGACCCATCATTAGTGATTTCCTTGAAAAAGGTTCAACTGTAAACAATGTTCCCAATTGCCGACTCTTGAGACAATATTCATCTTATTGAATGACTATTTATATATTCATATATTCAGATAGATAGATAGATTTAAATCCTCTCCCATCATCCCTTTTTACCCACAGTAAGACTTGGTGAAACTTTCCCAAGATCTTACAAGGTTGAGTGGTTGTGAAATTTATTCTGTCATAATGGCCAAAGCTATCCTTTTTACCCCAAGGCTAGAGAGCCCAGTCTGCTCTACTATTTACCTCTGGCTTGAAGGAGATGTGAATGAATGTCTTTTCCTAAGTGAATGCAAACTGCTTCAGCTGGAATTTGAATTCAGCCTGACAAGCTGATAATCATTATATTGACCCCAATGCCCGTCTCCTCCAATCTCTAGCACGCACACACACACATACACACACGCACATATAAACACACACTCACAAATTACACATACAAATTATATATATATATAAAAAGATATTGAATAATATATATTCAGCAGTATCAGCAGTTAACTACTTTATTTGGGAATTTGAGTGAAATAAAATATCATCAACAGTAAAATGATGTTATGAATGCAAATTCCTCCTTTCCCATTTTCTCACATTGGCGAGAACTGCTATGTTAGAGAGAGAGAGAGACTGAGAGAGGGGGGAGGGGGGAGCAATTTGAATGTAACTGGCCTTCTAAGATGAAGGAAACTGTTCACCGGGAAACACAAAAAAGAGCGTAAGAAGGAACAAGTTGTGAAGGCCAGACACTGAAGAGATGGTTCTATAAAAAAGAGAGTTTAAGACCCAAGTAAGTGTCCCTTACCACCAGTTTTGTCGTGTATTGTTGGACTTTGTTGTGTTTTGTTTATACCTTTTTTCCACACAACGTTTTCTTCTAGAATCTTTACCCATGTCTGGACCAGAAGTGGGGTCATTTGTGGAGATTAATGAAAAGAACAATAAAGAAAGAAAACCTATATAAAATAAATTCAAAAGTGTAGCAGTTTCCAGAAGCCTCTAACAGGAACCAGGCGCTGCACATGCCTGAATGACAAACTTACTGGCACTAAAGAAAAATTCTGCCTCACTTTAGCGGTACCCCTCAGACTGAAAGGACTCTTTCCCACTCAGCTGCTAACAGCGAATACACGTGGTGATCGGGTTTTGTGGCCTGGCACTCAGCTATGACTGCTGCTAGTAAGCCGACACTGCCAAAACATATAATACTAAAAACACCCACAAGACATAACCACCGACTTTGAACTCACCACCACTGGAAATGACAAATATATTTTAACACCTTCCCTGTGAGACGCAACTATTTATATTGGTTTCAGAAAGAGTTTCCCACCCACAGAATAGTCGTTAAAACCCAGAAATAAAGTCTTGAATTGAAAGGTATCTTTCCTTCCTTCCTTCCACAATTTTTTGCAGCTTTCACAGACAAAGAAGCCAACAAGTTAAATGGGGTAAGAAAAGAAAATAATGTAGTCAGATAAAACAACCAACAACAACCAACGACAACAACCCACAACAAACGAAACTAAATAACTAACAAATCTTTGGTGCCCCTTACATTCGTGTCGAGCGGCAACAATGACAAGCAAGGTTATCTGACTTCGTGCCTAACAATGTCTAGCATAGCTCACATTGCATAAAGTGAACCTATGACCAGTACTGACAAGCAGCGCATGTGTCACGCCTCGTACTCGTACGTTCCCCTAATTGCCACAATAGAGAAGTCCTTGTGTCAAATCCTGCCTAGTGGGAGGCACTGATAAATCACAGAATCTTTACCCGTGTGTCTACGATCTTTCTTTGCTTTATTTTCAAATTCAAACGACGAGCAGCCTTTGAACTGTTAGACAGAAGTCACCGAATTATTAAATAAAGACAGGGAGGTTTCTTTCGTTCCTATTATTAAGCTTTATGCATCTTGACTCCGTGTTAATTGTTGTTGCTGTCCGTTGTTCTTAATTTTATCTCTTTAGTTTTGAGTACCGAATTTCGGTTGATGTTATAGCCTGCGTATAGCTTGGAAAGTTAATAAGCAGTTAGGTCTTGGAAGGAAGGCGGTTTAGCGGCCTAATCAGTACGTAACAACAAGCTCTAGGTATTAAATGTAACATTACCTATATATATATATATATTTATGTGTGTGTGTGTGTGTGTGTGTGTGTGTGTGTGTGTGTATGTATGTATGTATGTATGTATATGTGTAGTTGGGCAGCAGTCTTTCATTTAAGCATGTTTGATTAAATAATAAAGACACATTTTATGTATATTTTATAGGATTCTTTCAATTTTCCTGACAAGTGTTTTGGTTTTAGGTTGGAATTTGTAGATGAATTTACCGAAATTGTCCCAAGTGCTTTCGGACCCTTCGTAGGCCATGATCACAGGTTATTAGCAAATATAAAGATTGTTTTGTTTTTTTTAAGTTTGTGGATTTAAAAAAAAAAAAGTTTTTTAACATTGCAAAAATTATGTAAACATACCGTTATATAGCGGTGAGGTGAAATGGTTAATTGTTTAACGCTATATTTTTTAAGGCAACAAATGAATTACGAAACTATTCTTTAACAACAAAACACACAACAAAAGTTCTTTATTTGCAGCTTTGAATATTTGGTTTGTTCTTGGTGCTGCAACACTCGTGGTGTTTAGGCTTGTTGGATGTTTGAGACGAAATGGCTTAGCTAGATGTTGAGATGGCAGCGTGTCGTTGGACGTGTGAGGGAAGTATTCAAAATCACCGTGTAGTTTTGCGTGTCGAGAGCGGAGTGGCGCTCGGATCGACATAGTAAATTTTGGGGTGACCAGAAGTGGTGCCTGTGGAAGGCATGCTGAATGTTTCTAATTTATGTTCCACTGGGATTCCTCGTAAAGAATCCATAAATTAGATGGTTCCTTCGTTGAGTGTCCATGTTGCTGCTGCTAGTGTTAAAGCCACAGTGAGATGTCCACACTGGGTGGCTTGTTTAGCTAAAAAGCATCGTTAAGCAGGGACGACCAGAGGCACGTCTGTTCTGGTCGCCGCCTCAAGCTGAAGAGAGAGGTTTTGGCCGCTCACCCGTTTTGCTAGCCGGAAATGAAGGTCCAGGCTGAATAGGATATGTCATCCTGATTGGGTGAAATTCAGTGTTGAATTAAATTGCGCGCCAAAACAAAATACGAGATTTTCCTCTTCTCTACAGTTAGATTAAACTGAGATGCGAATGATATCGAACGATAAAACACAATACGTACGTTTGACTTACCACTACGACTCTTTCAAGATATATTACTATGCATCTTAATTATTCTAGTTTTAAGGCCCGACATTTTAAAAGTCACTCTCTCCCTAAATCCAAATTTCGAAAAATTCAAGTTGAAAACACTACTATGATAGCACATGAAATTAATAAGCCACGACTACAAATCATAGAAGCCCTACATATAAAAACAAAAAGCCTACAATTGAATTAACTTGAAAAATAGTGACAATGTTTTGAATTGCCTTTAGTTTTTTGTTTTGGTTTAATTTTTTTGTTTTTCTGAGTAATCAATGAAGTGAAAAAATTTTAAAATATTCTATTTCCCTCCATTAATATTCTTTTTCTGTTGATAGTTTAGCGAGAGTTTTTAACCGGAGTTTTTGTTGTTGTTAGCGAGGAATGGTTGTAACGTGGGTGCGTGTTTACGTTGAGTTGTTTCCTCTCTAAGAGTGTAAGGTCTTACGCTAATTGTAGTTAGGTATTAAAGGAAGGATGAAGAAGTAAGATGGCGATAGTCGAAAGGTGTTTTTAGAAATAAGTTTTATTTTGCAGCATGGAATATAGGGTTTGCTTTTGGTGCTGCAGGACTCGTGGTGAATAAGATTGTGAGTATTGAGATGAAATTAAGTTATGAGAAGTTGAGAAGGTTGAGATGGCAGTGTGTGTCGTCGGACGTGTGAGGGATTGTGTTCGTTGTAGTTTAACGAAAGCCATGTTGGTTGGAGGAATTGAAGCTTTAGAGTCACCGTGAATTTTGTGCGTCTGGTGGAGAGTTTGCGTTGTCTAGAAGAGCCCCCCTGTGAGACGTCTGCACTGGGCGGCGTTGTCCAGCTAAAGAGTGTTGCTATTGCTATTGAAGAACGGCCAGTGTGACGTCTGCACTGAACGGTGTTCTCCGGCCAAAAAGTGTTGCCATTGCTATTGAAGAACGGCCAGTGTGACGTCTACACTGGACGGCGTTCTCCAACCAAAGAGAGTGGGTTTGGCAGCTTACCCAATTTGCTGCCCGGAAATGAAAGGACCGGGATGAATAGGATAGGTCATCCTGATTGGGTGAAATTAAGTGTCGAATTAAATTTGCGCGCCAAACTAAAATACGAAATTTTCTTTCGCCTACAATAGCATTTTGTTTTAAATTCGTTCGGTGTTAATAGCATCTCAGTTTAATCCAGCTAAACGTTTACGTAATTTTTGCAATGTTAAAAAAACTTTAAAAACTTTTTAAAAACTTTTAAAAAACAATCTTTATATTTACGAACAACCCGTGATGATGGACTATGAAGGGTCCGAAAGCATTCGGGACAATTTCGGTAAATTCATCGACCAACTCCAACCTAAAACCAAGCACTTGTCAGGAAACTTGAAAGGATCCTAATAAAATATTATAGACAAAATGTGTCTTTATTATTTAATCAAACATGCTTAAATATATGTATACATATATATGTGTATGTGTATGTGTGCAGTTGGGCAGCAGTCCTTCGTTTAAGCTGGTTTGATTATATAATAAAGACATATTTTGCCGATATACTTTTATCAGGATCCTTTCAAGTTTCCTGACAAGTGCTTTGATTTTAAGTTAGAATTGGCCGATGAATTTACCGAAATTTTCCCGAGCGTTTTCGGACCCTCCATTGCCCATCATTGGGGTGGGGGTAAAAGTAAAGAAAGATTTTAAGATATTTTGTAATTTGCTTGAAGCATTGCTCAAATTATTTTATTTTATAGAATGAATTAATTTAGAGGGTTATTGCCATGCGAAATAATAATTATTTGAGTCTAATCAATTTCAAAGAAAAACTTCGGGGTCAGGCTGGGGTCAGAGCTAGTTGTGTTACCGTTTTTTATTTGACTTCATACTAAGGTTATTCTATTTTTACCCCACGTTGACTTGTCGATGTAACTCCTTGAACAAGAAGGCCCAAAAAGAATTATACGAAAGAAGATAGCAACAGACAGGAGACGAAAACGTTATTTTTTAATTTTTTCCTTTATTTCATGGGTTCAACAACCATTCAATGGGTGAGGGAATTTTCCCTGTATACAATTGAAATGGTTGAATCCCCCAGTCAAGGAGTTTAAAAATACGTTAATCGTTTCTTTGTATATATGTGTCCTCATTTGGTATTTTAAAGCTTTAAGAACGTGTTAGTCGCTTTTGGGAGTTTGTCCAAGTCCAGTGTTTTAGTTCGTAGTTCGATAGGTCCATTTTGATACTTTTTATATTTTAACATACCAAGACGGCTGCTACAAGTGGAAGGGTTAGCCAACGCGTCGTCCAAAGACGAACGCGTGGCGTCCTCTACTAGTTAGCAAGGTGTTGTCACTCCGCTGGTCACTGCTGAAAGAAAATGATCTTCCTCCTTTTGTCGGGAGGTCCCTTTTTCTTTATGCATGTGTCGCCCCTTTTTCCTGTCAGAGGCCTCCGGGAGTTTCTGCATATTTTTATGATTTTCTTTTTTAATTCAATTTAAAGTTTTATTTATTTATTTATTCCCTACAAAACTTCATCGTCAGAGACTTTTTTTTTTATAAATGAACACGATGATGGAGGTTCAAATTATTTTTTCGGTGAAATAGCCCTTTAAATTAATTTAATACTTTCAAGTTTACTGACAAGAAAGTTTTGTTTAAAAAAAAAGTCACCCCCTTCCCAAATTCAAATTTCGAAAAATTCTAGTTGAAAACACTATGTGTTTGCCAATGGCCCGGGTCGAATCATAGCAAAAACTTAAAAAATGGCACTTGATACCTCCTTGCTTAACACTCAGCATTATAAGGTACGTATCAAGGATAAAGTGAGGCAATCCAAGGAAAGGAATAACGCCTTCTGCGACACATCGGTGTAGCAGCTATTCAAAAGGGAGCCTTCGGGTTGCCCTCGTCTACGGTCACCCACTTTATAACTTTTTTACAAGTCCTAGAAGCCCTACTTATAAAAACAAAAAAAGCCTGTAATTAATAGCATTAATTATGAAAATAGGGACAATGTTTTAAAATACATTTAGTCATTTTAGTTTTGCTTTTCTTTTCTTTTTTTTTTTTGCATGAGTTATTAAACGAAATGAACAAGATAGAAAGTTTTAAGATATTCAATTTCAGTTGATAGCGTTCTGTCTTTGTATGATGTAATTAAGTAAAAAGTAAAGTTAGCGACCGTAGTCAAAGGCGACCAGAAGGCTCCCTTTTGAAGAGCAACTACTAGGGGAGGGCGCTACTCCATTCCCTAGATTGCTCCACTTACCCTTGATCTCTACCTTATAATGCTGAGTCTTAAGCAAGGCGGCATCAAGCACCATTTCTTAATTCTTTGGTATGACTCGACCAGGGATCCACAGGTGTATTCGTTCTTCTTGGCTGACAACTTTTAGTTTGGCTCTCACGGTGCTCTTCCTTCTACTCACCTCATTTACTGTCTGCCATGCTATCCTAGATTGTCTATCTTCAACCGAGTCTCTAATCTTATAGATCTGATTTTGGATGTATTCTGTTTGTTCTTTTAGGTATGTGTTATTTAGTTCGCTTTATGCCTTCTTAAGTTTCTGAGCGTTGACGTTAGTTGGATTTCTCCTAATGCATAGGAATACGGTTTTCACGTCGTCATGTTTTTTCTTAACTGTTAATGTCTCCCAAGGAACTCTATGTTTTGTTCTTAGTTTGGTTGGTATGCATTCAGCTGCCGCTTCCGCGTGGGTATTGACAAAGTTCTCATTTTCGTCATTCAGGGTAGGTTTTTCTGATATCTACTGTAGTACATCAAATTTTTTCTTAGTGTTATTGTACATTTATCGCTAATACCCTTATTGTTAAGCAGGGACCAGTCATAGTGTGCGGTTGTGGTTGTTTGCGCCGCATTCCCGTGTAGGCTCAAACGTATCTTTACCGTGACAATTCGGTGATCGGTAGACACACCCTCAAAAGAGGAATATGCTTCACAATTCAATGGGCTATTAATTCATTTCTTATTCATGAGAATGTAGTCAATCTGTGCTTTAATGTAATTTAGGTATGCGTTGGTCCAAAGTTTCTCCTTTCTTCTCTGAAATTTAGTATTAAGGCATCTTAATCTATTCCGTTCGGTGTTCCCCAATTTTTGTTTGTCAAGTCATGTAAGCTGAATTTATTGTTTACGTTTTTACCCATTTGTGCATTCATGTCCCCACGGATATTTAGAACGTTGTGTTTCGGGATGCTATGAACAAGAGAAGAAAACTCGTTATAGAAGGCGTCGAGGTCTGTTTCATCACTAGCATTGATAGGGCTGTTCCAGGATATGATCGTTGTGCTGGGGTTGCCTTTAAACGTGTTTAACATCATCCTCGGTGGTATTTTCTTGTTGCTGTTCAGTGATTTTAGGGCCCGCGGGTCGAAAAGCATACCTACACCTCCTATCACAGCGTTGACAGAGTTTTTCCAAGCAGATACGGAGACAAACGTCCATCCATTGCCAGTATCAAGGCATTATATATCTTCGCTATGATGGTATCTTTGTTCTTGAACGCATACTACGTCGAGGAAAGATACACTTGTGAACCCTTGTTTAGCTGGAGGGAAGAAGTAGTGACTTCTTTCCCTGTTTTGTGAGTGTATCAGTAAGTGAAAGAATTTTTTAATGATTTTTTTACTTCCTTTTTGTATCTATGAGTTATTTGTCATATTTGCATTGGGACACATATGCAACTAACTGGCGTGACCATCCTATTGTCAAAATAAACTACTTTGAATTTTAAACAAGGATCTCTCTCCTTATTCTATTTTATTTTACTTTTGCCTTCATATTTTTTTGTAATATTATTATTGTTACCAGTGTCCAATTTTGTTGACTAAATAAAATTACGATAATGTGATTTGAGTGGGATTCATAATAATCTTTGCAAGTCGGCGTCTAGAATTCTAACGTTCATTTCAATCGAGTTTTTTTATTTATTTATTTCATTTTATTTTGTTTATTTTATTTATTTATTTTTTTTTTTTAGATAGTTTATCAGTGAGCATATAGAAATTAATTTAACTATATTTTTACCTATTATAGATAACTGTAATCCGGCTCATTGGTCTAGTGAGTGGAGTGTTCGCCAGTGGTCCGGAAGACCTGGGTTCATTCCCAGGTCGTGTCATACTAAAAACTTTAAAAATGGTACTTGATACCGCCTTGCTTAACACTCAGCTTTATAAGGTACGTATCAAGGGTAAAGTGGAGCAATCCAGGGATAGGAGCAACGCCCTCCCCTACACCTCGGCGTGGTTGCTATTCAAAAGGGAGCCTTCTGGTCGCCCTCGACTACAGTCGCCAACTTTAATGTTAATTGTAAATTTGTCATACTTTAACTATAATTAAGTATTTTTTTCTTTTATTTATCGTTAATATTTTTTAATAGATTATCAATAACTATAAAAATTCATTTAACTTTATTTCTTACTATAATATTCAAATATATTTTATCTATAATTTGATTTTAGCGACAATATAAGTATATTTTCTTTGTAAGTAAGCGGCTAAAATTCTAACGTTCATCGCAATCGTTTTTTACCCTTTTTTTTACATTATCAATAGTATAAGAATATTGGTTGTAAAAGTAATGAAAGCAATAATACAAATAATACTAATACTAATAATCATAATGAAATAAAATAAGAAATGCTAAATGTATTCACTTATTTTTATTTATTTATTGTTTATCAGTGAGCATATAGAAATTAATTCAACTGTATTTTTACCAATAATAAACTGTAATTTTGCCAAACTTTAATTATAATTGAGTATTCTTCTTTTATTTATCATTAATATTAATATTTTTAATAGATTAACGATAGCTGTATAAAAATTCATTCGACTATATTTATAACTATAATATTCAAATACATTGTAACTATAATTTAAGTTGTTTTTTTTTTTTTGACTAGTCATTAACTTTTCAAAATTACTCGGCTTAAATTGTAAGTAGGCGTCTGGAATTCTAACGTTCATTTCAATGCTAAATTCGTTTTTTTAATAGATAGATTATCAATGAGTGTATAGAAATTAAACTATATTTATGATGCTAAATTTATTTATTTATTTTAGAGAGATTGTCGATGACTGAATGGAAATTAATTTAACTATAATTTAGATATATTTTAACTAAAATTTAAGTATATTTTTCTTTTAGTTGTCACTTATGTGAAATTTTAAAAAATTCTTTTTTTTATTTCTGTTAAAAATTCTGCACAAAAATTCTGCACATTGAATAGATAAGTTAGTGTAAAAAAGGAATGTCTTGAAGATTGCGACTGGGTGTGGATGGGAGTAGGGTGAAATGGAAAACTCAGGAATAACACACGTGTTTATAACTCTATAAAAAGAACCCACATTTAACACGAATTCACATTCCATGTTTGAAGTAAAATTAACAGAGGACTAGCATTCCCTAAAGAAACAAAAAAATCTTTAGCTTCTGTGCTTTGAGTCGAAAACAAGGACAATGCCTTGGTTAGTGTTTTTCTCTTTTTACTAAACTTTTTAAATACATGTTTTAGATTTTATTTCGTCTCTGAAAGTAAAATATATACTGAATATCATTTATGATTTAATTAAGACAAATGTATTAATTTGAAGTCTAGTTTTTAGATGAATTATCTAAAAAAAGCTAAGATTATTTTTTACTACTGTTAAAAATTCTGCACAGTCGTTGAATTGTGTAAAAATCAAATATCTTGAGGATTGCTAGAATATATAAGGATAGCTTATAGAGTATCTGGTACCTGATATGAAAAAGGAATCGGAAGGAAATAATATTTACAGGGATTAATCCTACAATTATAAGTTCCCACTAGCCGTCTGCTTCGATTAGCGCACACATGTCGCCCAAGACATAGCAACCTAGGTAGGTACCCATAGCTGAGTACCTACAATTCGTCGGTGAATTTTAAAATAGCTTAACAGTGGATTTATACTAAGTTAAAACTTAAGAAATGTAAGGGCGAGAGGGACACGAAGTAAGAAGAAGAAAAAAGGAAAGATGAAAAAAGGAAGCAAAAAAAGGCAGGGAAACAGATTTTTTTTAAAAATATTTTTCCCACAAGCTAAATCTCGGAAGCTATGGGAAGCAGCATGGTGGATGTGAAGTCAAGCGGAAGAACACAGCGACGGGTTAACGGCACGCTTCATTAGATTCTGGGCGGACGATACCCCACAAGTTAACAGCCAGGATCAAATAGTTCAGTCAGGGAACTACTGCTACTCATCTCTTAAGGTGGCGTCTATTGATGAAGTTATGATACATCCATCGAAAAATTATCATGACTCTCACTCAAACCACACACACACACACACACATACATATCGAGCTGCAGCAGGCATTGGCCTCCATGTCAATGCGCACAAAACTGAATATATGTGTTACAACCAAACGGGCAACATTACCACACTAGACGGAGCCTCTCTGGGGCTAGTGGACAAATTCACCTACCTAGGAAGTAGCGTCTCATCAACCGAAAACGACATCGACACACGACTGACGAAAGCATGGACGGCTATAGATAGGCTCTCGATCATATGGAAATCAGACCTGACCGATGAAATGAAGCGCAGTTTCTTCCAGGCAGCAGTTGTATCGATACTGCTATATGGATGCACTGCATGGACGCTAACTAAACGGCTGGAGAAGAAACTTGACGGCAACTACACAACAATGGTGAGAGCAATATTGAACAAGTCCTGGCGACAACACCCTACGAGACGTCAACTGTACGGCCACTTGCCTCCCATCACGAAAACTAAACAGGTTAGACGAGCCAGACACGCCGGACACTGCTGGAGAAGCAAGGACGAGCTCGTAATTGACGTACTCCTATGGACCCCCACATATGGCTAAGCAAAAGCAGGACGACCAGCCCAAACTTACATACAGCAGCTATGTGAGGACACGGGATGTAACCCAGAAGACCTGCCGGAGGCGATGAATGATAGGGAGAAGTGGCGAGAGATGGTCAGGGATATCCGTGCTAGCGGCACGACATGATGATGATATATATATATATATATATATATATATATATATATATATATATATAATAAATCTAACCTAAATCTTGATTCACCAAATTTATCAGTTCATCATGCTTATAAATTTTGCTGGTTAAGATTAAGTTGTCAATTGTAGAAGGTTTTTAGATTTTCGTCATCACACAACAAAACTGTTAAGAATGCAGCAAAATTGAAAATAAAAACCATTTCTTATACTTTTGCCCCCAAAATTGATAGAATATCCGAACAAGATTGAGTATGTCAATACTTTGGATAAATTATACGTTGATATTAATATACTATTATATAGACAAGAAGAATAGCTCTAAAATTTGATTAACATTACCTCCATTATTAATTTGGTTTGGGTTACTTGTTTTACGGCATATCAACTCTTTGTGGATTATTTAATACCGTAATTCTCTTCATTTGTATATGTTTGATTGTAATCATAACTATGTTTTCAATGTCCGATTGCCTTTTTTTATTTGTCCGTAATCATATTTGCATAGTTATACCAAGACTTCCTATCTAATACAAGGTTTATTGGTTTCTTTATTTAACGGCAAATTAACCTCTGTGGGTTATTTAATGCCAAATCCACCCTTGTTGAAGAAGAGCAATGATACTATTTAACTCATAGCTGGAGGATATGGGGGCGGGGCTCATACCTTTCCTATCAGTTCGAAAAGGAACGAAATATCGCGACTGGAGTTCGAACTTGCTTATTTCGAGGCCGCAGCCCTTTCGCCACAGAGACTCTGCTATTTAATACAAGTAATATGTACACAGTTATATTGTTTCAAGTACTTCTAAGAATAATAATCTATATACATTTATATGGTTTCAAGTAACTATTCTTATTTTATACTGGATATACTCGTCTGATGAACGACTTTTTAAAACCGATTTTTCACCTCAAAAAAAAAAAAAAAAAAAAAGAAAAGAGGACATTGATTAGTCAAGATATGTTTTTGAACACGTCGAAGCTTACCGTCGTTCATTACACGCAATATATAATTAAAAAAAAAAACACTTTTAATAGAATTTCAAACTTTTGCTTTTTTTAAAATGCGATGAAAATTGAGAATTTTCCTTGACGTTGGCCAGTTATAAAATCAAAAATCGTTTGTTAAAAAACTGTTACTTTTGCACACATTTATATCAGCACTACTTGACATTTAATTTGACCATTTAAACTAACAAAGCTCCAGCTGTTCTTGTCTATGAGAAAATTATCAAGTATATATATATATATATATATATATGTGTGTGTGTGTGTGTGTGTGTGTGTGTGTGTGTGTGATGACGAACCATTGTTAAAAAAGGAACCCAATAAGTTCACAGGTTGACTAGTAAATATTGTTTTGATTGTTTTTTGGGGTTTGTTTTCTTTTGCTGGATACAATTATAAATATTTTTTGTATGTCCTATGACTACAGAGAAATGCATTCGTTCTAACAAGTGTACTAAAATAATTCAATGTGGATACAAAACTAGTCATTTATCTAATTATGTGACATAAAGCAGGAAAGATGCGACCTGTTTACAGCAAGAATTGTCAAAGTATGCATGCATCTAAGTTTAGTAGTGGAGAAAAAACAGACGAACGGAGAGGCTTACATGACACATTTGACACATTTGCCATAGTTCCACTTTACGCAAGCATCTGCAGCTTAAAGTTATAAAGAAAATCTATCGGTGGGTAAGATGAACACGAGACTTACTGTGGACACCATCTTTTTGCTGCTTAGTAACAAATACGCTGCTCTAACAATTGGCAAAAGGTTAGCGGGTGACCTAGTATCTTTTATAATAATAATGATAACAACAACAACAACAACGACGACGACAACAACAATAATAATAATAATAAAGCTTAAAATGAATTAAACAAAACAAAACCATCTGACCAATGATTTCAGTCTCTGCAGATCAAATGAAAAGACTCATTTTAAAACTGGTATCTCTTCTTTCTATCATCTGTCTGTTGATTTTACAAGTATGCGAGAAATCAAGTGTCGGTAAAAAAAAAAAAGTGGGTAATTCAAAAGCCACCTTGAGGTGATAAATCTTAAATTGTCTGATAAAAGGGAAAAATAAAAGGAAAAAGATTAAGAAGCACAATACAGGAACACCTCTTTCAATTAACTCTTAGAACCCGGAGCTTGCCGTGTTCATGTGCCCCTCTACCCTGGGCTCCTGGCTGAAAATAGCTGAAAATGTAAAATGTTGTAACCTTTTATTTAGCAGTTTGTAAGGTTGTTAATTATAGGCAATAGCATTGTAAAAAATACTGTTAATTTTAAGCAATATCGATGTAGAAAAAGGGAATCCCCAGCTGGAAATCAGTTATGTAGAGTGATGAAAAAGTAACTCCCTATTTTAAAATATTCATAATTGATATCTAGTAAAATTATAGTTAAGTAAATTATGAAAAAATTTAAATCGGGAGTTACTTTTCAGTCATCTTGTATGTACTTCTAAGTAGCGCCACAAATTTCGACTGTTTGGATATTGAAGGTCTGATACTTTTTTATGTGTGAACAAAATTTAAGAAAATAACTTTTTCTATATTAATCTTCGTGATGTATGATTAGGAGCCCGAACTCAAAATCTTTAATGGCCTCAGCAATTCAACTCGGGTTTATTGGCCCGTGAGGTGAGTGTAGCAGTCACAGATCTATTTTCTCTTGCCAAGCGATTCGGCCACACACTGGCCAATCAGCGGACACAGCGCATTGATTCCATCTTCCTAAAAAGAACTATTTTTTCTAGCCCTTTTTGGAAGTCTACCAGAGCAGAGAGTACCCCGCAAGCAGAGAAGAAAGACTTCTCTCCTGTCCCCTACCACAGGAAGCTCCAGCATTGACGATCTTCGCCGAAGATAACTGCTGCTACCTGCGACACCCTAAGAACTTTTCTCACTCGGACACAGTCCTACTTTCTGTCATAAAAATAAACCGTTCGTTGTTGTTCTTCAAAGAGGCTTTGTTATTTTGTTCAGCGCTCCATAAACAACTACAAATTAACTTAAATGAAATTTAGCCAAACTTTAATAATAATTATAGTGATATGAACAAAACCATTCATCAAATGAGTTACAAGATTCTTGGATAACCCAGTTCTAATTTGACGCTCCAAAAACCACATATTCTTACATATGAAAATAGATATATTTGATACCGTTAGGTAAGAGGTTAACGATTAGAAAGAATGGCAGTTTATGGAAACTTACCGAAAACTCAAAGTCTGAAAGCAGATAAAAGTGCTGTAAAAGTGTTTAAAATATGATCTGAAGACTTCAACCGCCAGAAAAAGACTGATGAAATTTGGTTTCTGTACAACAAGCTCAGATTTGGTTTAAAAAAAAAATAAAAATAAAAATCGCCTTTCTGATCAATTAGAAACGTTACCATTCAATTTCAAGAACTCGCGATTTGATCTTTCAACCCTGGCGAGAGTATTCAAAACTTAATATTTAACACCAAAGATTTTAACTCGCCAGTCTAGGTTCATTTCACATTTTTATCTGTAAACGATAGTGGTCCCACAACAACCTTTTGGACTGTTTTTTTTTTTTTTTTTTCAAAAAAGCACTGTGGTTCTAAAATGAAGATCCAGGACTTTAATAGGTTTTTCGACTATGCCAGAGAAAACCGCATTTGATGGCTAAGAAGGTCGCAGGTTCCCAAACCCTGGTTAAACGAATACTTTTTTTTCCTGAAGATAGAATATTGAGAACAAATGTAGCTGAATAACTCACAGTAAAACTGTGAGTTTCAATCAAACGGAAAAAATACCAAGCTATTATGCTGAAGAGCCTCTATGCTGAGACACGGAGGCTTGATATATGCTTCTGCCTTTGAGGGGTTCTTAAACAAACCCAAATTATTCTCAAAAATAGCCATGATGTTAATTAAGGTAAAACAGAACAAAGTGAATGATATGAGGATTTTATCAGGACAAAAGGTAAAAAGTGAAACTCATTTAATCTATAAATCAGAAGGAAGAAATATGTATAAAAATCACTTTTCTTTACCTTTTCCTCTTTCCTTCTTCACATTCTCTTCTTCATTTTTCTCATGCACATTTTCTCTCTCTCTCTCTCTCTCTCTCTCTCTCACTATTTTTCTCTATTGTTTTTTTCTCATACTTTCTGATAACTTTCTTTCACACGCACTCTCTCTCTCTCTCTCTCTCTCTCTCTCTCTCTCTCTCTCTCTTTGTCTGTCTGTCTGTTTATAAACTATTTCGCCTTCTCTTTTCATCTTTGCCTTACCTCTTTAAATTTTATTTCCCACTCTATCTGTCTGTCACTCACTCACTCACTTTCAGACAACACCATTTCTTTTTTTTTTCTCTCTCTTTTAAATCCTATCTTCATTTTTTTTTCAAAAACTTAATTTTCTATACTCTTTCACACCTAAGCATCCTGTATGACGCAATGGTTAACAAGCAAGTTAGAAGATCATTTGTAATGAGTTCTCATGGCAGTTCTGTACTTCTGGCTTTGTGTCAAACTAAGCTAAGCTTAGTAAATATTTATTTTCTCTTCCTCTTTCACAATTTTCCCTCTTTTTTTCTCTCTTTTCATCTCTTCTTTTCCTCTTTAAAAGTTCTTTCCAACTCTTTCTTTCTCTCTCTTTTTCATCTTACCACCATTTTTCTTTTTCTTTTCTCTCTTTCAAGCTCTTTATTTTCCTCATAAAATTTACTTTTTTTTCTCTTAATCTCCTTTTCTTTCGCATTTTTTCTTCTCTCTGTCTGTCTGTCTGTCTGTCTGTCTCTCTCTCTCTCTCTCAGCTTATCTTCATATTGCCTTCTCCTTTCTTTTTTTGTCTTTATTTCTGAAAACTATTCTCTCTTTCTCTCTCAGCTCATCATCATTTCTTTTCATTTCTCTCTTTTAAGACATTTCTCTCTTTCTTATTATTCTCAACTCTCTCGCTCTCTCTAATATATATATATATATATATACTATTAAAATTCTCATTATGTGATTAGTTGTAACCCAGCAAAAATGATATATCATAGCAAGATTCTTATTCAAGCAATGCTTTTAAACTTCTTTACTTTTAACGATATAGCCAATTTGCAACTGAATAATTTTGTAGGATTGTTCTGAACCTCATTTTTTCATTATTCAAATGGGCGATATAAGAAATGCTAATTAGAATACTTCACTCATTCCTAAATAGAAGCACCATCATGGACCCCTGTTGCAAAGGGATCCCGACAGATTCACTGTAGCCCAGTCGGCTGGGGCTGTAGAATTCACCGACTGCACCTCTGCAGAGGGGTGCGACTCGGCCCCACAAGTTTCCTGTATATGACACTAAACAATCTGATGGTGAGGTTCCAGCAATGCTGGAGCTCTAGGGAATGCGGAGTACCCCTTCATTGCCATCGCTCCCAGGTCCACTCTGGCCCAGAGTGGTAGCACCTGATAGGGCCCTATCTATGGGTCACATAGAACTAAACTGTGTACTTATGCTAAACTGAATTACTTGAAATAAAAGTTTTGATATTTAAACTGTATACTTATGCTAAACTGAATTGTTTTAATTCGAAATATTTGACCAAACATGAATAACTTGAAATAGAAATGTTTTTAAATTGAGTACTTACATTTAAACTGCGTACTTATGCTAAACTGAATTGTTTGAAATAGAACTGATTATTTGTATAAAATGGATTTGGCATTAAATAACCTATAAAGGTTGATAAGCCATAAAAACCAACCAACCAACCAACCAATCAGATTCACTAGTCCTCTCGTATATATCATAAAAGAAGACATAAAATAAGATTTTTTTTACTCCTTTGCAAAAAAATTGATAATCTTTTACTTTTTCATTGCCTAATAATACAAGTTCAATCAAAAGGCACAATTAAGATCAAAACCATGTTTTTTTATTCATGCTAATCAACCATTTCACGTCTGTCTGCTAAGTTAATGAGCAGTCAGGTAAAAATATCTGCATTCAACTTTATATGGGAATACCCATAAAAATGATGGAATTATTTACATATGGATTTGCACTTTTGCACAGGATCAAAGTGTAGTATCTATGGACTGTAACTAGGATCAAAGTCACACTACATAGCCTTCTGCTTAGGATCAGTATCATATATGAAAATTCTACCTTAGATCAATTGGGAGTGGGCTTTGATCTATAAAAGAATGAATTTTTTCTTGGTTGACTGAACATCTTCCTGTTTATGAGACCAGTCCAAAAAGAAATGAACATGATTGGGATTTTAATGTAAGCCCACTTTTGTCTTTTCCTTCTAAACATAAACAACCTATTTTGTCATATTTTTTTCATTTAACTCATACAGTACCAATTTGTTGGGATTTTTTTTATTTTCCAATTCATTGCAAATGTTGATGAGTTTTTGTACAGTTAATATTTACTCCTGTAATACCTTGATTTCTATTTCCTGAGTCTACTTCAATGTTAGCTCTAAATTGGTGTCAGCAAATGCAAAAGTATATCTTTAACCCTCCTAATAATCAAGGCTCATGTTTCTGTTGCAAAATTTTTAAAACCAATGTTGAGCTGTATGTTCATTGACATTTCAATAGTCAAATGCTTGATTGATATAGTGAACAATTACCACTGTTCTGTGTCCAATTTTAAGTTAATGTAATAAAATAATCTGTCTTTGCATTTTTTCCATCTGTTACATAGCCATACATGAATATGTGAAATAGACATATTCATACCTGTACACAAAACTTTCATAATGTCTATAACACACATATAGATAACATAGGAATCCCGAAACACAAAAACACTTACGACTTCTTAGTTCACGTATGAAACTTTTTATTACCTTTGAGTTAAAAGGTTTTTTGACATAAGGAAGAGAGAGGTACAATCTTTCTATGATGACTTTTCCATCTGTCCCAAACCACATGTGGCACCCGCTGCAAGGCCTCGGCGAACTCTGAAAGTCATCCTTCTTCTTCGGAGGCAAAAACTCGACTCTTCCGTTTGGAGGCAGGAACTCAACTCTCTGACTTTTCTCAAATCTCAGTCCATGCTTCTGGTGCATGACGTCACTCACATCCCTGGTCTCATTCCAATCTGGGATTTTTATTTTGACATCTCTGAATGACACATCCTCCCCGCGCGCGCGTGAACACCTGCGCTTATGTTGTACCTAACTAACCCATGCGCTAAGCGAAAGGTTCTCAGCCTAACTAAACCAAAAGGCAGGATTATATAAAATGAAATCCATTATATTACACATCTTTAATTTGACAGCCTTAAAAAAAAAAAATAAAATAAAAAGGGAAGACAAAACTATTAGCCTTAATCAGTAATGTAGGAAGCTTATCTTTGTTTGACGGCAAACCTGGAATATGAGGCTTGCTTACCTTGCGAACTATGACACAAGGTAATGCAACCATTGGCATAAATCAGCAGAGTAAAATTCACAGTTTAAAATGATTATATATTATATGAACATAGATAAATAATTTTTTATTCTAAAATATGCATCAAAGTCTTAAATAACAAGAACTGCAGTTATTTTTGCACCTACAAAATACTTTTCTTTGAATAACAAAAAACATGATGAGCTGAAAATGTAGCTTATATTATTTCATCTCTATAGTTAGAATCAATAAAGAAAAATATACCAATGTAAAATAGTGGGCCACACAGTGCAATTGGCCCTGGTTTTAACACTTGCTTGATGATTGACTGAGTGGAGGTTGTAAGTCAAAACATTTCCCATGCAGAAACATAAGAGTCAAGGTTTAGTATCATGAGTTGATTCTGAGCCCTGATGGTTAAGACAATCACATGATGCAAGACATAAGGCAGGGTTTTTTAATTAATTAAACAGTTGCAGCTAAACTATAGAAACAGGGATCCAGAGGCTTGGATCTTTAGCCTTTTCTTAGCCTATTTGAGCTACCATATTAAAGATTTTTTTTTCTTAATGAGGATGGAAATTCATGATGGTCTTTCCTAATGACACTAACATTTAAATAAAAGTATGAAGTCATAATAACATGAGAGAATATTTGCCAATGTCTTTTTGTCAGGAAGGATGATCATGAGCTTTTTAAACCTGTCCAAAAACAAGCACCAACAGGTCCTGCTTGAAATATTGCACCAATTGTGAAAACTAAAAAAAAAGGGAGCTCTTTGATATTGTGGCTATCACAAGTTTCGTTGTCAGTAAACAACTGAATTTCTTGCATAAAACTCATGACCCCTCAATGTGCAGGCATGATCTGCAAGTCATTTTGACCATAAGAAGAATGCATACATAGATGAGATTGAGGGACCATGTGCAACAAGACTTTAGGTCTTTTTGAGAAGCAGGATTAAGGATTTAGTTAAATTCTTACAGTTGGGACCCAGACATAAAGAGAAGCAATCATATAAGTGAAGTTTAGCATTTAGACACCCCAAAAGGTTTCTTCTAAACACTCAAAGGTAACTGTGAAATGACTTTGTGAAAGAATTTTTTCTCCTTACCTTAAGAAGTGGCCCAGTCAGCTGTGGTTATAGAATACACTGACTAAATCTCAGCAGAAGGGTAAGACTCCCTCAACAAGTGTCCTGATATGATACTTACAACCTGATCATGATGCTCCAGTTATTCAGGAGCTTTGGGGAATGCGGAATACCCCTTCATTGCCATCACTCCCAGGTCCACTCTGGCCCGGAGAGGTAGCACTTGTTAGAGTCCTATCTATGGGTCAAATTGAACTGTTTGATATTTAAACTATGTACTTAGATATTTCAACTAAGTGCAAACAAATAACTTCTCCTAAACTGAATTGCTTGAAAATGAACATAATTTAATTCTGTGTTAACAAATGACTGATGTTTAATTGAATTGTTAGCGATTCATAGCAATACTTGGAACCATTCAACTTTGTTCACTGATACTAAACTGAATTGTTAGAAATAGAATTGTTTGATCATTTACCTGTGTGTAAACAAATGACTGATGTTCAATTGAATTGTGAGTGTTAAATAGTAATACTTGAAAACATTTAACAGTGTGAAAACAAATGATAAATAGAAAATAGAATTATTTGTATTAGATAAAAATAAATGAAACTATTTAACTGTGTGCAAAAAAAATGAGCTCAGGCTCATTTTAAAATGTTATCTACAAAATGTATTTTTTAAAATCATATATTTAATATATATGTATAAAAAGGATTTGGCATGAAATAACCTACAATGCCATAAAACCAAACCAAACCATTAGGAGAATTCATAGGAAGATGAGATTAGTGGACCATGTGCAACAAGACTTAATAAATATCTTTTAGAAAACAAAAACATAAAACCTGTGTGTCAACAACCCAAATATAAAATGACAATTGACAGTTCTAAGTTCTGTTTAGGACAAAATGAGACACTCAATTATGTTACAGTATTCTGGCATATATCAACAGAATGCCTTTGCATATGAACTCATAATGAACAGAAGGTCATGACTCAATGTGAAAAGAAAGGATTAAAAGAGACTTAATTTTTGTGAATCTGTTTTTATCAGTTCTTTCTCCACCACCAAAGAGAAATATATAACATAATTAAAAGTGGTCTTTTTTAATGTAGTTAAAACTAAATGCTCTTAATTCCATCTAACAAAAATTTTTTGTGCTACTCAGTATTTAAAAGGCTTCCCCAATGTTTAGAAACTTTCAGTTCTAGTCTAGAAGCATCACAGAAGAAATAGCAAAATTTTTTACTAAGTTAACTTGATTTGGCAAAATGCCTGAAGTATCAGGCCCACAGTGAGAATTGAACACTGTAGCAATGGTCTGTAAGCCTGGTTCACAAACCATACCACCAAACCATTATTTCCTAGGAGAAAATAGCTAAAAATTTTTAAAAAATATATTGTCAATAATACCAACTTGCATTTCATATATTTAACGAGTGGTTCAGTTGATGATAATATTTGTGAAACAGAATTCTCATGTTCCCCTTCCATCCTATATCTTTATTAATATCTAAAGTATTCATTGCCATACTGATGGTACTGACACCCTGTTTAATTAGCAACTATTGGCACACTGCCATGTTGTCTCATCCCATTCTTTTCTGACTATCTCTTATAATCTATGGTTCCCATACGAGTTGTATCTTCATAGCTATTTACTTACTGCTTCCTCTCTTTATGCTGATACTCCAGCTGCCTTTCACCTTTTTGAGAAGACCTAGAATATGTTGACTGCATCCTTTGCAAAAGGGTGAGATCCCTCTAAAAAAAAAAGGGGGAAGCTGAATATAGTACAAAACTGCATTGCGTCGTGAGGCTCCAGTTCTGAAGCTCCGAGGAGTGTAGAATTGCCATTGTTGTTACCATTACTCCCAGGTCCACTCTGACCCTGAGTGGTAGTACTTGTTAGGGTCCCATTTATTGATCAAACAGATATGTTTAAAAATTGTTTGTATTCTATTGGACAATGTGCAAAAAAATCTCTCATGGAAACCCTAGTCACTTCTGCTTCTCTCCATGCCCAAGTTATATGCTCAAGTCCCTTCTGTCCTGCTTTCTCCTTCTACCCTTGGCCTCTCTACATCCGGCTACACAGATGTCTTGAGGACAACTCATAATTTTCATATAGTGTGTGGATTGGCCCCCTTGTCTACAAAAGACTTTTTCTACTTGGCACAAAAGGTAATTTCCTCACTTGCTCTAACTGATAGTCAAGAGGTAGCATGGTTAAACTTGCATATAAGTCCAAAGCATGAAAGGCCAAGGCCTTGACAACAAATTGGTATTGGCATGTGAATCACTATGTACTGGAGCTTCCCAAACAAACTTCATGTAACATTGAACATGACAAAATAGAACAATACATTTCTTAAACATGTAAGTCTTCACACAAAACTTATATATACATATGCTAAATATTTCTCAACAACATGAGGACATTTCTCAACATACATTTTCTATGTATAACTTTTTATCTCATTATCATCTTTGTATTCCTTCTATTAAGTTTACTCAAGTAATAAAATATGATGTTAATTCATCCTGAATTGTTCTTGCATTTATTCTGTATAGAGAAATATCATTCAACTGTATTTCCTCTATAAATGCTTTGTATTGTTATCTCTCACTTTTTTTTATTAACACAAGTTATGGTACCCAAATATGATAAACATACAAAACCAACAAGTCATCAACTGCTGCTACTCTATGCTCCTCCAACAGAGTGGATATTAGAAAGGAATAATTGAAACTTTGGGTAAACAAATGTAAGTAAATATCCCTCAGCCTTGAGGAACTAAAAAGCTGTCTGCATTACTGTTTATCTATAACTGAACCAAGAAGAGAAGAATTCATGCCTTCCTGCAGTCATTAAAATGAAAAAGATTGGTAAACAGTTTCATCTAGGATTTAAACTTACTGCATCAAATTCATTTCCTAAGACATTATCCAGTTTCTCAAAGGCAAATTCTATTTGTCCTATTGTCACTTTAAGTCCAATTAATATGATTACCACCATTCCAAAAAAATTGAAAGCATTAACATAACAGCTTCTACTTTGATATTGGTGTTTTCTTGGGAAGCTGGGGTTTAAATGGTGATTAGTTTGAGATGGAAGAGAAGCAGACATAAAAGTCTTCTTAACAATTGTATATACTGAATTTACTTATGTAATGAATGACTTTTTAAGACCAATTTTTCACATCAAAAAATGAGTTGTTCATTAAATGAAATGCTTTTAAAACATCAAAGTTTACCTTGTTTCTAAGCATAACCTAGCTATAACTTCAATCTAAAGTTTCCTTGCATAACCTTTACTTAAGCAAAGGCTATCAGTTAAGATAATAAAGCTTTTACTTAACATTACTTTTTACTTAATTATTTTATAAATACTATTGAATATCAGTGGTGGGGTTTTAGTATGTTTGAAATATCCAAATAAACCCAGTAAGCTACATCAAGGTCTAGACTACATTGTTTATTTAAAGTATTGCATTGATTTTGATTGTATTACAGTAGATTTGAAAGTAATAAGTGTTTGAATGTCAAAATATTTTTGTAGGCTTGCATAGCAAAAGTTAAGGGCTATTTATTACTTGCAATGATAAATGATAAAAACCTTTTTATAGCTAAAAATTAATGGTAATTCATTCCATGAAATTGTTCATTACATACTGTAGTTAAAAGAAAACTTTTTGTTACCTTTTTATTCAAAATATTTAAAAGCCAAATACTTAAATACCGTTCAGGAGTCATTTTGTTTTTAACTGTTGGAAGTTACACAGCAAAACACCCAACATAACCAAGTTTGTGCAAATGATTTTCAATGTTTGATTGGATATTCTGAAGTGATGTCTTGATTCAATTGTTATTAAACTCAACTTAACTAACTCAACTTACCAAAATGACTGGCATATATCATTAGATTTTGTTGACTATATTTGACCCGCTCAGCTTGCCAAAAGTTTGGAGTTGTGCATTATCCATATGTGATATAAGCATATTTTTTTGTTAAGAATTGAGTAAATAGTTGGAGATTACTCTAGAGTTCAATCAGGTCAATTGTCTTGATGGAATTAAATCTTTAATGTGCTTTGGTTTATTTATGGGGATATTTAATGGGTTATTTAATGCCAAAATTTGATAAAATAATTCATACACAGTTATATCATTTCAAGTATTCCTAATACTAGTAATAATTAAGTAAAGTAAAGTTGGTGACTGTAGTTGAGGGCGACCTGAAGGCTCCCTTTTCAATAGCTACTACACTAAGGAGTAGGGGCTGGGGCTACTCCTTTCCCTGGATTACTTCACTTTACCCTTGATCCATACCTTATAATGGTGAGTGTTAAGCAAGGAGGTATCAAGTGCCATTTTTTGAGTCTTTGGTATGACTCAACTTGGGATTGAACCCAGGTCTCCCAGGCCATTGGCAAACACTCTAACCATCATGCCAATGTCTTGTCAATAATAATCATGTGTATACACACAGTTATATTTGAGTGGGGGGTATCCTTCTGCAGGAGATACAGTCAGCATATTTTAAGCCTTGCTTACAAAATCTTTGCCAAGAGAAAGCACTATATTGAATGGATCCTCTCTCTCACTTCCATGTTTGTTTCCTCTGAGCAACTTTAGGTTCACTCATTATTCTATCCTGGACTCAACTATCTTGAGTTCATCAATGCATTGTCCATCTCCAAAGTTACTAAGAGCAAGATCTGATTGACAAGAGGAAGTTGCAAAAGTAAACATAACTCTGATGAGAGAAGACATGGCCTAGAAGATCATCACATATATATGAAGAGATACAGACAGTTAGTGAGTCAGTGTGATAGTAGAAAGAGTTAGCTCTTTCTTGAAAACATAAAGAATGAATCTAGTACGATGACTTTATCTAAAATCATGTCATCTCTACAGAGAAACAAAAATGCAAGTAATAAAAGCTTTTCAAAAAGCATTTGTTGTGGGGTTTTTTTCTGACTTTCCTTCAACACAGATGATTATGTCTCAACAAAAACAAGTGTCCAAATCAAAAGCAACAATTGTCTAATAGCTTTGAAGCCTCAACTTCTCAAAAGCTTCCCCTGTTATTTCCCTGAAATGGACAATCTTTCTCTGTTATATAACCACTCTGCATAAGTTTTTAGTTGACAACAAAGATTATAAAATAACCAGCTGAAATTCTATTCCTGACTTCTTACCTGGCACAACTACTTCATCAAGTATATATGAATATTATTTATATAAACATTTTCTTCTTTTAAAAGTATTAATAATTTTTATATTTACTATCTGCATTGCTTGTGTGCTGTATTAAATATCTGATAGCACATGATGTACCATTTTATGTCTATAAAATCAGTAATAAATGCAGCCCATAAAGATAATGGTTATTTCTTCTCTCCTTGTTTCTACCTTCAATAAAATATAAACATTCACTCATCAGTGGAGTGATTTTGTTTTTGTGCTTACTGCTAGGTTGGCATTCTGTCAAAAAGCAAAATAAATGACAAACATTGCAAACAAGATAATGTCACCAAGGAATGGCGGCAGGCTGAAAGGGTGAACAAAATAGCAGGTGGGGAAATCTTTGGAAAAAATTTTAAAAAAGGCGAAAAAATATAATATATGAGCAAATATGTTTAGAAACCACAGATATATTCGACAAATACTATATCTGTTGTCTTATTAACTGGTTTCCTCCCTTTCTGTATCTTTCTCTCTATCAGTCTGTCTGTCTGTCCTCTTTCTTTTGATATATGCAGAAAGAGAGACAGAGAGTGTGCGAGAAAAAGAGACAGAGAAAAAATGTAAGATATATATATATATATATATATATATATATATATATATATAATGATTGCCATTTCTTTTCAGAAGATGGCCATCTCTACCAATGTAGGTGTGAGAAGAAATATCTGCACAAATGTGGTATAAATGAAAATGATGGTACGTACTTATGCTACATATGCATAACCCTATAAGTATCAATAGTTGTCATCTAGTAACAAACATAAACAAGATGGCTGGAAGCTACTTCGAATATATGTATTATTATCACATTACATATCTGTAGATTATTGTGAAATAAATAAAAGTTTTCCTCTTAGCACAAACAGATTTGGATTGACACCTAACGTAAAGGATGCTCTTCTCATGCTTCATGACACCTGTCCCAGCCAAATGCTCTCTACAATGCTTTCTCATGTATACTGAAATACCACAGCAATACTGGAATTGGAACAAACAATTACTTTAATTCCATAAAATTCAACTATATCTAAAAATAATGCATGCACCAAATCTCAACAACTAGATATCCTATTGATCTGATTAAGGTTCATAGAATGAAGAAACAGCTTATAAATATCAACACTTATTTATAAATCTCAAAGATTTTCAAAAGTTTAAGTTCCCAAAAACTATTTCTATATATCTTTAATGTTAAAGTGAAAGTTATGCAATCCAACTGAGAAGAAAGAGAGATCATTAAAGAAGAATTATTTCAACCAAAAATCTTGAATGAACAAAATGGTCTTTTCAGTTGTTTAGTTTGTTAGTTTAATCTATTTGGTTTATTTTTGTTTGTCATGCTCAGGATGTAACTCAAGATCCATTTTTAAGTGAAGTGTAACTGGTTTAAATTCAGAGTTTTCCTTCTCCAAGATTGGTTGCCATTCCATGATAGAAGAGCCCAGTCCACCCTGGGAGTAATAACAATAAAAAGATAACTCAGTGAATTCATGCCTTTCCCTGGGGCAGCAGCACAACGGGAAATGCAAACAGCTTCATCCATTGTTTGAACTCCAGTTGCAGAGTTAATTTCATACAATGATTATCGTTACAACAGAAATGCCTCCTCTTGCATATATAACTATATATTGTGACCAGGGTATTAGGCTCCAATTCTGTGGAGTATGAAGTCACCCCATCATTGCCATTATTCCCAGGTCCACTCTGACCCAGAGTGCTTGTACCTGTTAGGGTTCCATCTATCTATGGGTCAGATACATCAGTTTGAGATAATGAAATGTTTACCTATCAAAAATGACTGTGAAGATACATTTTTGCACTGGAGATCATAATTGTTAAACTGATTTTGTCAGAAAATGAACCAACAAAGGTTGATTTACTTTAAAACTAACAACTGCATATTATCTAATGATAATTATATAGACTAATAAAACTAGAATTTCCACAGATCCAAAAATTAATAATAAATGTGCCTTAATCAAAGATTCATGATATAAAGTCTTCATTATAATGAACTAATATGGGAGGAATCATTAAAATTGTTGTTCCCAGCCCCTCATTCAGTAAATAGAAGAAATTAATTGATTGATTGATGTTATCAACATATCAGCCTATCTAAAGTTATTTCATACTCAGAGATTAAGGAATTGCATACATTGTATGTTTATATTCACATTTTTGTATTATTGTTTCTTAAGAGATTTTTGCATACAGCTATAAGATATCAAGTATTCCTATCTAATACCATTAATTTTCAAATAGATCTCTTTGACTCAGTGATGGGACCCTAAAAGGTACTCCCTCTCTGGGACAGAGAGGAACTGGGAGTAATGGCAATGAAGGAATCACTCCACACTCCTGTAATGGAGCCTGACCACCAGATGCAGTCAGATGGTGAAGCTCATACTTTATACACCACTTTTTGCTGGAGGTATCACTCCTCTGCAAGTGATACAGTCAGCGTATTTTAAGCGCTCACTTCCTAAAATAATAAATAAGAATATAAATAAAGGTAACCAGAAAATTTTACATTCTTTTGAGGAGTTTTCATTTTATTTCATTCTTCTAATTTTAGCAAAAAGTATTATACTTTTACTCTGTATCATAAGTAATTGATATTTAAAACATTTCAGAGTACTTTTTCTTATTCTACACATTAATTTTTATCCAAAGCATCTGCCATGGACAGGATATGGCATAAGATGAATTCTTTTATGTGAAGTACAAAATACTTTTACTCTCAATTTTTGTATACTCATCATATTGCATTTCTAATTGATTTTTGTGGGTGTGAACAAGACTGGGAAAATTTCTAGTTTTTATGCCATAAACAATCCAGGGATCATTGATTATAAAACCACATTTAATTAGTGTGACATCAGTTACAATTCAAACCTTAAGTCACAGGTGGTAACCTGAGACAACTCTCAACTTGACAGCATCTGTGTATCTGTGGGTATTTATACTTCTCTTTGGGGTTAGGTTCATGATGTAATGGGTATGGCTCTAGAAAACATGACAAGCCAAATTCAAAATCTAGCTATGGCTGTTTGCATTCAACTCAAATTAATTCCATCAAAAAGGCATGAATCCATCTTCTTCTTCATCCCAGCTAAGGATTGTAGCAGCTGAAGGAGTTGGTATATCTTGCTGATTGTTGAGCAGGAACTTTTAGTCTCGTTGATTGAAAATGAGAAATTTTTATTTCTTGTCTGTTTAGCAAGCAAAAGAGAAAGTGGAAAAAATGTACACTGAAGACGTACAGATAACATGGAATAAAGTTGAAAAATAAATGTTTGCAACTATAACAAGCAGAAATTTATTGTATGAAATGTGACAAATGTTAATAGGGAATATTCATGAAGTGAAAGGTCTTTTATCGGCATATGTGTGTGTGTGTGTGTGTGTGTGTGTGTGTGTGTGTGTGTGTGTGTGTGTGTGTGTGTGCATATATTAGAGATAAGAGCAAGTGTTCTCCTAATAAAAGTCTTTTCTATGTTTATATGATGTCTTTTTTGCTTTTTTGGTTACAAACTTAATTACCTACATGATTTAGTAAGAATCTAGATTTTTATTTCATCCGGTTTGTCCAAGACAGAAAATAATTGTCCAACTGAGATGTTTGGCAAATGGTAGCAATTGACCTAGTGTTGGATTGACTCATTAAAAACTAGTGAAGGTTTTTTAGCTGTTTTTATTCAGATTGGCTAGATTCTAACCCAACCAAAATTTTAGATTTTCTTCCCAATTATCATTGGTTAGAAAATGCAGTTTTTCTTGTCATGTGACTGCTCTTGATTACATCAACATGAGTGTTAGTTCATGTCACATCCAGTGCCTTGCTGTCTGAGATATATCTATTTTTAGCTTTTGTGAAAATATTGATATTACAACTAAGTACAAAATGTTTACCAGTTTTAAATGATCTTGAACTTTATTAATACAATGGATCTTAAAATATTGATGTTGCAATTAAGTATGAAGTGTTTATCTATTTAAAATGATTTTGAACATTGATATTCTGGCTCTTAAAACATTGATATTTCAACTAAGTATAAAGTGTTTACCTATTTAAAATGATTGTGAAGATACATTTTTGTATAGTATATATATTGAAGATTATGATTATGATTATGATTGTTAAACTGACTTCAGTATAATAACTGCACAAGGGTTGACAAGCTGTAAAACCAACCAACCATTTCTTGCATTTTTATCAACAAACATTGCCTTAGTGCCAAAAATGCACAAATTTGCCTAAATATTCTGTTGAATAATGTCATTATGTATAAAATTTATAAATATTTGGCATTCTGTCTTGGAACATAAAAAAGATTAAATCATCCAGTGTCACAGAAGTTATTGTATCATGATTTGTTTTGGTTCCCCTATATCACTGGAGACTAAGCCTAAAAAGCAGGGTGGGCGATAAAATAAAGTAATGACTCTCTCACCAAGTTTTTTGATGGCCATGGGATGAAGTAAAAAAATTTTAATTAAAGAATATAACTTTTATTACAAAAAAGAAGTGGTTGTTCCCTCTCTAGTTATATTCCTACAAAACAGTTTTTGCAATGTCTACTATACTGCAAGGAATATTTATTTAGAGCATTCAAGTGAAGGTGTTTAGCATATTGATTTTGCAAGCTTCTGATATTGAGTTTGGTTCTGTCTGAGTGCCTCACACATGTTGCCTCATATTTGAATGGCTTCAACAGAAACAAATCAATGTCTTCTCCCATATCAATTCCGACACAAACATCAAAATGTTTTTTTTCACTTCCACAGACTTGGTGTGTGTGTGAAGGGGGGGGTCATTACTCTATTTTATTTACCACCCTTAATTATCTGCTCTGAGTAGATTCTTTGCTTTTATGGTTATTTACTAAAGAAGTCTGGCACAAATCCATGGTTGTTAAGGCACTTAGTGAGGAGCAAAATCACTACTCTATCAAATTGCTATACAAGACTAAGACAGGTGCTTAATGTTCATTTATTGAGTTTAGATTGACCTGACAAAAAGTGAGGTTCAAACTCATTGTACGAGTAAGGATATGAACTTGGTAACTATGGGGCTGCAGTAGGCTCCCTAACGTTGATTTACTAAGTACAAATATATGATGGCTACAGAAACAAGTGAGGAAGTCTTGGGGCTACAGTCAGTGCCCTAATATTGATTTACTATGCTTAATTTGGTCAGACACAAAAGATATCCTAGTCAATAGGATCAAACTCATAACACTAGCAAATTAATCTACAATATCAGCTTGTTAATCATTGAATTACAGTTGCTCAGATGTTAATAAAAATTAACTTGATCTGTCATAAAGCCATGGTACTTAATGAAGATTGAACTTAGCACCCAAGCAAATTGGTTTGCAATACTTATTCCATATTTTTATGAAAATTCTTATTAACAACTTTCAAAATCGAAACACAACTGTATAAAATGAATTAGAAAATTTTCATATATAATATGACATGTTAAAATACCTATTGCTATTTACTAAGCTTAGTATGTCACAAGGCCAGAAATATGGGTACTCAGTAAGAATCAAAGCCACTAGCAATTGTCTGCAACCTATTACATCATGCAAGGTGACCATCAAATAACTTTAAAGATGATAAAACTGTATATTCATCAGGCATTCTCATATTATGAAGCAAAATAACAAAATCTGTTGGAATTATAAGATACTATAGGGGATCTGCCCTGTTAGAAGGAATCTTCAATATTCCAGCAGCATCCCTTTTAGAAGGATAAGACCCTACCCCAAAAAATAGGTGATACCAAACTGCAACTTTGTCCAGGAGCTTGATGAAGTCACTCCTTTATTGCCATTACTCTCAGGCCCACTCTGGTCTGGAGTGGTAGTACCTGTTAGTATCCCATCTATGAGTCAAACAGATCTTCTTGAGATGATGAAACGTTTACCTGTTCAAAATAATTGAAGATAAATTTTTGTACTATTTATAATTTGGGACCATCATTGTTAAACTGACTTTGACATAAAAGTTGACATATTGTCGAACCAATCAACCAAACAACTTATTTTGAGTGCGCTCTGAGTCTGTGAGTAATTCTAAGACATAGCTTGACCCTAAAGTCATCATCTGATGAAGGCTTTGTTGTCAACACAACTGTAATATTTTGTCAGATGAAATTATATATATGTGAATTTAAGTGTGCATCTATCTATTTGTCTGTATAAATGAGGGGAGGTTTTATTTTGATCATCTCAATATTTCAGGGTACTTTTTCTTATTCTACACATTAATCTCCATCTCTGTTGTTGTTTTTTTCTTTTGCTTGTGCCTTAAAAGATAAGGGAATTATGAAAAATGTGTGGAATAATGGGAGGATACTAGGATTTGATATCAACAAAACTAATGAGTTTTTAAAAATTGTTGAAATAATGACATACATGAAAAATGTGCATAAAGGAAATGACCTATCTCTTCTTGCTTCACCATTACTAAGCATTGACCATTTTCTGCTCTCATTTAGCTATCTCACAGCCAGGTAGTGACCATTCTTCTTTTCCCCTTTCAGCTATATCCCACCTAGGAAGTGACTATTTCTCTGCTCCTTATTCTTGCTATATTCCTCTCTGGAGGTAATTATTTCTCTGCTGTCCATTCAAGCTAAACCCAAATTAGGGAGGAACTATTTCTTCACTCCCTGTTCTAGTTATATCCCTTCTAGGAAGTGACTATTTCTCTGCTCCCTATTCAAGCTACATCATTCTTAGGCTGTGATTATTTCCCTGCACTTCTGGTTACACCACTGCAAAGCAACGGCCATTTTATCATCTATTATCAGTGGTTATAATTTGAATATATGTAGTCATTTACTCTTTGATTAGTTTAGCATAAAACTAGAGATTTGGGGCACTTAGTGAAAACTGAATTCACTTAACATAGTTTGCTGGTCTAGCTTTACTCATCCTTGCACCTCACAAAGTCTCTATCATTTAAAAATCTTAAGGGGCTTTTCTCTTATTCTATACATCCTTTGAACTTTTATCCTCATCTTTGTTGTTTTTGTCACAAGCAAATTCAAAGCTGAAGTTACTCATCTGAATAGTGTATGGAATACTGTGACAGCGTTGCCTCAGAACTTCATCTGTCTGTAGTGATTCAAATAAAAGACCCAAAAATACAGCCAGAGGAATTAAAGGCAACAACTCAACTATTAATTCTTATTTCTACATTGATTGCCAAAATCTACCAGACAAGTGATTCCTGATAATTTTCAGCCTCATCTTTGTATATTATCTTGGTTTGTGGTGTTAATCAAGAAAGCGATGGTCAGTCAGGCAACACAAACCATTTTTCAAAAAGTTCAACAACAAAATAAATACAGAATTTCTGATAAAGCATTGTAACTTATCTTTTTCAGTAAATACAGAACAAAGCATCTTTGTTCTTTAATCATTTTTACTATTAAATATAGATGACCTAACACAATCAAATAGTTATATTCATTTTTTTCTACTTGAATTTCTGAGATGAGGAACAATCATTCTTGCACAGTGATTTATTCAGACTGGTATCCTCATCTTGGATACCCTATCAGCAGGACTCAAAATATGCTGACTGTATTCCCTGTATCTGTTAGTGAGGTTCCAGTTCTGGGTATCTAGGGAATGTGGAGTATTCTTTCATTGCCATTATTCCCAGGTTCACACTGACCCCATCTGGTAGAATCTGTTTGGGTCCCATTTATGGGTCAAATAAGTCTGTTTAAAAATCATTTGTATTCCCTAGGAATACTTGATACCATATAACAGTGTGTAAATTATTTGTATTAAGAATAGTTACTTGAGATTATAATTGCTTACTAAGGATTATTATTAGTATTAACTTGAAATCACATAACAGTGTGGAAGCAAATAATCATTATTTCCATATACTGAGACATATAAATCAACCTTTTAAGCCAGAAAAAATCTCTATAAAACTAGAGGTTAAAATCCAAACCTTTACCACTGGTTGACCACTCTGAAGTAAAGATTTGTATTTTAACCCTGTAGCATAAGTTGAGCTTTAATTTTATAGAGATTTTTTCAGGCTTAAAATGTCAACTTATATGCCGTAATTTATCATTATTGGAAATAGTTACTTCATCATCATCATGTCGCGCTGGTAGCACGGATATCCCTGACCCTCTCTCGCCACTCCTCCCTATCGTTCATCGTCCTAGGTAGGTCTTCAGGACAACATCCCGTATCCTCACATAGCTGCTGAATGTATGTTCGTGCTGGTCGTCCTGCTTTTGCACGGCCATGCGTGGGGGTCCATAAGAGTACATCTCTTATGAGTTCGCCCCTGCTTCTCCAGCAGTGTCCTGCATGTCTGGTTCGTCTAACTTGAATAGTTTTCATGATAGGGTGCAAGTGGCCGTACAGTTGGTGTCTTGTGGGGTGTTGCCGCCAGGACTTGTTCAAGATTGCACGTAGCATTCTTGTGTAATTGCCGTCTAGCTTCTTCTCCAGCCGTTTTGTTAACGTCCATGTAATGCACCCATATAGCAGTATCGATGTGACCGCTGCCTGGAAGAAACTGCGTTTCATTTTATCGGTTAGGTCTGATTTCCATATAATCGATAGCCTATTGATAGCTGTCCATGCTTTCGTTAACCTCGTTTCGATGTCCTTTTCGGTTAATTCGACGCTGCTTCCTAGGTAAGTGAATTTGTCAACTAGTTTAAGAAGGGTTCCTTCTAGAGTGGAGATGTCCCCCGTTTGATTATAGCACATATATTCCGTTTTGTGTGCATTAACATAGAGGCCTATGCCTGCGGCTGCTCATTCCAAACTATGCAGTAGTGTTTCGGCTTGGTCGGGTGTATTTGCCAGTATCGCTATGTCATCGGCGTAGTCGGCGTCGGTAATTGTTTTTGCGGGGTACCTTCTGCTTCTTTTCTTTGTCAGCTCGAAGCCATTCTCTCTGATTTTGTCAATCGATGTTCTAAGTACATAGTCTAGACAAATGATAAAGAGGTACGGAGCCAGCGTGTCCCCTTGTAGTACTCCTGCTACAATGTCAAAGTATTCTGTGTCTCCATCTGGTGATCGTACTTTTACTTTGGTGTTTCTATAGAGAATCGTTATTGCTGCTACGGTTTCTTTAGGTATGCCGTACGCTAGTAGGATTTGTTCTATCTTTCCTCTGTGAATGGAATCGAAGGCCTTGGTAAAGTCAACAAATATTAATGTCGCTTGTAGGTTTTTGCCCGTACACCTTCAAGGATTCTACGGATGGTTAATATTTGTGAGGTCGTGGATCTATTTCTTCGGAAGCCATTTTGGTTTTTCCTAAGTATGTTGTCGATTTTGGGTTCTATACGGTTTCGTAGTAGGGCATTGTAGATTTTGGCTGCTATGGATTTAAGTGTTATGCCTCGGTAGTTTTTGGCTAATCCGAGGTCCCCATTTTTAGGGTAGGGGAGTATGCATCCCTTCATCCATCTATCTATCGGATTTTGATTGCATACTGCATTGCAGTGTCGGAGCAGTATGCTGTCGAATTGTCTGGTCTTCCATACTTCTGGGGGAATCTCGTCCAGCCCTGCAGCTTTCCTATTTTTAATTTTTCTGAGAACCGAGTCGAGTTCTTCTTAGTTACTTTAAACCATTTAATTATGTATAAATCATTAGTTTATATAGGAATACTTGAAATTATACAACCGTCTTTCTTAAGAAACAACTACATAAAAAATGCTGTCAAAATTAATCAATGATCTTCATTGTCATAGTCACATTTGAAATTTTGTATTCATCAGCCTTTTTCAAGTATTGAATATAACAGGAACCTGAAAAAGTGTTGTATAGTCACAACCAACTATACATACATATGCATGCAAAATCATAACGACGACACAATAAAGACGAGTGACACAGGTCTTTGGGAAAATATACCTCTCACTTTATTTGAAAGGGTTCGAAAGGGTTACTAAAGGTTTTACTGTGTGAGAGGTGAGTTGGAGACTGAACAGAACTGCAACATATTGACCCCCACTCTTATGGCCATAACAACGTTTCTTTCCCGTTCTCCTGAGCTGCTCAAAAGGGGGCCTGGGGGCCCAGCCTCTCTGAGACATGGTCCTCATTCCAGCATCTTCTCTCCAACTGACTGAATTCCATCTGCTCAATCGGGGGTCCTGAGGGCCCCCACTGCTGGGTGCTGGTTCTCTCTACAGCATCTTATCTCCAACTAACTCAAACTTCCTGTGCACCGAGTTATATTATTGTTTTACGCCCACTCAATTCAACCTGTCGACCGTCAAGTTTATCCCCTTGATACCTTCGACCGGATGCACCTATTTTGACAGCTCAGCTGAGGTCAATATGCAACAGAAGGCCAGTACCGGGGCAAAAATATTATAACTGTAACAACCAAGATTAGGATACCAATTCAAATAAATCAATGAATGATAATGGTTAACATTATTATGGCAAGGGTGAAATTTCAGGAAAAGAGAAAATTTTTTTTGAAGGGGAGGATGCATTTAAATAATACACCATTAGGACTTCAAATTCAACTCTGGGTAAAATAACCACAAGAAATTATAAAGATTCAGTGATGCTGATGAGGAGATATATCACCTCTCTCTGAAGGAAGAGCTGCTTACTTCTTTCATTATGGCATACATAGGCAATAAGAAATTTTGTTATTTTTCGACTCTGGAAATATATTTAGTTAAGATTTCTCAAGAGATTCTGAAAAAGCTATTTCAAGATTAGACTTCTTGTAAAAAAATAAAGATTAAAAAAAGATTGTTTCTTGTTTAAAATATTCTCAGTTGTGGAAGGAAATTCAGGAATTAAATACAACAATTTTTTTTTTATATATTCGAAAAGTCTTCTTCAGAAATGTAAGGCTGTTGTTGGGTTGATGTGACCCTTGAAGTTTGTGGAAGTTTGTAAATTATTTGTCATAGTCATTTGTAAAAACAGACACTTATGTGCAGTGGACTATGATAGGTTTTTAGCAACTCTTGATTATAGCTACTTTGGCTTGTGTAATAACATCTCTTCTTTTTTTTTCAGACAATACCATGTTAGTATCAAGCAACTCATCTATGAACCATAGTTGACTTATATTTTGCAATGAAAGTTCATGGAAGTAAGGAAATTGGTGAATTTCAACAAGGATGGCATCAGCGTAGTAAATCAAAGAGAGAAATTATGAGGTTTTTCTTGGTTAATCATCAAACAGTTAATAATATTGTTAAGAAATTTAATGAAGAAGGCCATTGTCATGTGGAACAACATTTAGAAAGATCAAGATCATGTCTGAGCGAACGAAAAAGGCACTGAAGAGGAAAGTCATCAAAAACCATTGTCAGTGCATCAAAGATATCACCAACAGTATGGAAATGTTGCCATATGTGGTGAGAAAGACTCTAAAAGAGTTAGGCTATCAAAAAAAAGTCACAAGAAAGAAGTCCTTGATTTCTGAGGTTAACAGGAAGAGGTGTACAGAATGGGTGAAAGAATTTGAGAGCAAAGATTATGAATTTTGGTTGTCTGTAATTTGGTTAGATAACAGTAAATTCAATATTCAAATTCAAGACAGATTTATGTTTGGAGAAATCAAAATGAGACTGGGAAGACTGAATGTCTGCAAGGGGCTGTAAGACCTCAAGGGATTAGAGTAATGGTGTGGGGTGTTGTCTGGTTTGGAAGGAAATCCAAGCTGATTCTTGTTGATGAGCAGCTGAATAGCAGCTGCCAAATATAAGAGAAAGGTCTACTCCTACTATTTGAAACCAATCAGATTAACAAGAACGTCTACCTTTTTTCAAGAATATGAAGCAAAGTAACAAAGGTCTGGAAGGAACACAAGGAATCAAGTCACTGCCAGGAGTAGTCCAAAGTCCTGACATGAATCCAATAGAGCATATTTGGGAGCAGCTTAACCAAAAACTTCAAGAGCAAGCAACCAAAATCACATCAGTGGCAACCCTTAAAGAAACATTGAAGATTGTTGATAACTTGATAAAATCCAAGAAAAATTGAATACGAACACTGAAACTAGCAAATTGAGGACCTACTTCATACTAGTTCCAAATAATGTTTATTTATGCTGTATTTTTATTATGTAATTAAACTTTGAAATTGAATGTAGTCTATTTCTCCTGGCTAAAAACTTTTCATAGACCATTGTATATCATACACCCTTAATTTTGGACTACAAAATTCTGTGAAAAAAGTTCATATGTATAATACACACTGACTTTTTATCATTTGTAGCAGCTAAATTTAATCAAAATTTAGTATTTGTTCAACTTTTTATCAGTTCGTACTGACTAAAAAAATTATATAATTTATATTATGTCTTAAAACGCACAAAAAAACAATGAAAGATTTGGAAAAATTACACATCTTATACACCAATAATTATGGTAAGCAATTGATCTCTGTAATTTCATATATATATATATATATATATATATATATATATATATATATATATATATTAGACCTTTTTTTCACACATCTTCTTTCATAAAGATGCAGCTGTGTATCATCTATTGTTGTAGAAAATAGAATTGGCAAGCCAAGTTCAAATTCTAGACAAGACTGTTTATGTTTCCCTTTGTGCTGATGCTCTTAGCAAAAGTATGTCATGGATATGATACTAAATTGGGGAGGTAGAATCACCTCTCTATTGCCATTACTTCCTGGTCCACTCTGACCAGGAGTAGTGTTACTTGTTGTAAAAATTACTTGTAATAAAATCAAAAAGGGCTCAAAAAATTTACAAAATTCACTAAAAGAATATTGATTTGAAAGAAAATAAAAAGAATCCTAAACTTTCTCTCCAACCTTAAAACATTTTCTTACTAATGAGAGTGTTTTATAGAATTAAGAGAATAACAAATTAAAAGATAAAGAAAGGTTATAAAATAAATGTAGAACAAAAATTATTTTAGAACTACCCAAAGACTTTACTCAAACGAATTTTGATTATGAAATTTTCTAGTTTAAAATATTTTCAGCTGTGAAAATAAGCCTTATGACAGAAAAGAAAACTTCATTTTCTAATATTTCATAACTTCCCTTATTAATTTCCCTAAAAAAATTTTGAATCTTTAATTTACTTATAAAATATTCTGATAAAGTAAAATTTATGTGCTGGTAATAGAACATTTTCTGAATAAAATCAGTAAATTTCCTATCTTGTTTTATTTTTTCAATGATTGATTGATTGATTGATTGATTTTAACCCATCTTAACCCATGTTAACCCAATGATTGATGTTAACCCATTGATTGATATTAACCCATCTTGGATTATTTTATGCCTAGAATTTAGGAAGCAGCGTCGCATCAACTGAAAAGGACATCGACACGAGGTTAACGAAAGCATGGACAGCTATCAATAGGCTATCGATTATATGGAAATCAGACCTAACCGATAAAATGAAACGCAGTTTCTTCCAGGCAGCGGTCACATCGATACTGCTATATGGATGCACTACATGGACTCTAACAAAACGGCTGGAGAAGAAACTAGACGGCAATTTCACAAGAATGCTGCGAGCAAGTCCTGGCGGCAACACCCCACAAGACACCAACTGTACGGCCACCTGAAAACTATTCAAGTTAGACGAACCAGACATGCAGGACACTGCTGGAGTCAGCATATTCTAAGTTCCAGAGACAGGGTGATTTAATAATTAGCATCTATGTGTGACTTTATACATATGTAAGTAAGTAAAGTTAGCGACCATAGTCGAGGGTGACCCGAAGGTTCCCTTTTCGATAGCTACTACACCAAGGTGTAGGGGAGGGCGCTACTCCATTCCCTGGATTGCTCCACTTTAACCTTGAACCGTACCTTATAATGCCGAGTGTTAAGCAAGGTGGTATCAAGTTCCATTTTTAAAGTCTTTGGTATGACTCGACCTGGGATTGAACCTAGGTCTCCCGGGCCATTGGCGAACACTCTAACCGCTGGGCCACCGGGACATTGGCCCAGCGGTTAGAGTGTTCGCCAATGGCCCGGGAGACCTGGGTTCAATCCCAGGTCGAGTCATACCAAAGACTTTAAAAATGGTACTTGATACCACCTTGCTTAACACTCGGCATTATAAGGTACGGTTCAAGGGTAAAGTGGAGCAATCCTGGGAATGGAGTAGCGCCCTCCCCTACACCTTGGTGTAATAGCTATCGAAAAGGGAGCCTTCGGGTCACCCTCGACTATGGTCGCTAACTTTACTTTATACATATGTAACCCATTAAAAATGATACATTATGGCAAGATTTTTATAAGAGCAATACACTGAAAATACTCTAAGAGAATAAAACAATTTCCATCCCAATTTGCACATAAAATGTCAATTTTCTGGAGTCTTTAATTATAAAGTAATCCAGAAGAACAATAATTTTCAAAGATTTTCCATTTTCTTCCTTACAATTCATGAATCTAAATTATAGATAATCTTTTTTAGAACCTGCTAAAACATAATTTAGTATAAAATTTGACTATATTTGCATATGGCACAATGCCAAGAGTTTCTATATATTTACATGTTGGCAACGAAAGTGTTAAAGAAAACCAAATGACAGTACTGTATTGTTAGGTTTTGCCTGGCTCAAAGTCATATTTTACAAAATCATCAAAAAATCAATATGGTTTTCATTAAAACATCTAAGATCATACAAAACATGCTAAAGATATCTTGTTAATGATTGTTTCCTTCCCAGAGTTACTGAAGCATGTTGGGATTTCACAGTACAATCAACACTAGCAGCCATTCTTATATATTTGTGTGTATGCATATGTGTGTACATGTGTGCATACTCATGTGCATATGTGTATGTGTGTTATTATTAATTTTGAGGGAAAGCTGTTTAGAGAAAAACAGATGTCATAGAATCAGAATATGTAAACATTAATTGTGCCATAGCTTTGAACTATTTTTGGCAGTCAGTTGGATATTTTAACCAGCAAAGAGCAACGAGATACAATGAAACTCCCAATCCAACCATAATGAACTTACCCATTATCTACTTCAAAGTCTCTCACTTGAACTGAGGTAGAAACTGTAGTTAGTTATGAGACAGAGTAATAGCTTGTTTGTCTTCTATTTGCATTCATCTAAAAATACCTTTCTGCTGGGTAGGGAGAAGCATCTGGCCCAGATGTAGGTGAAGAGTAAAAAGAGATTGTGAAGCAGGTTGGGCATAAAATAAGGCTTACAAAAACTGTTAACTATCTATATTCACAATTAGGAAGAATTTGTTTGTCTATCCTCAACAGAAAACCAAGCAGTTTAATGTAGAGCTACTAAATTTATTATGAATACTCATAGAAATGGGAAGAAGGGAAGATTTTAACAGAATTTTTTGTTCCTCATCAGGAAGGGAGTCTTTAGTCAAGACAGGTCCTTTAAAAATATATGATAATCTGCAGAAAGTCATTTTGTTACATGACATAATTAATCATAAAAATATAAATACCCAAATATCAAAAAAATCATTTTACAAGAATAATCATTTACTTTTAATTAAACATTATTAAATAGATTTAGAGTTAGTTCTTCAAACTGGGGACATAAAATAATCACATAGCATTATTTTTTAAGACTAATGATATGGATAAAAACAAATATGTTTAAATTGATAAATCTCTTGAGTATCACTTACGTTTAAAATATTTCTTTTCTAAAACTCTATTTTTTCTTAGTTATTAGAAAATCATTTTTTTCACCTTTTGATAAGAAGTTGTATAAGACTACAGTCTGACTATAATAAAAAAAAATTCTTTGTTAATTGGTTGTAGCAACCATGTACAATATAATTTCATCTTTCATTCCCTCAAGTGCATCTTGGATATCATATATTAGTACCACATTAAGATACTGCAAACAACTGACCATTCAGGTGGATGCTCTACTCTCAATTGACTCAAGGGAAACAATTTTATGAAGGCCAGGAAAAAAGATACAAAGACATTATCAAACATTGCCTAGATCATTGCCTGGAATCAATGGTGTCTGTAGAGCAACTTATATTGGAGAAGGAAAACATAGAATCTAAACCAACTTAATTCTGCTAAAAAATTGCCAAAGGCAGATAAGTTTGGTAAATGCAAACATTAACATAACTCCTGCAAAGATGTAGATTAAAATTTTCTTTGGTAGAGAAATGCAGTTGCTTCTAAAATTCAGCACTTGGAAGCTGAGAGAGTGGTGAGACTAGAGAAGAGAAAAGCATGCTGCAAAGAATATCCATTGCCAATCAATCATTTTATACTCATCATAACAGTTGTCCTTACTCTCATTATGCATGTGGGCCACACATTAGCCTCACCAACCTCCTGCACATGCACCAATCATAATCTCACCTTATTATGCATACCAGTGTGGAGAATCCAACTCAAAATTGGGGGATCCCATGGTAGATGAGAGCAATTTTGTATTACTTGATTTTGAAGGAAACAACAATACCAAGGAATAATTTTACTGTTATTTTAACTGTCTATTCTCAAAATCTTGACCTCTTAGACCAGCACTTCAGCTATGTGGTTATATCTTAATTGGCACTTATCACTAATATCTTGTTAGAAATTCTCAACTTTAATAATTAGCTGATTTTCTATAGGTGGTGCTTTCTTATAAAGAGAATTTGATAAGATGGCATGAATCTCTAAAAATAAAAAAATGGCATGAATCTCTAAATATAAGAACTTATAAAATTACTCATCACAGTTATCATTATAAGATAAATCTCAAAGTTTTATCAACTAAGCATAAGAAAAGAACCAAGCATAAACTTGAGATATGAAAAGTACAAGTCTAATTGGTTTGGTTTGGTTTTATAGCATATCAACCATTTTAAGTTATTTTATGCCAAATCCTCTTTATACATATATATTAGATATATATGATTTGTAAACATATGTCAACAAAATTGGATAGTTCCAAGTATTTCTATGTATCACTAACAATTCAATTAAACATCAGTCATTTGTTTACACAGAGTTAAATGATCAAACAGTTTTATTTGAAGTAATTCAATTTAGCATAACTATTATGTTCACTTTTGGACAAAAACCTGAAGGAAAGGTATGAACCCCCTTATCCTCCCTGCTATAGGTTAAATAGTGCCACTACTGTTCTTCTAGAAGAATGGCTTTGATATTAAATAACCTAAGAAGGTTAATATGCCATTAAACAAAGAAACCAAACCAAACTAAGTCAGCATAAGTCATTTGTTAAGACACAGTTTAAATGTCAAACAGTTCTATTTAACCCATAGATAGGACCCTATCAGGTGCTACCTCTCTGGGCAAAAGTGGACCTAAGAGCGGAGACAATGAAGAGGTACTCCACATTCCCTAAAGCTCCAACATGACTGGAGTCTTACCATCAGATTGTTTAGTGTCATATCTTGGATACTCATTAGAATGCCTAATCCCTCTGTGGAGATACAGTCAATGTACATAGCCCATCCAACTGGCCTGTATTACTCTCAGTTTAAATGTATGAAATGTGTTGAAAAAAATATCAAGATTAAAACCATATTTTACCAAAAAAGAAATGAACAATGAAACATTAATTTTCACTTAAATAGACATCTTGGTCTTCAACACACTGATTCCAGCAAGTCTTCTTTTGGTCAAAGCACCTCTAAAATTCTTCACATGATATGATGGATATTTATTTAATGTCATCCGCATCTTTAAATCTTCAAAATGATGGAGAAAGAGAACATATATATCTCTTCTAACCTACCAACTTCCTTGGAGGTTTTGAAAAGGGATGCAAGATAAGTTTAGGAAAAAAAGTTGGCAGTTGCAGAGAAGCAGGTATTAGGAATCCATGGCCAAAATGTATTCAGTTTTAATAAGCTTATCACATCTTTATAGCCTGTATAAATTGTACAATAATAATAAACAATTTTTTTGCATCAAAACTTTTTTTTTGCTTTTGCTGTTTTGTTTACTTTTGTTGACTTTTCATTTTACTAAAGAATTTTCATTCTCTACCCCCCCAATACAGCCTTGGAAGTATACACACTGACAAACACAAGATGACCCCAACAACAGGGGTGAACCCAATAACAACGGTGAACCCAACTACAAGATCTTCATTTCTTTTAGGTTTTATCCTGGTCTACTGAACAACTTTGATATAAGAAAACATTTTCAACAATTCATTTTTTCACCCACACACATGCACACACACGCACACACACACGCACATACACACGCACACACACACACATACACATATATGTATATATATATTTACCAACCCCTCCGCTCGGGCAGGATATGACAAAAGGTCAATTTTTAAGCGGAGTTTAACAGGTTTTGAATTCAAAATTTTCCTTATCCTAGACTAGTTGCCTCACCAAGGCTGAAGAACTTAGTCTGCCCCATTATTTACCCATAGCTGGAGGGAGAATAATTGGATTCATACCTTTCCCAAGGGTATTAGTGCTATGTGAAATGCAATCAGTCTCGTCCAGGATTTGAACTTGTGTCGCCATGTCTATTTCCTATGACGATAACCATTACACCAGGGTCATTACACACACACATATATACATATATATACATATATATACATGTAAATGTACAAATAGGAAAAAGTACGAGATATTCGGAGGATGATTTTATCTATAGTTGAATTATTTGCCAATGTTTTCAAGTTCTAACTTGCCTCAGGCAGTTTTCACACAGAATGCTTCTAAAGGAAATAGAATGTTTAAAACTTTCTGATTAATTTTTTTCATATAAAAATAAAAATTTAATTTAAATAAAATTCATAAGATATTACATGGCATGTTTAAATGCCCAAATGAAGGTTTAATGTAAAAACCAAAACATTCATATTTGAACATTTACATACTGTCAGATTTACTTATTTTTCCAGATATATATATATACAGGGTGTCACAAAATAGATGCACCCCATTTATATGATAATGATTTATTACTGGGACAAACGCAATGACAATCATTTGGAATACATAAAAATGTAAAAATGCATCCTTTGAGCTAGAGACATCAAATCAATGTTTTTTTTAATTGTTTTTATATCAACTTCCAGGACATTCAATCTTTTTTTGAGTTTCTTGTCGCAGTAATAAATTATTATCATATTAATGGGTTGCATTTATTTTGAGATGGTTTTGAATGATTTTGTCTCCAAATAAGTAGTGACACAAAATTGTTTTTTCTCTTTTGTTCAAGGGATTGGGATCAAGGATTAATAGATGGTATAGTATACTATTTTCAAATCTGAAGCCAAAAAGAACACAACATTATTAGTAGTAGAGTTATTAGCAGTCACATATGTCCAATGTATATTGAGACACACAATAAAGCAACGTTGTGTTTTATATCTAAGGAGATAAATTATGGCATTCAGTACCTGCCTCAACATTTACTATCAAAAAGCTGTTACCCTGATAGTCAACCATGACAAAGGATGAGATAGTGTGGAAAACGATAAAAAATAAGTCAGACAAATAAAAATAAACAAAAGATGCTATTAATGCTACAGAGAAATGGACTCAACAAGCCAAGTTCAAATTCTGGACAAAGCTGTTAGTATTTCACTTGGTGCTTTTAAAAAAAGCAAGAACAAGGCAGAAATTTTACTGATTTTATTTACAAATGTTCTTTTTACTGTTTTAACACCACTGTTTTAAATGATTTTGTCTCCAAATTAGTAGTGATGCAAAATAGTTTTTTCCTCTCTTGTTCAAGGCATTGTGATCAAGGATTAATAGGAAGATGTGGCAGCTCTTATCAACCAAACTGACAAATGGTTTCCACTGTTCTTGCAGCAGGGTGAGACCTTGTATTGTTTTTGTGAAACTCAATGACAACTGACTTTAGAAAAAGTCAAGTCATTATCCTCAGTTTTATATGGTGTACCAACAGAAATTCCCAGTTGTTCAGAAATGTCTACTATTGTAACTCTGCAAAAATAACTTCATTAACTGAATCCACCCTTTCAGGTGTGCACACTATTGAGAGTCTGTCTGCTTGGCCTGGCACACCTACATCTTGAATACCATTTCAAATTGCCTTAAACAATTTAGCCTATTTATTAACATTTTTTAACAAAAGCATATCTGTACACATCACACATTCTTCTGTAAATTTCACAACAGACACACCTCTGTTCATAACTGGAATATTCTGTTTGATTTGCTGCTTTTATGAATAGCCTCAAAATAAATATTTTTGCTGGATTAAAATAATTTTTGCTACAAACCAATTCTTAACAATGCAGAGTTTACTCTTATGGAAAAAAATCACCAGAAAAAAATTATTTTGCCATTTTCAAAAAAATTCACAAAACTATCCATGTAAGATGAACAAGACATATTGGACACTGCTGGACACTGCTGGAGTAAAGATAAACACATAAACAACATTCTCTTTTGGACTCCTTTACATTGACATGCCACTGTTGATTGACCAGCAAGGACTTACATACATTAGCTCGGTGGAGACACAGGATGCAGTCTAGGAGAATTATGAATGATAGAGATGGATGGTGAGAAAGAGTCTGGGAACCATGCAATCTGCTCAACTTGATGATGATGATGATTGAAGGAGCATATATATATATATATATATATACATGTTTTCATGTTCATATTTATGCTTATATGTATGTTTAAAATTCTAGTTAATGAAAGAAAACGGCTTCATGCTGGCAAAGGAAAGAAGTAGAAGATACCCTGCACAAACTATTATGGACATGGACTATGCTAACATAGCACTTATAGCAAATGCACCCACACAAGCCAAATCCCTGCTACATTGTCTGAAATGAGCTGCAGGTGGCATAGGACTCCATGTCAACACAGACAAAATAGAATACATGTGCTTTTATCAAAGAGGTGACATCTCCACACTAAAGGGCCTTTGAAACTAGTGGACAAGTTCACCTACCTCAGAAGCAGTATCTCATCAACCGGGAAAAACATCAAAACGCGACAACCCAGGCATAGACAGCTATCGATAGGCTATCAGTCATATGGAAGTCAGACCTGACCAATAAGATAAAACGCAGTTTTTTTCCAAGTAGCAGTCAAGTCAGTACTGCTATATGGATGCACTACATGGATGCTAACTAAACGTATGAAGAAAAAGCTTGATGGCAATTACACAAGAATGCTGTGAGCTGTATTGAACAAGTTCTAGAGGCAACACCCCACAAAACAGCAGCTGTACGGCCACATACCAACCATCATGAAAACCATCCAAGTTAGATGAATCAGACATGCAGGACACTGTTGGAGAAGTAAGGACAAACTCATAAGCGATGTACTCCAGTGGAACCCCTCATATGGACAAGCAAAGGTTGGATGACCAGCTAGAACCTACATACAATAGCTCTGTGCCGATACAGGATGTAGTCTGGAGAACCTGCTGGGAGCAATGGATCATAGAGATGGGTGGCGAGAGAGGGTCAGGAAAATCCGTGTTAATAGCATGACATGATGATGATATGTTTATATATATATATATAAATATATATATAGTTCAGCAATAGTCTTTTATTTAAGCATGTTCGTTGGATAATAAAGACACATTTTGGCCATATAATTTTCTTAAGATTCTTTCATGTTTCCTGATAGGTGCTTGGTTTCAAGTTGGAATTGGTAGATGATAGACTATGAAAGGTCTGAAAGCACTCGGGACAATTTTAGTAATTTCATTAACCAATTCCAACCTGAAACCAAGACACTTATCAGGAAACTTGAAAGGATCTTGATAAAATTATATAGACAAAATGTGTCTTTAATATTTAATCAAATATGCATACATGTGTGTGTGTGTGTGTGTGTGTGTGTGTGTGTGTGTGTGTGTGTGTGTGTGTTAAAATTCTTATGTTTATATATTCATGTGTTTATGTGTGTGTCTATATAATCATAACCCAGTCAAAATGGCACATAATAGCAACATCTGTATTGGAGGAATACCTTTAAAATGTTCCAAGTTGGACTTTAGAACAATTTTCAGTCCAACTTGAAAGTAAATGCTAATTTTATGGAGTGTACATTCTCACTAAATGTCATCTTTTAATCTATCTATCTATCTATCTTAGTTAAAATTCCATTATCTTTCTATGTATGCAACTTTAACACAGCAAACATTGCACATTACAGCAAGATTTTTATTCGAGCAATACACTGAAAATGTTCTTACCAAGAGAATAAAATAAATTCTAATCTAATCTGCAATTGAATGACAATTTTTTAGAGTCTGTATTTGTGTGAAATGTCATTTTTTTAATCATATAAATTCTTGACATAATTATGAAATTTTTATTAGAATCCTTCACTCTTTTCTCAATGAAAGTATCAATACCCCCATAGACTGCTTTTGCAAAAGAATTCTCTGTGGTTTTCCAATTATCATTATCATATCCAATCTATGGTTTTTCATTTTCATAAACTTAAGTAAGTTTGGATTTTAAAAAAATGAAATTCAAGATTTAAACATGAAAGAAAATAATCAAAATTAATAATTATAAACAAAGTAGATATTTACTAAGCTTAACTTTTTCTACCACAGGACCACACTTGTAAAGCATTGATAGGGGATCAAATTCACTTCACAAGCCCTGCTTGCCAACCCTCACTCTATTACAGAAGATCAAAATGAGAAAGGTTAGAATGCCACTCTCTAGAAATTGTTATATTTAGATACTGAAATCTACAAAGATGTGTTTACTTTGACACACAGAGCAAGGATTCCACAGATCCCAGCCAATCAGAATGCTTTTACCCCATAACAATAGATGGTGATAAAGAAGAAAACTAAAGCAATGATGAGAAGTGTTTCTTTGTAAAAAGAGCATCTCTGCTGAACGATAACTTCTGTCTCCATCTGTCAGAGAAACATAAGCAAGAATGAATAGCTAGCCTCCTTGTGATCACCTTCCATATGGAAGGATATCTGTTAATCCATAGTCTCGCTAACACTCTGGAAAAAAAAAAAAAAAAAGAAAGGAAAAAAGAGAAAGAGAAAGAACAAGAGTGTAAAAAAATTAAGAGAAATTGGAAAGAATTAAAAGAGAAAAAAGAAGTAAAAGAAAAGACAAAAAAGATGAAGAAAATGAGCAAGAACTAAAAAAGAAAAAAAATGAAAGAAAAAGAAAAAAATGTTGAAAAGAAGGAAAAGGGAAAGTAAAGAATGAAAACTAGAAAAAATAAACAAGAAAAATTAAAAAATAAACAAGAAAAAAATATTACGAAAAAAAAGAATTAAAAAGAAGCATAAAAGAAAAGAAAGACAGAAGAATATGAAAATGAAAAAATAAAGAAGAAAAGAAAAAGAAAAAGAAAAAGGAAAGGGAAAAGAAGAATGAAAAGAAGAAAAAAAAAGAAAAAAGAAGAGAAAGAAAAAGAAGAAAAAGAAGAAAAAGAAGATAACAAATAAAAAACATTGAGGGCAGAGTGATATCCTTGCATTTATAAGATGTGAATGTTAGGAAAGTAAGAATTCTACAAACAAATAAATAAGAAACAAAATCACAAAAGGAGTAAAAGAAGTTGAGAGACTCCAACCAAATTTTGTATCACATATCATGCATTCCCATTCATCTCTGACATTTATGAAAAAACCTGGTTACCAGCTTATGTTACTCCCTAACAACACCCACAGGAAAATAGAAAAAAGATTTGCAGTAGGATGAGGGGGGGGCTGTTAAGGACAATCTTATTATACTGTAACTGGAGATGTTAGGTAGATATTAGTAATTTCTTATATTCTATTCTTTACACATGTAAGTGGTTTTGTTTTGTTTAGTTTCTTGTTTGTTTTTGTATTTGTTTGGGTTTTTTTTTTGTTTTTAACCAATCACAGGACTTTATTATATTTATACTTGTCTTCAGATTTTTCACATCTACTTCTGTAAGCAATGCTCAGATTTCTTATAAAGTTGAACTGTTGATCTTAAGCAGAAATCCTGTAATTTGACAAGCTTTAATCTAAAAAAATTAAGTTGGCTGTCAGTGGACTACCAACCTGCTAAATATTAGATTATTCTAAAACACTGTTATGAAAAATCTCAATTACTAATCCAAATTGATAAAATAAAATGAAAGATTTAATAAAATAATAATAATAATAATAATAATAATAATAATAATAATAATAATAATAATAATAATGAAGAGATTAAAATTTGATCATACTACCAAATGGTATATGTACAAACTGAAATCCATCCTACAAAATACAACTCATAAAATTCTTTGGGACTTAGAGGTAAACATGGGTTACTTAATCCTAACCAGAAGGCCAGACTAAGTGCTAATTAACAAGAAGATAAGAATCTGTCAAGTTGTAGATTTTGCTGTTTCAGCAGACCACAGAGTAAAAATGAAGGAAAACAAAAAGATAGACAAATACTTGAATCTTACTAAAGGGCTGAAAAAAACTGTGAAACATGAATGTAATGGTGATATCAATTGTACTTGGCACACTAGGAATAGTTCACAAAGGTTCCCAAAGGCTTTAGAAAAAAGACTGGAGGAATTGGAGATCAAAGGAAAGATCAAGATTATACAGACCACTGCACTGTTGAGATTCGTGAGAATACTGAGAAGAGTCCTGGAAACTTGCTGTTACTTAGAATCAAGTAAAAGTCCACCAGCTAATGCTGATGTAAAAAACTCTATAACAATTATTATAATAATAATAATAATAATAAACAAAAATGGGTAGAAAAATAAATATAGATACTTAAAGTGACAAATTAAGGAAATTACATATGTAATGACCTGGAAATTGAAAAGAAGAGAAAACCTGAAGAAAGAAACTAAATTGCTTTTGATAGCAGCATAAAACAATGACATAAGAAATGATTATGTTAAAGCAAAAAATGATAATATGCTGAAGAATATCAAGTATGGGTTGTGTCATGACAGAGAGGAACCAGTTAAATCACATAATAAACAAATTGGCACCAAAGCATTACATGACAAAGTATGACTGGGTGGAAAAGGTGATCCATTGGGAATTACACAAGAGATTAAAATTTGACCATGCTGATAAAAAAGAAATGTATAAACTAGAATCAATCCAAGAAAATGAGATGCCATAAAATAATATGGGATTTTGAAATACCAACAAATCACCCAGTCCAAGCCAGAAGACAATTATCAAGAAGTTAATTAACAAGAAGAATCATATCATATGGCAAATTAAGCCATTCCAGTGGCCCATTGAGTAAAAATAAAGATAAATGAAAAGATAAACAAATATCTGGATCTTGCTCGAGAGCTGAAAAAACTGTAGAATATTAAGGTGACAGTGTAGCTGGTACACATGGAATGGTCCTCAATAGCTTGAAAAAGAGACTTGAGGAAACTAGATGTCAGAAGAAGAATCAAGACAATCCAGACCACAGCACTGTTAAAATAAGCTAGAATACACAGAAAATCCTGGAGACCAGAGTAAACTTGTCACATAAACTTCAGTGAAAAACTAGCAGTTAAAACCGGGATGAAAAATTTGCATAGAGTAACAATAATAATAAGCTAAGACTAATTGCAGTGACCAGAAACAACACTGACAAAATAAAGAATAGCACAACAGAAATCAGAAGAAAAACAACTGTATGGATATTTCAAGTGACAAACTGATAAACACCCACACAAGAAGACCTGGACATGGCTAAGAAAGGGAAACTTTAAGAGAGAAACTGAATCTCTTCTAATAGCAGCACAAAACAACACCATAAGGACCAACGATGTTAAAGGAAAAATAGATAAGATGCATCAAAATAACAAGTGTAGGTTATGTGGTGACGAAGACAAAATGATTAATCATTTCATTAGCAAATGCAGCAAACCAGCAATAAAAGAATACAAGAGCAGGCACAACTGGGTTGTGATCCACTGGCAACTGTGCAAAAATTGAAATTTGACCATGCAAACAAATAATAATAATAATAATAATAATAACAATAATGATAATGAAGAGAAGAAAATTTGACCATACAATATGCACAAACCAGAATCTATCATGGAGAATGAGACACACAAAATTCTCTGGGATTTTGAGATAAAAACAGATCACCTAATACTGGCCAGAAGACCAGACCTACTGATAATTAGCAAAAAAGAGAACCTGTTGTATAGTGGAATTTTCCCTTCCAGTGGTCCATTGAGTGAAAATCAAAGAAAATGAAAAGAGAGACAAGTACTTGGAACTTGCCAGAGAACTAATAATGTTATGGAACATGAAAGTAACAGTGATAGCAATTTTAGTTGGTGTGCTTGAAACAGTCCCCAAAGGATTAACTAGGGGACTGGAAGAGCTGAAAATTGGAGGATAAGTTAAGACCATCCAAACTACAGCATTACTAAGATCAGCCAGAATACTGAGAAGAGTCCCAGAAATTTGAGGTGACTTGCTGTCAGTCAAACTTAAGTGAAAGACCATCAGCAAATCCTGGCATGAAAAACTCACAAGGAGTAATATCGATAATAATAATAATAATAATAATAATAATAATAATAATAAAGTGACAAAGAGAATAGAATGCTTGAACCTGGGGGTATTGGTTAAAAAAATTAGAGAGTACCTCAGAAAAAGGAAAATACTTCTTAAATGCAAAGTCTCCAGTTGAAATCTCATCAAAGGGATTAATACCTGGGCAGTTTCCTGTGTAAAGTACTTAGGTCCATTCTTTAACTAAGAAGGAACTTAGACAAATTGACCAAAAGACAAGAAAATTGATTATGCACTGGGCTTTACTTCTAAGAGTTGACATAGACTGACAGTATATATCAAGAAAAGATGAAGGAAGAGAACTCACCAGCATTTAGGGCTGTGTAAACACATTGATACCAAGATTCAAGAACTGCATTAAAAACAAAAACAAAGACTAATCAAAGGAGCCAGAAATAGCATCAGCAAAAGACGTACTGACAGAAAAACAACAAAAACTAGAAAACAAAACTGGAAAGAAAAACAACTGTATGGAGATTTCAATTGACAAACAGACGAAATTGCACACGAGAAAACTTAGACATGGCTACAAAAGAGAAATCTCAGAGAAAAAATTGAATCTTTTCTTACAGCAACACAAAACAATGCCATAAGGACCAATAATATTAAAGTGAGAATCATGAAGGTTATGTGGAGAAAGAGATGAAACAGTTAATCACATAAGCAAATACAGCAAACTAACACAAAAGAATTAAAAACTAGGTGGGAAAGGTGATCTACAAGGAATTGTGCAAGAGAATATATTTGTATTTACTAACAAATGATACATGCACAAACCAAAAACCATCCTAGAAAATGAGACGCATGAAATTTTCTGGAATTTTGAAAAACAAACAGATCCCCTTATCCTGACCAAAGGACCAGACCTAGTGTTAATTGATAAGAAAAAAGAATCTGTCATCAAGTGGAATGGGCTATTCTGACAGACCAGTGAATGAAAATAAAAGAAAATGAAAAAATAGACAAATTCTTGGATCTTGCTAGAGAACTAAAAAAACTGCAGAACATAAGGGTGAATGTGGTACCTTCCAGATCATAGCATTGTTGAGATCAGCTAGAATACTAAGAAGAGTCCCGGAGGCCTGAGGAGATTTTTTTTTCATGCAGACTCTGGTAAAAAAACACCACCAAATGCTGGTGTGAATAACTCACAAGGAGTAAAATAATGATAAGAATACACTATTGAGATCAACTAGAATATTGAGATGAGTCTAGGAAATGTGAGGACATTTGTTGTCATTTGAACTTCAGTGAAGGCCACATAAGTTACTGGTGGAGAGAAAAAACTCCCAAAGAGAATAATAATAATAATGATGATGATTTTTTAAAGAATATGATAAAACACATACATATGAATATCTTGAAATTGAAATGAATTTGGCACCTTAAAACATCTATTATTCCTATAATAATTAAAGCCCTTGAGAAAAGTATTGAAAAGCACATCAACAAGATCCCTGGTAGCCTCTGTTTCTAAGAAATTCAAAATATTGCAAAAGAGTGCTACAAATGTAAAGAAAATATGAGCACTTTACATATTAAGTATCCCTTAACATCAAAATTTGTGCAAACAGTATTCACTACTTTCTCTTACACTAAGTCTTGGGTCAGTGATTTCAGGAGGGTTTTTGAGTAGATTCTTAAATGTTCTTTTCTCCTCTGAAGTCTTTCTTCTAAACTGGCCACCTAATTTTTATTTCATTGATTCTAATTTTTTTTTTTGCAGGGGGAGCATGTGTTAGTTATGTCACTCTTGGGGAGTCCCTATGGCTTAATGGTTAAAGTGCTGGACTAAGTAAGTAAGTTCAAACTCCAGTTACGCTATCACATTCACCTTTAGACTAATACCCTTGGAAAAAGTATGAACCCCAGCAATGGGTTAAATAGTATTACTGCAGTATGAGGATGGCTTTTGATTTAAATAACCCATGAAGGTTGATATGCCATTAAACAAAAGAAACCAAACCAAACTGGACTGTCTTAAGTTTCTGGGCATTGCCATTTATTGCGTTATTCTATTTAGTAAGGATTCTTTTTTTAAGTTGTCTTATTTTTTCCTGACTGCTGTTGACTCTACATTTGGTTCTTGGTTTTGTTGGTATGCACACAGCTGCTGCTTCTAAATGGGTTGTAACAATGTTTTCATATTTGTCATTCATAGTATGTTTTCTCCTGATGAGTATTAAACGTGTTTCTTACAGTTACTATGCATTTATTGTTTATATCACCGTTGGTAAGTAAGGACTAGTCATAATAAGTGACTTTAACATTTTGTTTCTTATTTCTGTGTTGTCTCAGGCATATTTTTGGTGAGATGCTTCTGTGATTCAAAGATACTCCTTTAAAAGAAGAGTATGCCTCACAATTCAAAATGCTATTTATCAACCTTGCATCCACCATGCTGTATCCCATGGTTTCTATTATCAAACTAGGACAGTTTATGGAGGAAGAACTTGATCTCATATTAAAAAATTAAAAGCAGAAAAGCTGCAGATCCCAACAAAATACCCACTGAAGTATGATAGACAAGAAAATTTGGAAACATATTTCTTTAATTATGTAACACTGTGTATAAACAAAACAGAATAGAGAAATGGATGAAAGTTGCATTCCCTCCTTCCCCAAGAAAAGTAACCTTAGATTCATAAAGAATTACAGTCATAACACTTACTATCATAGCAGCTAAGGTTCAGAATATTCTGCTTCTCAATCATATTCAACCAGAAATCAAGAAAATTTTAAAGGAAAAATCAGAACAGCTTTGAGAGGAAATGATCCACAACCTTGCAGATTCTGACAATTTGTCAAATCATCAAATGAGTACATGCAAAAAATGTTGAGATAACACTGTTGTTTGTAGATTTCTCTGAGGCATTTGATTCCATACATAGATGAAAAGATGAAACAAATACAACTAGTCTCCACAAACAAATTATTAATACTATAATGTTGCTTTACAAAAACACAAAAGCAATAGTTCACTCTTCAGATGGAGACACTGACATTTTCAACGTTGTTGCTGGATTCTTGCAAGGAGATACATTAGCACCATATTTGTTTATACACTGCCTAAACTACATACTTCGAACATCAATAGATCTAATGAAGAAAAATGTTCTCACATTAAAAATGGCAAGATGTAGAAGATATTCTACAAAACTACAACAGACACAGCCTATGCTGATGATCTTGAGCTTCTCAAAAATACATTGGTTCAAGCAGAATCCCAACTGCATAGCCGAAAGCAAGCAGCTGGAGGAATTGACCTTTGCATGAACACGAATAAAACAGAGTGTATGTGTTTTAAACAAGAAGAATCCATTTCCACTTTATGTGGCAAGGATCTAAAATTAGTAGACCAGTTCATATACCTCAGCAGCAACATCTCATCATATGCCTTGTGAAAGCATAGAATGCTACTGACAGGTTATTGATCATGTGGAAATCTGACAAATCTGAGAGAATAAAATGGGATTTCTTCCATGTTGTTGCTGTGTCCATACTAGTATATGGATGCTCCACATCAACACACTAACAAAACATATGGAGAAAAAGCTGGATTGGAATACACAAGAATATTGTGTGCTGTCTTGAACAAATCCTGGAAGCAACATCCCATAAAAACAACTGTACAGCTCATCCATGTAAGATAAACGTGTGGGACATTGTTGGAGAAGTAAGAATGAACTTATTAGTGATGTTTTCTAATAAACTCCTACATATGGACACACTAGTGTTGGTCAACTAGCAAATACATCAGTTCTCTGTGTGGACACTGGATGCAGCCTAGAGGACCTACTAGGAGTGATTGGATGATAGGGATGGATGGCATGATTTGATGATGATGAAGTCTAAGGTAACAGCCCTGTAAAAGATTGTACATAGTAGAAAACATAAGATAACAATAATACTAATGATAATGTTAATAAGCAACCTAAGACAATGCCATATGAACCACTTATGTAGATGCTAGAATAGATAAGAACCAGGAGAATAGCAAGTGTAAGCTATTTTAAGAGAGAGATGAAACAGTTAACCACATAATAAACAAATGCAAAAAACTAGCACAGAAGGAGTACAGAAGCAGTCATCACAAGGTGATGAAGGTAATCCAGTGGGAGCTGTGTGTATACAGACAAATGCTAAATGCATAGACCAGAATCTCTCCTGAAAAATGAGACGTATAAGATTCTCTCAGATTTTCAGATAAACAATATACAAACACTGAGGAAGAAATCATTTAAAAGTCTTTTCTGGAAGTGATTTCTCATAAAATCTTCTCCTTTATTGAGTGTGAAAACACAAAACTCAGAATTATGAGAGATTCATGCAAAACTGCAGTTGTAATTTTTTAAGCAGCTCTACTATTATAACATATTCTTAGAATAAGTTTTTTATATTAATAATTATTTATAGGAACAGCTTGTTTTGAATCATTGTTGATATTATGTGTGTGTGTGTGTGTGTGTGTGTGTGTGTGTGTGTGTGTGTGTGTGTGTGTGTGTGTGTTTTATTCAGTCAAATTTGCATCATAAATCTGATTGGTAGAATAATATTGTTTTGTATTTTTATCAAAAAGTATCCATTGAAGAATGAATAAGGGTAAAAAAACAAACTACTTACACTTAAGGAATTTTACTATTATTGATAAATCTGTAAATTTTATAAAAATGTAATTCATATTTAAGCATCTTTTCTGGAAATCAGACAGAAATCTGGCTATTCAATAAGTTTATAAATTGTTTTTATTTGACAATTCTATATAATTGTTCTAGCCATTGTTAGTGAGACCAATTCTTACTGGGTACCATATGCTTCTGGACTTGTGCCAAACTAAGTAAAACTTTTTCTTGCCATTTTGAAATTAATTCTAAATGAAAATAAGAATTATGACAAAAATGATATTTGCTAAAGTGAAGATGGTGAGTTAATTCTGTGAGGAAAAGGGATTTACAATCCAAATTTAGATTTGGCACTAATCCGAACATCAGTGTACAAAAAAATGATACCTTTCTTCTTTTTAGTTCAGAATAATGTGTCATTAAATTCTAAGTACAGATTTTCTTCTGAATGTTAAGAATAAAAGATTACTTTGGCAAGCTCACCAAATTCCAACCAAATATTATTGAACAGCTCTACAAAGTTGAATATATTTAGTTTAATATATTTGCTAGAATAAAGTTTTACCCATGAATGAATGCACCCCTACCATTTCTTTTATAAAAAGTTAGTTTTCTTTTCAACCAAAGATACTAGGATTTCATTATTTCTAATGGAACAATCAAAACAGATATTATTAGGTATTAATTATTATCAAACTGCACTAAAACCCAGAAACCAACTGATTTTCAATGTTTTAGAGTTTGGATAATATCTAATATCTGTTTTGATTATATTAAGTTCAAATGATAAAATTCAGTTAAGTTTGGATTCAAAGGAAAAATGTTTTTTAAAAACTGTTAGGAACATACTTATTTATGGGCAATACTGTAGGTCTCTTGATAGATTGATAGATAATTAGAAAATTGAAACTTAAGAGTCAGCAATTGTTGAGGAAATAGAACATATCACCTATTGGGCTGTCATCCACTACCTCTTTATCAAAGGTTTATCACCTAATGAGATCTACAAGGACATGATGGTGACATTGAAGAGAGCTGGGCTTTCTTCTACTATGGTTAAAACTTGGACAGCAGAATGAATGATGGTTGATATTATCTATTTTCTCAACAACTGCCAAGTTTCAGGTTTCATTTCTTTATAAGATGAAAAATAAAAGTTAGAAACTTAGAAGTTTAAATACAATCATTTCAAAGATTGAACTGTATAGGAATTTAGTTGAAACTGTTTTACTCCTGTATTTATTCTATAGACCACAAATTTATCAATCATCCCAATATATACTTGGTTAAATCAAAAGTTTTGGAATATTATGATAATGTGAGGTACAATTTCACAGCTCCAAATATTTTTGCAAATGTTGGGAAGGTGATGAACCATGGTGAGATGTCCAGCTTATATGATACTCTTTAAATACAAATCACCAGATTTGAAGCACAACTTACATGATACTCTTTAAATACAAATCACCAGATTTGAAGCACAACTTATATGATACTCTTTAAATACAAATCACCAGATTTGAAGCACAACTTTGAAATCTACCTGATCTTGCCTTATCATCAACGTTCTTGCAAACTGATCAAAATTTCTTGAGCCATCTGATAACTGTACTGTGACCAACTTCACTTTTTGCACAACAAATATTTGCTGCTTCCATGGCATTATTTGCCCAGTTCAAACTTGTAAAGTATAAATTTCCCAAATTAGACAACATTGTATATTCATCTTTGTGACTTTGAAAACACACACACACACACACAGTGAAGGTATACACAAGTGTTAGTGCACCAACTACTATAATACTAGTTGTGCTCTAAAGCAGTTATATTAAAAAGGGCACTGTTTCCATATAAAAATATAAACAGTACTCAGACCCTATACTGATCCATTGTATATACTCCTTGAACACTAACACAGGCCTGTACTCTTGCATGATTACAATCTTAAAATCTGTACTAACAATGAAACTAAACTACATTTGTTGGTAAAGCTCCAGTTGTGAAGTTATAAGAACTGCAGAGTTGCTCTTCATTGCCATGACTCCTAGGTCCACTTTGACTTGGATTGACAATACTTATAAGGTCCCATCTCTGGGTCAAATAGATCTGTTTGGAATAATGTTTAAAATGATTGTGCACTACATTAATACATTGGCTCTGAAAACACTGATATTGCGACTAAGTATGAAGTGTTTCTCTGTTTAAAATGATTGTGAAGATGTATTTTTCAACTTTTTTAACTGGAGGCTATAACTGTTAAACTGACTTCAGCATAAAATAACTCACCAAAAATTGTTATGCTATAAAACCAACCAGCTTCAAACAAAATCATTTAATTGTGTGTAAATTATTTGTATTAGATAGGAATGCTCAAAATCATATCACTGTGTACAAATTATCAGTATTAGACAGTGTTGGGGTGGATGAGTCAACCCTCAGAAAGTGGAAAGTTACCACGTTTGGAAGAGCAGCACAGAGAATTATCCAGCTCTGCTGCTGCATGGAATGCTGGGCTGAGACACACTTCAGCTGGTCATGTTCACTGGTACATGGATCCAGTCGGGTGTGTTTTGGCTTCATGGCAATCAGTCAAGGCTATGGAAGTCGGCATTCATGTCACACATGCTAAGACAGCTCTCCTTGAGCCACAGGAGGCCATCCCTACCAGGCTCTCACACTCTCCAGAGGGGCTAGGTTTCACACCTGGCACCTGAGGTACTCCTTATTAGAGGAATGCCGACAGGGCTCAAGGTATTTGGGGGAATGCCAGGCATGTCTGTGCTATGGCTCTGCATCCAGACCCACCTTAAAAGGCCTTGTGCCACACTCGTCCTGCTAGCGGGACTTACAGCAAACAACATTGGTGTAGAGACTAAGCCAGTTGGCTATAGCTTAGAGCTGAGTAGTAAAGTGTGATTTACTACAGCATATTGTAGTCCCGGATTGTACACAGAGAATGCATTACAACAGATAAGAATATTGAAAATCATATATCTGTGTACAAATAATTAGTTAGTTTGGTTTGGTTTTATCGCATATCAACCATTGTTGGGTATTTAATGCCAAATCCTATTTATACATATATATTAAACATATATGATTTGTCAACATTTTTTGATAACGTTTTTAGACAAGCCAAAGCTCTTTTTTTTTTACCACAGTAAAATGGTTCCAAGTATTGCAATGAATTGCTAACAATTCAATTAAACATCAGTCATTTGTTTTCACACAGTTTAAATCTCAAACAGTTCTATTTGACCCATAGATAGGACCCTGTCAGGTGCTACCACTCAGGGCCAGAGTGGACCTAGGAGCGATGACAATGAAGGAGTACTCCACATTTCCCAAAGCTCCGGCATTACTGGAGCCTCATCATCAGATTGTTTAATGACATCCAGGAAACTTATTGGCAGGGTTACTCCTCTGCAGAGAGCCAATTGGTGTATCCTACTGTTCCAGCTGACAGGGCTAAAATTATTAGTATTAGATAGAAATACTCAAAATTATACAACTGTATATTAAGAATAGTTATTTAAAGCAATAATTGTTTGAAATGATTATAGTTATTTATTGAAACCAGATAAATGTTGACATGCTGTAAAACCAATCAACCAACAACTCTAATTAAAGAACCAAATATTCATATACAATTTTGTTTTTCCTGGAAGTACAATAAGTGAAATTTTTCCTTTTTTATTATTATTGTAAGGATTTATTTCATTTATTTTAGTTAGGTATATGTATTGCTATTAATTTACAAAATTTTTCAATTGAAATAGAAATCAACTACAGTTTATAGCTTAAATTTGTGCAAGTATTATGTATATGTTACATGGAATTTCAGCGGGTACAGCTCATTTATATAATGCAATCTCAAAACTATAGAACTTAAATGAGAACAGACTATTATGATAAGCTTGTTATTTTATGATGATAATGATAACACTGTAGATGCAACAACAGAAAAAGACTAGTAACAAAAACCCAATGATAAACAATTATAATTGTTTCCCTACATGACCATCATTGCTGATGAATAACAAACCCTAAGGAGAGATACATCATCTTGACACCCTTTCCTGCCAACACAGCAGATGTTAGTAAAAGAAAATCCCCCAACCAACCAATTATGATGTGTAAAAATAATGTACATACCCCACCACACACAATACACACATTCAACTTATCTTTACTACTTGCATCTCTGTTGTTTGCCTCATGCAGCTATATACTTATCTGAACATAATCAAGATGCAACATCATTATCATCATTCCTATTTATATATCTGTCTGTTCATATCTATCAATCTATCTATCGATCTATCTATCTTTTTCTGTATCAGTTTCTTCCTCTGTCTCAGTCAGTTCATCATTATCTGTTTCATTCTTTTCATATTCATGTCATCCTGTTCATATCTATCTCTCTTTTGCTATCTATTATGTTCATATCTATCAATCTATCTATCTTTTTTCATCACCCTCTGTCTACTATTCTCTCTCTCTCTCTCTCTCTCTCTCTCTCTCTCTCTCTCTCTCTCTCTCTCTACATATATATTTATATAAATATATCATCATCATCATCAGCAGCAGCATCATCATTAAGTTGCACTGACAACATAGAGTCTCCTGACTCTCTTTCACCATCCAGATCTTCTAGGTTACATCCAACGCTCACACAGAGCTGATGTAAGTCTTTGCTGGCACGTCCATATGAAGGAGTCCATAAGAGAATGTTGCTTATAAGTCTGCCCTTGCTTTTCCTGCTGAACCCCACATGTCTTGTTTGTTATCCTTGGATAATTTGGGAGATGGGAAGTTGGTGGCTGTGTATCTGCTGTTTTGTGGGGTGTGGCTTCCTGGATTTGTTCAAGACAACACACAATATTCTTATATGCTTCCCATTTAGCTTTTTCTCGATGGGTTTTGTAAGTGTCTATGAGGTGCATCGATATATGAGTGTGGACACAGCCACATCTTGGAAAAAAACCTGTTTTATTTTATCTGATAGATAAAATTTCCATATAATCAATAACCTTTCAATAGCATTCAATGCTTTCTCAAGGCATATATTGACATCACTTTCAGCTGATGAGATGTTGCTGCTGACGTATATGAACAGGTCTACTAATTTCAAAGGCTTGCCACTTAAAATGGAGATGGGTTCTTCTTGTTTAATTCATATGAACTCAATTCTATTTGTGCTTGTGCAAACATCATTGCTTCCTGCTGCTTGTTCTTGACTATGCAGAAGGGATTCTGTTTGGGCAGGTGTATTTGCAAGAAGTACTAGATCATCTGCGTAGTCTGCATCTGCCATATTTTTTGTGGGATATCTTCTGCTTCTTGCTTTTTTAAATGTGAAACCATTTTCTTGAACTAGACCTATGCAGAGTATAAACGAATATGGTGCTAATGTATTTCCTTGCAAGACTTCTACAACAATATCAAAGAAGTTGCCATCTCCATTTGATGAGTGAATCATTGCTTTCATGTTATACATATATATATCTATATAGTGGGAATGAACAAATGATTAGAAAGATGTTTTTCTTAAATCAAGAAAATACTCATATACTGTAGAGTAGAGCCAGATAAAATCTAAATTAAATTATCTCACCTCCTCATCCGAGTTTCATTTAAAAAAGTTTCATATATTTAAAAGAATACAAACTTTAAATGAAACATTCCCTATATACATATATATATATATCTTTGCTTGTCTCTCTCTCTCTCTCTCTCTTTTTCTCTCTCTCTCTCTCTCTCTCTCTTTCTCTCTCTCTCTCTCTTTCTCTCTCTCTCTGAGACAATTCATATCTGTCTAATTCTGTCCTGTATTGGAGAGTGTTAGGATTATCTGTTTCAACTTGGTCTTGTTATTACTACATATATCTTTATCTCAGTCAACTACTCTTAGGAGGTATGGACCCCTTATTCCTCCCAGCTTTAGGTTAAATAGTATATATATATATATATATATATATATATATATATATAACTGGAATAAAAGTGACCAGACAAACAGTAATATGACTTACTTTTTAATTATTGTCAACTAGTTTCTAAATCCTTGTCAGGAGAAAAGTTTTCAAGAAAAGCTTTTAAAGATTTTTCAAAGAGTTTTAAAAAGAATTGAAATATCACAATCAGTAGATTAAATTATCACCATTATATTAAATATGTATTTATCCAACCTCTCCACAACAAACAGGATGTGACATAAAATCATTTTCTAAGTTGAGTTCAGTTGGTTTAAATTCAGAGTTTCCCTTCTCCTAGACTGGTTGCCATACCAAGATTAAAGAGCACAGTCTGCCCCACAATTTACCCATATCTGAGGTAAGAATAGTAAGATTCATACTTTTGTTTGGTTATTTAACTAAATGGCATGACAACCCTTGTTGGTTATTCAATGCTAAATCCTGTTTAATCATTAATGATGTTTAAGTGAATAGTTTGTAGGTAACATGATTTTTTAAAATGACCCAGAGTTCATTTGTTTGCACACAGATGATTTCAAGTATTTTTATCTAACACTATTTGTTAGATTTGTATGTAGTTAAATTATTTTAAGAATTGCTATCAAATAATTTAATATTAATCATTTGTTTGCCTAAAGCTAAATGGTTTCAAGTATTGTAAAAGATTAAGCAGTTTAATTTTACCCATAAATGGGACCCTAACAGATACTACCACTCTGGGTCAGAGTGGACCTGAGAGTAACGGCAATGAAGAGTTTCTCTACATTCCCCAAAGCACCATGATTGGAGCTTTGCCATCAAAGAGTTTAGTGTCCTATCTAGAAAACTCATTGGTGGAGGGGGTTCTTACCCCATGTAGAGATGCAGCCAATCTATTTTACAGCCCCAGCCAACCGGGCCGCATTTTTTAAGGGTATTAGCATTATGTGAGATGCCACATCTGGGATTTGAACTTGGGTAGCAAAGTCTACATCCTGTGACAATAACTGTTACATTACAATCGGTTCTTGAATCTGTGTCACACACACACACACACACACACACACACACACACACACACACACACATACCTTTATATATATATACATATATATATATATATATATATATACACAAAGGCTCCAGTCTTGGAGATTTGGGGAATGTTGAGTACCTCTTCATTGCCATTGCTCCAAGATCCACATTGGCCTGAAGTGGTAGGGTCCAATTGAAGAGCCAAATAGAACAAACTGTGTGCAAATAAATGACTGTTAAATTGTGACTGTTTTATTGCAAAACTTGAAACCATTTGTGTGTGTGCAAAAAAGACCTCAGGCTCATTTAAGAATGTTATCTACAAAATGTGTTTACCAATCATATATATTTAATATATATGTATAAACAGGATTTGGCATTAAATAACCTACAATGGTTGATATGCCATAAAAATCAACCCAACCAAACCTAACAAAGAGATCAGTCTGCCACACTATCTACCCATAACTATGGGGGTGGAATTGGATTCATACCTTATCCAAGGGTAGTTGCACCATGTGAAATGCAAACAGCCTTGTCCAGGAATTGAACTCAGGTTGCCATTTCCATTTCTTACTCACTTGGATTGAACCTGCAACGTCCAGATGATTATCTCCTTAGAAGCTTTGTAACAATACAGGAATACTTAACACTTGTACCCAGTTATGGCTAACAGAATCAGAACAGGTGACCCCCGTGGATTCAATAAAGGACATAATTCGAAGTTCTGTGAAGGTTCCCAAGTTTGACAAACACCTGAAGAAGGCCGGAAGACATATCGTCCGAAACATTGTGAAAATAACAATAAAGATGAAGACAATAGTCCAAAAACCTTTAATGATAAAAATCAACAAGCTTTGTCTCATAAATTTAGATAACTGATAACATAAATGCCATGAACATAACACTTTAGTATTAAGATGATAATTTTGTTTCTTTCTCTGTGTTCACGTGGAACCTATTTTTTTAGTCTTTGAATTGTTTCTGTGACTTATAAATAGTACAATTAACAGCATAAGCCAAACAGATCTGAGTAAACTTCAAAGACACATCAAAGGTCGATGGTGCTGGGAAGTTTTGCTACAACCAGATTCCTTAATGGATTCCTTAACCTTAGTATGGCAAGTAGTTTAGTATAAAGAAAACTCTGAATTCAAACCTCTTAAACACTGCTTAAAAAGTTGTATCCCGCTCATATGAAGGGGTTGAGTAAATACATATATATATATATATATATATATATTTATATATGTAGCAGTACACCTGCCTTCACAAAACACTGGGGTGATTCCACTTTCAATCCACAAAAAATTCTGCTTGGTTAGTTATGTCCTCAGATGACACAACCAATCCTCTTATCTGCCCACATTGCGTTTTTGATCCAGACAGCAGATCAATTGCTTATCAAAGTCACCAGTTGATGAGTGGATGGATAAGCTCACACAATTAAGCAGTCTATAGTTTGGTGCAAGACAATCTCAAATGGTGATTATAGTTGCTTCTCTCAGTTCCTTGATAATCTGGTTCAAGGTGATTTCATTAATTGCATGTTATGTCAATTTCTCCACACTTCTTTACTTTTGTGGGTCTGGTACAAGGGTGTCTCAAAGTATCATGTTATTTCATGAAGTGTCTTATTGTCTTAAGCTTTCTCTTTTTTTCTCAAAGTGTCATATTCTCGTTGTTTTTTTATTCCCAAAGCCATCTGGTAAAGGTCAAAACTCAGAGTATGATTGAGTCTGTTAGTCAGTTGATGAAACCTTTTGTTTTTATGAATATCTTCTATCTGAGGGATGGTGATGATGAAGCTATTGACATTATCAATTTTCTCATAATTTGGATTTCCATAATTGATTCCATCCTTTCCTATTTAATCAAACATTTTAAAAGAGAAAATGCTGCCTTTATTCCACACTTTACCCATATACACACATGCATGCACACACATACATGTGTCGATGTGTGTCTGTATCTGTGTTTATATGTGTGTCTGTGTGTGTTTATATAAGTAAAGTGTGGAATAATACTTATACATATATATTTATGTGTGTGTGTGTGTGTGTGTGTGTGTGTGTGTGTGTGTGTGTGTGTGAACATTCAGACCTATATAGATATCTCCATCTATATCATCACCAAGTGGCAAGTCTCATCCCTCATCACTTCTTCACCTGCCCTGACCTTGCCACTCATAAAAGCAACAGAACCAGATCTTTCCTGCTTTCATTGTGGTTCAGTTATTGTTACCATAGAAACTGCATATCTTACTTTGTACATCATACCAAACAATATTCATGGCAGTGAGTTTGCTTGTTGAAGCTCCAAGACAGAAAAGAGGGGAAAATTAGACGGTTTTGCTTCACTTGAGATCTGTTACACAACAGTGACATAGATCTCATAAAAAGCATAGCACTTTTGCTGCTCTTGTTACAAATGGCTGGCCTTGAGGGAGAAACTTTAATGATGAATATGTAGTCTCTCTAAGAGAGAAATCAGAAGAATTGGTGAGATTATTCAGTTGGAGGTAAGCAAATAGTTCAGTTTTAGAGAAGCAAAACTGCTGTAGTATTATTATCTTTACTATTCTAAACAAACAGTACATTATCACCCAAAAATAAGTTTACATTTAACAATTTTTCACAGAAAGTTAATTTCATTTTATATCAAAGATACAAGGATTTTATTATTTCAAGAGGAACATCAATTTTTTTTTATCTCAGAAATTTGAGCAAATAATATCATGCAGCTAAAATGAATATTATTTGGTACAGTATCACCAATAAATAAGTAAACCCCTAATAACTTCTTTACAAAAAGTTCAGTTTCTTCTAAATCAATTATATCGAAATTTTATTATTTCTAATGGAACACTATAATCTAAAAACAAAAATATAATTAAGTGGTTTTTATTACCAAACTGTAAACAAGGGGAAAAAATCAAGCTTTACTTGAAAAAATATTTAATCTATTGACTTTTGCATAGAGATTTACTTATTTTTGGACTGTTACATATTCATTTTTTTTTACAGTTTCTATTCTCAACAGCACTGAAATTCTCTAACCAAAAATAAAATTACATAAATATAACAAGGGTATTCATTTTGGTGCTGCTATGCACTCTTATTTTTTTGTATTAAAATTTCATAGCAGTAAAGTTTGTTAATAAATAATACTTAATTACCTGATACTATTAATTTTGATTGTATAATTTTTCACTGGAAATAATAAAATCCTGATAATTTTGTTCTAAAAGGAAATTAACTTTCTATAAAGAACTGGTAAGACCATTCTTATTTATATTGAGGTGTGCATGGACTCAGCAAACCAAGTTCAAATCTCGGATAAGGTCGTTTACATTTCACTTCACCCTTAAGAAAGGTCTGGATCTATAGGTTCTTTCACCTCATCCACTACTGTGCTCTAGCTAAGAAGTAGATTAGACAAGGTTTTTTAGCCTTGGTATACCAACCAGTCTAGGAGAAGAAAAACTCTTAATTTAAATCAGCAGTACTCTACTTTAAAATTGACTTGGTCTTGCACCATGTATGTGGCAGAGGGTTGCATAAATACATATTTATTCATAGAAAATATTGGATATATATATATAGAGAGAGAGAGAGGGAGAGAGAGAGAGAGGGAGAGGGAGAGGGAGAGAGATTTGACTTTAATCCTTTAGGTTTGGTTTGGTTTGGTTTGGTTTTATGGCATATCAACCATTGTGGATTATTAAATGCCAAATCCATTTTTATAAATATAAACAGTTCTATTTTAAACAATTTAGTTTAGCATAAGTACAGTTTTGTTCTATTTGACTCATAAATAGGACCCTATCAGTTGCTACCACTCTGAGCCAGCGTGGACCCAGGAGTGATAGCAATAAAGGGGTACTCTGCATCCTTCAAAGCTCCAGCATTACTGGAGCCACACCATCAGATTGTTTAGTGTTGTGGGGGAGTCTTATCCCTCTGAGGAGCTGCAGACGGTGTATTTTGCAACACCAGCTGACTGGGCCATTGAACCCTTTAGGTTCCTCTGGTCAAAATCTTATTGCTGACATCTATGTCGTGAATGTTTCCTGAATATGAGGTACAATTTTGAACTTTATTAGAGTTTCTATCTTTATTTTTGATTTATGTTGCTTACTTTGTTATAGATGATAACAAATTAAATACTGCAATAAAAAGCAAAAATAAAGCTGAAAGATAAAACCAATTGATAACAACTCTATTCTTTGCTTAAACTTTGAGTTGCTTCAATATTTCATCAGAAGATATAAAGTCTGATATGATATTTTTTCAAATATCATTAACTTTCTTATAAAGAAGGCCTTGGGTAACATTACAGACACCATTGTAGTAAATGGCCCCAGTGATCCAAATTCAAATTCTAGATGATTCTATTTATATTTCACCTTGTGCTAATGTCTTTAGGAAAGGCATGAAACAATCTCTTCAAATGGGTAAAATGGACTAGGCTCTCTGACCTTGGAAGTCAAGAAGAACAAAAACCCTGAATTCAAGTCCATATGACCGTTTCAATTTGTTCCATTTTTTTTTGTTTCTTTATCTGCTAAAATGTGCATCATGACTACAATCAAAATATCACTTTCTGAGATGAATATGTCCACCTGTAGAAATTTAAATATGTTAGAAAAACAGTCAAATAAGAAATTTTTTTAAATCATTTATTACCATATAACTTTCAGAAATGATTGCATTTTTTCATTTTGTATTTATTTTCAAGGATCTACTAAATTTAAACTTATCAATATAAAAACTACTTTCATCTCTATATTTTATAATTTTTAAAATAACTATGAAATTTCTACTGGTACAAGGTGTAATGGTTATCATCATAGGAAATAAACTCAATGAGATAGATTCAAATCTTGGACACAGTTGTTTATGCTTTGCTTCATGCTAATGCTTTTGGGAAAGACATGAAACTACCTCTTCTAACTACCTCTTCACCCCTGTTATGTATATATAGGAGAGTAGACTGAACTCGTGGTTGGATAATTGGTCCAGAAAGAAAAAACTTTACTTTAATAAGCCTGAGAAAGAGCATCTTGCCTGTAAAACTCTCCAATACATTAACTACATTGATATTGCCCCAATGGCAAACGCTAAGAAACTTTATGAAAAAGCAGAAAACTGTTACCTGAAAGGACAGAGGCAATGAAAAGGGTGAGTGTAGCAAGAGCTAATGAACCAACAAATGAGGATAGGCCTCTTACAAATGGAAACATTTTAGGGTTCCATAACTGACACTCACAGGAAAAGAGTAAGAAGTAACTCAACAATGGAGATGAGACGTGTCTGAGATAAAAAGAAATTGATTCATTCAAGATGTTCATTTATTTGTTCCGAAATATGTCATATACCAGAGTTGTAATTGAGAAGAACCTCAAGGGAAATCTATGTGTGAGAAAATATTGCATGTAGTAGTTAGGAAGGATTATGTAGGCAAAGTCTATTGTATATTGTAATCAGCTATTATCACATAATGTAGTTGGTTGTATGATGTAGTTGGGTGGACATTAGGTTCTACATTGTGCTGGAATTGTTGGTTAGTCATATCTTCATTGATACTGCTGCTGCTGCTGCTGCTGCTCAGTGATCAGTGGTGGCAAGTCATACCAACCATCACAGATGGTTGAGCTACTTACTGGACATTTTCCTTCTCTGTCACTGGGATTCTTTCTGTCTGATGCTGAGTCAAATTAGCCTTTCTTATATACCACACAGCAAGTCAAATAAGTTAGTTTCTGATTAGTGAGAAAATATTTTTATGACTTTTCTTTGTTCCAGAAGTAGTTGCAGGAAGCTGATTAAATTTCAGTCCATCTTTGACAAATGAGCAATGGATGAGGAGGTGAACACTTACATTTGGATTATGGAAAGGATTATTGATTATTGTGACATGAGCATTTAGACTCTAATAAATATATTTGGAAGGGAGGCACTAATTTTACTCATTACATATTTTGTCTCAATATCAAGAAACAGATGTCTGTCCTTATGCCCAAATTGATCTACAAAACTAAACAGTGGTAAAAATGTGCATTGGCAAAACCTCAGACATCCAATGGACTAAACAGATTTTATATTTATATTTGAGCAATGAACCTTTTGATTTTGTAAATATGTAAGACTGTACTTTAGAACAGAGTGAGATTGTAACAGAGTAAGACAGCAATTCTGGAACAGGAGTTTGAGGAAATATCAGACTGCTGATCCTGCTCATGCTGTTGCAACTTTGAACAATTTCTGGAATCTCAAGGCCATTTTTAGCAAATGAAGCTAATATTTTGGCAATGCATTTCACAATATTTCTCTTATAGTCATCCCAGCTTCTGACAAATGAAGCAATTCTCTACAAAAAGCTTGGTTAATTTTATTCCTTCTCTAATGAGTGTTTCTGGCATCATCTTCACCAGATGCTTCTGGCAGCAAAGTACTTGGCAGTCAATGAAGAAATTATATCAGATGGATTCAGCCCTAAAGGATGCTGCAAAAAAAAAAAAAGAATGTTTTTTCTATTGAATCATGGTAGATATAATTTTATATACTTAATTCTTGACAGCTCATAATTCCTATCTTCCTAATTAACAGTTAATTTCTACAGTAAGACCATTTGCAATTCATTTCTATAATATCATGATAGCTTTATTTTTTTAGGAATGCTTGCATTAATTTTTATCCACTAAAATACCATTTCTTCTTTATTAGCAATTAATTTCTACAGTAAACAGTACTTGCAATATAATTCTATAGTAAAATCTTTTGCGACATATCTATATGGTACATATAATTGCCCAATCCTTTCAGGAATGCTTACGTTAATTCAGGGCCTCTTAAAGTTCCTTTTTTCCTCATTAGCAAAGAATTTGAAATTGCATGAATGTGTTCTTCTCTAGATGGAACCCTAACAGGTATTACCACTCAAAATCAGAGTGGACCTGGAAGTAATGGAATTCCACACTCTCCAGATCTTCAGAACTGGAGCTTCACTCTCAGATGCAGTTTAGCATCATGCTGAAGACACTCATTTTTGGTGGGTGTCTAACACCCCTGTAGAAGACGCACTCTACAGAGGATGCACTTAGCAAGGGATGAAATCAGTGCATTCTAAGCCCTGCTGATAGGGTGAACAGATGTAAGAATTCATGGTTCATTTATGTTTCTTTTAATTTTTTATAAAAAGTTCAAATAAAACAAGATCTTTCTCAATTGTAAGAAAAACAAATTGAGTTGTATTATTTACATTATACCATTAGACTAGAAAATCATGGGCTAAAGATATAATACAATCTGGCTCACAAACTTTCAATTGTATTACAATATGATGATAATGAAAGATTCAGTCTTCATTGGAAAAGATAAAGAAATGATTATAAAAAAGTTTGTTGTGTGACCCTCACTGACAAAGTAAATCACCAACAGGGATCATCTTGAGGTATGAAAGGAACGGAAGATAGAATCCAAGTTAAAAGTTAATCTTTTATTTCTCTAATGAGGTCTGAGAGTAATCAAGTGAGAGTATGCTTATCATTTAATAGTTATATCTACTGGGTATGTTCCTTCAGGGCTCAACCCCAAATTAAATGTCTTTAAAAGTGATCTTAATTCCAAATTTTTAGCAGGAATAAAACAAAAGCATGCTTGTAAGCTGACTGAATTATAAATGCTTCCTTCTCAATTTTATGATCATCACCACTATCATCCTCCGAACATTTCTTCTCATAGTCAAACTGACCAGCTGATCACACCTGCATATCCAGATTACCCCAAGCATTCAGTTGTCTACTGGCAACTCACCCTGTTACAAATTGTAATTGCCAAATAATTTGATAACATTAATAAAATGAAATGTATATCTGGATTATTTCCTACCTTCAATCTTTGATTTCAATGCAGATGACATAGTACTAAATAATCAAGTAAATTTATTTATACTCATAAATATGCAAATATGATTCCATTTTCACTAATAAAGGTAATTTTTTCAGTAAAAGCAGGAAAGGAAAAACAAGAAATCATTAGGTATTATTTACTACCAAACTTGAAAGCATTAAAACTCTGTAACCAAAATATCAATATCTAGCAGTCTAAAAGTATGTACACATCTTATATAATTATACAAGTTCATTTTTGGTTACAGTTTCAATGCTGAAGAGATTGGTAATAAACAATATCTTATAATATATATCATAATCATATAATGCTTCACTAGAAATAATAAAATCCTAGTATCTTTAGTTTAAAAGATAATTAACATTTCATAAGAAATTGTAAGGCTTATTTGTACTTATTTATAGGTGATACTGAAATTCATAAAATTCAAATTTTCCAATCAATTCATTTTTATTATTATTATTTTAAGATTATATTTAATCTATTTTTATTAGTTATGTGTTGTTATCAATTCACCCAATTTTAATATGGAAATAGAAATTGACTACAATTCAAGTGAAAATATTATTTATAGTTTAAATTGGTACAATTATTATACATGAGTTCTGGGATTTCTCTTGGTTGCAGTGTGTTTTATATAAAAAATCTGTATAATGAGAAGAATATGATGCTATTCATTTTTTATATAATTTAAGGAGCCAATCTTTGGCACAAATCTTATAAAAGTTTTTGGCTTCTCATAATAAATCCATGTAATAATGTGACCAAAATGCTGAAGTTGATTGGCTTGTTGAATTACTTGTTAAGCTAAGAAGATGATGCTATTATTTAAAATAGTTGTTTTTGTCAGAGTTGCAAGGTAAATTCTTCAATTTATGATCTCAGAATTCTTTCATCATTATATTTACTCATGACTTATGCATATGACTAAAGTTCCACCCCAATTCCTCCACTGACTAAAATTCCTACTCTAGGAGATAAGTGCTTCTAGTTTGAGAATCTTCCTTTGTTGATTGGTTGTTTGGTTTTATCAAACTCTGTTGTCTTATTTAATGCTAAATAAAGTCTGTTTCTTTTTGTGAGTAATTATATAGTTTCAAGTAAGTATTCTTATTTGTTTTCATGCAATGATTTTCAAGTATTCACATCTAATACTAATAATTTTCAAGCAATTATATACTTTCCAGTATTTATTCCTATTTGAAAATAATAATGGGCATTTGTTGGAAAAATTATATGGTTTCAAATATTTATGGTTTCAAGTATTCCAAATACTAATAATTTTCAAACAGTTCTACTTGACCCATAGAGGGGACCCTAATAGTACTCAGCCCATTTGGCTGGGGCATTCGAATGCATTGACTGTATCTTTGCAGAGGAGTAAGCCCCCACCCCGCCTAATGAGTGTCCTGTAAATGACCCTAAACAATCAGATGGTGAGGTTCCTGTAATGCTGGAGCTTTGGGGAATGTGGAGTACCTCTACATTGTCATCACTCCCTGGTCCACTCTGGCTCAGAGTGGTAGCACCTGATAATGTCCTATCAATGGGTCAAATAGAACTGATTGATCATTTACCTGTGAGTAAACAAATGATTGATATTTGATTGAATTGTTAGTGATACGTAGCAATACTTGGAACCATTTAACTTTGTTGATTTACACTAAATTGAGTTGTTAGAAATAGAACTACTTGATCATTTAATTGTGTATTTACAAAATGTATTTACAAATCATTTATCTAATATATATGTAAAAATAAAATTTGGCATTAAATGACCAACAATGGTGGATAAGCCATGAAACCAAACCAAACCTAAACTAAATTAACTGGTACTACCACTTTTGATCAGAGTGGACCTGAGAGTAATGGCAGCAAAGGGATGATTTCACACTCTCCAGAACTGGAGCTTCACCACCAGATGCAGTTTAGTTTCATAACCAGGATACTTATATAAGTGTAAATGTAAATGTGGTGAGTGAATGCTGTATATGTATGTATGAATATATGGATGTTTAAGAAAGTGTGATTATGTATTTACACATGCTTTTGTATGTCTGTGTACATATGTGCGTTTATGAGTTACACATACCCATGAGTGTGTGAAAAAAGGCATTTGAGAATATGTATGTATGTATGTATGTATGTATGCATGTATAATGAAGGTGATTAATTTCTATGTGTGCATGTATGTATATATTTTTGTCTGCTTGCAAGCATGTGTGAAAGTGTAAATGTCTGTACACATGTATTTGTGAGTATGTTTACAGGAACACTTACATCAATAAATTAGTGAGTTTTGACATTTAACTGGGTGTAAACAAAAACTATACTTATACTAAACTGAATTGTTTGAATTAGAACAGTTTGACTAAACTTTATAACTTGAAATAGAAATATCTTTGACAATCAAACTGTGTACTTAAGCTAACCTGAATTATTTGAAATAGAACTGTTTATTTGTATAAGAATAGATTTGGTATTAAATAACCTACAAAGGTTGATATGCCATAAAACCCAAACAACCAACCAATCAATACATTTGTTCTCTAATAAAGTAAAAAAATATTTGCTTTATGTATTTCATTTCCAACATAATCTCCTCCCTTATCAATGAACTTAATTCAGTGGTGAATATTTATCCCATAACTAAAACATTATACAAGGAAATCTTCAGAGCAAAATTCAGTTTATAATTATATGCCAGTCTATTTTATTTACTCTGCATGTGTGTGTATGTGCTACTTAACTAAAAAGGCCACAAATGCAACCAATGTTGATGAAAAGCTATTTTTGAATGGCCCTCAACAAAAGGTCACCAGTAGAGAGAAAGCAAACCTAAAGATAACAGCCGGTCACATGGTACAAGTGAGTCACATAATCATCAAGTTAGATATTGAAGGTAACCTTAATGTAAGACTAAGCTGGTTTTTTAGTTTTAAGGTAGCAAACATTTCTATTTGTATTTTTTCTGGCTCATCAGTCAACATTTTAACCCTTTTAATACTAGCCAAGTAATAATTTTTGTGTAAATTATTGGCAGTTCTAATATATTCCTCAATTTTTTTTCCCCAGACAGGAACTTCAAATCTAAGGGGAAAAATTTCAAAACTAAGTCAAGAAATTTTAATCAGGAGAGGAATTATATCGTTTAATATGATTCTAAATATAAGGATGAAAAAAATTACAATATGAAAATTCAAAATGGGGAAGGAACTGAGAAAATCCAAGGAGAAAGTGTTTGATTTTGGACTCTGAGACCCAATGGTTTAAATATTCACCTTTAAAATAAAGATTGTGTCCTGGGTATGGGATTAAACTGGATCCAGTGGTGAGTCTCCAGTTCTAGAGCAGTAAGAAGTGTTGGGTCATTCCATTACTCCCTGGTCTATTCTGATCCAATGTGCTAGTACTTGTTAGGGACCTTTCTCTTAGTCGAATGGATCTGTTTAAAAATTGTTAGTATTAAATAAGAATATTTGAAACCATATAATTTTTCCAACAAATGCCCATTATTATTTTCAAATAGGAATAAATACTGGAAAGTATATAATTGCTTGAAAATTATTAGTATTAGATGTGAATACTTGAAAATCATTGCATGAAAACAAATAAGAATACTTACTTGAAACTATATAATTACTCACAAAAAGAAACAGACTTTATTTAGCATTAAATAAGACAACAGAGTTTGATAAAACCAAACAACCAATCAACAAAGGAAGATTCTCAAACTAGAAGCACTTATCTCCTAGGGTAGGTATTTTAGTCAGTGGAGGAATTGGGGTGGAACTTTAGTCATATGCATAAGTCATGAGTAAGTATTGTGACATGGTATGATATAGAGAGAGAGTGAAGGGGAGGTCAATACCCTTACCCCTCTTTATTTGAATCAAAAGGCATTAAGAAATATCCGATAACAGGAACCAAAAAGTGATCGGGGAGAGAAAGGGTAAGCTATGTGTACCCTATGCACTTAAGTCTGTTGAATGAAAGAAGTCAAGGTCAATCAAGTGGCATGATTCAGCGAGGTGGTGGAAGAGGAAAGTTGGATGATTGGTTGGCAGAATCTTCACGCCAAAAAGGGCCGGACGCGTTAGAGAAATCCAAATGAGAATTTTCAGTTTGGAGAAATCTAGCGTCGCAACAAGATCGCTGAGATTAGCCAGCTCTGGAAAAGATTTGGCACCCGTAAAAAGAGTAAAATCGGAAGTTTGGATAGAAGCCAGCGTTAGAACAACATGCTGAATTCAGCCAACTCCAGAAAGCTCATCCGTAAAAATGTAAAATTGAGTTTTGGACAAAGCCAGTATTAGAACAAGATTGCTGAGATCAGCCATCTCCGGGAAGCTCACCCATAAAAAGAGAGAGAAAATTGGAAAATTGAAAATCCATCAAAGATAAGTACAGCTCAAACCGTTTTCCTTCTTCAATTCTCAAATATTGGAAAGTCGTATGTATTCAAAAAAAGAGAAACTGTAAATGTTCTATTTCACCAATAGTTAAATTTATTGAATGAACATTGCTACATGCCTCAGTCCGGCAGCTTAGACATTTTTACTCAAGTAAGAGAAAAGGAAAGAGAAAAAAAAGAGAAAGAAGAAAAAGGACTGTTGAGAGACATTTTTTGTTTGATGTTTTCCTGTTGGCTTTATATTGTCAGTATTTTAAAAAGAAAAGAAGAAATAAAAAAAAAAATGTTTCTTAAATCTTATCATTATTTGTTTGATTTTAAATAATTTTTAAATAATTATTTTAAATAATAGCATATTAAAATTTTGTGATATTTCAAATGCACCTTTGTGTTGAAATGTTTTGATTGGGTTCTTTCCTCTGTTGATTTGACTTCTTTTGTATGTATCCTATGCCTCAGTCTCATACCGCTTTCATTAATTCTCGCTAAACGTCTTATTGCCTCCTTAAACATTACAAGAGGATCTGGAAATCTGTCTACAGTGAATATTATCTAACCTAGAAGTTTGTTCCTCCATGATCTGGGGTAGGGGGACAAAGGACTTGGTGGTGTATGTGAAAGTGAATCGGCAAACCCTTACTGACGTCTGAGGCCAGTCTAACCTTGAGTTAGCATCCACATTATTTGTTTGTTTATCATACACCTGAAATAGGAGTCTTGAGCGGGATTCATTTTTTGGAGTGTCATGCGCCAGGCTGTTCTTGGCAATTCACATTCTACATAACAGCCTTCTACAGAGGACAATGACTGAAATGTCGATCTCTTGAGGTCAGGGTAGAATTCAACGTCACAATATAATGATGAAAGAATTCAGAGATTCTGACAACAACAACTATTTTAAATAATAGCATCATCTTCTTAGCTTAACAAGTAATTCAACAAGCCAATCAACTTCAGCATTTTGGTCACATTATTACATGGATTTATCATGAGAAGCCAAAAACTTTTATAAGATTTGTGCCAAAGATTGGCTCCTTAAATTATATAAAAAATGAATAGCATCATATTCTTCTCATTATACAGATTTTTTATATAAAACACACTGCAACCAAGAGAAATCCCAGAACTCATGTATAATAATTGTACCAATTTAAACTATAAATAATATTTTCACTTGAATTGTAGTCAATTTCTATTTCCATATTAAAATTGGGTGAATTGATAACAACACATAACTAATAAAAATAGATTAAATATAATCTTAAAATAATAATAATAAAAATGAATTGATTGGAAAATTTGAATTTTATGAATTTCAGTATCACCTATAAATAAGTACAAATAAGCCTTACAATTTCTTATAAAATGTTAATTATCTTTTAAACTAAAGATACTAGGATTTTATTATTTCTAGTGAAGCATTATATGATTATAATATATATTATAAGATATTGTTTATTACCAATCTCTTCAGCATTGAAACTGTAACCAAAAATGAACTTGTATAATTATATAAGATGTGTACATACTTTTAGACTGCTAGATATTGATATTTTGGTTACAGAGTTTTAATGCTTTCAAGTTTGGTAGTAAATAATACCTAATGATATCTTGTTCTTCTTTTCTTGCTTTTACAGAAAAAAACACTTTTAAACAAGACAGTTCCAAGTATTGAAAACTGATTTATAATGAAAGTATGATATAAGGAAAATCATTGCAAGAATAAGGATGGTTTTTAATATCAAAATAATTAAATTATACAGAATATTTTGTGAAATAGACAGTAGAATAAGAACAGTCTATTTTCATGGCATGAATAAAAGACTCAATCTGAAATCTCAACACTATTACTGAATACAACAGTTGTCTGAAGAAATCCAAAGAGTATGACAGCTGAAATTTTACAACTATAACAATCAGGATAAGGATAACAGTTTCAATTAATCAGTCTATAATAAAGTTCTCTCTTTATTGACCTCAAGAAACATAATTCATCCATTGGATACACAACTAGTAAGGAAATGCTTCTTATACTAAACAACAAGCAAGTTCATCCAACATCAAACTCATTCCAAAGTTTATAAATGAATTATTAGAAGAAAACCAATAATTTTTTTAAATATTTCAATTGCTGAATGATTCTATCTTCCATTTCTGTAAGGATGGCAACTTTTCATAATTTCCATGCCAATATTTTTTTAAATCATGTCAGCTTTTTCAAGTGTCAGTAATAAAGATTTGATAAGTCATAAAGAAAATAATTCCTTTTCATTACAAGGGTCATTCAATAAATAAGGTAAATTTTACCAAAGGAGTTGTCAAGAGAAAGTACGGTTTACAGTTGCACATTTTCCAAGAAAACAAATAATAGAGAGTATTTTCATGTTCTAAAAGACTATCAGCATGACCATCTTTACTGACCACTATGCCTAGAACTTTTGATTTACCAGAGAGTCTGAGTGTTTCCAATTCATGGATTGTCTTTTCAACACAAGCTCATGGTGGCAAACCCATGCTTAGCCCATTTGTAAACTTTTTTTAAAAATTAAAACATGATTCTCTATACACATCACACATTCCTCTATAAATTCCATGTGGTTTGCACTTCTCGTCTATCAAAAATTTGATGACAGACCTCTCTTCCAGCTTGGCACACTTTGTTTGATTTGTAGCCTCAAAACAAATATTTTTGCAAGATTAAAATGATTTTTGCTATAAACCAATTCCAAACAATGCAGAGTTTACATTATGAAAAAAATTCTGAAAAAAAATTATTTTGCCTGTTTAAAAAAATACCCCTAATTCATTGAATGATCCTTGTATCATAAGCCATAAAAAAATGAATAGTTTTGACTATGCAAGAAGCTTGAGGGTGTTTTTTTAATTCCTTTTTTCTATAATTTGATGTTGCATATAATATATTTATCATATATAGAGATCAATAATTACACAGGTTCCAAAATCAGGAGTGTATCAACCTTTTAATATACTACTTGGACATTAACAAAGGCCTGCATGTTTACCTGGATGTTAAAGACTTTGAAAATTTTATCAACCCTCTTGTATGTACATAGTGTACACAAGTCAAATTCACCATTGTCCTTCAGGGTGTTTCAATTTTATTTTCCATCAGTGTATCAATAGACAGATTTATACAAAGTTACCTCCCTGCTTTCTTACATAGTGTATGTTACAATTCCAAAACTTTTCACAAATACATTGATTTTACAGTCGAATTTTATCATATTAACCATCAATCCAATGATAATTATGATCATAGCAAAATTGGAAGAATTAGAAATCCACTTTGAGACAAACAAAACTAAAACAAGAAAGTAAAGAAAAGGATGAAAGGAAAAGAAAATGAAAATCTAGCATGCAGAAAAAACTAGGGTTCACATTCTAATTCAATGTAAATGATCACCTATTTCTGGAACTAGTATTAAAAAAGGAACCTCCACCCCCCTCTCTCTCTCTCTTTTCTTACATACACCATCCAGATGCACTAATCTCCTTGAGAAAGGCATAAATCCATTTTTTCTTCCTCACAACAATGGATAAAGTGTAGTGGGGCATTCTCTATCATTGGTAAGGTAACCAGTCTGGGAGAAGAAAAACTCTGAATTCAAACCAGCAATATTCTACTTAAATATTAACCTTGTTTTGCATCTTACCCAAGGCAGTGGAGTTGATTTGGTTTGATTTAGTTTGGTTTGGTTAGGTTTGGTTTGGTTTTATGGCATATCAACCATTGTAGATTATTTAATGACAAATGACAAATCCTGTTTAGACATATATATTAAATGTACATGATTTGTAAACACATTTTGTTGATAACATTTTAAAATGAACCTGAGTTTATTTTTTGGCACGATTGAATGGTTTCAAGTATTATGTAACAATTTAATATCAATCATTTTGATTGCACACATTTAAATACATATAAATGATATGTAAGAAATTAGTTTTTAAATGAGTTCAAACTAATCTATTTTTACACTAGTATTACTTTTGTTTCTATTCAGTTAAACGGTTTCTATTATTGATATTTGACACTAATAATTCAATTCAACATTACTTATTAGTTTGCACAAAGCTAAATGGTCCCAAGTATTTCTATGTACCTCGAACAATTTGATTAAACACCAATCATTTGTTTACATACTGTTAAATGATCAAACAGTTCTATTTCAAACAATTCAATTTAGTATGTCATTTGTTTGCTCTCAATTTAAATGTCAAACAGTTCTATTTGACCCATAGATAGGACCCTATCTGACTGGGATCCAAAGGGGTTGGGTAAATGCAGTATTCAGATTTTGGAAGTTGTAATAGGTTTTCAATTGTCTTATCAACCATCAGTTATTTAAGCTTTTCCAAATTGAATTTATTTTTAGATTTTATTTCTTTTAAGGTAACTCATTTAAGTTAGAAAAAATTTCCAAATATTGTTGATAACTTTTAGAAGGATCATTTATATCCTAGAAATGTTATCTTCTTATTCTTGCTGTTGTTTACTAAGCTTTATAGTATCAATTCTTTCTAAGAGGTTTTATCTGTGGTACTGCAGTACATAGTGTAATTGCAATCATCTTAGGAAATGGACATTTTGATTCAAGTTCTAATTCTAAACAAGGCTGTTTGCATATCACTGTGCACTAATGCCCTTGGAAAAGACATGAACCCATCTCTTCTATGCCCAGTTGTTGGTAAATAGTAAGGCAGATAGGGCTTTTTAACTTTGGTATGGTAACCAGTCTAGCAGTCTAAGAATTGAAACCATTTTTACTCCAGTGAAAAATTAACCTTGGAACATGGTTGAGAGATTAGTTAATACAGACTAGGGTTATTGTTACTTAAGTTGTCTGGAGAGAGAACCATTTGCTTATAATGAGACTTGACTTTAAGCCTCAATCCTAATATTATTTATCCAATACTCACTGGACAGCCCATTCAGCTGGAGCTGTAGATTAGACTGGCTGCATCTCTGTAGAGGGGTAAGAACCCTCCCTGCCACACTAAGTTTCCCGGATGTGACATCAAACCATCTGATGCTGAGGAATATGGAGAACACTTTCACTGCTAGTAATACCTGATCCACTCTGACCCAGAGTGGTAGCATCTGATAGGGTCCTATCTCTGGTTGAAATAGAACTGTTTGACATTTAAAGTGTGTGCAAACAAATGACTTATGTTGAATCAAATTGTTAGAAATAGAACAATTAACTATTTAACTGTGTGTAAACAAATGACTAATGTTTAATTGAATTGTTAGTGATATATTGCAATACTTGGAACCATCTAACAGTGCACCAACAAATGAGTAATGCTGAATAGAATTATAAGTGTTAAATAGAAATACTTGAAATTCTTTAACTGTATGCCTGAATTGAATTCTTGATATTATATAGCAATACTTGGAACCATTTGACTGTGAGCAAAGGAATGAATAGTATTGAATAGAATTAAGTAGCAACACTTGGAACCACTTCACTGTCAACAAACAAATGAATTATATTAAAAAGAATTATTACTGCTATTAGTGCTTGATAGCAATAATTGAAACCATAGCAATACTAGTGAGCAAAGAAATTAGTTCTAACTCATCTAAAAATGAAATTACCTACAAACTATTCACTTACAAATCATATATGTTTATCCATTTAAATGTGTGCTAACAAATGACTGATTTTGAATTGTTACTGTTATATAATAATACTTGAAACCATTTAACTTTGTGCAAACAAATGATTAATAGTAAATAGAATTATTCAGATTTGATAGAAATACTTGAAACCATTTGTGTGCTAAAAAAAATGAGCTCAGGTTCATTAAAAATGTTATCAACAAAATGTGTTGACACATCTTATATATTTAATATATATGTATAAAAATGATTTGGCATTAAATAATGGTTGATATACCTTAAAACCCAACCAAACCAAAGTTCTCCCTTGAATTAGAGATTAATTAACTCTTTTAAAACTTTTCTTTAATAATTAACCTGGCTGCCTTACAGAAATTATGTATACATACAAAATTTAAGATAGATATAAATATTCATATGTAAAACATGATGTCTGATTTATGGGACTTTTGCAAAATATATATTTATAGGGTTTTACTTAAAGGCCTAATAAAGGCCTAATAAAGGCATTAGTATATTATAAATATACTAATAACTTTATATAATTGCAAATCGTTATTTTGTTGCTCAGAAGTAAGGCATCTATTTCAAAAGGGTTAATACAGTTGCTTTTGTCAGAGAACATATGTGGCACAAGGCCTTGTTAATGGAATACTCAATGAGATTTGAACTCACACTTGTTTTCAGTTTAAAGGATCTTTAGTTGGTCAGGCGGGTTTATATAGGGGTCATTCTCCCTCTTTCCTGGAGTGTGTTAACTTTGGTCTGCTTTACTGGTCTTTGATATTTGATATGTTTATAAACTATATAAATCCACCGAACCAGATTTGATTCTTTAGCTTTAAAGAAAAACTTTGAATTCAAACCAGCTTTACTCTACTTAAAAATTGATTTTGAGTCACATACTGCTCATGGCAGAAAGGTTAGGTAAAAATATATACATATATATTTATACAGTGGGGTGAACTAAATATTTTTAGTATTTTAAATGTTTGGTTTCCATAACACTATAAATTAATTGACAACACAAATAAATAATGAAACTTCTTTTGAAACACAACAACAAAAGGTTTATTATTTTAGCAGAAGTAAAAGAGTGAGAAAAGGTTCTTTTTGGAGTCACCGGTTTGTATGTTGGTCCTTGAGTTTGTAGGAAGTGTGTGTCACTGTAGCAAAGAGCTTGTATGACTGACTGCAAGGCTGGTTCTTCTCTGTGTGAAGCTAGTAGCAGCATGTTCTTCAAGGAAGGCGTTCCATGTGGAATGTCCTTAGTAGAGGACGTGAGAGAGGTCTGTCTTGGCTGCTAACTAGGTGCTCTCTGACCATCGGCCGACTACCAAAAAGGACTAGAAAAAATAGTTCTAGAGGGGAAGAAGAAATCAATGCGCTCTGTCCCTGATTTGTCAGTGTATAGCCAAATCGCATGGCGGGGGCATTGATTCGTGAAAGGAAATAGATCTGTGACTGCTATATATTCGTACATATGAAAATTTTATTTTTTATTTTTCAATTATAGCCTGAACAATATGTTTATATACATATACTGTATAAGGATATATTCTACTAATATGTGTATATAAACTTGGGTTACAATTAATTTAACAGAACTTAATGCCATTTATTCATTTTCATGTGTGAAAAAAGTAATCGTACAGTGCAAAAAATATTGTATTATCTTCATGTAATACTTTGTAGAATACCCTTTATTCACTTCAACATCCACTGATCTCTTCCGGTAGTTCTCAATTAGTTTCTTATAATATTTAGTAGATATTTTGTACCATTCTTCCTGGCATATTGTCTTCAGATTATTGATGTTTGTAGGTGCTCTTTTTCAAATTTGAATTTTCAAAAATTGACACAAGTTCCCAATTGGATTCAAATCCGGGTACTGACTTGGCCATTGCAAAACATGAACATTATTTTCCGACAACCACTTCTTCGTAGATTTAGCTGTATGCTTGAGATCATTATCCTGCTGGAAAATGTAATCAGAAGGTAGCTTAAGACTCTTAACAGAAGATATCAAATTTTTTTGCAAGAACTGTTTATTTTTTTAGCATTCATTTTACCATCTATTATTGATATTTTGCCCACACCTTTTGCTGAAAAACATCCCCAAATCATTATATTGCCAACACCAAATTTGACAGTTGGTACCATGTTTTTTGGTGCGTAGGATTCGCCATCTTTTCTCCACACATGATTTCGATAATTATAACCAAACAACTCAATTTTAGTTTCATCTGTCCATAATACTCTTTCCCAAAATGAATTTCAACCTTGCATCTCTCTGTCATTTCAATAGGAGAGGAGTTTTCTTTGGTTTCCGTGATTTTAGACCATTCCTCAGCATTTCATTACTTATTGTTCATTTGGTTACACTACATCCTGATGAACACAAATCTTCCTGCAGCTCTTCACGTGTAACCATTGGATTTTGGTTAATCAGGCGTCCTAATTTTCTTGATAATCTAGAAGAAATCTTCCTTGGACCACCTGTTTTTTTTTATTTTCAACTGTGTTATGTCTTTTAAAATTTGCAATCAATTAACTTATCATAGTAAAAGGAATATTCAGGCAGCTTGAGAAATTTCTCTAACTTTCTCCATCTTTCCAAAGCTTAACAATCAGTGCTTCTTTACGTACGACAAGCAATTGCAGAAAGTTCCAGTTAGGATTTTAAGACTAACTATAGTTACTGATGACATTATTGAAACATTCTAGAGGGCTAACTATGGGTAATGATAGCATTATTGGAAAAATCTTGAAAAATATTCCAATAATGTTGTGTACTGTATGATTACTATTTTCACTCATGAAAATGAATAAATGGCATTAATTTCTGTAAAATTAAGTGTAGCCTAAGTTTATATACACATATAAGTAGAATATATCCTTATACAGTAAATGTATATAAATATTTTGTTCAGGCTATGTTTAAAAGTTAAAAAATAAAAATTTTCATTTGTTCAAATATTTATTTCACCCCACTGTATGGTGGGGTGCATGGTGTATGGGTGTATATATATATATATATATATATATATATATATATATATATATATATATATATATATATAATGCAAGAACTACTAGTTTGGCCTAGCTATAAGAAGAATTCTCCAAGACACATAAATCAAGTTGTGTCAAAATGATAAATTACAGATGAAAACAATATTTGACTGCAATATTTTTTGTAACAAGTGAAGACACTCACAAACATGTCTAGACAACCAACTTTGTATATATAAGATTTTCCAATAATATTTGTGATATTTTCATCAAATTATCAACCAGTCTTTTCATTCATTTCTCTCAAACATATATTTTCGAAAGCCTGACCAAACCGAATAAATATTTCCTAGCTATCAATTCTTATTCTGTTAATACAAATAAATGTCTTTAGTACCATCTCTTGTGTGTAGCTGCATAATTTAACCCCCCCCCACCTCCATATCACAACCACATTCTTAAGAGTTGAACACCAGAAACAAGAATATTCAAGCATTTTCTCTGTTTGCTTATTTCTCTTTTTTCTTTTTCTTTCTTTTTTCTTCTTATCTTATTTTTTTATTTTTCTCCTCTCTTTTTCTCTATCTACTTTTCTCTCTTTTTATTACTTCTCTGTCTGTCTGTCTGTCTGTCTCTCTCTCTCTCTCTCTCTTTCTCTTACTCATTCTTTTTTCTTTTTCTTTCTTCCTCAGCTCTTGACCTTCCCCCTTTTATTTTCAATTTCTATCTTTCAAAGCTTCTTTCTTTACTCCCCTTTCTTCTTCATTTTTATTCACTTATTTTTTTCTCTTTCTTTTTATTCCCTTTCATTTTCTTTCATTCATTAACAATTTTTTCTCTATTTTCTTCTCTATTTTTCCATGTTCACCTACATTTTTTTAAAATTTCATTTAAATTCTTTCCTTTCTTTTTATATTTCTTTTTTTCTTCTTTTCTTTTTCTTTTTTTTTTTTTTTTTTGATCCTATACTTGCTCTTCTCTTTTCTCTCTTCTTTGGACATTTCTTTCTCTCTTATTAGTTTTCTGCCACTTGTAACCCACAGATCACTACCCTACTAGAAACCCCACCCCATTACAATCGAACATCCACCTACACACTCCTAAATTCCAGCACAGAGAACTATCATAGTTCCAGTGATGCTTTCTCACAACACATCAGCCTAACATGCACACAGACACATACAAACTCAAGTACATGTATACATATATTACATATTCACACACACACACACACACACACACACACACACACACACAAAATTCACCATCTTAACAAACATGCCTACTCCATCTTTGAAACCATACAAGTCTTCCTACTCATATATGCTACTCCTCAAATAAATGTTTTGTATTTGACACCCCATGCACCTACTAAGAAATTACAGACACCCTAGGAGGCATGTTGTGACTGTCTCTCTGATCATTTTAATTCAAGCCATCATTTGTAATTTGTGTCGCTTCAACATATGACCAGTTCACCTTTTCTTTGACATATGCCAACAATTCAAATGTTTTCAGCTTCGGTAGATAACTTCTTCCTCTTATTGTCTCATTTTGGAGAAAGATAGATGTGCCCACTCCCAAAACTGAAAGACCTTATCAGTTGACCCAAATATACAGTTCCTGAAAGGTGTTGTTTTGATGATCATTAGAGAGATTGCCTGCTGAAGAATGTGTCCTTTCTGCTGTTTCTGCTGACTCATTACTTGAATTGCACCTTGCACCTTGCACCTTTATCCAAAAATAACAACACATAAAATAATAAAAAAATTTTTTTTAAATAATGTGTTGTATGAATAATAGTATAGCATGCACATTTTACTGCTCATTTCCTTCTTCATCAGATTAAAAACTTTTCAGTATCTTCTCTCTCTCTCTCTCTCTCTCTCTCTCACACGCGCGCACACACACACACACACACACACACACACACACACATATATATATATATATATATATATATATATATATATATATATACCTAAGTCAGGATAACATAGACACAGAGTCAGTGGCACTTGGTGACTATCAGTTTTTCACCCATACAATCATTAAACAAATAAATTAATAATAAGTGATGTAGATAATATGCTAACTTCATTATTTTTTCTTCATCTTAATTTTGGATTTTACCAACCCCTTAAAATGTATAGATAGATAAATTATTAAATGAACAACATAAATAAAATAAAGGAAATAAATAAAAAATATATGAATAAAATTTTTAAGACTGAATCACCAAACATCCGATCTTGCATTGTGCAATTTTTCTGTATTTTTTAAAGCACTCTTTGTGCTATATGAACTTACCGATATTGAACACTATTTATAAATATAGCACACAATATATATTTATATTAAACTAGAATAATTATTTACCTCATAAATTCCTTGCTCAGCAGTTACTAGCAGTTTCATGCATTTTTTTGTTTTCAAACTTTGTCAGAAATTTTTTAGAAGTGATAAGATTTTTAAAAATTCCATCACAATTAGATTTTTCTTAAGCTTCACCCTTGGTCCAATCATTTTATGATTGAAAAAATGCTCTTTGCTCCATGTTTATGGCAACACTGCTCATTTCTTCCAGAAAGAATTTCTTTTTTTTCCTTATACTTTTTCATGATTTTTTTCTGCCTTTCAGAACTCAGAAACTGCTGATTTGTCTTCCTTACATTCATTCTGGGCTGATGCCAAATTCTTCTTTTGTGGCTATTGTTGAGTTTAGAGATACAATTCCTTAACAGAGAGGAAATATTGATTAAATGAGGTCAGTGAAAGTTGAGAAGAAAGATCCACTCTTTTTAAGCAGAGGAATAGATTGCATTTTGATGATATTCAGTTATTGATGAGAAGGATTAATCTAGCTTTTTGGAGAGAAACCCACAGCATAGAAACATTTAAGTGATAGACATCAATAATAATTATATCATTTAATACATTGTCTTGTACATAAATGAGCTGTGATCAAGAGTTAAATTCAAGAACATGGAGACATTAAAAGAAAGACAATGGCACAGCTTCACAACATATAAAAAGAGGAGTTTCAGAGGTGCTTCAGTTAATGTAGAACTCACAGGAATAACTGTGTTGAATGATACCTATAGAAGGATGTTGAAGAAAATTAACATTTCATTCCTGTTATTTCTGTCCTGGTTAATACAGCTCCAGTTTCAAAGTATTTTGAACACTTCTCGAGTGTGTGTGTGTGTGTGTGTGTGTGTGTGTGTGTGTGTGTGTGTGTGTGTGTGTGTGTGTGTGTGTGTGTGTGTGTGTGTGTGTGTGTGTGTAAAACTCTACCATAATTGTTTTATGACTGTTTGAACCTCAGCTTGATTTCTAAAGCGTAAATGATACTTTTTTAAGGTAGCAATTAAATGTGCACAGCTGAGAAATAGAAGGATAATATTTAGATGCCTGGATGGTTGTCTAGATGAACCAATAGCAATTTGAAAAGAATTATCAAATCTGTCTCCATACTTTTTGAACAACAATTTTTGGTGAAAGACAAGATTGCGCAAGTGTATCATTCTCTATACTCATCTGATCTTGCATTGTGCAATTTTTCTTTGTTTTTTAAACTGAAAATCAATCTCAAGGGTAACAGTCGAGTAGGTGGAAGGCATTAATAGAAATATAATGACACAGATTCATACCATATCAAAAGAAGATTTTCAGAATACTTGAAAACCTATAACATTGTGTATATTATTTGCATTAAAAACAGTAACTTTACAAAAGATTATTATCCCTAGTTGAAAATATATGATAGCTTGAAATACCAGAAAACCAAAACGTAGTGTGGAAATTATTACTATTAGAAAGGAATACTTGAAACCAATTGTGCAAACTAATAATCATTATTATTGAACTGAAATAGTTATTCAAAATCCTATAATTGTGTACAATTTAGCAGTATTAGATAGGAATACTTGAAACCATAAAACTGTATACAAATTATTTGTATTAGGAATACTTGAAACCTTATAACTGTATGAAAATTATTTATATGAAGAATTGTTACTTGAAACTATATCTGTTTACAAATAATTATCATTAATCACTTGAAAAAAAAGACTGACTTTCACATTAAATAAACCAACAAAGGTTGACATACCACACAACCAACCAACCAACTAATTGATTGATATAGAAAACAGGTGGAAGAGGTGCTTTTCTACAATGTAATAGATAGCAAGTTGATGTAGCAGACCATTACAAATGTTGTGGTCTAACACAAAACTATTTTAAGTTGCATAAAATACCATTAAAGAGATAAATATGATCTTACAGAAATAAGTATATTTATCAGCTGAATCAATTTTACTCTTTTTTTATAAGATAAAGGATTTTGTTTAGTGACTCAGAGACTGAAATTTCTTTTATATTTCTCACCCAATTTAAAGAAAGTTCAAACCAGCACAAAAGCTCAAATTTTTAATGCCAATTTTCAGTCTGGAGGTTTTTCCCATTTAGAAGGTTCAAGCTAATAAAATCCCCTTACAAAAAAAAAAAATGTTGTCCTTATGACAGACTAAGCCAAACTTAATGGTATTTATTTAAGACAGAAATGGAAAAGTATTTAACTAAGAAATATAAACAGAGAATCACACTTGATTTAATTTACAATATAGTCACAACCAAGACAGAGTCAGAGGGGGACAGAAAAAACAATGATTGATGAATAGAGACAATATCAGAAACAAAGAGGGAGAAAGAAAGAAAGAAAGAAAGAAAGAAAGAAAGAAAGAAAGAAAGAAAGAAAGGGGGTGAAAATTGAGAGGATATAACTAGACTAATATATTGGGAGAGAGACCAAAGGAGAAAAGTGAGTGGTGAATTGAAAGAGGATTGAAATATATAGACAGAAAGAATGAGAGAAAGAGAGTGTATGTGAAGTGAAACCAAGGGAGAACAATAAGAGTGAGAGATAAAGTGAGAATGGGAAGGTTGTTAACATATTGAAATAGACAGACAAACAGAGAGACTGAGAGATAGGGAGAGCATGAGACCAAGAAAGAACAGTAATTCGGGAATAGTTAGAAAGAGAGAGATATTGTGAGACTAACTGACATAGAGAAAGAGAGAGAGAGAGAGAGAGAGAGAGAGAGAGAGAGAATATAAGAAAATAGTTATAGGGTGAATAGACAAAGAAGAAGATTGTTAAAGCATTGAAATAGTCAAAGGGAAACAGACAAAAATGGGGAGTAATAAGATATCTTTCAAGCAACTAAAATAATTTTTTCTTATAAAAAGTCAATAAATATTCATTTTTAAAACATAATCTCCTTCCTTATTGATACATTTAATTATTCATTTAATTAACAATATATTTTCAACTATTATTATTACTAGTAGAGCTTATGCATATTATGTGAGGATTATAAGATGATCATTATTAAAAATAATGAATTTAGAATTACTTTTATTAAAGTTTAGGATAATCATTTATATGTAAAGGATGTTTAATTTGTTTTAATCACTTGTTTACTATGGATTACTGCCTTTACCATGGTATATGGAAGACAGTTTCAGGTTCATTCAAAAGATTTTAGATACCCTCAAAAACTCCTAAAAAATTAATATATATTTCAAATATATATTTTATTCTATTATTTTCCAAACTTTGAAATGTAGTCTTAAATTAAATTTTGAAAAAAGTTTTTTTTTACACTGGCCAACCATTAAGATAAAGTAGATTCTCTCTCAGTGCAAATCTTGTCTATAATAGAAAAAAAGTGCATATAGGAAGGGAGAGAACTATCTGCCTATTGTAATGATTGCCAAAAAAATAGGTTACAAATGGTGGGCATGAAATGAATACTCTTTCTCGGTAAGGTAAATAATAAGACAAATAGTCTGAGGTAAATCTTGTAAAGTTAAGATATTTTCAACTATAGCTGTAACGATTCCTGAAAGTTTGTATGAAATCAGTTCAAAAATGGTGGAGTCTTAGGGATACAAATGGACAAGAGTATGAGTAGATGATGAACATTTGATGAATTTTAAGATTAACCTTGACCAGTCCTGCCTACAGGATAGCAATAGAATTACCACAGACTATGGCCACAGACTATGGCCACAGAGGATCAATCCCTTTGTTGGGACAACAGAATTCTTATTTGGAATGAATATTCATAAAGTAATTAATATCACTGGTGAACAAAGTTTTTGTTGCTGAGGTAAAAAAAAGTATGTGTTAGACAAAATCAAATAAACTAATTCTGAATCCATGTTTAGAATTATTCTAAGACATCAGGATTTGGTAAAATTTACTTTATACACCACTGGTAGATCTGTAAACAGTCCTTTTTCTGCCACTTTACATCAAACTCAACTTCACTAAGAACTCTATAAAAACAATAATATACAATTTTTGTGGATATTATTTTGAAAAAACAAAATGTGATGCATAGAAAAAAGATATGAAAATCAAAACAAATATTTTCAATGGATGAGATCAGAGAATTGATGTCTGATAAGGTAAGCTGAAGCCACTTGAGCTTGTTGGGAGTGGTCTCCCTTGTCACAGAGTTTGAGGAACTCTTTCAATTCCCAAGTCCTTTTTGTTCATGTGACAAGGCAAACATAGGAATCCATTTCCTTTTATAAACAGGACTTCAGAAGCATCAGGTCATTCCCTCCACAGCAGCAACACAGATGGTGCCTCCCCATTTTACCAGACCTGAGAAGCAGCAAGTGGTTTCCACCTCTCTGTTGTATGAATTTTTCTTCATGTTCTTTGAACTCATTGTGACTCTTTTATTGCTTGGGATGGGAACTTAGTTACCCTCCTTGTATGTGCAGCATTAATTCACTTGTCTGTTCTTCCTTTTGGATGACCTAATACATTATAAGAAACCGTGTATTATCTACAAGTAACACCCCATTAAATCTTATAAGCTGATGGCATGAGATTTATTTGTATTTGCTGTATAGACCATTTTTGAATCTCACAAAGCTGAAAACAAAGTTGATTTAGTAAATGGTGTGACAAAGAATTGAATGACATTGTGTTCTCATCTCAATTTTTTCCACCTCATCTGATGAGTAAAGAGAATAATTTTACCAAGTTATTTTGGTGGTGGAAACAATATATCTAGGACATTTCAACCAAAATATGATGAGTAATTACTGCTGGTTTCTTCAACAGGAGACTAGCACCTTTGACGAGTGCAAGAGTTCATGTTTTATTGCTTAATAAGAGACTTTTTTCTTATTGAAATTCCAATTTTTTAAAACCGATGTAACATAATGAATATAAAGTTAATATCAAAATATGATATAATAAAGCATTTACTGAGTTTGAGTTTTCCAGTTTTCTTTCCAATATGATAATATACCATATCATGTACCATATAATAACATATACATTAATATTGTTTATATAACATTTATATGTGTATAACTTAGAATTGTGATGTGATGACTAAATTCTGATTTCAGATTTGAATTCAGTCAAGAAGAGAACAATTTCCTTTAGTAGCAAACAAAAAGTTATATTTTGTTTTTCAGTGTATTTACCACTGCAACCTGACACTGACTTTGGTGAAAATGGTGTTCCAATTTGAGCTCTTTTAACTGACTGAGAGGGATGTCACAAGAATAGTTCCTGCCAAAGAAAAAAGTCACAAGTACCCAAATTAATTTAGCTTTTAAAGAATCACATGATCATCATGTACCTAAGTATTCTGGAATTATTGGGTTGATTTAGTGAGCATATAATTTTACTTTTATTTTCAGATTGTGTCTTAATATGCATGTTTTATCTTCTTTTGTGTTGTTGTTGGTTTGTTTTATTATATTTTTGGCTTATTTAATGCCAAAGTCAGTCTTTTCTCAAGCAATAATATGGTTTCAAGTAACAATTCTTATTTAAAAATCATAATAATCACTTGTCTGCACACAGTTTATGGTATCAAGTATTCCCATCTAATGCTACTAATTATTGAACAGATTTATTTGTTCCATTGATGGGACCCTAAAAGTTATTATCTCTTCAGGCCAGAATGAACTTTGGAGTAATGGAAACAAAATGATGATTCTTCAGATCTCCAAAACTAGAGCCTCAGAGTTTAGTGTCATACCCAGATCACTCCTTTTTTTTTTTCTTTTTGAGGGTGAGGAGGGATTTCTCTATTGCAGGAGATGCAGTCAGCCTCAATGACAGAGTGATGTTTTGTGTTTGTTCTCAATGCTGGTTGTGGTTGATTATATTCACCAAAATAATAAATCCTTATGTACTTGTTCCACCTCACAACTTGATTTATTTGGATTGTCCATTAACAGAATGGATGCAAGGCCATTCCAACAACTCCATTCTAAAAAAATTAACCCAGGATTTTTATTTCAAATAGAACTTTTCCTATAAATAAAATTTGATAACATGTAAATTCACCAAAAACTTTTCTACTCTCCACCATTTATCCTATAAGTCAGTCAGTCAGTCTGTGAATCTGTATTTTTTATGGAACTCTGACAATTATTCACAGGTGTTCTGGATGGGAAAGGTGGTTGGATAAGAACTCTCTAAATAGGAAGGTGCATTTGAGTTTTGTTTTTTTTGGATATGTTTCCATGGCATACTTTAAATGTTCCAGTTAATCCTGAAGGCATCATTTTGTTAATATTTTTGCTTGGCAAAGAGATGACCAAAGAAGAAGAAGGGAAAAAAAAAGAAGAGCAAAGGGGGAGAAAGAGGAGGCACAGCAGAAAAGGACTGTGGGGGAGAAGTTAGTTTCCAGTTGTATATAAGAACATGTTTCTAGTTTCACAGGTAATTCACTGCTTCTCCCCCCTCCCTCTCTCTCTCTTCCTTTCCCCTACCCCTTTCTCTTTTTTTTCTCAGTACATTTTCACTCTTTTATGCTTCGACGTCTTATCTTGGCCATATTATTCACAAATCTTAACTTCACATGGCACAAGGCCAAGTTTTAAGAGAAGACTTGTGTTAAAAAATGGGAATGTCCAACTAGCCAAGAAAATCAGCTATCAAATATGATCATTCAATTAAAGTATAATTGGATGTAACCTGGGAGTCATAATAGTATAATTAAATAATTTGATTAATGTTATTTTACTATAATTTTGTTAAAGTAATTTTTATTAATCAACCTGGTATATTGTTTTCTAATATAAAGTATTGAGTGAAATTTTGAGTGACTGGCAAAAGGCTATGGATCAATATTTTTCTGAATTAAAAATCTTGCCATTAACAATGATAAGGAAATTGAAAGGTTAAGCTCAGATTGGTTGCAAGATTGTTACACGACAAGATTGACAGTCTGAAATAAGATTAGAAATTTTAATAAGTTCTGGAACTCCAGAGAGAGTGGAATCATATCATACATAACAGTACTTATCGTACACCCTTTGTAATCTTTTTTTAAAGATAGTTAATTTTTTTCTAAAGCAAAGATATCAGGATTTTATTTTCTCTTGTGAAACATTAAATAATGAAAAGAAATATATATTATTAATGTATCATTTATAACTCAAATCTACACCGTTAAATCCATCAACATAAACATTTTTGGAAAACTGCCCATAAAGAGCTTTGGCTCCTTCTGGATCACCATAGTACTGAATAAAGAGGACAGTTATAAAAATATAAATATGGGTTGGTCAGCCTCCTTTCAAACTGTCTGGAAAACATCGGGATCAAGTGATAACATACCAGACAATTTTCATCAGTCATTTTGTAGCTTGGAGAAGTAAACAATATGGTGGCACAGGGAACGGAAATCAACAATGATAACCATTTCTAAAAAACAATTATAACTTCAAGTAACTATTCTTAATATAAATAACAATTAAATGGTGTAAAGTATTCCTATCTAATACAAGTTATTTTCAAACAGATCTATTTGACCCAAAGATGGGACCCTAACAGGTTCTACTACACCTGTTTAGAGTAAATCCAGGAATAATAGCACTCCTCAGAACCTCAGAACGGGAGCCTTACCATCAGATGCATTTTAGTGTCATACCCAAGACACCCTTTTTGGAGGTCTTACCTACCCGCAGAAGATAGTCTTTGTATTCTACACCCAATGACTAATTTGAGAGAACTCAGAAAGAGATAGAGCTCAGAGAGAGATTGAGAGAGCTCAGAGAGCGAGAGCTCATAGAGAGCTCAGAGAGAGAGAGAAGCTTTGATAAATAAAATTTGATTGTAGAAGAAAATAATAACTAGTAAAAATCTCTATTGTTATTTCAATGTTATAAATTTATTTGATATAAAGTATAATCAAATAATTTAGTTAGTTTCATTTCATTATAATTTAGTTATAGTAATTTTTATCAATTAATTTCTAATATAAAGTAATATGATATGATATAGTATTGCTAACAACCAAAGATACCAGGATGTTATTGTTTCTATAGGAACATTATACAAGCAAAACAGATATCAAGTATTATTTATTACGAAACTCTACAACTTTGAAATTATGTCACCTCTAAAACCAAAATTAAAATTTTATAAAAACATATAACTGGGTGCACTTTTTTCAAAATGCTACAAATCACCTTTTTAGTTGATTGGTTGGTTGGTTGATTTTATAAAATATCAACACTTATTTTAAATCTAAGCCAGTTTAACAATTGTGATTTCCTTTCAGAACAAAAATGTATCTTCACAATCATTTTAAATTAGTTGATACTCATTGCTTAATTGCAATATCCATGTTTTAAGAGACAACATAATTCAAAAAGCATTTTAAAGATGATCTCTATCTATCTATCAACCCACAGATGAAATGTTTACAGTTGTTGGCCAGGTGAGCCATTGTAAGTTGATATCCTGGCCCTGGGGGCCTTCCAGTCACTCAGCAGGGTTATGTTTATTATTAATCTGAGGTGACTTAGGATTTTTTTGTGAAAATCATACATGAGTCTCAGTTTGTGCACGGTGGGAAGTTGGATATTTTAATACCACTTCCGTCCAACTCTGGCCAAGGAGAAACAGTGAATACACACTACCCAGAGGTACAGAAGTGAAGTCTCACAATGATAAAACTATAGGGAAACAAATGATTAATCATTGTTAAATTGAAGTATCTTTAGTACATGAGTGGTTCACATACACTATAAGTTA
>OY757906.1:65258343-65303343 GCA_963585895.1 Sepioteuthis lessoniana | reverse complement strand
TCTCTTTGCCCCGCATCCTGATAGGTTATTCTTGCTAATTTCATTATTCTACAAACTAGTTCTGCAAGAATCTCGGTTCTGTTTCATCCTTATTAAAGCTCGCTCAGCATCTGTTGAGCTCGCAAATTCCCTGAATTGTACGTTTGGCAGTTGAAATAGCTCCGCACGGGAGACGTCGAGGTGGTCGTCCCTATATACCCCAAATACACCCCGACGCTGTTCCATCAAAGAAATCATAGGCTAAAGTGACTAATTCTGGATCTGTTAGTTCATAGATCCCCCTTTTTTTCAATAATGCTGTCATCCAAGGCTTCAAATCTGCTGGTTTTCCCGTGAATATTGGCATCTTTGAACCATTTGATCGCACTCTATAATTTGAACTAGTATTAGTATATGGCATCATTAATTATGTTTATTTTTTCCAATCAAATACACGAGCCAACGTTTGTGTAGAGATTTAGGAGAGACAGAAAAAGAATACTCGCCTACCTTTAATACCGTGCTTCTTGAGTTCTTCTTAGGTGCTAGATTAGGTCTTTTTTCTGTGGAACTTTTTATTCCATGGTCGAATCCGGGGTCTTAAATCACTTTTAAGGGCTACTTATAGGTTGATCTGTCTCTGGTGGGACTGTTTGTTCGGACTTCCTGTGCCCACATTGTGTTGATAGGTCCGCAGGAAAGTCGATGAAGAGTCGTCGAAGAGTTAGCTCAGACTCCTCTCAGTTCTGGCTGCGTTTGAAGATCAAATTTACTCGTGCTGTTAACTACTTCAATTATTTAGAAATGCGCTTGTTAACAGGTGTAAATAAAACCAAACTTTTATTTATAACACAATGATTAAAATCGCGAATACATTAGACCGGGCCATTGGCCAAATGAATAGAGTGTACGCCAATGGTCCGGAAGACCGGTATTGAATCCCAAGTCGAGTTATACCAAAGACTCAAAAAGTGGTACTTGATGCCGCCTTGCTTAACACTCAGTATTATAAGGTAAGTATCAGGTTAAAGTGGTGCAATCCAGGAAATGGAGTAGCGCCCTCCCCTACACCTCGGTGTAGCTATTGAAAAGGGAGCCTTCAGGTCACCCTCGACTAAACTCGCCAACAAAAAAGCTGGAATCTCCCGAACTAGAGGATTCTTTAACTGAGGGTAACAAATTGACTGGCAATAATGTATAAGGCTAATTAGCCTCAAGTCATTCTTCTAACTTAGAGGTAGTTTCGAAAGGTATTCTGGTTGAATAGTTGAGTTCAGGATTTTGAGTGGCAAAGCTGGCGGCAAGGGTTTTGGTCTTCCAATGAAGAAACCAACCTTCTATCTCTATCTTCCTCTTTTGGTGACTTCTTTTATCATATTTACCAACCCCTCCGCTCGGACAGGACATGACACAAGGTCAATTTCTTAAGCGGAGTTTAACAGGTTTGAATTCAGAGTTTTCCTTCTCCTAGACTAGTTGTCTCACCAAGGCTGAAGAACCTAGTCTGCCCCACTATTACCCATAGCTGGAGGGAGAATAATTGGATTCATACCTTTCTCAAGGGTATTAGTGCTACGTGAAATGCAATTAGTCTCGTCCAGGATTTGGTGACTTCTTTTATGGGGAACCAAACCCCGACTGCTCGGCTCCGATTGGCCGGCTAATAAAAGACCTGGGCCAGTGGCCTCGTATCGTAATCATTAGGGAGTAGAAAAAAGCCCCAGGGGCCCGTATTTGATTGGTTAACCAATTAAAACTATGGCCTTTTATTGCACATCTCGGAAAGAGGACAAAAATTACACTCCTCTTTTCTTTGATTGGTAAGCCAATCAGTAATGCTCTATTATTGTATCATGGTTTTGTGTCACATCTTTTGCTGAAAAGCCGTCAAATTTCAATCATTCTAATTCTGGCTCAAACCTGACCTTTCAAACAAATTATTTCCGTGCAACCCAAAATCAAAATTAAAACAATGACCTTTCAAAATTATTATGTCTTAATAATTCAATCTAAACAACCCTTTTAAACCCTTATTTTTCCATGCTAGTCAGGTGATCTTTTTTAAGGCTCAGCTATTTAATAATTCTTATGATTATTCTGTTTTAATCACTACCTTATCAAAAGTAATGTGATTACCTTTCATAAATTATCTCCATAATTAATCTAAGTATCTAATTTTATATCGCCCCTCAACTTTTGACACTAATCACAAAATCATAAAAAGTACCATTTAGGAATTTTTAATAAAAACAATTGGTAAAATGCCGCTCTTTTTTCTTTTCTTTTTTCTTTTTTGAGAAAACAAGGAAAGATAATTGATTTCTAGAACTTTAGCAATATTCAATTTGTCCCATCAAAAGAGTTTGAACAAAGAGTAGGTAGCAGTGTATATGGATAAAGAGGATGAAAGGCCTTGAAGAAGAAGAATTTTTTTCCTTCCTCTCTTATTTCTTTCCCTCTACCTTTTTCTCTCTTCCAAATTCACTCCTTTTCTTCTTTACGTTTTCCCTTTAATTCCCTCTTTCCTTCTGGTTTCCCTTCGCATCTGGATCTCGCCCTCCTCATTTTTTCCTTTCCTTCTTCGCTTTCAAATAACCTCTCTTTTTCATTCCCCCAACTTCTCGTCTCTCAACTTGAATAAAGAATCCAAGGCGATTAACCAAACATACGAAAAGGTGAATCAATATTTGTAGTTTACCTGAAAGGATTATCAAAAAAAGAAAAAAGAATTGAGCGATTGGCTTCCTTTACCGCCCTTTGCTTTCCTTTGTTTTGGGGGGGATTTTTGTCCTTTTTTATTGTGGGGAGATGTTTAAAGGCGATAGGTTCATAGGAGTCCCCAAACCTGCAGGTGTTATCCCTTCACACACACTCTCACACATACACACACATTTGATTCTCTTCACGTTTCAATATTGTACTGAGTTTTGTATATATCTACGTCTAATAATGACATTAATTCTTCAGCTCTTATCTATCTATCTATCTATCTATCTATCTTCTTGCTAGTCTATCAGTCTATCTGTCTCTCCGTGTGACTACCTGCCTGCCATTCTCTCCCTCTCTCTCTCTCTCTCTCTCTATATATATATATATATATATATATATATCTGTATGTATGCCTGTTTATCTATCACACTCTGTTATTCGATACCGGACTTAGACTCAGGTTAAACAAGCGACGTGTTCGACCTATATAATTAATGCAAAAATTAATAATATGTAAAAGAATAGCAAATGTAGGTTATGTGATAATAGAAATTTAAAAAAAATTATGACTGAGTGGTAAAAGTAATTAACTTGGAATTGTGCAAGAGATTTTTAAATTTGACCAGAATCTGTCCTAGTAAACCAGACACAAAAATATTCTCTGGGATTTTGAGATCCAAACGGATCACCCAATCCCGGCCAGAAGACCAAACCTAGAGTTAATTAACAAGAAGAAAAGAACTTGTCATCTCGTGGACTTATACCAGAGAGTGAAAATAAAGAAAGCAAAAAGCTGGGCTTATGCTCGGATCTTGACTAAGAGCTGAAAAAGTTGTGGAACATAAAGGTGATCGTAGTCGGAGCCCTTCGTTAAGACCTCAATAATCCGGAAAAAAGACTGAGCGAACAGAAGATCAAATGAAGAAAGGAGTCTATCCAAACCTCTGCACAGATAAAATCAGCAAGGAGAATTCGAAGAGTCCGGGAGATCTGAAAATTCTGCAGGACACCAAGAAAAAGCCATCAGAATTGGTGTGAAAAACTCGCAAGAAGAAGAAGATTAAAGGAAAAATTTTAAAAGAGTATCTCAGACAAACGAGAAAACTTCTCCAAACCAAGCTCTGCAGCAGGGATCTCATCAAAGAGATAAACACATGGGCTATCCCCTTGCAAGATACTCAGGATCATTCATGAAATGAACAGAGGAAGAAGTGAACCAGAGGACAACAAAACTAATAACGATGCATAAGGCCTTACATCCGAGAAAAGACAGAAATAGGTTATATGTGTCAAGAAAAGATGGAGGAAGAGGACTCGCTAACATTAAAGATAGCGTAGACGCATCAATACAAGGAGTCGAAGACTTCATTTAAAAAAAAGAGCAAAGAAAGACTAATTATAGCGACCATAAACAGCACAGACAACATAAAGATTAACAGAACAACAACTAGAAAACAGATATGAGAAGAAAAACAACAGTATGGATATTTCAATCGTCAAACAGGTGAAATCTCAGGAGAAGACTTGGACATGACTACGGAAAAGAAACTTTAAGAAAGAAACTGAATCTATTCTAATAGCAGCACAGAACAACGACATAAGAACCAATTATGTTAAAGCAAAAATAGATAAAACGCAACAGAATAGTAAGTATAAGTTATGTGATGATAGAGACGAAACGATCAATCTCATAGTAAGCGAATGCAGCCAATTTGTGCAAAAGGAGTATAAGACTAGGCACGATAGGGTGAGAAGGCGATCCACTGGGAATTGCGCAAGAAAGTGAAACTTGACAATACTGCCAAAATCCGTCCTGGAGAATGAGACGCATAAAATTCTCCTGGATTTTGAGATACAAACTAATCCCATAGCGAAGACCAGACCTTGTATTAATTAACAAGAGAAAAAGAACTTGTAATCTTGGGGATTTTATCATTCCGTCAGACCATAAAGGAAAAAAAAAGGAAAGCGAAAACGTAAACGAATATTTGGACCTTGCTGGAAAACTAAAAAATCTGTGGTGGGGTAAAATTCGCAAGGAGTAAAATAATGATAATAATAATAATAATAATAATAATGATAATAATATATCAGGGGTCTCACCTTATCTATCAATCTATCCGGCTCCCTTTCTTTCTTTGTATCTCTAAATATCTATGTATCTATATATTTGTCTATTAATATTTGTGTGTTTGTAAATATCTATTTGTCTGCATATATTTCTATGTGTGTGTATATCTGTTCAGATCTATGTGTGTCTGTTCAGATCAATCAATCGATTTATCTAACTGTATGTTCGCCTGTTTATTTATATCTATCAATCTATCAATCTATGAGTGTCTGTTAATATCTATCTCGCGTATTTTTCAATACCTATATATCTATGTGTATCTGTTCATATCTATCTATCTATCTATCTATTTGAGTTATTTCACTCACACACATGCGTATATGCACACTGGGAGAAATTAATAATAATAACTCCCCTTGCGATGTCCATACGACACTCTCACACCTGGGTTTGACTCGTCAACGTACATACCTTCAGTTGCATTGGCACTTTGATTAAACATTCCCACACTAATACAGGTGTAAATTCTCACCCCAACCCCAGCCGACACATAGGTACGCACAAGCGTATTTTAGTCTTTTTCTTCACACCTGTTCACACACATATGCGTGCGTGCACATACACTTTAACTGGTCGGAGTGTCGTCTGTCTTGTTCCAGTCTTGGGCGTGTTAGAACATAGACTAGGCATGTCTGTCCGGTGGCTTGGCAGATAGAGCCATGTAGACGATCAGACTGAAATAGGAAAGCTGATGGACAGATAGACAGACAAAGGGAAATGTAAAACAACAACAGAAACTGTACAAATAGACATTAGGAAGTAGGCTGTTGCAGCAGAAGGAATTTTCGGCGGCTATCCGTAACGTATTTTTTCATCTTAAAATCGTTTACTTAAAAAAGAAAAAAAAAGTTTCGCTTCGTCTTGCACACAGGTCTTAGAATACTTACAATACTTGTTGTTCTCTTGTGGTCACCCATCTAAATAGCAACCAAGCTCATCGCTGCCAAACTTCGATGATTTCGCGTACTTTTTTAAAATCGTACTTTATGCCTATTCAGTTAATTCTAATTGAAGATTTCACTATTATGGTTTTTATCAGAACATTTCTACAGAAAACTATTCCTTTTCGGTCATTAAATGGCGAGTAATAATCTTAAATTTGATTCGTTCATTTATAAAATATATTTTTCTTCAGATTTTTATTAATTTTATCCAGTCCCATCGATAGGATAGTTACAGACTATGGCAAGAGAGATAATTATATCTTGACTATTTCAAACGCAAAAAAGTACATTGATTTTCAATGGAAAGAAAATGTAGGCAGAAGGATTTCCTGTCTTCCGTAACTTTAAAACAAAACATATTTTAAATAACTAATATTCTTCTATTAGAAAATTTTTAAAAAATAAATGAATAATTTCGTCGAAAGAGCCCACTCGACTCCATTTCCTTTATTTGTCGATTTGAATAAAGTAGTATTCAATTAAAAGCAGCATTATGTTTGTTGGAGAAACATCCCCACTTCCATTAACTTTCAAAAGTTTTTGTTTAGTCTTTGAAGTAGTTTGTTGGACTGTTATGTAAGTCTGTGAGTACAAAGACTCGGTAGAAGAGAGAGAGAGAGAGAGAGAGAGAGAGAGATGAAGAAGCAGACGACATGTCAGAAACGAATTCACAGTGAAAGTACAGACGGACTGTTGAGAGAGATTGAGAGGGAGACTAATTGAAAAATTGGACGCACAACATTAACCATTAAATCGAGAAAAAAGAATAAGCATGTATGGCCCGGAGAAATGATTAAACGACCCTTGAAATGATGGATTATTTACAGTCGTGAACGGAATGTTATATTCTGCACAATCTTCGGATCTTGATATACCACACAAAACAAAATGTTGAAAAATCGCAAACATTCCCTAATTGCATTCATGCTTCGTTAACTAAATGGGTCTTAGAAGTTCACAAGCAAATTTTACAGGATTTAAAAACTAAGAAGAAGAAAAAAAAATCTGTAATCAGAAAACTATTTCAGATTTCAACTATTATAGATTACGAATTCTGAACGCAGCGAACAATAAAAAGTAATTGAACTTTTTACTGAACATTATTTCCAGGAAAAACAAATCTGAAATATTTCGGTTGTGGAGACTGGACATTGAACAGTTTCTGTCAGCTGGTATTTTCTTCGAGTTGAAATGTTTTCAAACAATATTCCAGGTAAGCAGTTTTTAATTTTATACCATTTGAAATTCATAAACAAATATATATATATATATATATATATATATATATATATATATATAGTATCATCCATGAAAATACACCCCTATAATTTTTGAATAAAAAGTTAATTCTCTTCTAAACCAAAGCTAGGGGGGTGTTAATATTTCTAATTGAACATTATACACTCAAAACGGATTTTATTAGGAATTCGTAATAAATAATGCTGTCCTAGAAATAATAAAATCCTGGTATCTTTGGTTTAGAAGAAAATTAACTTTTAAAACTGGTAAGGTAGGACTTATTAATTGGTGCAATATATATATATATATATATATATATATATATATATATATAATGAAAACGTAATCAAGCAAAAACAGCACATCATAGTGAAATTCTTATTAGACCAGTACATTAAAAATGCTTTCTGAAAACAAAGCAATTTCCAATCCATCTTGTTAATGATAATTGTGTAGGTGACTTCGTTCACACTGCCATTTCTTGACTATCCAAATTCTTGATATATATATATGCAAAGTAGAATACTTCAATCCCTTGAAAATAGAAGCACTAATATCATCATGAACCACAGTAACAACGGGAACCCAGTGATTTCACAGATTGTCTAAGTGTTTAATGCTGTTAAATAGAAATGACTACATTTTTGTATATTCGATTAGCATAGTTTTTAAGATACTGACTATGGTTTTGAGAAGAGTTTTACAATTCAAAGAGTAATTCCGACAATTGGCCTCGTCCTTGTTTTTGTTCTTTGAATGCCGTTTCGACTGGTTCATTCTTTGACCCTCTTCAAGTGTTATATGCATCAACGTCAAGAAATGACTACATTTTTTGATATATTCAATTGTTCTGGTATCTTTTTTCGGAATGGAAAAAAAAGGAAAACAGTTTTAAATAGTTTTTTCCTGTTTTTTTTTTTTTCTTTAGATCCTTTCACAGAAATCTAATTCGCGTCTCTATTGGCGTGTAATTGACTCTTTTAATTCCGTGCTGGAATTATAAAACTTCTGTTTCGTATTGTTTTTGTTTTGCACCACCAGAGCAAGAGTATCTTTCCTTACGGAGGAGCATATTACTCCAGACGAAAACTGGAGAATGAGGATAGAAAAACAGATTGATGTTTACAATGGTTCGATTAAGACGAATCTCCTCATCATTTATTTATATCATTAATTTTTTGTCGCAATTCACTCTGGTCATTCTTTCGACGACAACAAGGAACATTGCCTATAGGAGACAATATTAAAAGACAAGCTTTTGGTGTGGTTCGAACTCATGAATATCTCTTTTTGGCAAGAAAGAAATCAGGTATACGTACCGGTTGCCTTATCATCTGAGCTTAGCCTTTATATTTGTCTTCATAAAAACGCCCAAACTTGTAAAAATTATAATTATACTGTATTAAATGTTTTTGTTATACGTAAAGGGAATGATTTAATACAACTTTTATGTAAATGTTATTTGTGTTAAAGTAAATTTAAATAAAATGAAATAAAATAAAATTTTACATTAGGTGGCGTAAAAATCGCTGACCATTTTAAAAATCGAACAACTTTTAAATAAAGATTTTAATTTTTTTTTTCTTTTCACTACAGTTATTTTGACTCTTAAAAATTAAAATAATATCCCCTCAAATCCCACTGAAGGGTTCTTAATTTTTTTTTTCTTTTAATAGTAAGATATTTTTCCGACTTCCCACCAAAAAATGCTTGATACCCATTTTCGGACACGTCAGGCTCTAAGCTATAATAAACTTAGCCCAACCAAGCAGATATTGGCTGAGGTAAAAAAAAACAAAAAAACTCTGGAACCAAGCTCATACAATTTTCTTACCCACTCGGCACAATAAGTTGTTTTGGGGTCACCCTAGAAAACGAACTCTATGAGTAATAAGTTGTATAAAGGCAAATTTTGGAGCGAATTACACCAGTTCCATTTTAAAAATCTATCAAAAATCACCTATTCATCCAATTTCAAGACAATTTTTAGGACTAATTTGTTATCAAATTGATTAATTTATAAATGGGACATTTTGTAAGAAAAGTTTTGGGGGATATATATATTTTTTAGATAGAAACATTTTCGAATTTGATCCCTTGAAAAAAATCTTCTGCTTTTCTTCTTGTAGAGCTTCCCTCTACGCTACAAGCAGGCTCTGCATATTTCATGTACTGCCTCGGTTCTTATCGGGACAACTAATTAATGAGGGTTTTTTTGTTTTTTGTTCAGTTATACCCAGAAATATCAATTGATTTTTCTAAGTTCTAAATTTACAGTAGGAACTTTTAAAACATAATGTATCTTTCTTAAAGTCTGGAATTGAAAATTACTTTTTAGCATCAAGTTTATAAGTTAATTATTAATGGCCTTATTTACTTCTTAAAAACAGTTTTCACCGTCTCTTTCGAGGAAGTCCTCTCACCTTCTTTTGTTAATAAGCTTTGCTTAGTCTATCAAGCGGGTTGCCCTCAGTACCTGTTACTACGAAGTCAACCATCCAAGTATTGAACAAGCTCATCGGGTGGGAACCAATGATTTCAGTGTTTATGATCTGTGACACAAGATCAGAAATATGAAATACTCAATAAGAATCGATCTCACTAACAACTGTCTGCCCGCTTAACTCATTAAATATTACTGCATGCGAAGCTCTACCCTTCACCTTTTAGTTGTCATTTACTAAGTGAAAGTTAATTTAGCACTGTAGGGAATAAATAATTTTTAAGAAATTTTAATTGAATTAAAATAATTATTAAAATATGCAGAAACTCCCAGAGGCCTCTGACAGGAAGAGGGGTGACGCATGCGTAAAGCAAAAGGACCATTCGGACAAAAGGAGGAACCTCATTCTCTTTCAGCAGAGTGACAACATCTAAATCTCCCTTGCTGCTAGTGGTAGACCACGTGGCCGATCTGAAGCGCCACGTTGGCTAACCTTTCACTAGTAGCAGCCGTCTCGGTTAACAGTATGCCAAAATATAAAAAGTATCAAAATGGACCAATCGAACTACGAACTAAAACACTGGTCTTGGACAAACTATCAAATGCGACTAACACGTCCAAGCTTTATATACCGAATACGTTGTTAAAGCTTTAAATACCGAATAAGGACACATATATACTTAAAAAACGACTAACGCATTTTTAACACCTTGGCCGTTTCAATTGTATTCAGGGAGAATTTTCACACCCATTGAATGGTTGTTGAACCAAGAAATAAAGGAAAAATATAAAAATATGTCTTCGTCTCCTATCTGTTGCTATCTTCTTTCATATAATTCTTTTACGGCTTTCTTATCCAAGAAGTTACACCAGCAAGACAACGTGGGGTAAAAATAGAATAACCTCAGAATGAAGACAGGTAACAAACGGCGACACAACATGCCCTCAGACCCCATAGCACAAAGCCAGATGTTTGGTGGGCCAAATGAGAGTCGAACCTACTGACAATGGTATGTTTGCCTAGTTCACCAACTCTTACACCAAGAAAGGTACCCCACTTACTCGTTGTATAGAAATGGCTTTATTCTATGTTATACTATCTATATATGCTCAGTAGTAAATATCGAGCACTTTCTCTATTGATACAGCAACCTTTAAATACAGAAATAATACATACATACATGCATACATATATGAGGTATGCTTTCCGTAACGGTTATCCCTGTTGGAAATGGATTTGGCAAGTCAATTTTAAATCCTGGACGTTTCACAACACTTGAGAAATGCATGAATCCATCTTTTCTCTTCCCAGCTATGAGCCCATAACTTTTTAGCGTTGATACAACAACCAGTCTAGGAGAAGGAAAATTCTGAATTCAAACCTGCTGTACTTTGCTAAAAATGACTCTGTGTTGCATCCTGTTTGTGGTGAAGTGGTTGAGTAAATACATAATTATGTATATAGATTTGTATGTGTGTGTGTGTGTGTGGAGAGAGAGAGAGAGAGAGAGAGAGAGAGAAAGAAAGAAAGGTGGAGAGGAGGGAAGAGAAGAATAGAGAAGGAAAACTAAATCAAGCTAGTTATACTCTGCCTAAAAATTGACGTTGTGTTGTATCTTCTCCGTGGTCGAGGGATTGGGTACATAGATGCATGTGTGTATGCTGTATATAAGTGTATATTTGTGTGTGTGCATGTGTGTGAATGTGTGTGTGTGTGAGAGAGAGAGACAGAAAGAGAGAGAGAGAGAGAGAGAGAGAGAGAGAGAGAGAGATGTACACACATATACACATGGAGAGAAGAGAAAGGAAGAATGAAATCAAAGGGTTAAAAAGAAAGGAAAGCAATATTAGCACAAAAAAAAGATGGTTCCTTTAATCAAAAAAATCTTATCTCGACTCTAACGGTTTGAATTGCATCACGTCCATTGAAAGCGAGGATTAGAACTAGGGATTAGGATTTGTCATTGTTTTAAGAATAACCGACTCTTTCGTACCGGGATATCCTAAACACTTGTGTGCCGATACTTGTTTGTCTTACAAATCTACCGTAGATGTAGAAATATGTCTGGCGCGACAGATTAATGGTAGTAAACATTCTTCTTACGCGTAAAACGACAAATCAGAACCGGAATTCGATACGGGAGGGGAAAAGAGGTGAACAGGAAGAGATGTCGTCGATGAATGAACAATGCTATCTTAATCACTGTTAGAAAATTATTGGTGTTTGTGAGAAATACTTGAAACCATATAACTGTGTAAGAACAAATGATTATTATCATTACATAGGTTCGTTCTCGGTTTCTTTGTTTTATGGCATATCAACCCCTGTGGGTTATTTAATGCCCATGATATCCTCGTAGAATAGTAGTGATGTTATTTAACCCATAGCTGGTCGTATAAGGGAAATTGTAATTTTTCAAGGGTATTAGTCCGAAAGTGAACATAATAGCGCGACTTGAGTTCGAACACGCTTACTACGATATCACAGTGCATTACGGGTTCTCTTCAATGGTTAAATAGGTATAGTTACTTGACTGTGCATAAATTTTCCTTATTACGAATAGTCACTTGACGCTATAATTGTTAACAAAAAAATATTATCTTCAGTTACCATTTCGGAATGGTAAATAATAATCCGAAGTAAATATAATCATTATTTTGAAACTATACGATCACTTGCAATTTATTGGTATTTAATAGGGATAATTAAAACCATACAACTGTATGCAAATAAATGATTATTATTAAGTAGAAATAGTTACTTTAAACAATATAATTATTTATGAATCAGTATTAGTATTAGATAGGAATACTTGATACCACATAACTGTGGGCAAATAAATGATTATTATAGTCAAATAAAAAAGGGCAATTTAAAAAAGTAATTTCAAGGAAACATTGAAAATATTAACTGTCATGATTGTAACCAAGTATTTACAGATTAATCGAATTTCGGAATTAAAAACCCATAAGTATTTGATGTACCGTTAAATAAATTGGCCAAAACCAAACTAATCATTTCTAACTACAAAAAAATTAATACATAAGTACATGCACATATAGGAAGTAAAGCAGAACGCTAAACAGTATTTCCAAAAGGCAATTTAATAGATAGATAGATATGTTGTCAACTTATTTATCGATCTCGGCTTCTGATGTGATGGTGCACCTCAGGTAGTTGAACCTATAAACCGCCTTTTGCTCGGTCACGTGATGGCCGTATTCTTCTCGAGGTGCAGGTGGTGGAGTACCTCTATCTTTATTAAACTAACTTCTAACCCAAAGACCTGGGCAGCCATTGTGAATCTGGAAGAGATGCGCTGCAAAGCTCTTTTTGTGTGAGCAATAAGGGCAGCATCGTCGACAAAGCGGAGGAATCGGATCAGTTGTTCCTGGATCTTTGTGTGTTGGCCCGTTATTGTCGGAGGTTAAACAGGTTACCATTAAGTAACCTGAATCTGATATAGATTCCGTCCTTATCATAAAGATCTTTCGTGGAAGGTTTGAGCATCTTGCTGGCAAAGGAGAGCAGTGTATCTGGCAGACTATACAAACGCGTGTTGTACAACAAACGCCTAAAGAAGGGCACAAAAATCAGCATGTAAAGATTTATCGTCCTTGCTATCCTCCTATACGGCTCAGAGTCGTGAGTCACTTATCTGCACTATCCACGACTCCCATTAGCGCTGCCTCGACACCATCCTTGATATCCCCTTGAGTGACTTCGTCACCAATTTTGAAATCCTTGAAGAGGTAAAGATCACCAGCATTGGGACCATGCTATTGAAATCCCAGCTACGTTGGGCTGAACACGTTTCCAAAATGGAGAATCATCATACTGTGCAGCGAGTTCTCCGCAGGCCATCACAACAGAGAGACACTGAAGAAGCGATTGAAGAACTGTTTGATAAAAATCCTTTGTTGCTGTCAGATCAACCATTGCCAATGATGCACTCTTGTTGAGAACTGTAATGTCTGGTGCCTCACCATAAACTGTGTTTTCTCCTCTTTTGAAAAAAACCCACGGGGTCGCTCTCAAGAACAAAAAAGCAAAGGAGGAGGAATCGCAATACTATGTCATAAAGCCCTGACCAAACCTTCAGATGCGGCCGCTGAAACCATGCCTGCCAGTCCAGTGTCAGCCTTATCAGTCACGAACGTGAACCGGCCCTTTCTTGATCTTCGTTTCAAGAAGCCAAGCTATGCTGATATATATATATATATATATATATATGTGTGTGTGTGTGTGTGTGCTAAAAAGTATTACTATTTAAGCTGCATTTACCAAGACAGAAATAAATAATGACTGAAACACTTCTTTTTTTTCAATATGGTCTTTGTGGTAATCTCCACACTTATTCTAAGAACACTTCTGTACTGAATACGACTGAATGATGGTAAACAGTCTTCCTACCCAAGTAATTGGTCAGAAATGGAATTCGTAACGGAAAGTGAAGCGTGGTGAGTAGAGAGAGATATCAATGACTGAAGAATGCCATTTTAATCACTCAGTAGAAAAGGAAAAAAAAAAAAGAAGGAACTGGTGGATGTTTCTTTTATCATATTTACCAACCCCTCCGCTCGGGCAGGATATGACACAAGGTCAATTTTTTAAGCGGAGTTTAACAGGTTTGACTTCAGAGTTTTCCTTCTCCTAGACTAGTTGCCTCACCAAGGCTGAAGAACCTAGTCCGCCCTACTATTTACCCATAGCTGGAGGGAGAATAATTGGATTCATACCTTTCCCAAGGGTATTAGTGCTATGTGAAATGCAATCAGTCTCGTCCAGGATTTGAACTCGTATCGTCGTGTCCAATTCCTACGACGATAACTATTACACCACGGGCACCTCCCCGGATGTTTCTTTTATAATCATTCCAAATGAGTCGGCATGACAAAAAGGACAGTGATTGAAATCTCTCCGAAAGGGAAGTATCATTTACTCTTTCTTTTTATATATTGATAGAAATTAAGCTGAAATACAAAGAGTCTTAAAACTATTGTGGTACTGTTTTACACACACACACACACACACACACACGAGCGTATGCGTGCATACATACAAGGATACACTTATACGCACAAAGTATGCAAAAAATTATCAAGACTAAAGCTTTATTTACCAATACCAAAATGAACAATGAAAGAAACATTAATTTTCTTCCAATTTTCTCCTTGGGATTTAATACACTTCTTCTGACGAGTTTTGTATTGTTCGACGCACCTTTGAAAATCTTCTTTTGATATGGTATGAATCTGTGTCATTATATTTCTATTAATGCCTTCCACCTACTCGACTGTTACCCTTGAGATTGATTTTCAGTTTAAAAAACAAAGAAAAATTGCACAATGCAAGATCGGATAAGTATAGAGAACGATACACTTGCGCAATCTTGTCTTTCACCAAAAATTGCTGTTCAAAAAGTATGGAGACAGATTTGATAATTCTTTTCAAATTGCTATTGGTTCATCTAGACAACCATCCAGGCATCTAAATATTATCCTTCTATTTCTCAGCTGTGCACATTTAATTGCTACATTAAAAAAAGTATCATTTACGCTTTAGAAATCAATCTGAGGTTCAAACAGTCATAAAACAATTATGGCTGAGTTTTACACTCACATACTCTCACACACACTCGAGGAGTGTTCAAAATGCTTTGAAACTGTCCTGGTTGTATTAACCAGGACAGAAAGAACATGAATGAAATGTTAATTTTCTTCAACATCCTTCCATTGGTATCATTCAACACACTTATTCCAGTGAGTTCTACATTAACTGAAGCACCTCTGAAACTCCTCTTTTTATATGTTGTGAAGCTGTGCCATTGTCTTTCTTTTAATGTCTCCATGTTCTCAAATTTAACTCCTGAGATGAATTTTCATTTTTAGAATTAAAAAAGTCACGGAGAGCTAGATGTGGTAAGCATGGTGGAGGCACAGCACTTTCACGGTCCTGTGTTTTGCTAAAAATGATGATTAAAAATTAATTTGAACATTATCAATTAATAATAATAATAATAATAATAATAATAATAATAATAATAATAAACTATGGAACATGAAGGTGACAATTATACCAATTTTAATTGGTGTGTTTGGAACAGTAACAAAAGGATTACTAAAGGGGCTGGAGGAATTGGAAGTTGGCGGACGAGTGGAGACCATCCAAACTATTACATTATTGAGAACGGCCAGAATACTGAGAAGAGTCCTGGAGACTTGAGTTGACTTGCTGTCACCCAAACTCCAGAGAAAGGCCATCAGCGAACGCTGATGTGAAAAACTCGAATGAATAATAATAATAATAATAATAATAATAATAATAATAATAATAATAATAATTTTGACCATACTGCCAAATGGTATATGCACTGACCAAAATCTGTCCTAGAAAATGAGATTTATAAAATTCTCTGAAATTTTGAAATCCAAAAGAATCACCTAATCCCGACCAGAAGACGAGACTTAGTATTAATAAATAAGAGAACTTGTCATCTTATGGATTTACTCGTCTTGGCAGACCACAGAGTGAAAATTAAAGAAAGTAAAAACATAAATAAATACTTGGATCTTGCAAGGGAGATGAAAAATATCTGTGACATGAAGGTGACGGTGCGTTTGGAAAGTTCCCCAAAGAACAGTTGAAAATTGGAGGAAGAATCAAGGCCATTCAAACAACATCGTTGAGATTGAATACTGAAAAGAGTCCTGAATACCTGGGGAGATCTACTGTCCCTCAGACACCAGTGAACTCCGACCCAGCTATTGCTGGTGTTAAAACTCGCCAGGAGTGATATAATAATAATATATTTGCTTACCTGTGTATACGTCTTAAGTTAAATTTAGATTTTTTTTATTTAAAGAATTAATAAAATCTGATCTCTCTGATAAAACAAAACAGGAATTCTTCCAAGCTGTAGCTGTGTCAGTACTACTGTATGGTTAGCCCGACTTGAACTCTCACAGAACGCTTAAAGAAAAAAGCGAGATGGGAACTACACAAAAATGCTGCATATTGTTTTGAAGAAATTCCGAAAGCAACACAAAAAAGCAGTTACTTGCGCGCGCGAGAGAGAGAGAGAGACAAGGAGAGAGAGAGAGACAAGAATAGAGAGAGAGAGAGTCAAAAGAATCTGTATCGTCAGCACGCCTTGATTGATTGATACATTGCGAGTAAGAGAGAGAGAAAGAGAGAAAGAGAGAGAGAAATTGAACCGTGTGACTCTTTCGAGTTCTTTCTTTGTTCATCTACTAAAAAAGAATCAAAATTTCGCGCTCTGTAACTTTGGTAGAAGCTCTAAAAGTAATAAATGCAGATGTGGAAATCTAATTAAATGTATTATGAAAACATTCGAATGAAAAACAAAATCGCTTACATATTCTTATACATCTGGATTTTATAGTTTTTTATTTAAGTTAAGCACCTCTGGTGGTGTTATGGTTAAGAAGCTCGACTAGCAAACCTACACGAAAGAGTTCGAATCTCATTGGGTGCCCCATTTATATAGCGTTTTTGCCACATCTAAGCAAAAACCTTAGTAAATTCCTATTTATTAATTCATCTTTTTTTTTTGTGTTTTGTTTTTATTTAGTTTTGAGAAACTTTTAGATTTTATACTCTTCGATAGGCGTCTCGGGTGGTGTAATGGTTAACGAGCTAGACAAGCAGACTTTCACGTGTGATTTCGAGTCTCATTGGGTACCCCATTTATACGGTCTTGTGTTACATCAAAGAAAAAGAATATTGTAAATGACAACTCGCAAACCTGTCCCACCCTCCAGGACTTTTCTCCCCTACTATTTACCCTGAGTTGGCGGGGATTGGGATCCATTTCTTTGCCAGGGTCATTAATGCGAAGTGAAACACAAACATCCTCGTCTAGGTTTTGAACAAGGGTCATTGATTCCGTTTCCTACGACAGTAACCAACGCTGAGGCAAGGGAGATGTGAATTGAGAGGTTTTCCTTCTTCTCGGCTAATTAGCATTAAACAGCCCAGTATGCTCTACTATTTACTTACAGTTGTCTGTAGCGCGAAGTGATACGCCAACAGCATCGTCCAAAACTTGAACGTGCCTCACCAAGTCCATTTCCTATAATGATGACCATTGCGCCTTATATATATATATATATATATATATATATATATATATATATATATATATATATATATATATATATATATATATATATATATATATATATATATATATATAATTGGTTGATGAATTATGTGGGGTTTGTGGCTGAAGGTCACGGGCAAAGGGCAAGGCTGTGTTACCGTTTGAATATCTGACTCCATATTTTGGTTATTTTATTTTACTCCCACGTTGGTTAGTCGGTGCCATGCCTTGCCCAAGAAAGTCCCAAAAAGAATTATACGAAAGAAAAGACAGCAACAGATAAGAGACGAAGACGTTTCTTTTATACTTTCCTTTATTTACTGGGTTCAACAACCATTCCATGGATGAGGGGGGTTTTCCTGAATACATTGAAATGGTTGAATCCCCTAGTTAAGGTGTCAAAAATACGTTAATTCGTTTCATGTATGTAGGTGTCCGCATTTGGTATTTCGGGATTCCATAACGGTTAGCTTTCTTTTGGAAGTTTTGTCAAAGTCCGGTAAGAGTTAGTTTATAGTTCATTTGTGGGTCTTGAATATTTCAGCATAATGTTGACCGAGAGAGGGCTGCTAGTGGGTGAAAGGGACTAACCGACGCTACGTCCAAAGACGTATGCGTGGTGCCCAAACACCAGACAGCAAAATGGTGTTATTGGTTCGACGGGCACTGCCTGAAAGAGAAAGAATGCTTGGTTCCCTTTGTCAAGAGGAAATGCCTTTTTTCTTTTACGCATGCGTCATCTCCTTTTCCTATTAGGGACCTCTGGGAGTATCTAGAAATTTAATAGTTTTCTTTTTCTTTTTGCTTTTTTAAATTTAATTTAAATTTTTATTTATTTATTCATTCGTTCCCTACAATTTACTAAAATTGTCCCAAGCGCTTTCGGACCTTTCATAGGCCAACATCAGGGGTTGCTTGCACGTATAAAGAGTGTTTTTAAAGAGTTTGAAAGTTTTTTTGGGGGGTGGGGGTTATAACATAACAAAATTATGTAAACGCAAAGTTGGATAAAACTGAGTTGATGATGAATTTAAAAAACAGGACGCTATTCACAGAAATAGAATATTATAAAAAAATATGGAATATTTAAAAAAAAAAAAAAAATGGATTTCAAAACATTGTCGCTATTTTCAAAATTAATTCTATTGATTTTAGTTTGTTTGTTTTTTTTGGTGGGGGGGTTATAAGTAGGGCTTCTAAGATTTGTTGTCGTAGCTTATTAATTTCGTGTGCTATTATAATGATGTTTTCAACTAGAATTTTTCGAAATTTGGATTTGGCAGTGGAATGGGTTTTAATTTTGGTAAATTCATCAGCCAATTCCAACCTGAAACTAAGACTCTTATCAGGAACCTTGAAAGGATCTTAATAAGATTATATAGACTAATGCGTCTTTATTACTTAATCAAACATGCTTAAATAAAAGACTGCTGCCCCCCCCCTATATATATATATATATATATATATATATATATATATATATATACACACACACACATTCCTAAAAAAACAACAATCGGTCACATTAAGATAATAAATTTATATCCATCCTGTTAAAAGCATAGATATAAATCAATGCTCTAAAAAATTAACAAGACTTCTTCAGATCCAACAAAAAATGGAATTAAAAATTTTTTTCACATTTACCACAAGACTGATTTTAAAAAATACCTATTTCTCCTATGTATTAAAACAAGCCTAAACCTTCAAGTAACAATAAGTAAAAAAAATAATGGCTTATAAAACTACATCCGGTCTCATCCTACTTCAAATTTTACAGAGACAAAAATAACAGTTACAATAATACATGTTAAAAATTCAAACATTAACAAAAAATATTATTCAGACAATCTAACTTTAGTATATCAATTTTTATTATTAAAAGGAACTAAAAAAAAAAAAAACTAATGTTAATTATGAAACCTTCCCACCAAATTACAATAACAGAGTAAAAATCACTTATATAAATTACAAATTCTAATTCATTTACCAATTTTAAAAATCTTAGTTAATTATTTTCTATTTATTTATTCACTTAATTTTTTTAAAATAGTCTAATTTTATTTTATGCCAACATCTAGCAATCAAATCACATCTCTGATTTGATAGGTTACCAGGATCAGGATATAACATTATTTGTATCTTTGCTTCCAGACGCAAATTACATCTACCATCAAAGCAGCTCGGAGTAGTAGATCTTTTCAATATTATCGATTGAATTTCTGGGGTTAAACCCATATTTTTCACCTTACAAAAATGTTTGGATGAAAGTGTTTGATTTTTTAAGCGTTCATGAGAGAAAGAATGACAGACTGTATTATGTATTATAGTGACTGTTGTTATTGGGTTTTTTAAGATATGAAGATCGCACTAAATCAGACGACATATTCACCGGATTAACGAAGAATAAATGCGCAAATGTAAACATTATAAAATGGAGCCACGTGTCCATCGACTTTGGGAAAATCTTCAGGATTTGATAACTAAACGATTAGTTCTTTTCAAGTGTTCGACAATGACAGGGGATTTAAATTGGCCGTTGCAGAAATAAAAGGGAAGAAAAGATAAACCCTGATGGAGATAAATAACAAAAATGATCAACAAGTATAAAGAACCACCACAACTCCCCCTTTTTCACACACACACACACAGACCAATTCAACTGCTAAATGTGATCTTCGGTTTTTTCAAGTAGAGCGTTTCGAAGCGAACGAGCCTTTTAGACAAGACTGCACATGTTCGTAATGAATCTAGCAAAATTTGCATTGTGCCGAGAAAGAAAAACGGCTGATAAGGAAACTCCTGATAACTTAACGTTTGCATGACGAAAGTAAGGAAGAACAGCCGACAATCCCATTTCAAGCAAACACCTCATTAGAATAATATTCATATTTGACTTTTTACTTTCTTTCTTATTGATCCTTTGATTATCTCGCTCTCTCTCTCGCTCTCTCTCTCTCTCTCTTCCCCACTATATATATATGTGTGTGTGTATGTGTGTGTGTGCCCAAATCCTCTGCCACGGGCAAGATGCAATCCAAATTCATTTTTTAAGAAAAGTATGACTGGTTTGAATTCAGAATTTACCTTCCCCAAGATCAATTTTTGTACCAACACAAAAGAGCACAGTCTACTCTACTACTAACCCATAGATAGGGAAAGAAAAGATATATTCATGCCTATCTCAAGAGTATTTGCATAAAGTAAAACATAAATATCCTCACTTAGGATTTGAACTTAGTTCACCGATTCCATTTCCTACAATGATAACTGTTATGCTAAGCGCGCTTTCTAGCCCAACTTTCGGAAATTTCGATAATGTCTTAGAAATTCGCACAATTTTTTATTGTTTTTGCGTTTATGCATTTACCACTCCCTCCGCACGGACAAAATGCGACACAAGGTCAATTTTAAGCGGGATATAACTGGTTTTCCTTCTCCAAGACTGGTTGCTTAACCAAGGCTAAAGAACCAAGTCTGCCCGACTGCCGTTGAAGGGAGAATAATTAGATTCATATCTTTCCCAAGGGTATTAGCTCAATGTGAAATGCAATCAACCTTATCCAGGATTTGAATTCGTGTCACCAAGTCCATTTCCAACGACGATAACCATTGAGCGATAAGCGTTTGTACGTATATACTGCCATGAGGATGTTGTACAACGATCCAAATGAGCGATGACACTGTACAGGTGTGAAGAAGAGATTAATTTATGTTTTCTTTGTGACATTAGAACGAAGTGAAATGCCAACAGCCGTGTCCAGCATTTGAAATTGGCTTGCCAAGTTTATTTCCTACAATGATAACCGTCATACCACGCGCGCCTTATGAATGCATTAACACAATCCACCATTTCCGGTATGCTCGTCTACCTACCCTGTCTTCATCTTGATTTCGACTTTTTTTTTTTTTACTAATTTATCTTATTTGTAAACATTGCAGACAAAAATATACTTCTCCGAACACATCACAATTTCTTCAGTAAATTTCATATGGTTTGCACTACTCAGCCTCCAAAAATTTTATGATATACCTCTGTTCAAGCCAGGGGCTCTCTGATTTGCCGCCATTTAAAATACCTTTAAAACAAATATTTTTACAAGATTAAAATAATTTTTGATATAAACTAATTTCAAACAGTATAGAGCTTATATATATGGGAAAAATTCTTGAAAAAATTAATTTTGCTTTTTAAAAAATATTCACCTTATTTATTGAATATATAGATACACACACACACTCACACACACACACACACATATATATATATATATAACCGGGCCATTGGGCCAATGAAGACAGTGTTCTGGGAGACCAATGTTCAAACCTAGGTTAAATCATGCCAAAAACTCAGAAAAATGTTATTTGGTGCGGCCTTGCTTAACACTCAGCTTTAGAATCAAGGGTAAAGTGGAGCAATCCAGGGAATGGATTAGCGTCCTCCCCTACATCTCGGTATAGTAGCTTTTGAAAAAGGAGCCTTTGGCTCACCTTCGACTAAGGTTGACAACTTTACTTTATATATATAAGAATAGAATTAGAATTAGAACACTAGAATTTATAAGAAGATATCTTTATTAAGTCTGTTGTCTTATTTTTATGAGAGAGGGGTCTTAACATTCCGCAAGAAGTGTAGTCTTTGTATTCTAAACCCCATCGACAAGACAGGGAAATCTTTGTGGGTTTCTGTAGGCTACATGATAAACTAGTACGGACATGCGCTAATTCTCTATCAGATATTGATGGTTCCCAAGAACTTTTACTTTTACAAATATCTTGTTATTCCAAATTATTTGTACCACCAATCAATGAATTGTCAAGTCAGTCAGGATTTTCTAAAAATGCATTCTAAAATGTTAAATGACAGTAACAGAATTCGATTTACCGAATTAAAGTACACAAAATGGATTCTTAACGGATGTAATTTTTGGCAACTTGACTCACTCTGGAACTGCAGAAGACTTTAATAATAAACGTGAGTATCCATATCTTAAATAGATTTTTTTTTAATATTATTCTTGAAACTGTTTCTTTTCTAGTCGCCCAGTAAGAAAGAACTTGCAATAAATTTAATGAATTTACGTTTGTGCAATTTTATCAAATTCATTTGAATTATGAATCAGGTTTTTTGGTTGTACATTGTTAGAGGGGAATGCCCACGTGTTAGGCTTGTATCTGCCTCAGTCACACTGCAAGATCATCTCTGTGCTGCAAACATTCAACCGCAAATATACCAAAGTTTTATTTACTCTACTCTAAACAAATAGACAAGAGACTTAAGTTATGGCCGTTTAAAGTATACCGCCTCAACCTCAAAGATAGAATCTACTAAACACACAACACAGGTCTCAGATTGCTTTCGTTACTTACAGTTCCCAAATGGTCACCCAGCCTAAATAGTGATCAGGACCATCACTGCTGAACTTTGGTGATCTAGTATTTTAAACTTTGAGAACTAGTATTTTAAACTTGACCGTAAGTCTAACACCGCAAATATATTACAATTTGCAGATGTTTGACGGTTTAGATGATTGTTAACGAATTAAATTTGAATCGTAAGATTGTGCAAGAAATTTTCCCCCAGCAGGTGAGCATGCAGAAAAATGAGTTTCAAAGAAACTCACTCTTTGTAAACGGGTTTTTTGACAAAAGAAAATCTCCCCGTAGTACGACAGCCATTCTTCTAATCTAAATTCTTGCAACTATTCCTTATTCCCCAAAATCAAACCAACCTCCGTGGTCATCATTTGGTTTGATTTATTTGTTTATGGGTTCTGCCGAAATTTGATTCATTTGTAAATGTTTAATTGTAATCATAAATATATTTTCATGTTAACATTGCCTTTATTTTAAATTGCACTTTTTATTTATTTATAATAGATTATTTGAATAAAGTTTTATACCAAGTATTCCTATCTGATTCATAATTTGCTCATAGTTTTATGATTTCATGCAATCCTATATAATATTAATAAAATATGCACAATTATAAAGTTTCCTGTAACTGTTTCTATTTTATTACAATTATTTTTTTGCACACATTTATGATTTCACGTATTTCAATTCAATTCAACTAATTTTCAAACAGATTTATTTGACCCACAGATGAGACTCTGACAAGTATTACCACTTCGAATATATCTTTTGCCACTCTCTCCCAAACTGGAAAAGAGTCACAAAGGATTCCTCTGATTCTACGCTTGGCTTAATCTTGGCACAAAATTTCCTTTTATGTCATGCCAAACCTTGCTGAATTATTATTTTATGCCGACGTCGGATTTTTTGTCAACACTTATATGATTTTAATTAACTATGATAATCATTTGTAAACAATTATAGTTTAAATAACAATTCTTGAAACAAATAATTTGCCCACAGTTTGATGATTTCAAGTAACTACTTCTACTTAATAATAATAATCATTTGTTTAGACACGGTTATATGATTTCGAGTATTCGTATTTAATAATAATTTACATTGTTATAAAGTTTGAAGTATTTCAAGTAATTGTATGGTTCTAAGTAAATGGTGATAATAATTCGTAGCCTCAAGTTCTTTATACAAATAATTTGCACAGTTATATAATTTCAAGTATCTCTATGGAACACTAATACGAGGATCATTAAATAAGTTTCCAGACTTTTTTTGTGTGAGCACTTTTATTGATAGTACACACATGAAACTCTAGTTCCCTTCGAGGTAATCTCCCGGCTGCAATGCACTTGTTGTACCGTTCCAACAACTTCTGGAAGGCACCATGGAAGTCCTCTGGTGTGAGCGTGTCAATGACCTTCGTCACAGCCTCTTTCATCTCCTCAATTGTCTCATAACAACAGCCTCTGGGCTTAGGGAGCAAGGTCTCGACTATAGGGAGGGTGAGGAACTGTCTTGATGCCCATCTAGGTCAAATAGTCTGTGACAAGGATAGAGTTGTAGACTGGTGCATTGTCCTAGTGGAAATGCTACTGACCCGATTTGAAGAGTGCTGGACTCTTCCGACGGAATCTCTTCCTGAACTCCCTTAAAACCTCAACATTGTATTCCTTGTTGACTGTCTGTCCAGTGGGGACCCAGTGCATGTAGATCATACCAGTGCTGTCAAAAAAGGGATCATCAAAAGTTTGTGGATGTATTTGCTCTGTCTGGCCTTCTTGGGTCTGGGAGAGCCAGCATGCTTCCACTGGGAACTCTGTCTCTTGGTCTCTGGGTCATAGCAGTAGGCCCAGCTTTCATCACATGGCATATTTTCAAAGTTTAAAACAGAATTTTATTGCATATCGTTCTTCTAAAGTCCAGATTGCATTTTTGAAATTCACCAGCTGTAACAGTCCTCGTGGTGTAATGGTTAAAGCGATGAACTGCGGAATCGTAGTACGCGAGTTCGTACTGCAGTCGCGCTATTACGTTCACTTTCGGGCAAATACCCTTGGGAAAGGTATGAACCCCCTTATTCTCCCTCCAGCTATGGGTAAATAGTAGGACGGACTAGGTTCTTCAGCCTTGGTGAGGCAACTAGTCTAGGAGAAGGAAAACTCTGAATTCAAACCTGTTAAACTCCGCTTAAAAATCGACCTTGTGTCATATCCTGCCCGAGCGGAGGGGATGGTAAATAGTACCAGCTGTAACAATCAGGCCTTAGTAGGGTGTATTCGATTTCCTGTTGTAGCTGTTGATTTGAAGCTGAAATCATAAATATTGGTCAGTCATCTCATAAGATGTATAGCAATAACATTGTGAATTTTCAAGAGTCTACGACAATTTTAAATACCTGTACAAAAAAGTCTGGAAACTTATTGAAGGCACCACGTAATTTTCAAACTCATCTATTTAATAAGCTCTACCACTCCTGGCCAGAGTCATCTTGGAGTAATGAGAATGATTGGGTGCTTCACACACCCCAGAGCTCCAGAAATGGAATCTCACCATTGGATGCACTTTCGTGTCATACCCGGAATACCCATTTTGAGAGGTCTTACCGCTCTACAGATGACGTATTCTAAACCGACAAAGCCAACTACAAATTTGAGACACCGGGTAAGATATCTTGGTATGGTATGTATGTTTAAAGGCACATCAACTTTCGTGGTTCATTCAATGCTAAAGCCGTCTTTATAAAAGAACAGCAGTGATACTATTTAGCAAGGAGGATAAGGGGCTCATAGCTTTCCGAAAGGCATTAGTACGAAAGTGAACATAACAGCGTGACGGGAGTTCGAACACGCTTACTTCGAGGCTGAAGTCTAGCACTTTAGTATTTATACGACAGAGAACTCCACCCATCCGATAAGGATCGAACTTATTACACACAGCAGGATATAAACATTACTCTAAGGATAAAATGCTTGATATTAACTGAATTTTACCTAGTCGGACATTATGGGGCACCCTATGGTAATCAAATTCACGACATTAATCATTATAATTATTATTATTATTTGCATGTTCAGATAAGATGTCTGACATCATCACGAGAAATTGAGTGATAACAAGTCTCTTTAATCTCCCGTATCTTCTTCAGTGTGATCACGGGCCACAATAACAGCGTAGCCTGAAGAGTCATTTTAATGGTTTCTTACCTTCTCAGACAATGTTTCATCCGAGATCTTGTGCTTCAATTAGTTCTTTTATTGATGTGTGTATGTGTGTGCGTGTATGTGAGTATGTATTCGACGTGTATTTATTTACCCAGCCCCTCTCCCACGGGCAGGATGTGACACAAGGTTAATTTTTAAGTGAAGTAAAACTAATTTGAATTCAGAGTTTTCCTAGACTGGTTGCCTTACTAAGGATAAAGAACCTAGTGGATCCAACTATTCATCAATAGCTGGGGGGACAGGTGGATTCATGCCTTTCCCAAAGTCATTTGCGCGAAGTGAAATGAAAACAGCCTCGTCTAAGGTTTGAAATCGAGTCGCCGATTCCATTTTCGACGGCAATGACCATTACGCTAAGAGTACTTCCCGATTTTTAACGTGTGTATGATTGTTTGGGATATGTCTAAGGCTGTTTGGGAGAAAAATGTGTCAAGCCTAAAAAAAATGTGCAAATGTCATATCGCAGGCGTACATGTTCGACGGCTTTTCGCCTAAGAAAAACATTTATTCTGTTTCCTAATTTCTAACACTTCTGTCCCTGCAGGGCGCAGTTTCTCAGGGATTGTCTGTGCAAATAACTCCATCAATATCGAGTGGTGGGTGTCGAGTGTATAGGAAACTGAACCAACAAGTAGGGAAAAGAAATCTAAGTGCAATAAAGTACAATAAACTATGCAACCCCAAAAAGACATACATCATCATCAATCATCATCATCATCATCATCAAGTCGTGATGACAGGACGGATTCCCCCAATCTCTCTCTCTCTCTCTCTCTCTCTCTCTCTCTCTCCTGACTGTCTATTGTTCCTTGCAGGTCAACTAGATTGCATCCAGTGTCCGCTCAGAGCTAATATATGTATGTAGTTACCAACCTCTCCGCACAAGCAGTATGTGACATAAGGTCAATTCTTAAGCGGAGTTTAACAGGGTTTAATTCCGGGTTTTCCTTCTTCTAGACTGGTTGCTATACCAGGGTTAAAGAGCTGCGTCTGCCCGACTATTTGCTCATAGCTGGAGTGAGAATTTTTGGATTCATATCTTTCCAAAGGAGGTTAACGCTATGTGAAATGCAAACAGCCCCCTCCAGGTTTGAAACCGTGTCGCCGTGTCCATTTCCTATGACGATAACCATTACATCACAGGTGCCTCCAACAGCTGATATATGTAAGTCTTTTTCTGGTCTCACCTTCTCTGGCACGTCTATGTGTAGGAGTTCAAAGAAGAACCTCGCTTATGAGCTCGTCCTTACTTTTACAGCAGTGCCCGCATATCGTGTTCCTCTTATCTGAATGGTTTGTAAGATGCGAGGTCAATGGCCATAAAGCTGCGGCTTTGTGGAATGTTGCTCCCAGTATTTGTTCAAAACAACACGTAGCATTTTTGTGTAATTCTCATCAAGCCTTTGCTCGTTAACGTCCTGGTGGTGCATCCATACAAAAGTATTGATACGGCCACAGCTTGGAAGAAATCCTGTTCTATTTTATTTTATTTTATTTTATTAGAGAGATCAGATTTCTATATGATCGATAACTCATTAGCTGTCTTTGCCTTTACTAGGTGTATGTTGACATCACTTTCAGTAGATGAGATATTGCCACCAAGGTATGTAAACTTGTCTACTTATTTCAGACGCCAGCCACTTAAAGTGGAGATGGTCCCTTCTTGCTTAAAACACAAAATATAGACAGTGACCGAAAAAGTATCCATTTCCCAACCACTCTGCTACGGACAGGATGAGACACAAGGCCATTTTTAAGAGGAGCAAGTGACTGAAAGAATTTGATAAAAGGACCAATGAGAAATACTTGATTGGCAAAAGAATAGTGACACGTGTCCAGTTTTTATGACACATTGCAAATCAACAGATTCTAGTGTTATGCATTCTCTCTCTCTCTCTCTCTCTCTCTCTCTCTCTCTCTCTCTCTCTCTCTCTCTCTCTCGCATTACCATACACGAATATAAAACACACTCACGCGCGCCCACATACTTGTATGTATGTATGTTAATAATTCTATTTATCAAGTATTCCTATCTAATTTAATACTAATATTTGTTACTTTACAGTTAAGTGGTTTCAAGCATTGTGATTTAACACAGATAATTCTATTTAATATTAATAATAGTCCCTAGTAAAAGATTGAACTATTCTATTTCTATAGCTGGGGTCCTAACAAGTACCACCACTCCAGGTCAGAGTGGACCAAAGAATAATGGTAATGAAACTCCAAGACAGGGACCTGGCTTATAATTCTGTCCAACACAATTCATTCGTTTTCACACTGTTAAATGACTTCAAGTACTGTTGTGTTGTTCAATTTAGCATTAATCAATTGTTTTCATAAAATTAAATGGTTTCAAGTTTAGTAAATAATTAAATTGTTCTATTCGATATGTAGACGGGACTCTAACAAGCACTACTAATGAAGGGGCACGCTAACATTTCCCAAAGCTCCAAGAGGGGAGCTTCACCATCAGATGCAGTTTAATGTTATATCTAAGTCAGAGAAGTTGAAAGGTTGTCTATTTTTGACGTACAACTAAATGTATTGTTTGCAGAATGAATTCGAGCATCTTTAATAAATCATTAAATAGCAAAATACTGACACACACACACACATACACACACACACACACACACACACACACACACACACACACACACTATAGAATGAATCCATAAATGAGTACATCCCTTCGAGAGTTTTATAAAGAGTTGATTTCCTACAAAACTAAATATAAATGAATACACGCCGACCATCATTTTTAATAAAAAGTTCATTTTCTTCTAAACCAAGCCATGATTTTATCATTTCTCCTCAAACATTATACAATTGAATAATTTCACATCTCAGCTCTCACCCTTTAAATACGTGGGGCTTTCAATAAGTTTCCAGACTTTTTTTTTGTACAGGAATTTAAAATTGTCGTAGACTCTTGAAAATTCACTATGTTATTGCTATACATCTTATGATATGACTGACCAATTTCTATGATTTCAGGTTCAAATGAACAGCTACAGCAGGAATTCGAATACACCCTACTAAAGCATGATTGTCACAACTGATGAACTTCAAAAATGCAATCTGGACGTTAGGACACTTTAGAAGAACGATATGCAATAAAATTCTGTTTTAAACTTAGAAAAAATGCTGCCACAGAAACGTATAGAATGCTTCAGACTGCTTTTGGAGCATCTTACATGAATCGAGTATCAGTTTTTGAGTGGCATAAGAGATTCAAGGAAAGCAGGGAGTCTGTGAGGGATGATGAGAGGTGTGGGAGGAGTAAGGAAGTCAATACACCAGTGTTGATTGGCCAAAGGGTTAGGCTTAGGGTTACTATGTTGAGGTTTTAAGGGAGTTCAGGAAGAGATTCCGTCGGAAGAGTCCAAATCGGGTCAGTAGCATTTCCACCAGGACGATGCACCAGTCCACAACTCTATCCTCGTCACAGACTATTTGAACTAGATGGGCATCAAGACAGTTCCTCACCCTCCCTATAGTCGAGACCTTGCTCCCTGTGACTTTTGGTTATTCCCCAAGCTCAGAGGCTGTCGTTATGAGACAATTGAGGAGATGAAAGAGGCTGTGTCGAAGGTCATTGACACGCTCACACAAGGGGACTTGCATGGGGCCTTCCAGAAGTTGTTGGAACGGTACAAGTACCTTACAGCCGGAGGAGATTACCTCGAAGGGGACTAGAATTTCATGTGTGTACTATCAATAAATGTGCCCATACGAAAAAAGTCTGGAAACTTATTTAATGAGCCTCGTTTTTGTGCATTGCTTTTTGGTGGGGGTAGTCAATCAGTTTTATTGTTTATAGAATGAATTCTAGCGAGTACCTTTAATAAATTCTTGATCAAACAAAAAAAAATAGAATAATGGCTTTCTCCCTTGTAAACTTTTCCTTTTCACCATATTAAGCTTCCCCTCTTCCTCCTCCTCATCTTCTGGTTCTTCTTCTTCCTTCCTTCCTTTCTTCCTTCCTATCTATTTGATTTATTGTAATACTTTCTCGTTAGATTAAAGTTGAAAGAAGGTAAGATTATCTTTGCCGGAAAAATAATATACCTTTTTTTCTCTTTACTTCCGGTTCACCGTTACGTTTCTTGAACAAAGGTTTCCTTATTTTTTCTAAAACTCTTCCGGTTACTTTCCTCGCCCAAATCCGTTTGCACTTAAAGTTAATCGATTCTAAGTGTCCGGATTTTTTTCTTCTGAAGACATTGAAACGCTTGTGTTTATGGATAGTTTAAAAGGATTAGCAAGAAATACTCAGTTGCAACTTTTCACTTGTTCTTCTCTTTCAGACTCTTTGCTAAGTCAACAGAAATTTGTGTGAACCACCCAAGTTCGTCATTTCTTTTACCTTTCTTTTTGTTAGGTGAATCCACCCAGATTTTGTCCGCCACTGACTGACTCGTGCATTTGTGCATTGTGTATGAACGAATGCTTGATTGATAGCTCAATAGCTAGCTTGCTAGATAGATGGAGAGAGATGTGTGAACTAGCAAAAAAATGAATACATTGAGATAGATATCATCATCAACGACAACCATTTTGTGTCTGCTGTAAGCCAAAGGCCTCTCATATGTCATCTTTGAGGTAGCCTAGAACATATCGAGATAGCAAACTCCATTATCCCCTCTTTCCGTGTTCAGTCAGGTCATTTACTATTTTGCTTGTTATTTCTTGGGCACCATTTTGTCAAAGGTTCATATAATCTATTATCACCCAACGTGTCCTGCCCACTTATATTTTTGTTAAATAATTCCTATGACATCTCGTATCTTGTTCTGTCTTTGATCTATCTAAATTTCTTTTTTGTTTTTGCTTTTTTTTTTTTTTTTTTTTTTTGCTGTTTTTTGTTTTGTTTTTGTTTTGTTTTTTGTTTGTTTTTCGTTTGTTCGTTTGTTTGTTTGTTTTTGCTTGCACTTTCTATTGACCTATGTGTGACTCATAGTTTCTTTGACTGTTTTGGTTAAATTCTAAGTTTCACAAATATGTCTTAGAACTGGTATGGTGCATTGGGTGCATGTTTTACGCTGTAAGCATATTGGTAAGACGCGCGTGTCTACTTTTAGTAATTGTCTTTCAACCTATCGTTATACGTCGTTATATTTCATTTTCAAGATCTTTTTCAAACTTAAATGTTGTATTCGTTGAATGTTTTATTCGTTAACTCTTTCCAGAATTCCGTCTATTTTTATGGTTGTTTTCAGGATTTTACAGTTAAGCTTTAATTGTCTTTGTTCTTTTCATTTTTTATCCTGTTTTAATCATTTAGCATTACTTTTAATAATTTAGCTAATTTAACACTCTGTGACGGAGACGTTTCGATTGCCACTCGTGCATCGTCTCATAGTGTAATATCTACTTTACTGCACCAGTCCATATTTTGCTGTGCCATGATGTCCGACCCCATGCCATGTTACTCTACAGATGCATATCACAGTGCACGAGCCCAAAAGAAAGCGATCTCATAAGAAAAAATAAAAATAAAAGAGAAGATTTGAAATTCTGGACTTACTCATAGAGGAGGTAGGTGTAATACTCTGGGACCTTTCTCTAGCTCTATTCTGTCTCTCCATTACTTTTGCTTGCGGTGCGAGCTCAATTGACAACTGGTCACCACTAACAAACTGCTTCCATCTTCTATGTCTAACTCGTCTCTCTTGTCACAGCCAATGAACTGACTCAGCTCAAATCCCCTTCACTACTCTTCTAACCGACTCACTGTACCTATATATATATATATATATATATATGCTGGAGTAAATCTTCTCGACATATGGACATAAAGATATTTCCCGACTGTATGTCTTCAGGATACTCTAGAAAGTGAGATAATGAAATTTAACTCTTTTTAAATTGCATCCTGAGCGGTCTTTCTTAAACTTATCTGACTATCTCCATTTAGGGTATTCATTCATTTCTACCAGTCTTTCTCTTCCACCATCCACGTACAAGATACATACACCACTCCCACATACATATATATGAACACATACACATCTAACCGTATAATTACGCTCGCAACTAGATATATATTTACTTGTGCAACTGGGAGTTCATGGTATTACTCGTCTCCGCATAGATATTCCCGCCCCTACGTGAACATATATGCCCCTACACCCATATATACACATATCCATATCATCTGGTCTTTGTTTTATATGGACATATATATATATATATATATATATAACTACACCCATATATCTTACGATATATTTGGGAGTCTATAGTGTCACATACCACTATATAGATACACCTCGGACTCTACATAGACATATATATACAGGGTGGAACGATAAAATTGTCGTACTAAAGAAAACAACACTACAGCTTTATTTTAAAACTTTTATTGAAAAAATCAATTCAGGTAACTTGATTATGTTGTAGAGCTGACATCTATTCAATGTAGCCGCCTTCGGCCTCAATCACCGCCTCGATACGGATCCGGAACTGGGAGCATGCGTCTTCCACAAGCGCCGGTGGGATCTCGGCGAATACTCGGCGGATGGCGGCGATCAGGCTGGCTTTGGTGTTGTGGGAAGTCATGTTGGTGATGTTCTCGACGTATGACCAAACGAAGTAGTCCAGCGGGTTCAGGTCGGGGGAGGAGGAGGGCCAATGAGAGAAGGGTACAAAGTCGTAGCACTCCTGAAGCCAAGCCAGGGTCTCTTTGGACTCGTTGGCCGGCGCCGAGTCCTGCTGCCACACCCAGGGTCTGCCACCGGCCATCTGATTAAACCAGGGGATCACCACACCGCTGGGGAGTTTCATTAATGATTGCCTGGACCTTTTCGATGAACTCCTTGGTCTGGGTCTCCCTGGCGGTGTCCACAGCCTTGGACTTCCGCTCCACCACCTCCAAAGGGTCGTCCGATGCGTTGAGCTGTACCCTCAAGCGTTGAACTGTCCGGATTTGCATTTTGAGGGTGCTGGCAATGGTCTTGTTGTCATAACTTGGATCAGTAGAGAGCATGAGTTGTACAGCGGCGCATCTCCGATCTCGCTCGTTGAACATTGTGTCACTTTCAGATATGATAGAAAGCTCCTATCGCTTTTGGGATTTGTACACAACTGGCCAACTAGTAGATGGTCTGCAACAAAAAAAGAAAACCGGTTTTCATTAAACGTAAATGGAATCATTTCGTCTTTTCTAGGGCGACAATTTTATCGTTCCACCCTGTATATATATATATATATATATATATACTTATATATATGCGTGTGTTTCTGTCTCTCTCTCTGTGTGTGTGTGTGTGTGTGTGTGTGTGTGTGTGTGTGTGTGTGTGTGTGTGTGTGTGTGCATTTATCAACCCCTCAGCACAGGTCAATTTTAGCGGAGTTTAACAGATTTGAATTCCAGGTTTTCCTTCTCCTAGACTGGTTGCCTTGCCAAAGCTAAAGAACCAAGTCTATTCAACTATTTACCCATAATTGGAGGAAAAATAATTGGATTCATTCTTTTCTCAAGGATATTAGTGCTATCTCGCCCAAGATTTGAACTCAGTTCACTGTATCCATTTTTTACGGCAATAAACATTACACCGCAGGTATCACACACACACACACACACACACACACGCACACACACACACATATATATATATATATATATATATATATATATATATATATATATATATATTGTCATCCACAGACAAACTGTTTCGTTGTATCACTGCTCTTCAGCGTAGCTAGACCCACGAGATGCTTCAAACCAAGATCGAAATACGGCTGACTTAACGTCAGTCGGATATCTCACCCCAGAGCAATTGTCATTCTACGCGTAGGTGAAGAATATTTTGCGTATTTCTTTTTACATATACGTTATCGACTACCGGAGTGCTCAATTCATGAGAAGAACTATTGCATTTCAGCGAATGTGGCTGTTGGCAAATTCTCTACTCAATTAGCAACAATATACATATGTATACACACACAGACATACGCATACATCTATACATATGTATTAACATACCAAATTATCCAGATTATCGATATAACGGAGATGGCTTTGAAATATTTATTAGAATTTTTTATTTTGTTTCACGACATATCAATTCCTAACGGTTTATTTAATGCCGAAATGTGATTCATTTGTAAATGTCTAATTGTAACAGCTATATTATCAGAGTTCCATTGTTTCATTTGTTCATTTTTAATTTCACTTTTTGGTCAATAGTCATTTGTTTACCGACATTTTTTTTTGTTTTCAAGTCGCTAATGATAATCGTAAACAATTATAGCTAGATATTTTGCAAACAATTAAATGGTTACATGAATTGCTATTCAACATTAATAATTCAATTAAATAATAATCATTTGTTTGCACGCAGTAATATGATGTCACTTATTCCTGTCCAATACTAATAATTTCCAAGTGGGGCATACCCGTGGCGTTATGGCTGGACTGCAGCCTCAAAGTTAGCTAGTTCGAACTCCAGTTGTGCTATTACGTCCTCTTTCGGACTAATACTGTTGAGAAAGGTATAAAACCCCTTATCCTCCTAGCCATGGGTTAAATAATATCACTGTTGTTATTTTACAAGGATGGTTTTGGCATTAAATAACACCCTCATGTCATTAAACAAAGAAAGTGAGACTTAATTTTCAAACATATCTATTTGACCCAAACACGGGACCCTAACAGATACTATCACTTCGGGTCAGAGTGAACCTCGGAATATTGACAATGAAGTGGTACTCCACACTCCCAAGACCTCCAGAACTGGAACCTTACCACTAGATGCGGTTTAACGTTGTTTTTTCTTGAAGTCTTACTCATCTATAGAGAATACTGTTGGCGTATACTATGGCCTGCTGACAAGGGGGAGAATGTTTTATTTGTTCCTAAATAGAAGCATGAATTTTTGTTATTATGGGAATCAAACAGGTTCACAAGTCACCGAATTTTATCTAAAATCTTATTTGAAAATAATATATGAATGCCATTCTTTTAAATCTTTATTGACGATATTGTACGTTACTCAGCTCAAGATCAACCCTTTATTTGTTGGGCCAAGAACTTTGAACATCCTTTCGTAACTAATCACATTATAGAAAAAGTCACCTTCTTTAAAGTGTAAATACAGTATTTTTGCATTATGTTTATTACTCAGACTAAAAATGCATAATACTGATTGCATATTCTGTTTCTCTAAATCTGTGTTTCCCAGCGAGGTTCGTACCACTCCCTAAGGAAACATTAGGAGGATGAGTAGGACTATGAGTTGTTATTTCAAAGAGGGTAAAGGTGTTTAGGGCTAGAGTGAGCAATTTTTTTTATCATCGTTAAGGAAATATACACTTTGGTGCAAAAAGATAAGGTCACCAAGAAAAAAACGCAGAAATTTGGATTGATCCACTTTTTTCTTTCAAAAATTAATATTTTTATAAATGTATTTAGTAATAAAATTATATATTTAAAAAATTTTTGAAAAATTTTTTCTTTGATTATTATTTCAGAAAATATTTAAATTAGCATGTTGCAAAAAGATAAGTCCACCAACGAATTTATTTAACAAAACTAATTAACACACAGATTTTTATGTTAAGATTAATTTTTACATAAAATTAGCAATAAAAATTAAAAATAAATCATTCGACGTGGCAATTCTCTTACTGATCACGAGAAAGGAATTATCGATCCTTGTGAAAAAGATGGGCATTCTTAACGAGAAATCGCCAAGAAAATCAACAGATCAAGGTGTGCAGTGAATAATTACATAAAAAATAAGAACAAAACACCCAAAAAGATTCCAGGTAGGCCAGAAAAACTTAGTCCAAGGAATAAATGGACCATTATCAGAGATGTTAGAAAATCCGGAAAATCAATTTCTCAAATTCAACTTCCTGGTGACATTAATGTTTCACGTTGGACCATATGGAGAACATTAAAAAATTGCCCTAATGTTGAATATTCAAAGGGACAAAAAGCTCCTTCATGAAAGGAAAATCACATCACGTCTCGTCCAGGGAAAAATGTTGTATTTACAGACGAGAAAAAATAGAATTTATATGTTCTCGATGGGTTCCATAACCTAAGGAAAGAAAAAAAAAAGATTTTAAAAAATGCCAAAGTGGAGGTGGCTCTGTAATTACATGAGAAGCATTTTGTTCTAATGGAATATTCAAATTAGTTCTTGTAAGCGGTAACATGGACTCAAAACTGACATTTTTTGGAAGATTTCTTTCGTATTGCAGGAAATTGGTGTCAATGCATTCAAAAGCGTTTTTTAGTAACAAAAATGTTGTGCTAATGGACTGGCCAGCATTAAGTCCAGATCTTAACCCCATCGAGAACCTCTGGGGTAGAGTTGCCCGACAAGTTTATGGTCTGGGTAAACAATATGATTCAAAGGTGTCCTTGACTGGTGCAATTATGAAATCATGGTCCGAAATAGATGATCAAACTGTCAAAAGTCTGATAGGGTCGATGAAAAATAGTTACAAAGAAGTGATTGCAGCGAAAGGAGGAAAAACAAAGTATTAAATGATGGTATTTGCGATTTTATTTTAGTGGCCTTAGCTTTTTGCAACATGTTTATTTTATTATTTAATGGTAAAATAATCAAATAAATTAATTTTTCAAAAAAAAATTAATAGATAGATTTATTTGCAAAATTTAATAATAAAAATTTGATTTTTTGAAATAAAAAGTTGATCAATCCAAATTTTTGCATTTTTTCATGGTGGCCTTATCTTTTTGCACCAAAGTGTAGATCAGGGAAAACACACTTTGCAGAGGTTAACAGTCAGTACCCGTAGCTACTGTGTTCGCTATTTAGCCGTGCGTGTTGCGCGGGTTATGGATCCTGCATCAGGTTAAAAAGAACTCGTATCATCAGTTTTGAGAGATAATGGACCACACTTTTTTATCACTTAGAATATTCGGTCTGGTTATACTCACAACGTTTCGGCCAATATATCCTTCGGTCTTCTACAGGTGTTTCATGTCGAACTCGGGAACCGATCCAGGCTCAAAATTTAAACAATGAACCACTCTTTCACAATTGCTGAACATATTGATCCAAGATTTAAGAAAAGTCTAGTCATCACGCCATCATGTTTCACAAAAGTGTATTGATGCTGATCCAACCACAAATGATGTATCACAACAGTATCCTTCCCGCTCTATAAGGGCAGTGTTAGGTGTTAGGAGGGAAAGTAACTTACATTGGGAGAGGGGGAAGAAACCCTCCAAGTGTTTTAAATGGACACCAGTGAAAATTTGAATTAAGAACTTATGGTTAAACTGCATCTGATGGTGAGGCTCCAATTCATTGGTTTAGTGTGGAGGACTTCTTTATTGCTATTACTCCCATGTCCACTCTGGCTCAGTGTGGTTGTACCTGTTAGAATCCAATGGGAAAAATAGATCTGTTTGAAAATTATTCGGAATAGATGGGACCGTGTGAAAAAAAAACCCTTAAGGGTCAACTACACAAAAAATGTGAATATTAATGTACAATGAACGCGATTACCTGCCATCGAGGCATAAATCAACCCTAGACGGGTTGACATACTGTTAAAACCAATCAATCAATTCTTTATTTTGGTCATTGCTACCCTAATATTTCGAAGTTAAAAGTTTAAAAATCATTCCCGACAAACTGTCATTCCACCCAAGAAAGGAGCGTGACTTCATGAAAGAATGAACTTGACGCGATCTAATACGAGATTTGGCGTTTATTTACCAAGAATATGGTGCGAGATTTGACGTGTGCCTGTTGAGAGCGTCCATTACAAAACAAAGAAAAACAAAGCTATAATCAGTGAATGGAAAAAGCACTAAGTGACTAAGACGACTGCTTAAGAGCTAGACCGACAAGTTCCGCCTGGAACAATTAATAAATGTTTGCAATAATGAAAAAGCCTTGAAAAAATATCATACTTACGTTATCTAAATTTTAATTGCAGCAAAGTTGCTATCCATTTTCACTGCAAAATTTCCCACCAAATATAATAAAATCCTGATATCTTTGGTTTAGAAAAAAGATTTTTTTTATTAAGAAAATTGTAAGAGACGTATTTATTTATGGTCCTATATAAACTCGGCAATTAGTCTAATAAGTAGAGTGCTCGCCAATGGTCCGGGAGACCGGGGTTCAATCCCAGGTCGAGTCATACCAAAGACTCAAAAAATGGTACTTGATGCATTATAAGGTATGAATCAAGGGTAAAGTGGATTAATCCTGGGAATGGAGTAGCACCCTTCCCTATACCTCTGTGTAGTAGCTATTGAAAAGGGAGCATTCAGGTCACCCTAAACTAAGGTTGCCAACTTATATACATATATATATATATATATCATCATGTCGTGCCGCCAGCACGGATATCCCTGACCCTCTCTCGCCACTTCTCCCTATCGTTCATCGCGTCTGGCAGGTCTTTTGGGCTACATCCTGTATACTCACAGAGCTGCTGTATGTATGTTCGAGCTGGTCGTCCTGCTTTTGCTCGGCCATATGTGGGGGTCCATAGGAGTACATCACTTATGAGGTCGTCCCTGCTTCTCCAGCAGTGTTCTGCATGTCTGGTTCGTCTAACTTGGATAGTTTTCGGGACGGGAGGCAGGTAGCCGTATAGTTGCTGCTTTGTGGGGTGTTGCCTCCAGGACTTGTTCAATATTGCTCGCAGCATTCTTGTGTAATTGCCGTCTAGCTTTTTCTTCAGCCGTTTTGTTAGCGTCCAAGTAGTGCATCCATATAGCAATATCGATACGACTGCTGCTTGGAAGAAACTGTGTTTCATTTTATCGGTCAGGTCTGACTTCCATATGATCGATAGTTTATCGATAGCTGTCCATGCCTTCGTTAGCCGGGTGTCGATGTCTCTTTCGGTTGACGAGACACTGCTTCCTAGGTAGGTGAACTTGTCTATCAGTTTCAGAGAGCTTCCGTCTAGTGTGGAGATGTCACCTGTTTGATTAAAGCATATATATTCAGTTTTGTGTGCATTGACATGGAGGCCAATGCATGCTGCGGCTTGTTCCAAACTATGCAGTAGCGTTTCGGCTTGGGCGGGTGTATTTGCCAGAATCGCTATTTTGATTATAGACTGCGTTGCAGTGTCGGAGCAGTATGTCGTCGAATTGTCTGGTCTTCCATACTTCTGAGGGAATCTAGTCAGGCCCTGCGGCCTTCCTATTTTTAATTTTTCTAAGGACTGAGTCAAGTTCTTCTTGAGTGAACGGTCCTAGTTTAATGTCAGCGTCGGTAATTTGTTTTTGCGGGGTACCTTCTTCTTCTTTTCTTTGTCAGCACGAAGCCGTTTACTTTGATTATATCAATCGATGTTCTAAGCACGTAGTTTAGACAGATGATAAAGAGGTATGGGGTTAGCGTGTCCCCTTGCAGTACTCCTGCTACAATATCGAAGTATTCTGTGTCTCCATCCGGTGAACTTTGGTGTTCCTATAGAGAATCGTTATCTATAGTGAACTTTGGTGTTTCTATGGAGAATCGTTATTGCTGCGACGGTCTCTTTTGGTATGCCGTATGCTAGTAGGATTTGTTCGATCTTCCCTCTGTGAATGGAATCAAAGGCCTTGGTAAAGTCGACAAATAGTATTGTCGCCTGTAGGTTTTTTGCCCGTACGCCTTCAAGGATTCTACGGATGGTCAATATTTGTGAGGTCATGGATCTATTTCTTCGGAAGCCATTTTGGTTTTTCCTAAGAATGTAGTCAATTTTGGGTTCTATGTGGTTTCGTAGTAGAGCATTGTAGATTTTGGCTGCTATGGATGTAAGTGTTATACCTTGGTAGTTCTTGGCTAATCCAAGGTCACCCTTTTTAGGGAAGGGGATGATGCATCCCTTCATCCATCTGTCTATCGGATTTTGATTATAGACTGCGTTGCAGTGTCGGAGCAGTATGTCGTCGAATTGTCTGGTCTTCCATACTTCTGCTGGAATCTAGTCAAGCCCTGCGGCTTTCCTATTTTTAATTTTTCTAAGAACTGAGTCGAGTTCTTCTTGAGTGAACGGTCCTAGTTTAATGTCCAGTTGCTTACTAATAATTCTGGTGATTGGTTCCTGTGTAACTTTCGGTGGGTTTCCTAATAGATTTTCGAAATGGTGTTTCCACAGTTTTATTCTTTCTTCTTGGTTTGTAGCTTTCAATTTAGCTTTGGCTGTACTCTTCCTTCTACTCACTTCGTTTATCGTTTGCCAGGCTATCCTCGATTGTCTATCTTCCACTGAGTCTCTAATTTTATCTATGATTTTGTACGTATTCTGTCTTTTCTTTTAGATATATGCTTGTTAATTCATTTTGTGCCTTTTTTAGTTTTAGGGCATTTGTGTTTGTTGGGTTCTTCCTATGGCATTTGGAGGCAGTTTTCACGTCTGCACGTTTTTCTCTAACCGCTAACGTTTCCCATAGGACTCTAATATCTCTGTTGTTAAGAAGGGCCCAGTCATAGTGTTTGGAGGTCGCTGTTCGTGTGGCTTTTTTTCGTGGGCTTAGTCATATTTTTGCCGTGACTATTCGGTGATCGGAGGACACACCCTCGAAAGGGAAGTATGCCTCGCAATTCATTGAGCTATTTTTCCATTTCTTGTTTATAAAGACATAGTCTATCTGTGCTTTATTATTATTCGCGTATGTGTAGGTCCATAATTTTCCTTCCCTTTTTTGATAGTTTGTATTGAGGCATGTTAATCTATTTTCTCTCATGAAATTTGTTAGATGTTGTCCATTCCTATTTGACGTGTTGTGTAGACTGTATTTGTTGTTTCCGTTTTTCCCGATTTGGGCATTCATATCTCCGCCAATGACTAGCATGTTGTGTTTCGGAATGCTACACACTAGAGAGGATAGCTCATCGTAGAAGGCGACGAGTTCAGTTTCTTCACTAACATTGGTAGGGCTGTAGCAGGAGATGATTGTTGCTCTGGGATTGCCTTTAAAAGTAGTTACCATCATCCTAGGTTGTATTCTCTCAATGCTATTAAGTGATTTTAACGCTCTTGGTCCAATAAGTATTCCTACACCTCCTACCGTGGCATTGACAGTTTTTCCATGCTGATACTGTGGCTAGGGTCCATCCATTGCCAGTATCATGATAGTTGATATCCTCGTTGTGTGTGTATCTGTGTTCTTGTATGCATATCAAGTCTATCTTATGTTCTACTGCCGATGCAGTCAGCTCCGGTAGTTGATCTATTCTATTTAAGGTTCTAACGTTAAATGTCGCTATTTGTATTGTTTATTTGCATTTTAGTAGTTTTTGTTGTTTGAGCTCTGTAGCTGATTTTTCGAATACTGAGGCCAGGGCTCCAGCCTCAGCAGGACGCGCCCCTTTTTTACCCACGCGAAGAGCGATGCAGTTTATGTATGTGGTTTGAATGTGGGTCATTGTTATCTTTCAATGGGTGTTTTTATTCTCATCTATAGAAGCCACTAGGACCAGGTTAGGCATTGTGTTTGGCCGTCAGAGGGTTTATTCGCATACCTTTACGTCTATCATGCTGCTTCTCATGTGTACGTGATAGAAAAAAAAGGCCTTTCTTTTCCACTAAGTTTTAACTTAGTTAAAGTCCAAGACTAACGTATAGTTATAAGAGGGTTTTTTCTATATTTTCACCTGTCTTCTGATATTGGTCCTAACATGTTTTTTTTTGTTTGTTTGTTTTTGTTTTTGTTTTTTTGGCATTGGGAATTCTTTATTTTTGTGTTTTTTTTCTATGCTACTATGGGGTAGGGTTGCCCGTGGGGGTTCTAAGCTTTTAGAAAAGACTTCCATGTACGGAGCATGCTAGCACCTTTGACCAGGGTCATATATTAAATTTGGTTTTACGTTAAATTTTTTTCCACATGTAAGTGTCAGGTGTACTTCGGTTTTAACACATCATTCACACCACTATACAATGGTGGGTTGAAAAAGTTCCCATTATGACTTCTTATCTGCTGTTGATGACTTTTTTTAACCTATGAGATCCATCCACTGCAACGCTGACCTCTACTTACTCTAAGAGAGTAAATTTCGGGGGACATTTTTTTTTTTTTAGAAAAATGACAATGAAAGAAATATAACAAAAACAATTGTCCAGGGAAGCGTCGGAGAAAAAGAACTATCCGAGAATTGTTCCCGGCCGAAGGTAGACAAAGTGCTTGAAGTTTGAAACCAACCAAAGAAAAAAGGGAACTTTGAACTTTAAAACCGAAGCTTGACTGGACAACTCTGTAGGCTGGTTCGCAGAGGAATTCAAACTTTTGGTTAAATTTCTTTCACTGTCCTTCTTCTAAAAAATGTCTCCCAAAACTTACTCTCTTAGAGTAAGCAGAGGTCTGCAACTTTTTCTTTTCCCGCGGAAAGAAACCCACTCTTGGCTTCTCTTCTACAGCTGAAAAATAATTAACTCTTTTTTGGTTAATTATAAATTCTACTCTGTTATTTATAGAAGGAAGGAGTCTGACAAAAAAACAGTTCTTGATTTTCGACCCTGCACAACAAACTGGTGCTGGCAGAATGGCCGAAAATCAGCCTGACAAACAGGCTATTAATGTCGTTCCAAACTGCTTCCTGACTAAACTGTCTGACTCCCGACTAGCCACTCTTTTTTATACTCACAAAGGAACAGTAACGGTCCAATTTTGAAATAAGCCAATGGCATACGAGCAATTATTATCTGCCGAATTTTCAAATTCCGAAATTTGCTTCAAAATGTCATCACAATAGGTATAAATTCATTGAGAGTCCCTAAAGGGATTTATGATGATGCTGAAATAAATAATACATTAAACTTAATGAAGATATTCTAAATTTTGTTCTGAATAATTTTTCTTGGGTAAACAATGCGTACCTTGTTTCTTGGGAATACTCCTCACTATATGTATGCATGTGTGTGTGTGTGTGTGTGTGCGTGTTTACTTAAATCCGGAGGGAATTCCCGTGGCGTAGAAGCTGACATGCTGGACAGCGATACTGGCGAGTTCGAAATCCAGTGGCGCTATAACATTCACTTCCGGGGAAAATGTCCTCTAGAAAGATATGAACCCTCTTATCCCTTCAGTAATAGGTTAAATAGTACCACTACTGTTCCTCGACAAGGATGTCTTTGGCATTAAATAACCAACGAAAGTTAATATACCATTAAAGAAAGTAACCAAGCCAAATCTTATCCACCTTCTCCGCCACTAAATGGATGCGACACAAGTCAATTTTTAAGCAGAATTGAACTAGTCTGAATTCAAAGTTTTCCTTCTCCTAAACCAGTTGCCACACCAAGATTAAAAAGTCCAGTCTGCCAAACTATTTATCCATAGCTGGAAGGAGAAGAGCTAGATGCATATGTAGCAGAAAGAAATAATTTCAAATTTATTGTCTGGCGCGGGAATTATTTCGACTGTTGAGGTTTCGATTTATATTTCGTCCAATGAGGATGATTTAAACCATTCTACTCGGTGACTTTTCCGGGAAGTATAAAAGGCCACACAAACGCTCTCTCGGTCTCTTCCTCACTCACTCAAGCAGCAGAATAGACCAACTTTAACACGAGGAGAGCACATTCAATTTTTGGACCATTGTTTTTTCTAGGACATCATTCCTTTATCATTTATTCATCCCTTCTCGACAAGCTGGTCCTCGAAGATTCAAGTTGAATGCTCTGTTTCTGATCTAACATCCACAACTGCTTTCTTCCCTTTGTAAAGGGTTTTCTCTCAAGCTGACATTAAAGATTTTGGAACTCATCAATATTCTCGTCACCTCGTTCGTTTTACTCCTTTTCTTAACATAACGAGACAAAAAACCAACAATTTGCCTTTGTTATACATAGCTTTCCAAAGAGTATAAGTACTATTCGTATTAGAAGTACTGTTAGTATTAGTACCATGGGAAGTGCAAACGACCTCTTCCAAGATGTAAACTCAGTTCGGTGTGTCCATTTCATACGACGATAACCGTTACACCGCAAGCGACTTATATATATATATATATATACGTGTATCGGGGGGCTTCAACGAAATTTTGCCTTCATAGAATTTAAGATAGCATATTCAGTAGTAGAATAATTACAATATAATCTTGCTGTAGTTGAAGAAATCTGTTTGTACATACATGCACCGGAATTACTTGACAACAGACCCTTGTATGAAAATGATTATTTCCCTTTATCTGGAGAAGATGAGGGCTTGACAACTTGGGTGATCAATTTTTTTAATTAAAACTTAGAATTTAATTTGATTTAAACAAAACATAATTTGTGCAAATGATTTTCAATATTTGATTTCAATATTTTGAATACGCTGGTAATTTTACAAACAAAAATACACTCAGATGTAATAACTATAATCATTTATTGTAATCGGGACTATCAGAAAATATAAACATTTTTTCTTCATTAATTTTCAATGTATTTCTACCATAAAATCATATGAAAGGCTTTTCTATGATAAAATCAGTAATGCATTTACAGAAAATGGAGACAGCACTAATATAATAAATGTAAAACTTCTTTATTATATAAAAAATAAACATTTACTTCATTGAAATGTAAATTGAAAATTTGTAGGAAATCCCAGTGGAGAAATTCTTTATTTTTTTCTTTTTTTTTTTTTTTTTTTTTTTTTTTTCGTTTTTAACTCAGCAAGTATCTGATTGTCGATGGATATATGAGCTCATGAAAAGAACAGTCATTGCATCTTCAGAATAATTGAATTTAATCCACAACTGATCAGCATCTTTCGTTTGCAATCAACTCGTAAGGACTCAGATTAGGAATCACTGCTATATACTTATTTCTCCAAACCCAAGCACTCGAGTTATATATATATATATATATATATATATATATATATCAAACAGAATAG
>OY757906.1:65118343-65255843 GCA_963585895.1 Sepioteuthis lessoniana | reverse complement strand
CTCTCTCTCTCACACACACACACACACACACACACACAAATGTACGCTTTCATATACACATATACATACACACTCATAATCACTTCAGGTTTTGTATATAGATATCTGGTAGGATTTTTAAAAAAACAGATATCGAGATTTTAGCTTCATCCTTTTTAATTCAGTGCAAGTGCAGACCTCAATAAAATTTTTATTCAATTGTAAACTCGACTGGGTATCGCTTTATTAAGTTAAAACATTTTAAGTGTATTTTCTAATGAAAACAATTCGTTAAGATGAGTCATTTTTATTGCGTTAGGGTAATATAAATACTAAAATTATGAGAACTTTTGGTTTGGTTTGTTTGGTTTGTTGGTTTTATGGCACATCAACCTTTGTTGGTTATTTAACGCCAATCCATTTTTATGTAAATAATCTGTTCTATTGAAAACAGTTCAGTTTAGCATAAGTTCACAGTTTAATTGTCAAAAACATTTCCATTTCAAACTATTCAAGCAGTTATATGTAATAATTCAGTTAAGTGTAAATACAGTTTTAATGTCGAAAAACAGTTCTATTTGAAATAATTCAGTTAAGCATAAGCACACAGTTTAAGAATAAGTACGGTTTAATTGTCAAAAACATTTCTATTTCAAGCTATTCAGCTTAATTAAACAATTCATTTTAGCATAAGTATGCTGTTAGTTCTATTTAATCCATAGATAGGGCCCTATCAGGTGCTACCACTCCGGGCCAAAGTGGACCTGGGAGCAATGGCAATGACGGGGTACTCCGCATTCCCCAAAGCTCCAGCATTGCTGGAACCTCACCATCAGATTGTTTAGTGTCATATACAGGACACTCGTTATGGGGGGGTCTTACCCCTCTGCAGAGGTGCATTCAGTGTATTCTACAGCCCCAGCTGACTGGACAAGAGAACTTTTGTAATGTTCAATTTATTAGGTGGATGCAAAATTTCCTAGTACCATATTTTGCATAATACTGGAAAATTTTACAAATGTTTTGCAAGTTCATTTATCTCTTTATTGTTTGTGCAAGTATACTCTTATTGATTGATTGATTTTAACGGAATGTCAACCTGTCAAGAGTTATCTTTTAGCTAGAGGTTAGAGAATCACGTTCATTGTTTATTCATATTTACATTTTTGTGTAGTTGTTTCTTTAGAAGGTTTTTTCCGTCAGTTCAATCAGATACGAATAATTTTTAAACGGATTTATTTGACCCATAGATGGTATCCTAACAGAGTCAGAGTGGACCTGGGAATAATGTCAATGAAGGAGTACTTAATACATCCCAAATCTTCAGAAACAAAGCTTTATTATCAAATGCAATTTTGTGTCCTTCCTAGGGCACCCCGTTTTGGGTAAGGGTCTTACTCTTCTGCAGGGAAAAATTAGCGTATTCTAAGCTCCACAGACAGGGCGTATACTTTTTAAGAATTGTTTGTATAAAAGTGAGATTTCAGTTGTTGAAAAAACATGACTGAATATGAACTGCACATTTGACTTTCTTTTCTCTAAACGTTTAATCTAAGATTATGTGCAGAAAAATATAGAAATTTGATTATAGATGCTTATGCTAATGATGTAACTGATGCACATGAAGGAAAGGAGCTGCGCAGTTTTTTTGTTTATTTTAGTCCTAGGACAAGAAAGAGCGTATGAATATTCAAATCTTGAACACCAACAAATTGGAGGACCTTTTGCATCGAAGGATAATAAAAAAAAAAACTTTGACACTAAACATAGTCATAAAGTATACCTTGCTTCTTAGAAATATACACAACTATCTGTGTGTGTGTGTGTGTGTGTGTGTGTGTGTGTGACAAAATTTAGTCTCCTTACAATTTAAGATATCATATTCAGTAGAAGAATAATTTCAATGTAACCTTGCTGCAGATGAAGAAATCTATCTGTGCGTACATGCACCAGAATTATTCGACTACAGACCATTGTATGAAGACTAACATGATTATTTCTTTTATTTAGGGAAGTTTTCAAAATAAAGCAATCACCTTAGGACTTGAAGGGTAGATAACTTACATAGCATATATTCTTTTAACTTGTTGCCTTACCTTTAGGAAGCGTTCGCAGGGTAATGGTTATCACCGTAGAAAGTGGATAGCTAGCCGAGCTCAAATCCTGAACAAGGCTAATTGCAATTTACATAACAATAATACTCTTAAATAAGGCATGAATCCAACAATTCTCTCCCGAATAATTGGTAAACAAAAGGGTAGACAGCTCTTTAACTTTAGTATTGTAACAGGTCAAGGAGGAAAACTCTGAAATCCAACCAGTTGTAGACCTGGAGAGGGATGGGCTTTGTCATGCTATTTCTGCTTAAGACACATGAGTAGTTCCCCCACGACCAAACCAGGTTATGGGATAAGTTTTTTTTTTTGTTTTTTTGTTGTTGTTTTTTTTCTTACATTTAACTTAAACAAAAGACAAGATTCTTAATGGTTTATTTCAATATTTTGAATATGTTGGCCATCTTACATGATCAAGCAGCGTCATCCATGATTGGAATTCGGTTCGCTAACTTCATTTCCGACGACGATAACCGTGACACCAAGCGAGCCTAACAGTCTGTTTGTATTGAAATCATAATGAACTTTTCTTTCCTGTATTTTTCGTCAACCAGTCGTGAACTTAAAAATATGTGCTTTTATACTATTTACAATTTCTGGGCATCCAACTTGATTATTTGTTTAAAATCCAATACTCTTAATGCAATTTGCGATCGTTAATTACATTCTAATTTCCTCATTTAGGGTCTCTGCTGTTTTTTGTGAACAATTATGGAATTTGCAAATCGGCAGTTAAAAATAGCTTGAATGTTGTTGGCTTATTTTAAAATTTGGACCGTTAGATAGTGAGTATTTAAGCGACTGGACGGGTTTTTTCGTTACTCTGTTAGTCTGTCAGTTAGTGAAAAGTTAAAAGCAAGGTACACTTTTTTACAGGCTCCACAATCATTTGTAAGAGAAGAAGTCAGTCTGCTGGCCAGCCAGCCAGTTGTGAAGGGTTGAAAATCAAAAGCCGCTTTTTAACAGACTCCACTTGTCTATCAGGAACGGTGTAATTTTTACAATAAACTAAGTGAGAGTTAATTGGTTTCCGCGGGAGAAGGGAAGCCTAGAAGTGGTTTCTTTTCGAAAGAAACAGAAAAGTTGCTGAGTTCTCACAACTCAATATAAGTAAGTCTACGGAGACATTTTTTCAAGAAGGATAGTGGAAGAAAATTAACGGAAAAGGTTTTAATTCCTTAGAGCACTATCCTTCGGAATTGTCTTGAAGCCACGAAGAAAAGGATACACCTAAATGGAAGAGTGAAGTTAATTATTCCCTGCATGTAAATACCACGCACCTGAAATTTGAAACAAAAGAAAAGAAAAAAGAAAAGAGAACTTTGAATTCAGACACCATATTGTTATTTCAGTTTTAAAAAATTGTTTTTGTATTGTGCAACTTTATGTTTCGGTCCAATGGCGAGTAAGTCCATCTGACTTTATGATTCTATCCTGTTTATTCTATTTTTTGTGTTAAATCAAATGTTGTGTTTTAGCTCAACTATGCACGGCGAAATTTGTGCAATGTCAGTGGAAACGTGTGTGTTGAGTTCATTTCCTCTTAAATAAATTCTTTGTAATGGGATAAAACTGTTTGTTTGTCTCTGAAATATAGTAGTTTTTGTATGTTACTAGTTGACTTACTTCTACGCTTCTCCTGTTCTTATACGCCTTTTTTATTGCCTTTCTTTTTCTTCTTTTCCCTACGAAAATTCTTGATTTACTAAAAAGATGGACGGCAACATTCGAGGCTTTGTTTAGCCTTTCTTTCCTTGTTTTAGAACCCACGGGTGACGAGCTCGAAGTAATTCGAAAAACAAAGATGTTAATTTTACGAATCAGCACCTATCGCAATACCTTCTCTCAACTTTACACTGTTTACTACATTGCAAAGCCAAGCGCCTATTATAGCAGCAGCCAAAATTCGTCGTTAGAATCTAAACCGACAAAAATTAAAAGCAATGACGAGCAACAATAAAAACAATAACTCAAAGGCCAGATAAATAAAGCTTAATAATAGTAAGGGAAGAAACTGCTTTATTGTCATTCAATAAGTGGATGACATCTGTTTGGCAGTTCAAAGACTGATGGTAGCCTGAATTCGCAGGAAAATAACCAAGGTTCTGCGTATACACATAAATACAGTCCAAAAGAAAATATGCTGTGGAAAAAGGGCGGAAATAACGTCCCAACAAAGTTCGACAATACGTAACAAAAAGGAGACATTTACCCGAATCTTAAATTCTACCTTTTTCATTCAACAAAGTCTTATCTTCTGTGTCTCCCCTTAACGACAGGCTTTTTTGCACTGTTCACCAACAATAGTTCAATAGTTTCAGTTCGAACGTCTCGTCAGATATATGCACACATAAAGTTTATTCAGAAAAATGTATTAACAGAAAACTGGATTGATACGAAGGTTGATTCGAGTTTTTCCATCTCCTTTTAGTAAATTAGCCAATTCTTCATTTATTATATCCTCAGAATTTTTCAAATGTTTTAATGTAACGTTTTTTGAAATTTTTTTTTTTTTTTTTGTTGCTGGAAATGCTCCGCTGGGAACCACTGGGTGATGCAAGGTGACTCTCTATCACCAGGGAAAACATATTCATGACTGAATAATGTCAGAGTTGGGCCTCTGAAGGGGTACTCCTGACTCCCAAGACCTCCAGAACTAGAAAGTCACCATCAGATGCAGTTAAATTTCATACCGAGGACATGCCTTTTGGGAGAGGGTCTTACTCCTCAGCTGGGCATACAGCCTCGTTGACAAGGCGTTCTTTTTAATTGACAAACAGACAAACTTTATCAGCAGCACATACACATACTCGCTCATTCACTCATACACTCAGACACACTCATGCATACATTTACATCTATTTGATTTTGCTTAGATTAGTGCCTGTCACGCATAAAGGTAGTTTAATATTTGAACAACATTAAATTGCACTTACTGGGATATATATATATATATATATATATATATAGAGAGAGAGAGAGAGAGTGAGAGATGAGAAGCAAATAGCACAGTTATTAAATGCTGTGTAAAACATAAAATTCTCAGCTAAAGGAAACTTTCTGAGAAAAAATGCAATTGTTCACACGAAATGTTTGGGTGCCCACGATGTTTGAATAAACAAAAACATACCAGGCCTAATTTGATTGTTTTGAAGGTTTGAGATTTGTAAAGCAGTGAGTTGAAAACAAAATTTCCATTAAACATTTATGAGACAAGAGTTTCCGTTATTGCATCAACAAATAAAAATCACCTGAACAATGGCAAATTATCACCGATCATTCTCACCGTCAAATGTCCATCAGATTCTTTAAAAGTCTAACGGAGCTTAGAATACGCTGACCACATCCTCTGCAGAGGGGTAAAAACCCGCTCAGCAAAAAGGAGTGTCCTGGATATGACACTAAACTGCATCTGGAATTCTGGAGAGTGTGGATTACCTCTTCATTGCCATTACTCCCAGGTCCACTCTAACTCGGATTGGTAGTACAAGTAAAGATCCCATCTATGAATCAAAGAGATCTGTTTAAAATTTGTTTGAATCAGATAGGACTACTTGATATCATATGACTACGTGCAAAAAATGGTTATTCATAAATAAAAAATGCAATAGAACATTGATTGCCATAAAAAATTTTACAAATGAATCAAATTTCGACATTAAATAACCCATAAAGGTTTGATATGCCGTAAAACAATAAACGTAAACCAAACCATCACTTCCTTTTCCGCAGTCTCTCATTCATCCAAAAATGCTTTTGCGGTCTAAAAGATAAAATGGAGAATTACTCTATAAGCCTGTATTAAATTGTAAAATGTTTTACTCATTATCCTGAAGTTTGAAACACACTTTTATTTGTGTTCCATTTTTGTGAAACACATAACATAATACACTAGTAAGAATCGAACATTCCTCAACTGAAAGTGAATTTTCGGAAGCAAATATGAACTAAATTTTTTTCACACCTATTCAAGGTTAATGTTAATCAGCTAATTTTCAATCAGCGTTGCCAACCTAAAAAAATAAAAATTAAAAACTCTCTCATTACTTTCAAGAACGACTTCGTGTGACGGAAGAACATCAAAGTTTCTCTGGTAGCGGGTATTTATTTATTTGGTTCTTTTTTCTTTTCCTGGTAATTCAAAAGAATTTTGAGGCCAGTTCGACCCAGTGTGTATACTGAATCACACAAGGTTCTTCTCTCTCTCTCTCTCAAACCTTGACATAATCCATTAGTTGATATCAGAGTGAGGAGCTTCTTCTACCCTCAACCTGAAATCGTCAGCAAACATTTCTTTCTCTAGGGGCGGTGGGCGTCGGGCGAACTGTGTAGTTCGCTGATCCAACAAAAATGAATAAGACGAATCCGCCAAAGAAAAACTCATAAAGAATGAATCTATGAAAAAGTATTCATGTTTAGAGAAACACACCAATGAATATAGACACACATATATTCATGAACGCACCTTCTAAAAATTTCTAAAAGTAAACAGGTATGCATATGCAATGGTGGCTTTAGCAAAGAGGTTGCTCGGCTGCATACCCCCAAAAGAAAATGACCAAAAATCTATCTCTTCTATAAAAGCCTTATATTTAAAAAAATGAGATTTTAAACGAAACAAATTTTTAAATATTCGTAATGTGACAAAATGAATATTCCCATAAACAATGGTTTGATTTGATTTCTTTGTTAAATGGCGTTTCAACCTTTGTGGGTTATTTAATGTGCAAGCACTTAATGCAGAAGAACAATAGTGATATTATTTAACTGCTAGCTGGAATGAGAAGGTGGTTCATACCTTTCCTGAGGGTATTAGTCCAAAACTGAACGTAATGGTACGGTAAACAATAATTAAGAAAAGGTTATTGATGTAAATTTTGAGGCTGCGAAACGAAAAGCCTTTCTCGCTATGTGAGTTACAGGTAGCCATTTGCATTGTAATTCTCAGCTTCTAATCGAAAAGGACCCTCAAGCTCGAAAGGCATCAGATTCATGCAAAAATCCAAGTAAATAGGATTTGTTAAAACATGTAAGTAAAAAATTATGTATTCATAATTATCTTTTACTTCACCGTAAATGTTATGATATACCGCCAAATATCTTAAATAGAAGGCAGCGTTGTAGTTAGCCAATCACAATAATAAGAAATGAATTGCCTTCCCCTTAAACTTCAATTTAGCAAGTGTTCATGAAAAAATACATTCGAAAAATTATTTTTATTCCCTTAAACTAAACAAATAATGTTATTACTTTTTTTTCAGTTAATCTTTTTTTTTTTTAGATATGACAAATTTTTAACACCTTATTTCAAAAGCCTATTTAAAAATATAAAAATGTTGTTCTTATACTTGTTCTTGGTTCTGTAGCAGAAAGAACTTCGTATGTTTGGCGCGTAAATTATTTTGACCGTTGGTTTCATCATATATTTTTACCCAATGAGGATGACGAATCCCATTCGGCCCGGATGACTTTCCCGGGCAAATCGAATTCGGTAAAAGCCCGCCAAACCTCCTTTTCCTCGGCATCTCTTGAGCAGAACGGATGTGTTTCTGTCCTCGCTCTTTAGGCAGCAGTTACATTACGCCATGAGGAGAGCAGTCTAATTCATGGACCCTTGAGTCTACCCTTCTACCTTCAAGGATTCCCAGTTGAATATGAATTAGACGAATTAATTCCGCCCCTGACAATTCAGCTACTTCATTCCTGGACAAACTTTGAGGAGACATGATGCCTCTCTCCTACAGCAAACAGGACCTCGCATTTATGGATGAATATTTCATTCCTGTTCAAAAACCAGCAACTCAATATTTGCCTTGACTGTAGCGACGCATATTTCGCTCAGACGTTTAACTCCTTTATTCTTTCTCAATTCAATAACTATTTTCTTCTACTCACTACGATGACCAGCTCAAAAGTTTTTATTTTCGACAAGCTGTAATAAAACTTCCTCATTTTTAAACCTATCAATATTCTCGGTTTCATCATTTTATTTTTCTCTCCTTGAATATAACGAAGGGGCTACAGGTTACATTAACATTGATTACTATTTTTGTATAAATGGTAATTCGCATACACTCCTTTTTCGTTATAGTTCTAATAGTTAGAAAATAACCCCCAAAATATAATGTAAAAAGTATAAATTATAAATAATAATATAAACCTAAAATTCATCCAAGACGTAAAATTGAATTTCTTCTATTTTTCAAATATTGCTTAATCATTTTTTTAAATCGATATAAAAATTGATTAATTCAAATATTTATCGTTAAAATCGTTTAAAAAAAGTTTATGTAAGCGAATTTTTTCAGTTTAAAAGAAAAAAGAAATTAGTAAGGGTGGGGGTCACATTGTGATACACCCCTTCGGCCACTCCGAATACATCAACTTCTTAAAACCAATGCTATTCATGGCCCGTGATTCATTCAGTGGGTTCGGACAGGGGTATCACACATTTCTTTACGGCCGCAAGAAATACAACCGAGGGAGTGGGAGAAAAAGAACAAACGAACAATATGGACTTGGATCAGCTCCAAGTGCAAGAAGGGTAGTTTTTTGACACTTTTTTGTACAGCTTTTCGTGCATCTTGTAGGCTATCGCTGGGAGTGTATTTTTCGCGAAACTCCTGCAGAAGCCACAATGAATGCCAACTCATCTTTGACCGTCTTCCTCACTGCTCCTTCTGCTGACCATTATACACCCTGGACTGCTAACTCATCTTTACTGGTCTCTTCTGCTGTCCGTTCTTGACTGCCTCTCTGTGTCTCTCTTCACCAACTGACCCTCTCTGGCTTCTTTTGCCAACTGACCCTCTCGGGTTCCTTTGCCAACTCCCCTCTGGTTTCTCTCGGACCTGCCTTTCCTTCCCCACTTCTGGTCTCGTCGGAGATCTCGAGCTCAGGTCTTTGTTTGGGTTTCGCGCCAAAACAGACAAAGAAATCGTCTGCCTGGCGTACCACCCACATTGTGTCAGAATATAAATAGAGTTTTCTCCGAAATTGTGGTCCAGAGCAATCTCTAAGGGTGAATAAAATTTTGATAGGGTGAATAAAAGCCTAGGGGTTCTCAAGGAGGTTTTACTATTTACTAAGGGTTGCTTTAAACAAAAATTCCCGGAAATTATAGCCAATCGCCATAAATTATTCTATTTTTACTTCCTCGATCGTATATCTGAGAAGGATGAATGATGAAATTCGACAGTGGAATTACATTAGTCCAGGTTAAAAGCCCAATAAGGGTAATTCAAAGCCAAACTTTTTAGACCTTATTTTTCCAATGCAGGTATCAGTGGAGAATTAGAAAATTTTTGGTAAGCGGACCAAAGCCGCTGCTTTTACCAAAGTATGGGTATTTTTTAATCGGCCATACACATGTACAATTTCAAATATTATTCCTTTTCTGGTATTTTCAACTGCATAGCGAATTGATTGGTGGTAAGTAGGGCAATGATTTTGCTGTCGTTGTTGTGGTTATTTATTCATTTTTTGTTTTGTTTTGTTTTGTTTTTTTTGGGGGGGGGTCAATTCCGTCGAAGGTTTTTTTTTTCAATTCCGTCGAAGGTTTTTTTTTGAATATTAATAATCCAATCAGAAAGCACCGGCACTATCTAATCTTTTGCACTGAGCATTCTTGAAGGCAACTTGATAAAAAAAAAACCAATAGCTGTGTAACGTTACACCCTCACCCCCACCACATTTTAGATCAGTCTCTTCTACCATTTCACTTCTTACGCCCGGCCGGTGATCAACTAGTGGCTGAGGGGGTAACGCACATTTCTTTACCGCTACACAAGAATACGATTGAGGGAGACAGGAGAAAATAAAACAGACGTACAAACACGAACAAAGCTTGGGGTTAACCAAGAGCAGAAGGAGGTATGCAACACTACATGCATGTGCGGACTAGCGCTAGCGTGGGTTACTAGCGAAAATTCCACAAGCACTAGAATGCCGACATCTTTTGACTCAATCTTCTTCGCTGTGGCTGGACCCTCTCTTCTCTGCTACTGTCTCCGGAGTCCGGTGTTGACTGCCCCTGTCCGTGGTTCCACGCCAACTCTCTGCTGTCCAGTCGCCAACTGCTCTCGTCTGGGTCTCGTCGTCAACTCCTTTCGCGTCCCCTTACCACTTCCGGATACGGCGAGATTTCAGGTCCAAAAATCCTTTGTCTGGTTTCGCGCCGAAACAGACAAAGGAATCGTCTGCTCAGGCCAACCATATAGTGCTACAGCTGAATCATTCATTTTCTTCTTGCATTGTTCGAGAGATGGGATAATGTTTTATGTTGAGATCATGACTATAGCGATGGGGATAACATTACTATTATTATTTTTATTGTTGGGTTTTTAGGTTTTGGTTTAAGTTGGTTTTGCGTTGGTTATGTTGGTATTACGTTGGTTGCGTTGGTATTTCGTTGGTAGTTATTCTCTCGTTAAATGTTGATAGAAAATAAAGGTGATGGAGAAGAATGAAGACGTCGTTAGGTTTTTGTATCAACGGTTTTAATGGCAGCATGAAGTAAGGGGGTTACGCTGGTATGCTGCGAGCCTCGTAGTAAAGAAAGAAAGTAGGAAGTTGTTAGAGTGTATCATCTAATTTATTTTTAACTAGAATCCCTTGGTCTAGAAGAATAGACCCAAGGGATCCATAAACTAGATGGCTTGTGGGGTTTAAAGGTTTTTAGCGTCGAGGTCACCAATGTGGGGTTTAAAGGATTTTAGGTAGTCAGTACCTAAGGGCAAGACTGTGTTGCCGTAAGATATCTGACTCCATATTTTGGTTATATTATTTTACCCCACGTTGACTGGCTGGCGCAATGCCTTGCCCAAAGAAAGCCCAAAAGAAATATACAAAAAGAAAAGATAGAAACAGATAAGAGACGAAAACATTTCTTCCATACTTTCCTTTATTTACTTGGTGAATGGACTAATCAACGCTACGTCCCAAAACATAGCGTGGTGTCCAAAAACACCAGACGGCAAAATCGGTGTTGTCGGTTCGACGTCACTACCCGAAAAAGAGGGCGTTTCACAGAAAACCTGAGTATTTATCTTTCTTCACCGGCTCCAAATTCACCACTCCAAAATCCTTCTAATTTTGGCGCGACCGCTTCCCATTGGCTACTTTACTTTTTATTATTTTTCTTTTTTCTGATTTTAACCGGATGGATGCGTGGAGCCTTATGCGTGGCGACGCGTTTATACATTTTGTATGTGGCAGCCGACGAGTCAACATCTGGTTGGGAGTTTTACTGTTAATTCCTAAATCCCCACAGGCTCTCCTCATAATGGTTGATGCTGCTATTCAGAAACAGACGTTAAGACGTCCGTTCCCGTTGAGGATTTCTGATCGAGAGACAGATTCGTGGGCTTTCTTCAATTTTTTGTGCTGTTAGGAAATATGGTTCGGGCTGAATAGGACAAGTCATCATGATTGGGTGAAAATGTTCGGCGACTCTAACGGTCAAATTAAATTACGCGTCAAACAAAATTTTAAGTTTCTTTCTGCTACATGACTACTTCCTTCTTTTTATCTACTGTTATGTTGGATAGCCTTAAATAAAACTGAGTTGAAAGAACAAATGATCTGCATCTGCTTCTAGGTATATTCTCTCTTATTATCTCTACTAACGTCTCCAGATGGTTCAGAGAATTCTACAAAGAAAGTTGAATTTATTACTCCATGACCAGTTGAGGATTCATGTGTTTGAAAATGCTTCAACGTAATTACTTTGCCATTAACCTTAATAAAAATTAAATCGGAACTATACGAATACATTGGTTTTTTGACAGAATCTATGCACGGGTGATCTATAGACTTTAATAAAAAATGAATAAAAATCTTAAAAATTCATTTAGGATTGTGTTTTTTCTGCGTCTGTTTAAGAATTAATAGTCGGAGGCCCAGCGGGAATTTTGACACACATTCGAAGACATCTACTTAACTTCTTGTTATTACTGTTTTCTCTTTAACTACTGCTGTTGAATTCAATCTCGTTACTAATAACTATTTCGGGTATTTCACCATCAATTTTGTAAACGTAATCACAAAATTTTTCTGCAGTTTATTTGAATATATTTTTTCATCCTTGAATTCAAAACCAGATTTTCACCCGGTAAAATACTCATATATCGGTTTTGACTCGTTTACACAAATTTTTCTCGTTCTCTAATGGTACTTGCATCGGAAAAATAAGGTCTAAATAAGTTTAGCTTTTGTACCATATTCGCAATTAACGTTATGTGCGAAATGGACATATAATGTTCATAATTATAGAATATATAATGAACATAGGAATCTCGGAATTCGAAAACACGTAACGACTTCTTGTTCAGGTACGAAACCTTTTTATTAACTTTGAGTTAAAGGTTTCGACGTAAGGAGGAGAGACACAATCTTCTATGCTGTCTTATTCATTTGGCCCCCATCTCGAGCAGCCCCCATAGGGCGCACGTTCGCCTCGCGCCTGCGAGCTCCAAAAGTCGAACCTCTTCGTTTGATGTCTAATCTCGACTCTTGCGGGCCCCATTAGGGCGCAAGTTCGCCTCGCGTCTGCGAGCTCCAAAAGTCGAACCTCTTCGTTTGGCGTCTAGTACCCCGACTCTTTCTCTCTTCAAATTCTCACACAAAACCTCCGCGTGCTTCCGGTGCGTGACGTCACCCGCACCTTGTCACCCAGTATCGTCTCAGACTATTATGACATCTGAGTGACACCTCCATCCGCCCGCGCGCACCCGCGTTAACACCTGCTTCAATGTTACACCCAACCAACCCATGTGGTGAGCCGAAAGGTTCTCAGCCTAACTAACTCAAAGGCATGAACCGAAATCCCTCAGCTATTTTGTAAAACTTTTACCACGCTTTTAACCTTGACAATTTGAATGTAAGTGAGAAAAGATTGTTTCGATCATCTGTGATATCAACAAGTTTAATGAAATTGTGATTGATCATTTTGCAACGAACAGGACCGATCAGTTAGTAACCATATCAAATATTCATAATTTAGATATAATTTTTTAAAATTATTTCTTTTATTCTTGTTGTGATGTCCAAGGTTAGCACTAGTTGAACGGCTCCAAAAATGCCTCGGACCCCGTCGGCATTCCGATAAGAGGGGTGCCTCAGGTGCCAGGCAATAAACCTAACTCCTCAGAAGAAGGTTGAAACCTGAAGGGACGGCCCCTGAGGCTCGAGGAAATTAACCATCTGACACGAATGTCAGACAGTCTACTGAAAAAGCCTCTGCACGAAGCAAAGGTAGATCAAGCGGTATTTGTTGACTGCCCCACCAAACGGGCAAGTGTGACACAAGGCCTTTTTTAAGATGGGTCCTGGCGCTGGGCGGGAGCCCAGAAGCGTCCGGCATTCCCAAAAATGCCTCGGGCCACGTCGGCATTCCCCTAAAAACGGGTGCCTCAGGCGCCAGGCAATAAACAACCTCTCCGAAGAGGGTTAAAACCTGGGGAGACGGCCCCCTGAGCCTCGAGGAAATTAACCATCCGACACGAATGCCAGACAGTCTGATGAAAAGCCTCTGCACAAAGCAAAGGCTGATCAAGCTTCCCAATTATTCTCAGTGAGAGATTCATATAGGCTCTCTCTTACACTCATGCCAATTAGGCAGATTAATTTGCCAGTATCACTGCATCTCCCGGAAACGTATGGGTCTTATGCCCCAAGTAGGTCTTCTTCTAGCGATTGTTTCATTTTTAGGATTGCTTTGCTCTCCTTGTCTCTCTCGAGTATTTCTTTCTTTGGGAGATCTAGATCTCTCCGGGACTGAGCTGTAATCAACATCGTCTTCTTGCATTATTTGATCTTCATCTTAGTTTTCAAAGTCACTCTGGCCCACCTGATCATGCATAAGTTCGTCTTCTGACGTTTCATTCTGTAAAGTTTGTTCCAATAAATCATTAACGGAAGGAATCGTAGAGATTTATGCCCCATTTAACTCTTCATATTCGCCCTGGGGCCTTATTTGATCTGCATGGGCTAATATAGTGTTCTCCTTTTCTCTATCTATTATAGCTATACTGTGGCCTTTTTGCATGATAAATTCTGCCCTTTCGAGATTTGATTCTTTGTTCTTTTTGTACCACACTTTTTCATTTGTGGAATACGACACCGTTAGCAGAGCTCTAATTTTCCTTCTCATTAAAGCTGATGGACTTTCTTGTCTTCCAGCGTGTGGTATTGTGTGATAACTTAAAACAGCCTTGGTTGAAAATCTTCTAAGTTTTCTTTTTGCTGAGAACATGTTTTTAGTCCCATTATAACGGTCTGCGCCATTCTTACCGCCAACCCATTCGATTGCAGGTGATATGGCGGTGTCTTATACGGTTCGCACCTTACTTTTTCCAGACATAAATTAACATCTTCATCACAAAATTCTAGTACATTGTCGGATACCAGGGTTTTTGGTATGCCGTTTCTGAAAAATAGGACCCTCAGAATCTGTTTTAACGTAGAAATTTTCATGTCTGGCACACGGATTACTAAAGGCCAGCCTGAAAAAGAGTCTGCTTGTATTAATGAGAGTCTCATTTCAGCAATGTATGCATGATCCATATGCACACGATTCCATGACTCCACTTCTCTGGGCTATGAATGTAAAGTAAGAACATTTTTAGCATATTTTTATATATTCTTCGACATCTCGTGAATATCCCGCCCTTTATATCCTTTTTTTTGTGCAGCCGCTACTCCACAGTGGATATCATGGTGTAGACTTTTTATCACCAATTTTCTTTGTGTGTGTGTTTCTAGGATAATTATCAGATCCCCATTACAAATCACTATCGCTAACTTATGTCTTATTTCTTTGTAGGGCCTTTCCACACTGGAACAATATCCCCGTATGTTTTTTCTTATTCTTATGATCTGACTTATTTTTTCAAAAGTCGGGTCTTTCAGGTTTGTGGGATACGCCATGGTGGAGACTTTCATTATCGCCTCGCATTCATCTGTAGCCAAAAAGAGATCCATAATCTAATTTTCTCCTAATTCCTTGTCGTTTTTCAACTTTTTAATTCTTGCACTCGCAGCAAAATATCGTAGCCACATATCGACAAAACCGGGATCCTTGAGAGACAATCGGTATCCTATCGGCGACGCCATTGTTGAGATGTGCAAAGTTAGCACTGGTTAGTGGCTAATCAAGCGATATTTGATGAACGTCACACCAGGTGTGTCTGGGCGCAGAGCCGTGGCCTAGATGCGCCTGGCAGCTCCAAAAATGCCTCGGGTCCTGTCAGCATTCCCCTAAAAAGGGGCACCTCAAGCGCCAGGTAATAAACCTAACCCCTCCAATGAGGGTTAAAACATGGAGGGACGGCCCCCTGAGGCTCGGGGAAATTAACCGTCCGGCATGAATGCCAGACAGTCTGCTGAAAAGCCTCTATATGAAGCAGGGACTGATACTTGTCACTGCCTCCCACCACACAGGACTCGATGCAAGGTCAATGACCTGATGAAGCTGGGGCTGATGAAGCGGTATTTGTGCCACAAAGCTTTTTTAAGGTGGGTCCAGGCGCAGGGCCGGAGCCCAGACACGTCCAGCATTCCCAAAAATGCTGTGCCCCGTCGGCATTCCCCTAAAGAGGGGCGCCGTAGGTGCCAGGCAATAAATCTAACCCCTCCAAGGAGGGTTAAAGCCTGGGGGTACGGCCGTCTGAGGCTCGAGGAAATTAACCATCTGGCACGAATGCCACTCAGTTAGCTAAAAGGCCACTGCACGAAGCAGGGGCTGATGAAGCTTCCCAGTTATTCTCGATGAAAGACTTATATAAGCTCTCTCTTACATTCATGCAAATTAGGCAGATTAATTCGCCAGTTTCACTACAATTCTTTTAATACCTTATAAATATTTCCTGGGCTGCAGCTTCTCCACTAGTTTAAAACTGTCACTGTGTCAATGTATACAAATATCCCAATAAAGACACCTCCAAGTAGCCATCCATTTATTCATCCATATCTCTATCTTTCTATATATATATACGTTGATGGTAGCTGTTTGGTTTTACGGGGCATGTCAACCTTTCTAAGGTAATTTCATGTCAAATCAGGATTTTTTTTTTGGGGGGGGTTCTTTTTTTGTTAAATGGTACATCAATCCTTGATGGTTATTTAATGTCAAATCCTGACACTAAGACTCTCTGGAAAGCAAGATGACTCTTTGGAAAGACAAAGTGACTCTTCAGAAAGTTGGAGTGACATCCTGGAAAGACAGGAATTTTAACAAATATGGATAATACAATGAAAGAAAAATGCCCTCAGGGTGTCTGTAGCGGGGAGGGAGAATATATCACCCATCTTACTTGCTCCTACGGTAACGATCTGGATATGTACCCGGCTACAACGTGTGATTGCGGCAGAAAATTCAACAGATTGCGAGGAACACGAATCCACAAGGCGCGCTGGTGCAAAGAACGTAATTCTCCTGCCGGAAAATGTAAATCGATTGATGGACCTATGAGTCAGGTTTACCCCCACAGTATTCACGAGCCCATTGCTGACTATCAGCGTCCTGGAGACATTTTTTGCAAGCCAAGAATTTAGTGGCCCAAAGGTAATCAGATAGCTACCTGGACTAACTTAGACCAGGAGCTTTCTTTTTACTCACCACCCATCTTGAGGGCCCATTGATCAACAAATAAAATCTTCAAGCGGAATTATTTATAACGTTTGTCTCGAGTGCTTTTGGGCAGTAACGCATAAATGAAAGAAAACGAATCGAATAGATAACGGATATAGAAAGGATTTCAACACGAATGTTATACACGTGTAACCACCATTCTCGTGTAATTACGCAAAATCAAGAAACGGTTTCTATGACATCTAACGGCCGTAATTAAACGCTTTTTTAAATCACAAACTGCACCAAAATGAAGATGAACGAACGTCTAATGTAATGTCCGCTTTTAGTTGATCTTGTGTATACATAGATATATATTTCTTTTAAATACCCTATCCGGTGGCAAAAGCTGCTCGGTAGCGCCAGGAGTGGCAGTACCGCCTTGAGCTACCGAAACTGTGTTATCACCCTGGTTGGCGGCTGATGAGGCTAGGGTATCGCACGTGCTTTCACACGTTGTATGATGAAAAAAAAAATATATATATAAGATGTTGTGGTAGGTACAGAATCTAAATGTTGTTTTAAAGAGTGTGTATTTAAAACGTTTTAAAATCATAAAAAAAGGAGACTCGTTATTTCGGTCACTTCTCTTTAGAGAATTATGTCAGTGACAATCGAGTTTATACTAGAGGAAGTAAACATGGGATGGTGACCAAATGAAAATCCAGGAGGGGAGAAAAAACGCTCTAAATTTTTTTTTAAATAAAATTTTACCGTAAGCCAGAAGAGTTGGCATGGTATGTTTTCTTCTGCTGGTCCGAGAGGATTATTAAAAAGCCAAAGAGGATAAAATTGGTTTTGGATACACAATTATGGTCTGTATTTCTTTATGAGCAAAGCTTCAAGAATGGATAGCAGCAGCTCATTAGTTGATTTTGCACGAATGGTAAACATAGGGACTATATACGCATACGCAGGCCTGATTGGCCAATAGATAGCCAATTGGTCGAATAGCGGAATAGATGGCCATTGGGCGAATGGTTTGGATATTCGAGAGAATATGTTGGTTTATTCTTATCTCTAAACACGGACTGGTTCAATCTATATGGAAAACATCACATGCAAACCGGTAAATGAGATAACTTTTTTGGAGAGCGCTTTCACCGTCGTAGAGATTAGAAGGAAACAACATATTAGACTCGAAGCTTAACCGAATTGAAACAACGGTTGACGGATCTTTTAATTTATTCAAGTTGCTGCATGGAGACGTCGTCGATCCACGGTAAACTAGATTATACGAGGCACCTCTCTGGTCCAAATTTTGGTTTGGTAGAGAATTGCATGCATTTATACCTAATGGTGTTGGTGATCACATCCTTAGGCAATTCATTCTTCAACAAAGTCGTCTTGATAAAATCGAATTCATCGGCAAATTTTACCTTGGTGCAAATCATTAAGGCACGGTGGACTAAGGTGTTTATAAAATTGATTTTGCGTCTTGGAGAGCAAAACGAGCCCCACCGTGTGTACAATCCAGTAAACGTAGGTTTATGATAGATCGACGTTTGCACGTCAGGAAAAGACAAGTTCTTGTTGTGCTCGAATTCACAAATGAATGTCAACGCAGGATGTAGTTGGTTGACAGTAAGGAAAAAAGCGTCAGTGAAGGTGTCAGCAACGTACTGTTTATAAAACAATGACAAGTTGGGGATTTCGTATAGTCTTGCTTCCTGAAACCCAACAAAGATATTCGCTAGTGCAGTTCTAAGGGAGCTTCCCATACTGATTCCATCAGTCTGCTCGTACAGGGTGTTATTAAAACTGAATTCTACACATTTAATGGTAATTTGCATCAGTTTCAGAAAGACAGGTTCCGGAATAGGAAGGAGGTCCAGGTGGCTGCGGTATAGGATGTCGGCGCAAATGGCGATCGCTTCGTCGAGTGGAACGTTAGTTTATAAGCTCACTATATCAAAGGAGCAAAGCAATGAATTGTTGGGGTCGATGAATATATTCCGAATCTGATTTGCAAAGGTGAATGCAATGTTGGGAATGTAGTTGTAGAACAGGCTTTAGTATCAGCCAACCATTTGGCGAGGCTGTGTTGGGTAGAGCCGACCATTGATAGAATTGGTCTTAGGGGAATTTATATTTGTGTATTTTGGGGAATCCATACAAACGTAGTCTTTGTGAACCAGCCGGGCGTATTTTCTCATAAATATTTTTAGGTAATAGATGGTCTTTGTAAAATCCGAGTAATTCGCGTTCTATCCGTCGTTTCTCTATGGCGATCTAGCTGAACTCATCAACTTCTTAGGATTTTAAACTTAGCTGTATCCTTAAGTACATCTACCATTTTGTTGTTGTAATGTTCTTTGTCAAGTATTACGACTGCAGCCCCTTTTGTCCAGTTTGGATATGATGATGTTATTATTGCGCTGGAACTTCACGGCATTCAGATGTTCACGATGCCAGTAGAAATCGGATTTATCTATGTTGGATTCACAGTACATATGAGCAAGGTCGATGAGCCGGCCCTTGAAGGACATAAGTGCATCAGTGGATATTGGTTTGCGCTTTAAAAACTCCATATATAATAGTTCAAATTCAGAGAGTAAGTTTTCTGTTTATTTTGGAAGGGGGGAACACAAAATTCCAATCCATGCTTTAACACGAATTCCTCGGTGTCATCAAGGGTATAGTTTGACAAGTTGTTGATTTTTAAATCAAAAATATTGGAAGAGGAACCATAGCGCTAATTAATGAGTCGGGTCAGTAGTATATTATGCTTGAATTGAATAATTTTGTTCGTTTTCTCACAAAAGCACCAAGATATCGGCAGAACCGTATGGTGTCGAATCAAAGGAGGAATAAGAAAGTTTTTTTGGCGCCATAGCTGACGATAATGGCGTCTTAACGTTTTAGGATTTTAAATCGTTTTTTATGATTTTGAAACGTTCATAATACCATGCACATGCTTTTTAAAGCAATATATATATATATATATATATATATATATTAGCGAATAGTTTGTTTTTATGAACAAAGAAAATATGTAAACAAAACTGAAAAGAGACTGACTTGTGGATGTACAACAAAACAATTAGGTTATTAACCACAGTCAGAGGCACGTGTCTATTGATCAGGAAAAGAAACTGTTTTAACTTTGTGTGCACCAATCAAATGTCCGTCTGCCATGTGTCATGCTGTATTCCCGTTCTCTTCTGTCTCAAGTGTCTGCGTTCACCCGGTCTCTACAATCTCACAATGCACTGTCCACGGGAGGCAACTCTCTTTCTATCCATCTGGGGGTTAATTTTGATATTCTTTTCGTTAAGTCTGATCCTCAACAGTCACTTTATTTTTAAACGTGTTAGAGCTCATTTGTTTACACAGAGTTAAAAGGTTTCAAGTATCGCATTAATCTTTAATCGCAAAAAAATCTTTTCTTCAATCGCTTTAAAAGAAAAATCAACATTTATATTTTTGTGTCTATTCCGACTGCTTACAGATATAATTTTTAATATCTGTTAGATTTGGGTTTCTAATTATATTATCGTTTTCTCTATCTATATTTTCCATGCAATATGATATATTTATAGATTTGTTTGATTCCTGGGTGATGCATTCTTTTTGGTGATTTTTTGTTGATGTTGAGGGGTCTGAATTGAGTTTGGCTGTGACTCATTTGAATTTGTATTTGGGCTTTGTGTGTGAGTGCACACGCGCTCCAAGCGCTCCGAGAGTAAGGCCTCCAAATTATTTTCAAGGAAACTATGAGAGATACAAGAAGCTCAATAAAACTGCAAGATAAACCTGTCAAATTAAGTAGGATATTATTTTGTTTTAGCATGAAAATCTGGGTCGTTGTTTCATTGTTTTATACAAAGAGATTACAACTGATTCTCTAAGTTTTCGGTTTTTTATTTAGCATATAAAGTAACACACGAGGCTATTTAAAATCAAAATTGGGGCTTATTTCAAGTGTGCATTTAAATCCTACCACCTTTTTTAAAAGTATTCGCGGTTTTTGAGAAAACCCGTACTTTTTTCCGACGTAAGCTTCTTTTTTACTGTTCTTACGGGGAACATTATAAATATCTTTATATCTACGTAAATATCTATATCAATATTCATGAACATCTGTTTGTTTGTTTGTTTGTTTGGGTTTTATGGTATATCAACCTTTGTAGGTTATTTAATACTAAATCCATTTTCATACAAATAAACAGTTCTATTTCAAACATTTCAGTTTAGCATAATTACACAATTTAATTGTAAAAAAAACGTTTCTATTTCAAGCTATTCAGTTTAGTCAAACAGTTCTATTTCAAACAATTTGGTTTAGTATATGATAAGTTTTTGTTTACACATAGTTAAATGTCAAAACAGTACTGTTTCAAACAATTCAGTTTAGCGTAAGTACAGTTTCAATGTCAAAAACAGTTCCATTGCAACGATTCAGTTTAGCATAAGTGCACAGTTAGAATGTCAAAACAGTTCTATTTTTTAAAATTCAGTTTAGTATAAGTACGCAGTTTAAATGAAGTACACACTTTAAATGCCAAAACAGCACTATTTAAAGCAAGTCAGTTTAGCATAAGTACACAGTTTAGTTCTATTTTACCCATAGATAGAACCCTATCAGGTACAACCACTCCAGGCCAGTGATGACCTTGGAGCGATGGCAATGAAGGGGTACTCCGCATTCCCCAAAGCTCCAGCATTACTGGAACCTCACCATCAGATTGTTTAGTATCATATTCAAGACACTCGTTTGGGTGGGGGTCTTACCCCTTTGCAGAGGTGCGGTCGGTGTTTTCTACAGCCCCAGCCGAATGGGCAAAAGTATGTATGTATATATGAATGTATGTTGTAATCTCCTCCGGCTGCAATGCACTTGTTGTACCGTTCCAACAACTTCTGGAAGGCCCCATGGAAGTCCTCTTGTGTGAGCGTATCAATGGCCTCGGTCACAGCCTCTTTCATCTCCTCAGTTGTCTCATAACGGCAGCCTGTGAGCTTAGGGAATAAGCAAAGTCACAGGGAGACAGGGGAACTGTCTTGATACCCATCTTGGTCAAATAGTCTGTGAAAAGGATGGAGTTGTGGACTGGTGCATTGTCCTGGTGAAATGCCACTGACCCGATTTGAAGAGTGCTCGTCTCTTCCGACGTAATCTCTTCCTGAACTCCCTTAAAACCTTAACATAGTAACCCTAACCCGAACCTTTTGGCCAATCAACTCTGGTGTATTGACTTCGTTACTCCTCCCACACCTCTAATCATCCCTCACAGACTCCCTGCCTTCCTTGAATCTCTTATGCCACTCAAAAACTGATGCTCGATTTATACAAGATGCTCCAAAAGCAGTCTGAAGCATTCCATAAGTTTCTATGGCATTTTTTCCATTTTTAAAACAGAATTTTATTGCATATCGTTCTTCTAAAGTGTCCTCACGTCCAGATTGCACTTTTGAAATTCACCAGCTGTGACAATCAGGCTTTAGTAGGGTGTATTCCAATTGCTGCTGTAGCTGTTCATTTGAAGCTGAAATCATAAAAAAATTGGTCAATCATCTCATTAGAGGTATAGCAATAACATACTGAATTTTCAAGAGTCTACGACAATTTTAAATGCCTGTACAAAAAATTCTGGAAACTTATTGAATGCACCACACACACACACACACACACACACATATATATATATATATATGTGTGTGTGTGTGTGTGTGTGTGTGATATTGAAACTAAGTAACGAAAATATTAGTTTGAAGCAGTTCAGGCGTAAATACACCCAATATATATATATATTTATGCAATTTTATTTTTAGTCGTAGACATTCAATTCTCTATAGTTTGGTAATAGATAAAGACTAATAGTATTCGTTTTTATCATATAATATTCTATTAGAAATGACAAGATCTTAGTATCTTTAGTTTATGTTACGTTTTTACGTACAAATAAAATATGTTAACAAAGTGAAAAAAAAAACAGACTCACGACTGTAAAACAAAATGATGAGGTTTATCCACCACAGGTAGAGACATACATCTAATAACCAGGAAACAGTAGTACTGTTTAACTTTCTAGGCACCAGTCAAATGTCCGTCCATCATATGTCATGGCAGACCAAGTCCTTCTTTCTGTCTCCAGTGTCCGTTTTTCCAGTCCCTACAAATTCCAAATTACACTGGGAGGCAACTCCTTTTCTATCCCTCTGGAGGAATAACTGATATTTTTCTTTAGGTCAAGTCCCTAACAGTTTAGAAAAAAAGTATCTTTTTATAAAAAGATTATTATGGGTGAACAGATTTCTGTCTGATATTACATTCAGGGCAGAAAAATTGATATCATTTGAGATATACAGGGTGTTTCAGAAAACTTTATATGATTTCATAATCTAATAATCTGCCAAATTCTCGTTCAAACGCAAAATTCTATTCTTAGTCTTTTAACTCCTTTCCTTTTCCTTTGAATAGAATTTCTACACGTGAAAATATTAGACATGAAATTTTGAGTTGTTTCTAAACATGCTGTTAAGATTTAAGATCGTTTGAACGAGAATTAGCGAAGATAATGAAATGAGATCAATTTTTCTTAAACACAATATATATATATGTGTGTATGTGTGTGTATGTGTAAGACCTTATATCTGCATAAGGTCAAAGACTGAAATCGGTTGATTGAGTGAGCAAGAGTCATACGTTTTATATACGCAATGACCTCCAAAACGTCTCAACTTATAGATAAAAACATATCTTCATGAATGCAAACATCGGTATAGTCGTTACACGCACATCTTACTTGTATGTGTACCTAAGCAGAGCAAACATAGATGGGCGCACGCCCGCCCACAACTCATGCAAATTATTTTTGACAGAAACCAAGGTGGGGCCTAGTTGGCATGTTGTGTCAAAATCTGTCCTCGTCCCGTACCGTTGGCCCTTGTCCCTAATCGTTTTGTTACACCTCCAGGGTCAGCCGTGGAGTGTCCTGTCTAGACGAAGACGAAGACATCAAGCCAATTAGTTGACCGGTTTTTATTCTTTCGTTTTTTAGGGGTTTGGGGGGGGCGTTATCGGACGTGTCTGGTGCTCGTTGATACTGAAAAAAACATGGGCGGAAGTGAAACTTGAGAATGAAAAACCGGTAAAGGCAAAATGAAAAGATAAGTGAACAAGAAGCAAGAAAAGAAAGAAGAAAGGGTAAAGAGAAATCAGAAAAAAGAAGTTGATAAGAAAGAACTATTAGTTAGCGAAAGAAATAAGTGTCTATGAGTGTGTGTCTATGAGTGTATGTGTATGAATGTATTCAGGATAGCCGCCACCCATTGAAATTTACTTTAATTCTATTTAACATAAGAATATATATACAAGAGTAATACTAACATCCACAATTCAGATAACAGTAATTTTCATTTATTTGCGCTATTTTTTATTAAACAATTTAGTCCCGAAATCGCTGATATTATTCATTTGCTATAATAGTGATTAAGGGAGGAAAAGACTGAAGAAATATGGTCGATGGTCGTATTGTTGTTAATTGAAGACGTAATTTGGAGATTTAATTGTTCCATAAAAAATGAAAAATATGACTGAAAATTAGTCTTATCTGAATTGTGGATGTTATGTATTTACCCAACCCCTCCACCACGGGCCTGATGTGACACAAGATTAATTTTTTAACGGAGTTAAACTGGTGTGAATTCAGAGTTGTCCTTTTAGATTGGTTGCCTAATCACGGCTTATGAAATCTGTCTGTCCTACTAGTTCCCTATAGCCGGGAGAATTCATGTCATTCTCAAAAGCTTTACTGCTGAGTGAAATGCAAACAGCCTAGTCAAGGATTTGAACTCGGGTCGTCAATTCCATTTCCTACAACTGTTAAACAATTCTCCCTGAATTGTAGATATAATTGATTGTCAAACTTAATTAGAATGCGTCGAACAGATGCAGGATGGATATTGATGTCAAAATATTGTCTGATCTCATTTGACGATTCTTTGCTTGTTAAATCACGAGTATCTTTTTGAGACTTCGAAGAAGGATACGGATCGTTGATGAACTTTTTCGGTGTGATAGACCCAGTGTCTTTCCACTTTTTAATCAAGGCTACAACTGTCCAACGCGAAATTTTGACCATCAACACAATTTCTTTGGGCATCATACTTCTTTGATGGTTGCAAATTACAGCAGAACGTATTTCTAACAACGTATCCATAAAAATGTTATGCTTTTTATAACGAATAAATTTGAGTTCTGGAATTTTCACGACGCTTCCAGAACAAATTTGAAACTTCCAGAAACAGTTAAATTTTATTGTAAAGCATCTTTTAATTAAATTTTTTAGAAATAAGTAATATTCTATTTTATAAAAGATATAAAAATGATAAACATTAAATGGCGAAAACATATCCACACCTTATTTTACAATTAAGATTAAGTAAAAAAAATACTCTTAAAAAATTAATTCGTCTAATACGAGTTAATTTCTATCTTAAATTTGTTTCATATTATTTTAAATATAAACAAAAATTTATTAATTTCGGTTGCATGAAATTAGAAATAACATTAATTTAATACTTTGTTCAAATTATGGTGAAAACTACAGCACTATATATATATATATATATATATATATGGTAACGGAAAAGTCTCTTACTATTTTAAAAACTAAATCTGTGAAGCTGAAAACATTGAGGGCTTGAGAGAAATCATATTACATAATTCATTCAAATTTTCTAGAGTTAAAATTAATTATAATAAAAAAAAAATATTTACCTTATCTTATTCAAAAGTTGCTCAATTTTTGAAATGGTGAGTTACTTTTGTACCATGCTTAGCTTCAAATGAAGAGCTCCTAGTGTTCTGATTTATTAAGGTCAGTTGGATTCCAGAAAATAATTTTAGTTCAACAAATGAATACGCTACATTACTATGGCATTTTTCGTCGATTCTTCTATAGCACACCAATTCTTTTAAAAACTATTTTAAAAATATTCTAAAAAAACTGTTTTTTCACAATATTTTTTCACAAAAACGTTTCTCTTGACGATGACCTAAAGTCGAAATAAATAACTCAAGAGAAATATTCCTATTTTTTTTATCAGTTTCGTTTATCTTATATATATGTGTGTGTGAGAGAGGGGTGAAGAAATGGTAGATTTTGGTGAATCTGACAAGGAAGAACTTCTTCAGACTAAATTCTTCCTCGAATAAAGGTAATATTCCTGTTAAACCCGTTGTAAGTGTTTATACACTTTTCCACTTATTTTTATCATATATATATATATATATATATATATATATATATATATATATATATATATCGAGAGAGAAAGAGAGAGAGATAGAGAGACCTTCATAACATTCATTTCTAAAAGCATGCTACGCTAACTTTCTAAATTAAAGTTTTGTAATCATTTAATTTTTGTAACTACTCATCTCTTTTCTTCCTTTTTTTTTGTTTTGTTTTTTGGTTTGTTTTTTGTTTTTGTTTTTTGTTGTTTTTTTTTGTTTATATCACAATGTTTCGGTCCGCAATTTCTTTTGAATTGAAATGCCGATATCTAAACCCCAAAAATGGAAATGTCAGACTGATTGAATTATGAAACAGTACTGTTCTGACAAGCAGCCATTCGAAGCTGTCTAGTCTTGCTCCACTAACCGAATATCAATTCTAGGCCAGGATATTTTGGGGATCACCTTTATCCTCCCTACGTTCTAAAATCGTCTAAAGGTGATAACCTTACACCCATCATCTCAAAATCCTTTCCTTCGAACATACAACCTCCTCAATATGATGAATTTAAATTTCATATTCAATTCACAGATCTTTGTAAGAAAACCTCACTCCCATGTCCTGCTGGTGAGAAATTCCGTGATGCAGTTACTTGTCGTCAGTACTATGAATGTGGTCATAATGGGCAATTCTTGACCAAAAGGTTGTGTCCACCAACAAAGGAGTTTGATCCACAACGGGGGCACTGTGTCCTCTCAACAACTTTTAAGTGTCCTCCGCCAATACGATGCCCGAATCTTTCTTGGAATGGCGATTATTTCCCAAAGGTAAGAGGATTTTATTCTTCTAAAACCAAAACGATATTTTTAAAGAATTTGAAGGCTTTGTTTTATCTCGGTCGGTACCAAGTTAATTAAAAATCAACATTTTCCCCTTCAAAATACCTCTTTGTTGCCGAGGCTTAGAATAAGCTGACTGTATCCCCCTGCAGAGGGGTAAGACTCCCACCAAGTGTCTTGGGTATGACACTTAACTACATCTGATAGTGAGTCCTGGTTTAATGTTCTTGGTATGACACTAAACTGTGTCAGATAGTTCAAGAGATCTGGAAAGTGTGGAGTAACCCTTCATGATCATTACTCCCAGGTTCACTTTCACCTGGAGTGCCAGTACTTGCTATGGGTCAAATAGAGTTGTTTCAAAATTATTCGTATTTGACAGGAGCGTGTGAAAAAAAACTCTTAAGAAACAACTACACAAAAAATGTAAATATAAACATACAATGAACATGATTCCCAAACCTCTATACATGAAATAACCTTAGATGGGTTGACATAACGTTAAAACCAACCCATCAATCCTTCAAAATAGTTATTTTAGTGAGCCACACAAATAAAAACCTTGTTCCAAGGAGATGGAACAGTACTGGAAGTATTCAACTTACACTGTCTTAAATTAGTTTAAAAAATCAACAGTTGTCAAATGGTGATTGTAGTACTACCGTCACCCCGGTCTCACTGATAAGTTAATGTCTCCTCACACTACGCTGTGCACGTTTTTAAAAGACCTATCTGCCTCCGGGTTTGATTGAAACCGTACAAGCCACTGATCAGCTCCACAAAGACAAGAAAGAAACGAAATCAAATTAAAGAATACACACGTATTGATGAGAATTTCTAAACCATGGGACAACTTCTGTAACACTTAGCTTATCAGCCTAAGTCAAAAGAACCCTAACGGACCGATGAAAAACGAAAACTTGGTCAGTTCTCAATCCAATTCTGTTCAGCAGCCAACTACTAACTCTACTTTCTATGTTCTTCTTGTGACCAACTATAATGGGCGAAGGTGAGGCCCCTTAGCAGAACAAACACCACTGTCCTGAAGCGAGATTTCTTCTTTATTTATATAGGGCCCTGGCTTCCAGAAAAGAAAGCTGCTTTTCCTGCGTAGACCCTCCAGAATAGAGTACCTTAAAAAATGATACACTCGTCATAATGCACTAGCGCCAAAGACTTAACTTTATAATGGAGATTAAAACTAACCATTTCCTCTCCATTTTATCATCTATTAAAATCTTTCACAGTGTACTAAGGTTCTTGAGAGTCATAAACCCCATTGTTCGTTTTTTGTTTTGTTTTTTACCCATGGGTAAATAGTAGCTCAGACTATTTTCTTTAGCCTTGGTTAGTAAACTCTGAATACAAACCAGCTTTATTCTGTTTAAAGATTGTGTGATACTATATGTTCTTCTGCTCTTGGGTACAGCTAGGCGCACTAATATATATGCGTATAGTTGCGAGTATGGCCGAGTAGGTAGGTGAGTGTATCTATATCAAGGCAGCAGTAGGTGTGTACATGTATATAGGAGTGAACATATCTGTATGGGTATATGTGTATAGGCTTAGTATATGTATATGTATCTACATTGGGTTAAACATATCTGTGCGTGTGTGTGTGAGAGAGAGTGAAAACGTTACACACACACACACACACATATATACATATATATATATATGTAACCATGGATGTGTGAGTATGGTGATATCAAAAGACGAATTCATAGAGCCAGGTCGAAAATTCAAAAAACTTGGAAGGCGATAAATTGGATAAATAAGAGTCTGGCTGGTTTAAGTACTTTAAAGATGGGTGGTCTGTGCTAGAGAGAGTGTTGGAATGAGCTCTCTCTCTCTCTCTCTCTATATATATATATATATATATATATATATCGGGTAGCAACCGGACATAGGCTGATCGGCCCGTGAGGGAGGAGGGAGCAGTTAACCAGTTCAAGGAGTCAGTTAGCAGTTAGCATTGGACACAGGTAAAAAGCTGAAGGAAAGGAGTTGGCAAGATGTGTTCTCTATCCACTATGGTTGTGCGGATATTTTTAATACAATAAAAATGTAAACAAACATATTCGTTCAATTTAAGCTTATTAGTGATGTTGAAAATAAATGTATTCTTTAAGAAAAAGAATATAGATTGTCATTCAAAAGAAATAAGCCTAAAAAATTTTGAGTCAGTACAGAATAAATCTGTACCTACTGAAAAAAAAGTTATTTCTTTGCTTATTTATAAGGTTGAGGAAGGCTCAAAATTAAATTCAAAAGTTGATGGTTTATCGATAAATCTAATTGGTTAAAAAATGTATTTTTAAGAGGGAAAAGATTTCTAAAATTATTTTGGATTTTGATCCCTCAATTTTTCACTGTAAGTTAAATACTGTCATATGTGGTGTGTACTTGGTATTGGATATGTATTGCTCCACAATTTGTAGTGGCTCGTTATTGAAAGGCAAACGATAAAAACGATGCAGACGAAAGAACATTCACAACAAAGCAAGACAAACAAAAATAGATTTATATATCAACAAGTAAATAAAAAGGAAACATTACAAAAACATTACGAATATTCGAATATAGCTTGTTAAATATTTGTGTGTGTGTGTGTGTGTGTGTGTGTGCAACTAACACGAATATTGTGGTGAATGCGTATTTTGTAAAGGAACGAAGGGTAAGAATGTCAGAATTCTTACTTACGTTTATGTGTTATTATCTAGGTGTCTGCGAGGAGATTAAATAGTAAAAGTGTCCTGTAGACTACATATGTATGTTGACTTAGTATTTCATGCATGGTACCAATACACAGGAATATAGCAATGTATTTTAGAATGCCGAGTTTTCTTCCAAGTTGATCGTTTGTCTCTTTCGGGTTTTGGCGAAATGTCTGAGACCGTGTGCGTGCGTGAGACTGTAACGAGTCCAACAGAAAGGCAGAACAGGAAAGAATAAAGGTCGCAGATTATATACACACCCATGTTATGTGTATTGAGCAGTGTGTCGCTAACTGGCAAAGCAAAGAATGAGAGAAAATAGAGCTGTCTCTGGAAGTCAAAATGCAAGAGAGCTAGTTATTGGAAGTCTAGAGTATATATAGTTAATCCTTGTCGCGTGGTCGGCTCCAGACACACCGTTTATTTTGCGCGGGATAAAATCAAAGGTGCGGACATAGTTGGGAGCACAAATCACATGACTTTCCTGACCAATAGGTTCCCGAAACTAATTAGTTTACCGACGGTCACTATCTTTGTCCGGGAACAAGTGAATCAGTATCCTCCCTTCTAGAATTTTCTCCCATCACGGTCATTTAAAAGACATAGGAGCGTAAATCCTATATATCTGCGAAATAAATTCTAAAACTAGTACGTACATCCCGATTGGTCATAAAATGCAAAAATACTGATACAAAAATTACAGCTTCTGGAGCCTATTTTTGCGCAAAAATGAACCCTTTTTTTTTTTTGGTATGGAAATTACTTGGTTTCCCATACGGTCCATATTGTAATAGCAGTGTGGGAATACGTCAGCGGGCCATGTATCTCCGGCCGCATAATCATCTGAACCCTCGTTGTTTTGTCTTTCTCAGTAAGTGGAATCGGAATGGATTAGTCCGAGACGAGTCCACAAAGGAAGAACAAGGCGAAAACAAAAAGCTGAATAAATGTTGTTTAAAGAGAGGCTTGTGTATGACATTTCTCAAAATGACAGTTTGTCGAGTGCTTACTTTGACTGGCGAAAATTTTCTTAACTAAAAACTAAATTAGTTGCTAGATTTTCGGGCTTGACATCACCACCACCACCCCATACCATGGCTCTCTGATCCTGTCTGTATTTGTGCCTCTAGTCTCTCCGACTGATCCTCTGCGTCTGCGTACCTTTTGAATCTGTCCTAACTGTACTCTGGTGTCTGTTTTCCCTAACTGACTCTCTTGTATATATTCAGAGATGAACATTCCTATTTCCTCGGACCCTCGACCACCCATAGACTGGACACAGAAATAACACCAGACTGTGTGTTTCAACGAGACCCTAATCGGTGCGACGAATGACATTTTTTAAAGTCGTACATCACTTTTATCTGACCAACTGCGCTTTATACTGGTAGGACTGAATCAGTGGTTCCCACGTAAATATAACTCGGCTCCTATATGGACACACTTATATACGCTATACATATACATACCTATGGTCAACTTACAACCATACACGTGTATATACCCACACTTACATACATACACACACACACACACGTACTCATACCTACTTACGTGTCCACACATATGCATATACATAGAGCGAAGCCTGTATACTAGCGTCAATAGTGTCACAGCAGCACCCAGAGTCATTCACTATCCGGTTCGAGATGAGAAGAGAGAATAAAGTGAACAGAATGTTCAATCTTCAAAGTTTGTTTTTGCTTTTTTGCTCTTGTGAACCTGATTTGTGCATTGCTCAACTTTGACTTAAACATGCAAAACTAAGAACGTTAGGTTGAATCATTCTGATAGGTGCAGCATTCTGCAAATGAAGTTGCACCGGCTGTTGGCAAATAGGCTTACAATTTATATTGGGTCACATCCTGCGTGTAGTGGAGGGGTTGCGTAAAAACATACCGTAGCAAAAAAAGGAAATCAATCTTCCATTGGATTCAAAGAAATTAGTAGACAATGCATTTAAAAATCCTGAGCAAAACCAAAAAGCTATGGATCGTCGTTTAATACCATTTTTCGAAAAGAACAAACACCTTGTTGATAACTATTACCCTCCATAATATTCATGTTTTCTTCAGGCTGGCTCTCATGATTGAGTTTATGGGTCCATAATTTTGAGAAGAGAAAAAAAATCTTTGTTTAATGATGAATCCTAACTCTATAATTTATTTTCTATCTTCTGAGATTTTGCTCTAGACGAACCTAGCATTGCTCACCCGACGAAAAACTGCTTGTTCAGTTTTCTCACTCACTCTCTCTCATTTCCCTTTTATGTGGGACTTAATTATCAATCATATCCTTCTCTTGGTAGAGAAAGGTATCGTTTCTTACTATCCTTTTTTATTATATGAAACTCCGCCTTGCAACTGTTCTTTCTCACAATAAGCCTACAATTGATTTTCCAGCACAAGTACGAGACTCATGGAGTCATCCACTGGTCACGAATCCATTGTCGAGTTTGCACTTGACGGCACTGCTTATTGCATAAGATAAATAGTTTGTTGGAATCCCTTTTTAAAAAGATTAATGCAAAAAAGTGTTATATATATATATATATATATATAACTAGAATAATTTCATGGTTTTTCTATGGGTTTCTTTTTTGGAAAGGGGGATTTCCGCATATTGTTTTTCTTAACCATCGTACATATATATATATATATATATATATATATATATATATATATAAAAGAATGATGCTTTTTAGAAGTCTAAACAGCAAATGAAACTTGCAGAAACGCGAAGAAAGTGCAAGTACATGACACCTCTTAATCCGGTTTTACCACCAGTTTTAGGGACATTGGCCCAGCGGTTAGAGTGTTCGCCAATGGCCCGGGAGACCTGGGTTCAATCCCAGGTCGAGTCATACCAAAGACTTTAAAAATGGAACTTGATACCACCTTGCTTAACACTCAGCATTATAAGGTACGGTTCAAGGGTAAAGTGGAGCAATCCTGGGAATGGAGTAGCGCCCACCCCTACACCTTGGTGTAGTAGCTATCGAAAAGGGAGCCTTCGGGTCACTCTCGACTATGGTCGCTAACTTTACTTTTTTTACCGCTAGTTTTACCTCATACTTATGAGGCTCCATTTCTTGATGCTGAGCGCTAACTGAAAACGCGACAGTTGTTTTTAAATTCTAAATATCAATATATATACAGACAGCAGCTTCTTTTTTTTTTATTTAACCTATGATATCACGAGTAGAATTTTAAAAACAAATACATCCAGACTTTCATTATTTACCTTGACGGTATAGAGAAAATAAACAACTAATCCAGGAAGTATTTTAGCACCAACTGCATTTACATTTACAGTGTCCATTATACATATAAATAATTATATATATATATATATATATATTAATCATTATTAATGGACAATTCGTTTATCTCTATGTAGTTGAGTCTTCTGTTGACGTAGAAAAGTGTTGCAAAGAAAAGATATGAGGTTACAAATTGTGTTTTGTATGAACTTATTATATACTTTGCGAGATAATGCACAGCATTAACTGCTGGTCTTCTCTGAAATCCGTGTGACAAGTTTCTTTAACTCCCCAGGATTCTTTCCAATATTCGATTTGACCTCATCAGTCTTAACCCTTCCTTGAATTTTCTTAAGGGCTCTATGATTTGTATCATTGTCACCTTAATCTTTTATAGTTGCTGTTTTTGTTTTGTTTTCCGTTTTTTGTTGTTTTTTTCTGTTTTATTTTTTTTGGGGGGGGTTGTTATTTGTAGGATGGGTCTGTTCTCTAGCAAGGTGTAGGTATTTATTTAGTTTTTCACTTTCCTTTCATTTCACTCTTCGGTCTAGCTAGTCCAGTATCTGACAAGTGTTGGCTAACAATAACAAGATCTGGTCTTCTGTCCTGAGTTGGGGGATTCGTTTTTATCTCACAATCCCAGAAAGTTTTTTAACTCTTTGCTAGTTTTTCACACTGATGGTTGGATCAAAATGATTGCAAGTTTCATCCGCTCTCAAGTTTTTTCTATGTATTCTTGATGGTCTTCGCCTGTTGTGATCTGGACAGTCTCAATTACTCCTCGGATTTTTAGTTCCTGTACTTGAGGATTGTTTCGAGTGCTCCGACATCTGTTGGCATTATTATCACCTTCATATTCCACAGAATTTTTGATTCTCTGGTCCTGATATTCTCGTTGTTATTATTATTATTTGCTTGTTTAAATTTGATGTCTGGTGATCATCACGAGAGATTCAGTGATATCAAGTCTCTTTAGTTTCCCGTATCTTCTTCCGTATGATCCCTGGCCACAATAACACTGTAATATGAAGTCATTTTAATGGTTTCTTACGTTCTCAATGTTTCATCCAAGCTTTCATGTTTCAATTAGATCTTTTATTAATATTTGGGTGTGTGAAAGAGAAGGAGAGAGAGTGAGATATAAAGAAAGAGAAAGAGAGGAGAGAAAAATTGTATACATTCTAACTCTTGGAGTAATAAATGAAGACCTTTACACTTAAAGTTATGAAAAGGCCATTTTCCTGTGAAAGAGGCACAACAGGTTAAAAGTGAAAAAGAAAATAATTTTCACCAGTTTTAGTCATCATCATCATCATCCAGTCGCGCCACCAGCGCAGATCTCCCTGACCCTCTTCTGCCACCCTTCTCTATCGTCCATCACTTCCGATATGTCTTCAAGGCTACATCCTGTATCGACACAGAGCTGTTGTATGTTGGTTCTAGCTGGTCATCCTGCCTTTGCTCGTCCATGTGAAGGGGTCCACAGGAGTATGTCACTTATGAGTTCGTCCCTACTTTTCCCGCAGTGTCCCGCATATCTGGTTCGTCTAATTTGGATAGCTTTCGTGATGGGTGGTAAGTGGCCGTACAGCACCGGCTTTGTGGGGTGCTGCTTCCAAGACTTGTTCAATATTGCTCGCAGCATTCTTGTGTAATTGCCGTTAAGCTTTTTCTCCGTACGTCTAGTTAGTGTCCATGTGGTGCATCCATACAGCAGTATGGATACGACCGCTACTTGGAAAAAACTGCGTTTCATTTTATCGGTCTGGTCTGACTTCCATATGACCGATAGCCTATCGATAGCTGTCTATGCCTTTGCTAATAGCCTGTTGATGTCTGTCTTGGTTGATGAGACACTGCTTCCTAGGTAGGTGAACTTGTCTATTAGTTACAGAGAACAAACGTTTAGTGTAGAGATGTCGCCTCTTTGATTAAAGCACATGTATTCCGTCTTGTGTGCGCTGACATGGAGGCATATGCCTGCAGCTGCTCGTCCCAGACTATGTAGCAAGATTTCGGCTTGGGCGGATATATTTGCCTGAAGCGCTATGTCATCAGCGTCGTCCGCGTCCGTAATTGTTTGTGCGGGGTATCTTCTGCTTCTTTCCTTTGTCAGCTTGAAACTGTTGTCTTTCATTTTATCAAAAGATGTTCTAAGTACGTAGTCTAGACAGATGATAAATAGGTATGGGGTTAATGTGTCTCCTTTCAGCACACCTGCTACAATGTCGAAGTAGTCTGTGTCTCCATCCGGGTAGCGGACTTTTACTTTCGTGTTTCTATATAGCATCATTTACGCAAGAAGAACTCGACTCAGTGCTAAGAAAAATTAGAAACGGAAAAGCAGCACGGCTTGATGAAATACCCCCAGAAGTATGGAAGACCAGGCAATTCGACGACATACTGCTCCGACATTGTAATACCGTATATAATCAACACACAATTGACAGATGGACAAAGAGATGCATCCTCCCCTTCCCTAAAAAATGCGACCTCTGATTAGCCAAGAACTACCAAAGTCTAACCCTTACATCCATAGCAGCCAAGTTATGCAATGCTCTACTACGCAACTGCATAGAACCCAAAATTGAGAAGATATTTTGGATGAACCAAAATAGCTTTCGGAGAAATAGATCCACGACGACACAAATTTTGACTATCCGTCGAATCCTCGGTGTACGTGCAAAAATCTTCGCCAAGGCCTTTGACTCCATACACAGAGTAAAGATGGAGCAAATACTACTTGCTTACGGCCTACCGAAAGAAACCAGTTTTAGTACTTAACTCCATTAAATTTAATAGGTTGCTAGAAAGACCCTTTCATTATCAAAATGAATGTACATATGTACAAAGATAAAAGAAGTAGGATAAATTATAACAATATCATTTTTTATAAATGAAAATAACAGAAAAAGAAAGGAGATAAAATGACAGAAAAGCAGGGAAAAAGAGATATGCAAATACCTTCGGATTTTTAGTGACTGATAGGGTTACTAAGAAGGATATTTGAAACTATAGCAACAGTGTATTATCATTTTTTTAATCTTAGAGATGCTAGCAAAACATGACGTCTACCTCGCTGAATGAAATCCAATTTTTAATTAAGAATAAGAAAGTGGTGAGGAGGAAGATATGTCCAAGTTTTTGGAAATTGTTGGTTATAAAAATCATTACGTTGCGGGCAATGTGTATGAGGCCCCTACTCTCAAGTAATTCAGAAAAAAATTAAAACTGATTCATGGACCTTTTAAATACTGTTTCATAAAGGCAGCAGTATGGTTACTTACCTCCGATCTCACAGACTATCCAATTAAAATGAGTAAGACATGTTAACCACTGTTGGGAAATAAAGATGAACTCATAAGTGACGTTCTTCTGTGGACCCCTACACATGGACACACCAGTGTTGGCTGACTAGTAAAAACTTAGATTCATTAGCTCTGTGTTCCGTTCAGAGGACTAACCAAAAGCCGATAGGAACGGATGGCGGATGACGAGAGAGAATCAAAGAAATCCCTGCACGCCATGATGATGATGATGATGATGAGTTCCTGTTATCTATATAGTTTACAATCAGTAGTGAGACAAACAGGTTTAATAGACACTTAAATCTTTCACCCTGCCATACATTCTATACAGATACGCATAATCTCAATCTGTTATTTACTTATAAAGCTTCAAACATTTATACAGAATTGAGCGGGGCGTTTATTTCCAGAGGACTATACCAACAGAATAGCTGATATTTGTTGTATTAAAATATTTCAGCAATAAAACATTGATTCATCCACTTCAAAAATGAGACTACTTGAGACGCGTGGTACCCTGAACCCTCAAACACTGTTCCATTTCCCGACCGCTCAGTCCACCCTTGTGTACAGTGTGAATTTTTTTCTTTAGTTTTTTTATTGTTTCGTTTTTTGTTTGTTTTGTTTTTTGTTGTTTTTTTTATCAGTAACTTCTGTGTTACGCTTTAATTCGTCTTCACTTTCCTTGTTCCTGACAATCAGATCCGGTCTTCTCACTTGGATGGAGTGATTGATTTGGGTGCCAAAGCCCTAAGGTAGTTTATTCTTTCTTAGAGAGACAACGTAAGTATCAATATTCAATTTAGGCACTTTAGTTCAAATTTATATGACATAATAATTATTTATTCAATATTGTTTTTAATGACAATGTTTATTTGTTTCAGAATGCCTCCAATTTCCCGACGGACTATGTTGTGGGAGGAGTTCTTGGTAGCTTGGCAATTCTAACCATTCTCATTTTATTTTTGGCATGTATTCACAAATGGCGAATGGATAAGAACAGGTAGGGATACCATTATTATTGCTCAATTATTGAATACAACTTCTAATGATAATTATCACTCTATGCGAGTTTTTCAAACCAGTTTTTCACTGAAGTTTGAAAGACAACAAATTTATTCAGGTGTAAGTATTCCAGTTGATTTCAACAGTGGATGGTCTCCATTCTTCTTTTTTCAACAGTGGATGGTCTCCATTCTTCTTTTTCCATGCTTTTACGGGTTGTGCCAATAGCATCAACTACAATTGATATCACCATCACTTTCATATTTCACAGCTTTTTCAGCTCTCTTTGCTTTCCTTTTTCTTCATTCAATGGTCCACTAGAAGTGAAAAAGCCCTTGATGTCATTGGTAGTTGACACTAAGTCTAGTTTTCTTGCTGGAATTGGGTGATCTGTTCGTATCTCAAAATCTCAGAAAATTTTGTGTCTGATTTTTTATGACAAATTCTGATTTGCGTAAATGCCATTTATCAGCATGGTCAAATTTTAATCTCTTGCACAATTCCCAATGGATCACCTTTCCCACCCAACTGTACCTGCTCTTGTATTCCTTTTTTTTTTTGTCAGTTTGGTGCTTTCACATATTATTATTATCATTATTATTATAATTCCTTTACCGCTGGAGGCGCAGTCGTAACGGTTATCGTTATAGAAATGTGATTGACAAGTTAAATTCAAACCCTGGACGAGTCTGTTTGCGTTTTATTTTCGCACTACTGTTATTGAAAAAGGCATGATTATCTCCCTCTGTCTCTCCACACAGCAATGTTTAAAATATCGAGACAGACTGGAACCTTTAATTTTGATGAGGCAACTAGTCTTAGAGAAGGAAAAAACTCTGAATTCAAAATCAGGTGTGGGGCTAGCACTCCATTAGAATCTACTTGCAACAAAAGCGCAGCACCATCACAGACGTAGGTGGGGCTGTGACCCTATGCTCTTCAATGCCATAGGACACATTTGCATTTTCATTATTTATTATCTTTAAATCATTATTACTATCATTATTCTGATTTTCAACTGAGCTTCGTTTTCAGTCATTCCAAAAAAGATTTGAACTGTTGTATGTCAGATGGAAACAGGTTGTCACTTGAAACAATAGGAATACGGATTTGCTTTGTTTTTGTTTTGTGGGGTCTGTGAAAGTTCCTTTTTATTTGCCAATTTGCACAGGGTCGACTAAAATCCCTCGTACCAAACTAATCAATACACATGCTGAATTTCCGATTGAAAATTGGTATGACTTTTCCATTTACTAAATACGTAATTTATTAGAATTTTTGTTTTGTTTCGTTTTCCTTTTAAAATATTTCACTGTTAGCCTTTTTAATTTAACCCTTAAAACTCTGAGTCCGCTATATCCTGAGCTCCCGGCTGAAAATTGTCGAAAAGGTCAGATGTTGTATTCAATTAGTTAACAGTCTGATTGGTTGTGTTGCTCGGTGACATTGTTGGTTCTCTGGAAAAAGTTGACGAATTTTCCTGGTGCTAGTTCCAATCAAAAATTAACTTTAACGCCGCTTATCTATCAAATATCTACTTGGCTGCATGGAGGTGCGCTTATTATAAACGGCTATCGTTGAAGGAATTGGAAACAACGATCCAAGTTCATATCTTCAACCAGATTGTTTACGTTTCATTTCTCGCTGATGCTTTTGAGAAAGGCCTAAATCTCCGGTTCTAAGGGTTAACGAATATTTTCAATGAATTTGTCAAAGGTCTGTACGATAACATAATGTCAACAAAATGTTCTTGTACTTTTATAAACCTAAGTCTTACCGGTCTGTCTCCAAGGATTAATATTGATCATACAATATCGTTTTCAGTTTGTTTGTTTGCTTTATATCTGACGATTCTGTATCATTGTAAATTGATTTGTTTTTCTTTTGTTTTTAGCCGACGTCGTCTGCATCAACTACGGAAGAATCTTCGCAGCCGACCAATGGTTCCAGTCTTGGAGAATCACGATTACTTCAACGATAAAATGGCGCAAATTTACGAGAGGATTAGCAATAATAATGTATGTACAAGTGGGTCTCAAAAGCAAATCATTTACTCTAATAGAACAATTTTAGTGTAAAAAAGGTAACTTTGTTTGGTCATTGGGTCGCTACTTATGTAGCGGGTCTTGGACAGGAATCGCTTGGCGGAGCCCATCCCTCTTCAGGTCTGATTTTAAATCCTGTTTTCTTTCTCATTTGGCGCCTACGATAGCGTTTTCGCCGGGCAGACTTATTTACTCACGTAGTTTGATTTGATTGTTTTATTTGCTTAACAGTATATGAACCCCTTATGGATCAATAAATGTCAAAGTCAATCGCAAGCCATTACTACTGTTGAGGGTTCGATTATAACTGGATGTCCTACAATTATAGCCTAGTGCCAGACTAGGCTCGGTTAAATAAATACTTACTGCAAACCAAGTTAATTTGGATGGACATAAGAGAGTCTAGTGAGTTTGATAATAGCAAAAGTTCCTCTGTTGTATCTTTGTGCCAAACTAGACAAAACTTTGGGTATATCCTGTATGTATTTACCGAACCACTCCGCCACAAAAAGAATGTGACGCAAAGTAATTTTTTCGAGAGAAATAAAGCTAGTTTAAATTCCTACCAAGGCTAAAGCACCTAGTCGGTTCTACTATTTGCCAATTGCTGGGATGAGAGAACGGGGAGATTCATGTCCCACCCAATTGCAATGGCACATAGTGAATTGCTCAGTCGGTTGGGGCCGTAGAATACACTGACTGCACCTCTGCAAAGGGGTAATATCCACCAACGAGTGGCCTGGATAGGACACTAAACAGTCTGATGGTGAGGTTCCAGTAATGCTGAGGCTTTGGGGAATATGGAGCACCCCTTCATTGCCATTGCTCCCAGGTCCACTCTGGCTCGGCGTGGTAGCACCTGATAGGGTTAAATCTATGGGTTAAATAGAACTAAGGGCATACTTATGCTAAACTGAATTGTTTGATTAAACTGAATAGCTTGAAATAGAAATGTTTTTTTAACAATTGAACCGTCCTTACATTTGAACTGTGTGCTTATGCTAAACTGAATTATTTCAAACAGAACTATTTTTTGACATTGAAACTGTATTTACACTAAACTGAATTGTTTAACATAGAACTGTTTTGACATGTAACTGTGTCTGTACTTATACTAAACTGAATTAGCTGAATTAGAATTGCTTGACTAGACTGAATAGCTCGAAATAGAAATGTTTTTTACAATTAAACTGTACTTACATTTAAACTGCGTGCTTATGCTAAAATGAATTGTTTGAAATTGAACTGTTTTTGGCATTGAAACTGTACTTACACTAAACTGAATTGTAGATAACTGCTTGAATAGTTTGAAATAGAAAAGTTTTTGACAATTAAACTGTGTACTCATGCTAAACTGAATTGTTTTAAATAGAACTGATTATTTACATAAAAATGGATTAGGCGTTAAATAACATTCAAAGGTTGATATGCCGTAAAACCCAACAAACAAACAGCACATAGTGAAACGTCAACAATTTTGTTCAGGATTTGAACTGGGGTCGTTGTTTCAATTTTGTACGAAGACCGTTACGCTTAGCGCATATCTTGCAAAGCATAATAAGCTTTGTGCTCCTCTATTCTAAATTGGTGTTATAAGTTTAATGTTGGAGCATTAGGAGAGGCTGTTTGAAGGTCTAGAACGCCGGACGCTTCAACTGCAATAATATGCTATGCCTATACGGATACAAACTCACATAGATATGCTTGTACCAACATGTATATACATTATTACACCTAGATATGTGCACCCATGGACAGAAGAGCTTATTGTTTTTCACTCGCATGTTAAAACTTTCTCATAATAGTGGGAGTTTAACAAAATATCACTTTCACATATGCTGTTATTTCTGACGGTAGGAGTAGAATGATTTTACTGAATAAAAATCTCTGTATCCCTAAATAAAATAGCACTACATCTGCCTAGGTGTCTTCAACGTGGGGGCTACCGCCTTAAAGAAGGTGATTTGTAATTTCAAGGCAATGAGAGAAAAATGATTTGAAGATATTTAACTTATTACTAACTAGCAGAAGAATCTGACGTTTCCCGGGATACAAATAATATACGAAAGGATATTATAACCAAATATCTACTGTATTTGATTTATGTGAAATTGAATATTGTCTTATTAATTTAATCAAAAATAAAATCCAAGTTCCCCAGTGAAGTGAGGGTCCTTATAAGTCTACTGAACGAATTAGACTTCCGTGATCAATTATAAATGAAAATGTTCCGAACTGTGACACGCTATCTGTAGATCTCTCTTACACGAATATTCACTACAGCCGAGAGACTGCAGAGGGTGCAATCACATGACAAAGCCTGATAGACAGAAATGACATTGGGAAGAATGTGTTACATTACACAAATCTTCCAAGGAGAATTTGCCTGCTAGCCTAGAAAATGAGTTTGAAATCTTGACCCTTGCCCTGACTCAAACACTAATTTATAGTACAACTGAGAAATACTCACCAACCTGATCTTTGTTGCATAAACGTTTGAAAATTGTTCGTTAAAAAGTATAATTCATATTATTATTATCTATTTATATTAACAGATAGTAACAATATGAATTATACTTTGTGACTTGCTTCCTACCTTCACTCTCAGGATTTTGCAAATATCACGCTTACAGGATAAGTGATAGATAAACTAGATAAGTGAAAGTTACCCCCCCCCCAATAAGTACGTATATATGCTTTTACTACACGAGTCTACTAGCGAACCGGTTTGTGAAATTTCTTCCAGGCGCACCAGCTCTCCACCATGACGTCTTTCTCGCGACACCAGTCCCAATCAATCACTCTCCACAATGTTTTCTTGCTTTCATTGAAATGCTACAAATTGTACCTCATAATTGTTTTAATTTTTTAATCCCATGTCATTTTACATTAAAAAAAACCTAAGTGCATATATAAAATTTCTACGACAAAATATCATATTGATGTAGTTAAATATGGCGAAATACAGAAATAGTCTATAAATATTAACAAACCCTGAAATTTTTCTAGTGTCCGAATCCTAAAAATTATTTACATATATTTTTGATTTTAAAGTGAAAATTTTTCAATTCAACATTGAAAACAGTTGAAGCACTAAAAGAAAACTTAATTTATGAAAAATATCGTTTGTCATGAAATTTAAAAAGAACAAAACATTCTTTGCAATATTTTTGATTATCCATTTGATTTATCAAATTTTATCTAAAACTATCGACTTATTAAACATTTCTGATGATAGCCTTTTTATATTTCAAGACTGAAATCAATGTCATCGAAACTTCCACTGACAACTTAGTCATTCGAATCGCAGATGTTTATGAATATTTTCAAATGTAGGAGTTTTTCTTTTATAAAAATGATAAGTGGAAAAATCAGTTTATATATGGTAATGGCTCTTTAAATAATCAGTTTTTAAGATTTTTATTTCTTCAATATGGAAGTGAGTGAGGTTTATAATATAATGTTTGCCGAATCAATTTGAGGTTTCAGGATGTAATATTTATCTACCTTCCTGGGTTTCTAGAATATATGTTGTGTTTGTAAAAAAATTTAATCTTCACTGAATATATATTATTATTTTACTCATTTGAGAGTTTTTCATATCAGCATTAGCTGATGATTTTCTACTGAGGTCTGAGTGACAACAAGTCTCCTTAAGTCTCCAGGACTCTTCTTAATATTCTGGCCTATTATTATTATTATTATTATAATAACTTTTTTGTCAAGTGATTACCTAAAATATATAAGAATATTTTTTAGCTTAATAATCTTAAGCCGAGCCGATTTATGATTTAAAATATAGAAATGATCACAATGTCAAATACTACCCATGACTCCGAGTTTTACGTATGGTAAGCTGTACGATGGTCAGATTGTGTATCAATTTTGAGTAGGGAGAGAATGTTTTCTGAAAGAGATTAAAATTTAACCAGTCTGGCAAATGGTATAAACACAAAGTAAAATATGTTATGGAAAATGAAAAACAAAATTCTGCGGGATTTTGAGAAACAAACGAATCACTCTGTGTTGGACAGAAGTCCAGACTTAGTGTTAATTCACAAGAATATAAGAATTTGCCTTCTAGTGGATTTTGCCGTTTCTGCGGGACATAGAGGGGAAATAAAAGTAAAGAGATTGACAACTACTTTGATCTTGCCAGGGAGCTGTAAAACATGAAGATGACGGTGACACCAATTGCAATTGATGTCCCTAAAACGGTCTCCGAATGCCTGGAAAAATGACTGGGGAAACTGAAGATCAGAGGCAGAATCGAGACTATTCAGACCACAGCACTGTTAAAATCAGCTAGAATAATTAAAAGAATCTTAGAGGCATGCAGAGACTTGCTGTCACTCATGCTTCAGTGAAAAACCACCAGTTAATGAAAATAAAAAATATATTTATCAAATCCTAATCAATGTACTTCTTAGTGGAGCATCGATGATAAAAATGTATGGTTGCAGCCACAACAATTGTATATCTAAACTGAGCTAGAGTAGAAGAAAAGAAATGCTACAAAACATAAACTTCCACTAAATTGTCAGATATTCTGCAGTCACGATGGAAAAAACTTGCTTGTCCCATACAAAATACCTTCTTAAATATTCTTTCATGAAGCGAAACCTTGGCTACTGTTACTTCCAGTATCAAAAGTCAAGTAGCAAAATTAATGACGGTGACCTAATAATGTACAGCTTCCTCTTTTCATTTAAATAATGGCTACCATGAGGTGATAGAGCCATTTAGTCACTTTCCGATCCATAACAGATATATGTGTGTGTTGGATTGTTGAAAATAGATTTAAAACTCATACTGATTCGGTTATTTCTAAAGAATGCTTTTTTATCAAATACAGAAAAACATTCAAATTTTTAGACATTGCAGGTAACTCTATTTACATTATGATGCACCCAATTTTTTTTAAAGAAGTAGAATAATGACGAACATATTCTGCGAAATTTCCACAAACCAAGTTATTCTTATTATTTTACTCCTCGTGAGTTTTTCATACCAGTTCTAACGCGTGGTTTTTCACTGAAGACTAAGTGACAGCAAGTCTTAGATCTCCTGGAATCTTTTGAGAATCCCAGCTGATTTTAATAGTGGTGTGGGAACTGTTCCAGGAATTCAAATTACGATTGGTATCACCACCATCTTCATGTTCCACAACTTTTTCAGCTCTCTGGCAAGATCCAAGTATTTGTCTATCTTTTCGCTTTCTTTTATTTTCACTCAATGGTTCGTTGGAACAGCAAAACCCATTAAATGCCATGTTCTTATATTCTTCTTAACACTAGATCTGGCATTCTGACAGGGATTGGGTAGTTCCTTTATATCTCAAAATCCCAGAGAATTGAATGCGTCTCATTTTCTAGGACTGATCCTGGTACACCATTTGTCAGTATTGCACAATTTTCTATGGATTACCATTTCCATTAAGCCTTACCTGCTACTGTATTCAGTCCTTTTGTGCTAGTTTGCTGCATTAGCTCATTATGAAATCAATTGTTTCATTTCTGTCACCACATAACCTATACTTGTTATTCTCAGGCGTATTATTATTATTATTATTATTATTATTATTATTATTATTATTATTCCTTTGAGAGGGTTTCACATCAGCGTTAGCTGATAGTTTCTCACTGGAGTCTGTGTTACAGCAAGTCTCCTCAAGTCACCAGTATTCTAGCCGATCTTAATAATGCTGTAGTTTAGATGGCTTCTACTCTTCCTCCCATTTCTAAGTCTTCCAGTCTCTTTACCAATCCTTGAGTGACTGTACAGAGCGCATCAATTACAATTGTATCACCGTCACCTCTATGTTCCATTATTTTTTAGTTCTCTAGGAAGGTCTTGGTACTTACCTCTTTTTTCGCTTTCTTTCAATTTTACTCTGTGATCTGTATTATTATTATTATTATTATTATTATTATTATTATTATTATTATTATTCGATTTGTATTGTTGCAGAGTGTCTCTTGCCTGCAGTACCCATCTGTTTTCCGACCAGTCACAATACGGCATCACCCAATTTCTCAAATGAGATATCCACATCCTTTGGGAGATATTGACAGCCTGGGATCCAGCGACCCAGCTCTTTACGTGGCCGGCGGACGCCGAGACGACAGCTATGAGCCATCTATAATTGCTGGTAGCTTTATATATCATGGTCCGGGCAACCTGCCCTCACACTTGGTTCCTACAGCCAAGGAGTACGACAGAGATCTCTCCTACGATAGCTTCAAAAACGAACATCTCTTTTCAACTAATTCAAGAGGGGTACTAAACAGTACGGTAACCACTCGTCAACTTCATTTGTAAAGTGTTAGTGATCTATAAATCTTTCACAAGAAATTATTCCACTCGGCTTCATTACTACAAGACATTTTTTATCATAAACTAATTTTATCAAAAACTAATTTGGGGCTTGTTTCTGACGGCATTCCAAAATATTTTTTAAGGTAGTAGTCGATTTTTTCCATACCCAACCTCAACAGCTAAACTAATTCAATGCTGCCCGCTTAGTTTTGTCCTCCCTCTCTCCGGAAAAAGTGGCAGCGAACACCCATTATCACCAACCATTTCCACGAGTAATTCAAGGTCGAAGATCAAAAGGCAAAACCAGGAAAATTGTCTGTTTCGTAATATAGATAATGGTAGACCGGAGAAGACTCATACTGTGAAAATAGCGAGCTAAAAATGTTCATAAATATCTAAACAGAATACAACGATAAAAATTATGATTATTACAGTTGGCAGAAAAAGTAAGGTCATGAATTAGACAAGCAAAAATTCAATACGTTTGAAGATTTTAAAAATTAACCAATTAATCCTTAAGAAAACCCAGTTCTTTTTCTCTGATTGGATTTCTTGGTCGTAGGGAAAATATTCCAGCCCCGACTCACTGAGAACCAATATTAACATTTGTGTATCCGCAATATTCTAACACGGAATAAACAGAAGGAAAGACAAAATAAGCTCAATTACTCTTACAGAAACTTTTAATAGATACATAATATACATATATGTAGTACTGAAAAGAATACACAAACGTGTCTAAACTGAATATGCACGGATTATTCTATGAACAAGCAGTATACGAAAGAGGTTCAATAATGGAAAAGGCCTGAATTAAGATTGATGGGAAATAAAATGTTCATAACTATGTTTACTTTACTGCTTGGCAAAAGAAATCGAGCATGGATTTCTAGGATTGTCATGTGACAGTCCATGAGCCACCTAACGGACACGCCTATTCTTCTGGGGAAATAATTAAATATTGTCTTTCCACAGTATTCTCTTCGAAATTACAAATTACCTCCTTAATTAGTCAATTGTACTTTCAAATATGTCATTAAGTAGAAAAATCAGTCAATAAATGGTTATGTATTTTTGAATTATTAATTTTTAAACATTTTGATGTTTTCAGTACCGAATTGAGTGTGGATTAAAACGTAATGTTTTGGAGGTCTAATTTCTTGTTGAGTTTGCGATAAGACTTTCAGAACGTAATATCCACCTATTTGTAACTGCCAATCAAATTTACTTTTTTTTTCCATTACAAAAATGGACAAGATTCTTTTTTCTCTTTTTGATAAATAAAAATATTCTTTTAAATAAATCTATCAATTGGCCACGAACAAGCTAAATCTAAAACATCATCGTTATGGAGTTATTCAAAATTATTCGTACTTTTATTCAAAAGACATCATTATTAAGAATGTATGGATCTTTACATAAAATATACGGATTTTTATTCAAATTTATGAGTACAGTTAGACTTCCAATGTTTTAGGCAACTGCTGATCCGGTATCTCTTTTAATCTGGAGAAAATTATGAATACACTTGAAGATTACTTGATGATTGCTCAGTCTATTCTGCCAAACAATGCTCGAGAGAACAAGATAGCAGTTTTTTACATAACAAATTGTATAATATTTTCCTAATCAAAATAATGATTTTACTATGCCATATTTTTAATAATTTAGTATTTTCTTGCTTTTTATGTAATATTTAACCTCTATATAATAATTTTAAACAATGGTACTTATGTCGTAAAGAAAAATATTAATTTGTTTGACGGCCAGTATTTCTTGTTGAATATTTACAATCTAAACGGATATCATTAGTTATTATTTATTACCAAACTATGTAGCACTGAAACTCTGTTAATTGGATTTGATAATACATAGAATTTTGCGTAGCTCAGTACTTATTTTTGGACTACAACATATTCATGTCTTTGGTTACAAAGTTTCAATGCGATAGAGTTTGGTAATAAATAATTATTAATAACATCCGTTTTGATTGTACAATGTTGATTTAGAAATAATAAAATCTTCGTATCTTTGGTTTAGAAGAAAATTGATTAATTATTTTTTCAAATTGATTGGGGTATACTTATTTATGGGTGATACTGTCTTGAATAAAGAAAAATATTTTGAATAAAGGTTCATAATATACATTTTGAATATATATGTTTATATATAGGTTTGTGTTTTAAATGATTTCTGTTTTAGTAAAATGTAATTCATTCATGAATAATCAAAGAATGAATTGATTTCAATCAATAGTATATTTGCCATTATTCTGAACCACTTGGAGCGATTTATCAGGGAGTTTGCTGATTCCTCATAAGTAAAATTCAATTACTTTCCTCCAGAAGTTTTCCACAAACATTTTCACCTGATCGTCTTTAGAAATTCTTTTGTCGTTCATGGTGCAAGGTCTAGTGAATATGGTAGTAGTGAATGTGCTAGAACAGACCAACCTGAATCAAATATTTTTCCTGTGTGATTCTTGTTGAATATGGCCTTACGTTAACGTAAAGAAGCACAACGCTTCCCCAACTGACGAGTATGGGACGTATTTAGAAGATTTTCGTTGCAGATGTTGAGTGTATAAGTCTGCATTGAGTGTTTAATTGCAGTTTAAAAACACTAAATGAATAATACCGCGGTAACCCCACCATACACACAGTATGCCTTATCTTCCATGAAGCTCCGCATTTGGAGTAGAGAACGGAGATTTATCCAAATCAATCCACTGCCTTTTCATTGAACATTGTCATAAAGACCAATTTTTCATCACCTGTGATGATATTTTTGAGAAGCAAGTCATTTCTCTGCTCTGAAAGAAGTCTTGTCGCTATAGATATGCTGTCTCACACAGAGTATGAGGAACCCAAACACCCAGCTTGCTCACTTCTATCTTTTTCAAGTTGCGAGAGATCGTGGATTGGAATGTCGGGAGGTAAATTGCTAATCCGTTTTTCACGGATTACATTGAAACAATTCTCTTAAAACATCTTCATCGAGGTCTGATGTGTAGTCTTGTCTGGGTTCCTTTCCCAATGACGTATTGCCAGAAAGGTACTTTGAAAACCAATTTCAAACTGGTCGGTCAGTAATGATTTCTTGGTCATAAATTCTACAAATTTTCTTAGCTGTTTCTGTTGTGTTTTGTTATTATTAAACTCCCACAACATTATATGTTGAATATACACTTTCGGTTCATCCATTTTAGGGGCATGAGATCATAGATTAAATCATAATGCACATTCGTTCACTAGTGAAATAAGAATGACCAATAAAAGTATTCTTTTATCAGGAGGAGCCTGTGTTACGTAGTGGGTAACGAGCTGGACTTCGAACTCTAATCACGCTATTACGTTCACTTTCAGACAAATAACCTGGGGAAAAGGTATGAACCTCTTTATTTTCCTCAGCAATGGATTAAATAGTATCACGGCTGTTCTTTTACAAGGATGACTTTGGTATTAGATAACCCACAACGGCCGATATGCCATTAAACAAAGAAATCAAACCAAACCAGATCTTTAATTAGGTAATTTCTGGTTGCATTTTAAACATTGAAATGCATTGTTACGACTTGTTTTTAAAAAATGAAAATTATTTATGACTCAACCCAATATATAGATATAGATATATATTAATGAAAGTGATTATAAATTTAGATAACTCAGTAAAACATTATTTTACAAGGATCACTTCATCTTTTTTGTCTTCATCTTCAGATACAAAATGTTCTAGAACGTAGTGAACAGATACCCAAATTTATTTCCATTTGTCTTCAGACTGTGAGATTAACTTGTTCGCGTGGATTATCGTTTTTATTCTCCAAAATGTTCATCTGTTGAGAAATAGAAACACTGCCGACCGAAATATTTTTTCTTTTTCTTTTTTTTTTTTAATTTTAATTTTCCACTACAAAGATGGACAAGAATTATTTTGATAAATAAAATCAGTAAGTAACAAAATCTACAGATTGGCCATAAATATATTTCCCTATCGGCACTTCTGTCATAACAACATTTGAGGCAAGAAAGTGTGGCTTTGTTCTGCTATTTCTTGTTTGCTTTTGTTCTTTGGTTATGTCAGAGTATATTGTCTTCTTTGTATACCATATAAATTTGACATAATTGTTCTAATAGAATTTTACTGCGGTTATATTCTTGTATGGTAACGCAAAAGAGAAAGGTGGGGTGACTCGCTGATCAGGATATCGTACAGCCTGCTTGAATTGCAAGAATGGAAAAATGGTAAGAAAACAACAACAGATTCAACAATGAGGAGTGATTTTACATACGAAAATGTACAAAAGGGTTTCCTTTCTTATATTAGTTCAGAGGGGTTACAAAGAAGCTAGGTTTTTGGATTCCGTTCTGTGAGGTTAAGTTTTCGATAAGTTAATGGGTAACTTTGCGTTATCCTTTGGTGTCTATGTGAGGTAAAATGAAGTTGTCTGAAAAGGACATGTTCTGAGTGTTATTCGTACCGGGCGGTTGAGACAAGCGAAAGAGCTATTGTTTATCACAGTCGCTCAAGAGCTTTGTGGAATGCCATGTGATATTTATATGCTTTTGATAGAATTAAGAAAGCGTCCACTGCTTTCAGTTTTCGGTGTCATCCGATTGGCCAAAAAAGACTTGTCATATGATTACTCACCACTACGTTCGCTATTCAGTCTGTGACCTGGAACCACCTACATGCCGTTCAATTTTTTGACCACGATGAAGAGTGTATGGACCATAACGAGATTTGACCAGCTCTACAACACTGATAAGTACTGCGTACTTTTTATGTAAGTATTGATTACCTGATTAAATATTGATTACTTTTGATCAAACAAACTATTGGTATGATTTGATAAAGCACTCTCTTGTAAAGCTCTAAGTTAAATGCAAGTACATTATCGAAATTTTCTATTTTTTAGAGAGAAAATCAAATAAGAACTTTTGAACTATCTACGAGTTCTGAGTTGATTTATTTAAAACTAAAGAAATGTGTATCCTATAAGAGCAACACAGAATAGTATACCGCGTGCAATGTCTCAAACTTACTTGCTCCGTTGATTCTATGTCTACGCTATCCTAACTTACATATATATGCTCATTCAGATATTGAGCACTCTTTATTCATAAATATAGCAAATTATATATATATAATTTTTGCATCGATTTGGACCCTTTTTAGGTTTTCAGTCTACGGTGAGTTAACCTTCTCTCATTCTTTTCTGTACATTTATTTGCTCATATTTATAATTTTGTATTCATCTTGACTAAAAAAAACTTTCATTTTACTCTTTAAAAATTTTTCTCCTATCAATAACTTACTTCATTAAATTAAAGCTGTATAATACAGTTTTAATTTGATTAAGTGCTATTCAGTATCTTGATTATGAGAAAATTTGATCCTAAACTGAATTTTAAGATTCCATCTATGTTACCATATTTATTTATGGGGATGGGCTGGGTTAGGGTTAGTATAGGGCCAGAAAATTTGATCTTGTGCATTTCTTCTTCAGAAAAGTTTCTTCGGAGGATTGTGTCTTTTTTCTTATAAAAAAAAACATACGAAACTGTTAGTTATCAAACAAAACTTAAAAGGTGAAATTTAATTTCTTTTTAGTTTTATATATATAAATGGTGACTTATGAAGGCAAATTGCCAAGGCGAAGAGGGAAAAGAAGAGCCTTATCCTGCTATCCCGAAAAATTATTTACCTCCATCTACACGCACATTTCTGTGAATGTGATTTTAACTTTTAAACGGAAAGATCCCGCTTCACACTTGATACCCTTCGCTACTGGATTTGATCCACCCCACATTAGTTATACCTTGGCGACAATGAAGACCGCTATCGGTTAAGAGGGAAAATGATAAAATATACAAATATTGAGTTATCAAAATTTATTCATCTATCAACTGAATTCTTCAGTTCATTTTTAGAAAATTCATCGATTATTTTTGTTGTGAAAAGTATCTGCATTTCGCTCTATTTTCATCCTTTTAATGGAAATCAAAATCAATATATCTTATGTACATCCAAAGTCGAAAATGTTTACATTGGATTTTTTTTCGTAAGCATGAAAAAGCTTCAGATTTAACAATTTAACTAATCTGACCTCTCCTATTGTTTTAAATATTGGCTCGACGTAAACAATAACTTCATTCAAATTGTTGTTCAGAACCGAATAATACAATTTTTTACCTAAATCTGTCTAACTAAAAATCTTTTGAATAGGCAAGGCTTCGATTTTAACCGCAAGAGGCAATAAAAACATCATCAATTCAGTAGAGTGTCTGCAGGCTTAATACAGTTGAAAAACAAACAAGAATTTCTGCTTTTCGATGGCTTTCTTTCTGTGACACCCACTTTATTATTCTCTCCTTTTTCGTGCACCAAGTTTAAAGAGAATAATAAAACAAAGAAGACTAAAGGAACGGTCTTTTCTAATCATGACTTCAAAGCAAGGAAAAAGATTTTTGCTTTTCTCTTTCACCCACACACTGTTATGTACTGCCTCTCTTATTCATGTACCCAGCTTGAAGGGAATAAAAGGGAAGACCAAAACTATCGCTTTTTTTCAAAACGGCAAGACATTCCTACAACTGTCTCTCTTCCACCCACTCACTCTTATGTTCCGTCTCTTATGCTCCCAGCTCAAAGGCTATAGTGAAGCTACTAAATTCATTGCTTTTATTTACATGTTTTCTCGCTAAAACAACAGGCGCAGGCGTTTTCTCTACTTACACACCCTAAATAATATCGCTTCTAACAATTACCTTTAAAAAATGAATAAATAGGAAATATAAAAGTACAAATACAAAGAAGTTAATTATGACATTATGATTAGAGTCAAAGGTTGACGGGCGATATTAAATTAAATACTCAGATTGATTATAGAGATAATTTATCAAAGGAAATCACGTTACTTTTAATAAGGTTGTATAAAAATAGAATCATCATAAGAATTATTAAATAGTTGAACCTTAAAAGATCGCCTCACTAACACGGAAGCTAAGGGTTGGAAGGTTCAAAGTGTTGTCGGTAAAAATTCTGGGTCGTTTGGTTTGGATTATTAAGATATAATAATTTTCAAAAGGTCATTTAATTTTGATTTTGGGTGCACGGAAATGATTCGTTAGAAAGGTCAGGGTTGAGCTGGGATTAAAATGATTGAAACTTGACGGCTTTTCAGCTAAAGGCCATGATACAATAATAGAGTATGATTGATTAGCTCACAAATCAAAGAGAAGAGAGGTAGAGCTTTTGTCCTCTCCCCAAGATGTGCAACACATGGCTATAGTTTTAATTGACAGACCAATCAAATATGGGCCCTGGGGCTTTTCTTTCCCTCTCCGATGATTACGACACGTGCCCAGGGCTTTTATTAGCTGGCCAATCGGAGCCGTGCAATCGAGGGTTTGGAACCCCATAAAAGAAGACACCGAAAGGGAAAAAGAGGGATGGAAGATTGGTTTCTTCCCTGGAAGATTGGTTTCTTCCCTTTGGGTGACCTCGCCGCTGGCGAGGTCACCCAAAGTCCTGAATTTGACAATTCAGCCAGAATTTCTTTTGAAAATACCTCTAAGATAGAGGAAGGACTTAAGGCTTATTAGCCACATACATTATCGTCAGTCAACTAAAGAATCCTCCAGTTCAGGAGATTCCAACCTTGAAATAAAAACTCTTTGTTATGTATTCATGATTTTTATCATTGTATTATGAATAAAGGTTTTGCTTTATTTATGCCTATCAACAAGTGTCTCTGAATTATTGAAGTGGTTAATACCAGTTAGAGTGAGTGTTGCGCTGCGGGCCACTTATAGGTTGGTCTATCTCCGGTGAGCCTGTTCGTTCGGACTTCCCGCGCCCATGTTGTATTGATCCTCAGGAAAGTCGATGAAGAGTCGTGGAAGATCTGATTTGGACTCCTCTCAGTTCAGGTTGGATTTGTAGGAGATCTAATTCACCAGTGCTGTTAACTACTTCAATAATTAATAATAGATTAATTAATTGTAGAAAAGCTGTCAAGTTTCAATCATTCTAATCCTGGCTCAACCCTGACCTTTCAAACGAATCATTTCTGCACAACACAAAATCAAAATTAAAACAACGACCTTTTCAAAATTATTGTTATAATAATTCAAACCGAACGACACAGAATTTGTATCGAGGACAATTTCAACTTTTTAATCATTCTTATGATGATTATGTTTACACTACCTTACGAAAAGTAATGTGATAATTTATTTCCTATAAAAATTTATTTCTAAGAAAAAAATCAAGCCGGCCACGTGCGGCACTTGATTTGGCCAGAGTGGAAAAGGGAGAAGAAATCCCAGACAGTGCAGCACCAAAAAGCAACTCCCCCTTTTTGTTAAGAACTACTATTCTGACCCGATATTTGTCCTCAGTACGAATTCGGGGACCGAAGTGTGAAGGCACGAAAAACTTAAGCCAGCAGATGGGTTTCGTCACTCGCTTCTTGAAATGCTGGTAAAGATTTTAAACAGGCTGAAGCTTCCCAAGAAATAAAAGTAAAATTAAATGAAAGTCGACAACTCAAATTTTACCAAGTTAAACAACTGAAAGAAAATTCAACCGAGAATTATGCTGAAAAGAACTTTAAAGAAGACTCACAATTAAATGAACTCCGAAACATTTCTACAAAACAAAAAAAGAAAAATACTCAAATTTAAAGAACTTTGTTTCCCAGACACTCTCTCAGATAAGGTCCTGCAAATTGTACAAAAATTTGCAACTCTTTATCTTTTCTATCTCTTTCTTTCTCGTTTCTTTTGTATAAAATTCCCTTTTAAAAATTTTATTGTCTGTGTTATCTTTTCGAATCAGTATCCGAACTTGAAAGCTGCGGAACTTACAGTTCAAACTTATCGTTTGAAATCACCGTTTAATATTGCACACTAAAGCCTCCTAAAAACATACCCATACTAATTAGGCACTTAGCATTGATGTTCAGACATCTCAGATATCAATCACCTTCTTTATGATTTTAAAATGACTAGCAAGAGCACCCAAAATTCTCTCTCTAGTTACTTTTAGAATATAGATTTACAAGTAAATTGAGAGAAAAACATATTTTATTTTCTTTCTCATTTGCGGTTTAATAATGTACCTCACCAACTTAACATATAAAGAACAACTTTATCTATTTATATTCAACAGTTCCAGTATTACTTTGGTTAATGCTGATTGGCTGATTGCAAGGTAAAAGCTGTAGAAAAAATGAAGATTAGGGAGAGAATGGTAATGAAAAAGAAGCCTAAAGTTAATAAAAGTAGGAACAACTTAGGGAGAGTTAGTATAGATTGCGACATTTTAAATTTCATTGATATAATATAGATGATATTCTAGTGAAAATAGAACAAAAATGATGAAGATATCAATACTTGTAAAACAATAAATATTAATTTTATATCTAATATATTATATCCCAAGTATTTAGGAACAACAAAAGTACAGTTAAATATATTTTAACACAACTATATTCTTTTTATTTTCTCATCGAACAGGATACAGTAGGATTAATAGGGATTAGCACCGACTGTCAACACATGACCTGTTATCCAAAGCAGCTATCCCTTACTCCTTTTGCCCCTAAAGAGTCAATTATTCATTATGGGAGATAACTCTCCCTTAACAATTCCCTTTTTAGCTTTTTGCTCGTATGACTTGTTTCAGGAATTTATTTGCATTTGATAGAGTTTTCTCCAAAATCTATATGATTTCCTAAATACACATTTAGGTGTAGTTCTAGGATTATCCTTTGGTGTATCTTGGGAACATTGTGGAAGCAATTTGAAAGTGTCCAGTAAGATATCTAGCAGTAAGATGAAGTTCAATTTGGTCTCTGGAAGGTGAGAGGATCGTAATTGGTTTGCATGTTGAACCCAAACTGTGAACTATATCTACATCATAAATGACATTCCCAGAGCGACATGAATGTGTCCTTGAATCCATTTTTCTTTGCCATTGCAATAGTCTTTTGTAAGTATGGATTGCTCTGGTACATATGTGCGTTTCATTGTTTGATGATTTTGGTTGAATTGTTTCTTCATCACTATGTTCCTTTTTTTTGGTAATATTTAGGAGTTGGATGGATGACTGCAACATAACGTGTGCTTAAATAATTAATATGTAAAAATTAAAATTTATGAAATATATGAAAATTAATATATATATCTCAAAAATAAAAAGATCCTTAAAATAAGTATCTTTTTGTTCAAGGCTTAAATTGACCTAAAAAGCTGGTAGATTGTTCCTAAAGGTCAGTTAAGTACGAGACAATTGTTTTTGATTTTAAAGGTCAACGAATTTATTTAATTTTTCTGTTGTCATCTAACTCCATCCATCATAATGATGAAACGGGTCATTTCGTAAAACATATTTTTCTAGCCTTTATCTTAAAGGTCACTGTCAAAAGGGAAATTTAATTTTGCTCCACCCTAAATAAAGGTGAGCTGGGAATGGCTCATCCAGTCAGGTGAAGCTGAGAATTTTTAGTTCAATCCCCTTGCTCTAAACCTGTTCCCATTTGTCAAAGCATCTAAAAAGGGTTTTCCCTATACTTGTAAGATATAATCCTGAACTAGGATTGATTGACCAATGAGAATATGACTCCTAATTGTCTCTTATTGGATAACCAATCAGAACCCTTTTTAGTCAAGATTTTGATCTATAAAAACAGGATGGTAAAACGAATCATCAGAAAGGATGAGAAAAGAGACCAAGAAGAAACTCAAGACTGCTAAAGAAGCATCCCTTCCATTCTAGACCCGAGGCACTGAACAACCAGCAGACTTTATAAAAATTCAAAGTCCCAGACTTTAAAGACATTAGTGTCATACTACAGCAGCTCATCGTCACTTTTCCTATCTCGATATTCTTTCTTCTTTTTGTCAGGAAAGCAAACATTGTTTGCTTGTTATTTATTGTCTCACGAAAATGTTTCAATAAAAACCATCTTTGTTATTTGTTAACAATGGGTTTTCTTTATTCTTCGCCTTGCTAGACAATCTAGCCACTCATATTACCTGACCTTCAGAAGAAGATCCGGCTGAATTGTGTCAACCCCTTCTTCATGGATCTTTCAAACACAGCATGGGCACGGAAGGACTTGACAAAACAGTCAGAAGCAAATGTGGTAGTCACAAACATAACAACCACAACAAGCACTGTGACTAGTAGTCACACTGCATTGGGCACCGTGACTAGCATAGGACCACATGACGTCCATATGCAAACAAACTTTATGATTCATCAGTACTTCTACTAGTGAGTTACCATTAGGTGTGTTTGGATTTGGTATAGCTCAGTAACTACTGAGGAATATTTCTAATATTTCTTATGTGGCTCCCTCACCTTTGTTTTTTATGAGTGCCCTCTTAAAAGCATCTATAAAACGCTCCTCCTGTCCATTTGATTGTGGATGAAAATATGGTGTTCTAATGCGTTGGATGCCATTAAGTGCAGAGAAATTTGAAAATGTATCTGAAGTGAATGCAGTTTCATCATCAGAAACTAATATCTGTGGAATTCCAAAGCAAGTAAAAATCTGTTTCAATTTTAGAATTGTTTCATCTGCAGTGATGAATTCTTTTATCTGTGAATACTTTGGACCATTTTGTATGATGGAAATGCATCACTTTTTGAAGCACATGACTGAAAGCTGTGGCTTCATGGATTATTATAGAAGTGACTGGTAATGCTCTTACAATGGATGTAAATATTGTAGTGATTTTTGACTCCAGAGATACTGCTACAATGACAGAGCCTTTTGGCTGCCATAAGGAAAAACATGAGAAATGACAGCTCCAATACCATAATTAGAAGCATCTGAAACTACAAAAATATCCAAGGATGGGTCATAGTGTGTCAGCAAAAGATTTGAAGAAAGTAAGGACTTTACCTTTGTGAAAGCTTACTGACATGTATCGAACCAGTCCCATATAATATCTTTTTTCAAAAGATTGTTGAGCGGTGCACAAACTCAATGAAGTTCAGGCAAAAAAGTACTGTAGTGGCTAACCAACCCAAGGAAGGAATATAATGTTTGTACATTTGTTGGTACCGGCATATTTTTCATTGCTGAGGTATTTTCTGGGTCTGGTTTTCTATCATTTTTGTCATATATAAAACCAAGGTATTTGATTTTCTCCAAGAAAATTCACACTTTTCAGCTTTAACAAGGAATCCATATTGTTGGATTTGATTGAAAATAGAAAATAAACACTACATGAGTTCATCTTGGGATGCAGCTGCAACGATGATGTCATCAATATATGCTGCAACTCCTGTCAATCCAGTCAGCATGGCATCCATTGTTTGCTGGAATATGGCAAGTGCTGGTTTGACTCAGAAGCTAACATGGTTAAATCTGAACAAACCCTTTGACTCTTTTTCAACTTCCAGTTGGAAAAAAGTATCGAGAAGATCAATTTTTGTGAAGAAAATTATACCATTTAATTTAGTAAAAAGATCCTCTGGAACAGTCAATGGATACTGATGTACATCCAAAGAATTATTTAAACCAGTTTAGTAGTCAACACATATCTAGACTTTTCCATTTGCTTTTTTACAACTACAATAGGAGCTGCCAGTTGAGAGTAATTTGTAGGCTCTATTACACCTCCTTGTTAAAGACATTGAAGCTCTTTTTCAACCATATCAAGTGTGGCATCAGGCACATATTGTTTTGATCTAAAAATTGGTTTAGAGTCCTCTTTTAATTTCAGGATTGCTTCACTTTTAGTACAGTAACCAAGACCCTCTAGAAAAACATCACCTAACTTATTTTAAGTTCTTCAATAAAATGTTTCTTAATGCCCAAAACAGACATAAGGCTAAATGTGTTGAATACAGACTTGAGAGTAATTTCAAAAAAATTAAGTTGTTCAATCCAGTCAAAACCAATTAAATTCAATTCAGAATTTTCAGCAAGATACCATACCCGCCACCCCGAAAACATGGTAGCTTGAAATGTCACATTACAAGTGAGTGGAATTTGGTCCCTAGATGTGCTCCTCACTATGTGATCAGATGCAGACAGATATGGCTTTCCAAGTGATTTCCAAGATGACTGAAATATTAACATAATATCTGATGCTGTGTCAAACTGGAAACAAACGAGTTTCTGTTGCTTTAATAGTCTGCTTAGAATGTTGCAAACATCAAGTTTATTTGCGTCAGCTTTCTGTTTCATTTTTTTCACAAATTTCCTGTTGTTTGGACTTTAGCCTTTTTTTTAAATTTGAGTTATTAAATTTTTCTTAATGTCCTATCCAATGGCAAATATTGCACTTATGTTTCTTGAATGGGCAAAAACGCGTGTGATGTCAGTCACCACAAAACCAACAAGTTGATCGAGGCTTTTTTACTCTTTTCTCTTAGACATTTCCAGTTAACAATGGCTTTAGTTTTTGCACTAACATGGTGTCTCTTTCAATGCATAAAAGATTGTTGCATTCAGTTGTTAGCATTTGAATTGGGCTGCTTTGGTAGGATATAGTTTGTATAATGGTCATGTTCCTGGGTGCCCAGTTTTCAAATTAGTAGACAGATTTTCAAATGTTTGTCTTTATGTGAAAATTCATTTTGGAAAATATCTGTCCATCTTTTGTACTACGAAGTAAAAATTTTTTTGCTTTCAGTGTTTTAATGGAATTCCATTAAAGTGTTTGCTATGATATCCACAGAATTTGTATTCAAATTCTTTTCTTCTTATAGGACTTCCAGTTGATGATTGAATTGTACTCAACAACTGTTGCTGTGACTTTTGAAACTGTTTTTGTTGTTGATTTAATATTTCTTTCAACATATCTGGAGATATCACCATTTTTTGTGAGTTCTTTGTTTATATCCTCATTGCCAAATATTTGTTATATCCCAAGTATTTAGGAACAACAAAATTTTTAAAAAAACAGTTACATATATTTTAACAAAACAATATTCTTTTTATTTTCTCATCAACCAGGATACAGTAGGATTGGTGTGAATTAGCACTGACTGTCTAGACATGGCCTGTTGTCAAAAGAAGCCATCTTGTTGTCCCTTATTCCTTTTTTCCCTGAAGAGTCTATCATTCATTGGAGGAGATAACTCTCGCTTAACATAATATAAAACCACTTTATAATTAGAGGCACTTTTAGTTTTAAGAAATAAAATTTTATAACAGGCCAAAACAGTAGAACATGTGTGAAGATTTACAATAGATTTTAGAAGTACATCAAAGTACTAAGTTTAAGATGAACCCAAGTTTCCAACTTTTCTAAATCTCCCCTTCCCTGGAAGTAAACTGTTCTGTTAAATATAAAGTGAAATCAAAAAATATCAAGACTGAAGTTTTATACTTTTTTGCATTTAAAATTCAAATGAAGACATTCTCACACCGAGCAACTTATATAATTGGGTAATGATGTCTAAACAAAAATCTTAAATGAGTCATTGCTAATTTTTTTTCAATTATAAAGCCAGTCTCAACACATTTTGAATGAAATGTTTTCGGCAAAAAACAGAATTGTACATTTGCAGTACCCACTATACTCACCACACCAAGATCTCTGCAATTTTTTCTCATTTTTTAAGTTGAAAATTCATCTCAACAGTAAAATTTAGTGACATGAAGGACATTAAAAGAAATACAGCTTCACATTATATTAAAAGAGGAGTTTCAGAGATGCTTTGACCAATAAAAACTCACTGAAATAAGTGTCCTGAATGCTAAGAGGAGTATTTCAAGAAAAATAACATTTCCTTCATTTTTCATTTCTGTTGTGGTAAATACTGCTTCAGTCTCAATACTTTCTGATTACAATTTGTTTTATCAACTGTCAAGTCACCTAAGTGTCTCACTGAATATTTTGCATATTTTTCATAATCAGGGAAGAAAGAAATTATTTTCTATCAATTTTTTCTTTCTTTAAAGAAGCCATTTCCCTATTGTAAGTCACATAAATTTTAGATAACACAAAATACAAATGTTTTGAATAAAAAAATACTACAAAAATTATGTAACTTATAAAATGTTACTGTGTCCAAAGATGATGATAATTATTGTATATACTCATGTAATAAATGACTTTTTAAGATCAGTTTTTCACCCCAAAAATAAGGGGTTGTTCATTACAAGAGATATGCTTTTGAAACATTGAGGCTTACCTTGTTTCTAGGTCTATCCTAACTTTGATCTAATCTTTCTATATAACCAATAGCCTCTGCTTAGGTATAGGCTAAGATTATAAAGTTTTTCCTTAACATTGTTTAGTATTTATAACACCTGGGCATATAAGTATAAATATCATAAATAGTAAACAAAGTTACATAAAAACTTTATTATCTTAATCAAAAGTCATTGTTTATTTATAGTATTGCATTGATTTTGATTGCATTACTGTAGTTTTGACAGTATGAATAAGTCTTTAAATGTTTTCTCTTTATGTCATTGGATGTTGAAGAAATATTTTTGTAGACTAGCATAGCCAAAAGTTAGGAGTCATTCATTATATGTAATATATGGTAAAAACAGTTTTGTGTAGTTAAAATTAGAGGTTATTCATAACACAAAGTTGTTCATTACTCCAGTATGATATCTCATAATTTCATGAACAAACCTAAAGATTATCTATATGATTATCAATATTAGTAATAATAATGTATATCATCATCATCATCATCATCATCACTATCAGTTCTATTCAGCTATCCATCTTATTTCAATTATAAAGGAGGATACAAGAATGAAGATTCTGGCAATTTTCAGGCATCTTAAACTCAGCCTCAAAGTTGCCAAAGCTACTCACAGAATTCAGAATGTGGAAGGGAATTTAACTATAAGTGTTTTAGAAACTTGTCTCTTGAAATAAAGTCTTGAATTGGATGACAATCAGTTGATAATTTATCAAGCTTTGATATGCAAGATAGGGAAGAACCAAACCGCCAGCATTTGAAAACTTTAAAGAGTTAATATCATCCAGATGCACAACTGTAAATGAGCTTAGAAAAATAGCAAAAAATAAAAGGTTCTCTCAAAAAGTTCCTTCACAAATTCTCAGTTGATTTAAAAAAGAAAATACTATTGATATACATCAATGATTAATTTCAAATCATAATAAATATTTTCAATGATGTGAAGTGTCCAAATTCAATCAGAAATAGTCTGTAAATAAGTCCATTTTCTCACAATTTTTTTTTTCTTGCAGTATTCACAACCAGGTGGGTTTTGTTTTGTACTTGTCAACTTTTAACAAAAGTGAATCGATGTTCAAAAAATATATCAGCACTCAAAATAAATGCAACAGTTAGTGTATACTATATTGGATCAATTGATAGCATAAACTATTCTACTATCGTACAAGGTTATAGCACATAATAATGTGCTAGATTCATAAGTATTTATGATTTAGTGCTATCAAAACAGGTTTATGTAGTTGGTTGGTTGGTTGGTTTAATAGCATGGCAATCCTTACTGGATTATTTTATGCCAAAGTAAACTTTTTTCCAAGCAATCATATGATTTCAAGTAACTATTTCTATTTAATAATAATGATTATTTGTTTGCACAAAGTGTATGGTTTCATGTATTCCTATCTAATACTGATAATTTGCACACACATGGTTTCAAATATTTGTATCTAATATCAATAATGTACACAAATTTCTATGGCTTAAATATTTTAAAGTAATCCTATATTTTCAAGTAACTAATTATAATAATCCTTTGTAAACAATTATAGCTTCAAATAGAAATAATTTTTCCACAGTTATATGGTTTCAAGTATTCCTATCAAATATTCAACATTTTCAAACAGATGTATTTGATCCATAAGTGAAAGTGGACCTTAGAGTAATGGTAATGATGGGGTGACTTTACACTACCTGGAGCTCTAAAACTGGAGACTGACCATTGGATGCAGTTTAGTGTCATATCCCTTTTTTTAAGGAGAGGAGTCTTATTCCCTTTTTTATTCTCTTTACTGGAGATACACTTTGCATATTCTAAGTTCCACTGTCTGAGAGCAGTGCTAAAAATCCCTTGGTTCCATCATAGCTTGAAATAGAAATGTTTTTGATAATTAAACTGTGTACTCATGCTAAACTGAATTGTTTGAAATAGAACTGACTGTTTGCATAAAAACGGATTTGGTGTTAAACAACCTACAAAGGTTGATATGCCATAAAAACCAACCAATCAATCTTATCTTTTAAGAAGTTGTTTTGTATCAACAAAATTTTATAATTATTGTTGGTTTCAATAGCATTGTTGTCAACCTTGACTTTCTTGAAAACTGGTAATTTTAGCCTTATTGTAAATCAAACCAACCAAGTTAACAACATTTTTCTAAAAAGATCGAACAAATCTATTTTTCTTAAAAATCAAGTTACTTCACAAAAACTAAAATTCAATTTTTCTATTCAAGTTTTTTCATCATAAGGTAATATTTAATTTATTTTAGTTAGGCATACATGTTATTAACTCACAAAATTTTAAAAGAGAAATCAAAAATAATTTATTTCAGAATGTTATTTATGTAATTATAATGTGTGTATTCCATGCAATTTTCATGGATAAAGCGAATTTGTTGTAATCCTAAAATGAGTTCATTTGATAATGTTATTTAGGTTTTTTTTGTTTTAATTCATACAAGTCATTAAAAATGTAAATTTATACAACTGAGTTCAACCACTAAAAAGTGACTATATTACCAAACACACATGTACCAGATAAAAGAGAGCAACTCAGCTAAGAGAAGAGTATTCTTCATGTTACCAAAAATAATAAAACATTCATTTTGAGAGCTTATATATTGTTTACAAAAACCAATCGATTCAGAGAAAAAATTTTTTTATGTATCTGTATTTTCAGCAAACACCTCCTCTAGCCCCATGAATAACACACACAATCACAGCTAATATCTTAATATCTCATTCACTTATAAAAGGTTTCTGTTTTGTTTTGGGTTTTTTCCAATTTTACAGTTCAGACTTTGCTTTTGCTTGGTATTTTTGGGCGTAACCATTCCAAAAATCTGGATGACCAAGAACATAATCAGCCGCTTGCAATATTAGGCGTATAAATTCTCGAGTATCAAAAGAGTAATTGGTAAATTTGGCATGAGCACCTAAAGTGGGATGATGACCCTGAAATGAAACAAAAGACTTCATAAATATAGAAAAAGAACCAATGACCACATATAAAATCAAATGAGAGACATAAAATACAATGGATACATGTCATACATACAATGCACAAGATATACCAAATGCACAAGAGATGGCAGATATAAGCTCATCTAGCAAATACACAAATTTTACCAGTCAAATATCACCAGATAGAAAATGTACAAGCCATATGAGAGATGTACAAGATATGCCATCTATCCACTCATTTAACAGATGTGTCTTGCATAATGTATATTGTCATAGAAAATGGACTTGATGAGCAAAGTTCAAATCCTAGATGAGATTATGTGTCACTTGACACAAATGCCCTTGGGAAAGGCATGAATCCATTTGTTTAGCTCCCAGCTATGGGTAAGGAGAAGAGCAAACTGATCTTGTGTTTATCTTTAATTGGAAGCATTTTGAGATGAGGCTTCTTAATCTAAGAATTAATCTTTTTTTATCTTATTTTTTATTTATTTTTTATTTTTTATTGTGCAGTGGATAGAGGTGTTGAGTCTCTACAGTTCCAGGTGAGCATTGTCAGAAGATAGCGGTTTCAAATCCTACCCAAGCCGGCCAGAGGTTTACTTGGTCAAAAACGTGGTGCAATAGACAACAACTATGGAAGGCAGTAATTACTGTGGATACGGTTACAAGACTCAGCATTCCTATCCGAGGTCGCAGTAAATCACCTAAAGAAGGCCAGAGGTGAAATTTGACCGGAACGTAGTGAAAGAAGAAACAACACAAAAACTACCAATAAATAAATAAAAAAAAAAATTTTCTGATCTTGTGTTGTATCCTGCTCATGGCAGAGAAGCTGGATAAATACACTCATGGCAGAGAAGTTGGATAAATACACTCATTTAAGTAACACATAAAAATACTCAGCATATGTCACTAGACACAAAATATATGCCAGCCATTTAAGCACAGCTATACAAAATATATCAATCAAACACTGGATTCACAAATATACCAGTGAAATAACTGATGCACAAAATATACCATTCATCTGATAAATACATAAGATATGCCAATCAAACAAAGATAAAACATAACTTCAAAGATAAACATACAGTAGCGGCCATAAGTTAAGGAATGGAACAACAACAAATATTCAAATAATTTTTACTTGAAAAAATTTGCATGTATGTTTATGAAATTTTCCCAAAATATACTTGGAACATATATACATTTATTACATATAAAGTTTTCTAAATTTTCTTTTACAGTAAATTAATAGTCAACTGAAAAAACAAAAATATACATTTTGCCCTGGTCAAAAGTTAAAGAACGCATCATAAATCCTTGTTAGATCAATATATAAAGTAAAGAAAAATTCAATATGTACTGAATTTTCCTTTGCATTGGATTACTTCATTGCATCTTTGACCCAACGAGCCAATTAACTTCTTACAAAAGGTGGGAGTGATACTTCCCATTCTTCTTTCAGAAAACCCCATAAATCATCAATATTTTGAGCTTTCTCTCCAATGATTTTCCATACATTCCCTATAGGATTCATATCTGGGCTTTGTGGTGGCCACTTCATAACAGCTATTCCTTCCTCTTCAAGAAACTTAACACAGTTTTTGCTTTGTCCCAAGGCACATTCTCTTGCATAAATATTTGAGTTTCAACTGTCCCTTTGTGTAAATGAAGAAGAGCATGCTGGCAAAGAAGTTCTTTACAAAGACTGGCATTAATATTACCGTAAAAACAAACAATGGGTCCTACTCCCGCTGAAGAAATCATCCCCGACACCATAATGCTCCCCACTCCAAATTTCACAGTTTTCTTGAGGAGATAAGCGTTCCCCATTTTTATGTCTTACAAACCTCTTACAATCAGATCCAAACAAGTTGAATTTAGATTCATCACTAAAGTGAACCATATTACATTGTTCCACTGTCCACACGATATGCTCTGTGGTGAAGTCAACACGAACCTTTTGATTTTTCTTTGAAATCAAAAGGTTTGCAACATGGAATTTGAGTCAGTAATTTTTCCTTATTTAACCTACAAGAAACAGTTTTTCTAGAAATTTGGATTTTCTGTTTGCTTACAAAATGCATGAGAAATAGACCTTGCTGTATTGAAATGGTCTTTTAAAGACATTTTAATAATCATCTGATCTTCCCATTTGGTGGTCATAGGAGGCCTGACAGTTCTCGGTTTTGGTTGAAGTGTCTGGCCAGCTTTAAATCTACTGATTACATGGTAAACAATGCTTTTTGACCTTCATACGATGCCTACAATTTCAGAATATGTTTTTCCTTCTTCATGATTTGCTAAAATGATCTTTTTTCTTCTCGAGTTAAACAATTATGTGCTTTCACCTCCATCTTACTTAAGAATACTTCCAAAGATGTATGGCAGTTGACTATAAATCAAAATTAGTAATCAAGTTGTTTAAAAACTACCTAAATTATTATAATTCAACAGCATTCCTTAACTCTTGACCATTGAAAAATGTATATTTTGGGTTTTTTTAGTTTATTATTAATTTACTGTAAAACAAAATTTAGCAAACTTTATATGTAATAAATGTATATATGTTCCAAGTATATTTTAGGTAAATTTCATAAACATACATGCAAATTTTTTCAAGTAAAAATCATTTAAATATTTGTTGTTATTTCGTTCCATAACTTATGACAGCTAATGTAAAACATAACTTCATATTTGAGACATAATTTACCAGAATTAATCAAATATTCAATTACTGAAAAGAAACATCAACTAACCTCATCTTCCTGAACCAGTTTATTTTTGTCCTCCCAAGTTAGATATTTAACTCCTCGGAGATTAGCTAAGTCCTTAAAACAATATTCATCTTCACAGTTGTACCTGAAAGAGAAAATTAACATTCAGAGCAAATGTAAGGCTGGTTGAACTAAGTATGAAAAACATTTACATTTAGGCTGGATTTTAACAAAATAAACTTAATCTTATGCATTCTAAATAATTGTTGTTTTGACTGAGAGATTGTTTTGGATTATTCATTTAATGGCATATCAACTCCTTATAGGTTATTTAATGCTGAAATTTGATTCATTTCTCAATACTTGATTAAAATCATAACTATCTTCCAATGTTTCATTGCATTTTTTAAACTGCACATTTTTTATTTCGTCCATCATTTGTTTACATACATTTCTATTTGACCCTTAGATGAGGCTATAAAGAAGTACAACCACTCTGCATCAGAGCAAACCTGGGAGTAATGGCAATGAAGAAGTACTTAACACCCTCCCAGAGCTTCAGAACTAGAGATGCAGTCTGGTGTTATACTCAGGACACTTAATTGAGAAATAGAGAAATACAGTCTACATAACTACAGCCCAGTGACAAGCATAGCAAATAATTGGTGACTACGCAAACTGCTGGTCTTATTTCAGAATAACTTCACTTAGACTTTTCCAATCAAAGGATAGCTACAAATCAGCAGAGGTTTGATGTTGGAACTTCTTTCTCCAGTTTTGATTTTGGAGTTAATGTCTCTTAGGAAGATTGCCTCCACAACAGCTTTGTCATTAGAATGGAGCCCCTTCTACTCAAAATTATGTTTAGAAAGTTAAAAAGATAGTAAGCCTAATTGGAAATTTTTTTATTCTATTTGATGAATTTTAGCAAAAATACCTTTATATTTTATATTGTGGGCCAATTGGTAAATAGAAACAACACAATATATAATAAATTATATACAAAAGTGTGTGTGTGTGTGTGTGTGTGTGTGTGTGTTTTCCCAACATTCTGCTGCAGTAGTAGTTTGGAACATCTTTATGAGGGTCCTTAGCTCTCTTAGATGATTACCAGATCTTAGGGCTCCCAGTCCCACATTTTGGAGGTGTATACACAGCTTATCAAGCAAGTTTGTGCAGTGATAGTTGTTACACCCTATTACAACAAATTCCAAGGATTTTTGAGCAGGTTTCTTTGGGCATCTATAGTACATCCAAACATGAACCATCGTAGATGTACCACACTTGTTGATAGTGGAAAGGTGTTGCCCATCTTATACAGGGCCTTGTTTGAGGTTAGGCTATTTAACCATCAGTATCCAGATTTTGCAGTGGTAGATATTAAGCCTCCTTTTTAGACTGCCCAGCAACTGCAATTGTACATCATCAACGACATACATTGCACTGAATCTTAGTCCAATTTAAGTCTACCAACTATTTTGTTATCTTTTTATTCTTATGTGTCTAGTTCTATATCTAGCCCTACTTGACCTTTTCAACTCTTAAGGTGTTTTTTAATACATCATTTCTACGTTTATTCATATCTGACTGGGTGTTGGAGGTTCTAGCCACTTCAACTGGTAGTAGTCAAAAAAGGTTGAAATTAAGTTAAATCTAAATTAAAACTTTTTCCAACACTATAAAAGTCTCCAGTATTTACCAAGTAAATTCACTAAATAGAAACCTCTAGTAAATTCACTAAAGCATATATATCATCTGAAGAGTTGAGAATAAATACTCCTCATGGAAATAAATTTATGGTTGAGTACTCTTCCATTTATGATATATATATATATATATATATTCATAAACACACATACATATATATATACTCTCATACACACACACACACACATATATATATATATATATATATATAAAATGTGTGTGTATAATAAACATATATAAAGAAATATTGACAGACACATATGAACAGGCTGAAAAATATAGAAAGAGAGATGGTGATAAATAAAGCAAAAACTACTCACAATTCAAAAAGCACAGCCCAATCTGGGAGGAAGAGAGTATGCGTAAGTCCAGCTCCATGCATACCGATAAAAATATCAGAATTAAGAGACACCTGCAAGTCATGAAGTCATGAAATTAAAAAGCAAAACAAAAATTAAAAAAGAAATCTTGATTTGGCTTCAAGTCTGAATACTTAACAATTATCTGTAATATTCAATTTCATCTTAAATTCAAAGCATTTTATGTGAAAAAAGAAACCAAAACAACACAAAGTGATGCTAAACCCAAAAGCAACATTTAGAATACAAGTGTAAAATTCTTAAGCAAATTGAATTTTTCTTATTGAAGCAGAATTCAGATTCTTTTTCTTAGGCTATTTTAGTTAACATGTGTAGAGTGTATAGTTGTGGTCTTACAACCATTTCTTGGCTTTTCACTAAATACTGAAAAATGGATACATTGTTTTTGTTTTTGCATGTTGAAATTCTTCCAGGGACATTTATTTAGGTATTCAGAAGTCAATGTTATTTGAACTTGTCAAATCTTGAATCTCATCTATGCTTTCTTGGCATCTCTTATTTTCAATGAAAATTCCACTCAGTCAGCTGAAATGTGAAATGAAACAGATGATCTTAAGCTCTTCAATTCCATAGTCAGTAAGTATTTCATTGATCCTTAGACACCCATATTACTCTCAGTCCATCCATATCCCCATCATGGGAATAAATTACAAGCAGATTTATCTCAATAGTAGATGATCTAAAAGCAAGTAAATGAATTACCTTTAGTTGTTCTTGGAAGGACATCGACCTACAATGTTAAAAGATATCTGTTAAAAATGTTGTCTGAGTGCATCATGTACAATATATCAATCCCCCAAAAGTAAAAAGACAAAGCATTATACAATGTAAGCCACGCTGGGCAGGTGCATCATATAACTTTACTGAGGGTTTCAACTACCTCTAAACTGAAGATCAAGCTGTTAATTACTGATTTATATTGAAAGATAGACAATGAGAACCAAACTCAAGAGCAATGGTCTGCTACTCTAATTCAAAATCAATTACATTATGCAAGGTTCCCCAAACTTAGATTTGGCACAATAATACAAATATAGATCACCTTTATATCTTCTGAACTCCATTTAACCATTTGACACAATGATAAGCAAATGACCCTTCACCCCAATAAGAAATATTTGAACATGCCAACTGTAAAAATGAAAAAATAATCAGTAGTCAATGAATAAAGCATTTTCACCCAATTATTGAGAGCTCAAACTTTGAAAATATTGATGGTTTGGTTTGGTTTGTTAAATGGCATAACCACTTTTGGTGGGTTATTTAATGTTGTAATTGTTTTTAATTGGGAACCAAAGATTGGAATGTGATTTAGAAAAAGTTTTTTTCATTAGACAATTTTGGTTTGATATTTTATGGATAGTATAAAGGTATAAGTTATGGTATTTATGATGTTAGGGTTATATATTCATGTAGAGTCTTGCTTCTTTTAAGAATTGGATTACTTCATATGATTTGAACTTGTTGAAGAGTTCTTTAAAATTGTTTGTTTGCTATGACCAATTTTGTTCAGATTAAATTTAGATTTTCACAATACAGTAACATTTGTATTGCTCTTTACATTCCCTACACATTAGTGGTTCTTCATTTTTCAGCAGATAACTGTGTGATTTGAGTATGTCCGATGTGCAAGAGTCTGGCAAACACAACCTCCTCCCACTTTCTTATTTTTCTGTATTCAGGTTGTCATTCTCCAATCGTAGGTTTGATGCTATGTAATTTGGAGCACCAGCACTCTTGTATTTACATGTTATGAATTTATCAATGGTAGATCTGAAATTGGAATAGAGGATTTTTGAGATCGATTGGTTCATGTTTAATTTTTTTTGCTACTATGTCAGCCCTGTTATTACTCTGTATGCCAATGTGACTTGGTATCCAGTACAGGGTTGAGAATATTTAAATTGATTCAAGTTTTTATATTTTCCAAATATTAGTACTAAAAGGCATATGTATCTTTTTCCCTCCAATTTTTTAAAGAAGTATTTTAGCACCTTCAAATATATTTTACAAAGTAGTTTTAATTTAAAGTTTTGGTAAAATTCTACGGTATATTAGTATTCAAAAATTTTTAAATCCCAAATTCTGAACCAAGTCTAGTCCAAATGATCCTGGAACTGTATTTAAATAGTCTGCAAGAGGCCTATTAGATATATTTGTAGGGGTTCCTACTATAACATGAGGGTTAAGCACCTTGTTGTGGTGTCAGAGTTAATAAACTAGTCTCATAGACAAATTCGCTAGAGTTGTGAATCTAGTTCCCACTAGGTACACTTCTGCTATTACCTTGTGCCAGACTATTATGATTATCAATATAAATTTTAATCCTTTAATCAAAACTAATGTCACGCAATGTTTATTAACTTTTCTAACCAACATACTATCAAAGCCTGCTAAACATCTAATTAGACAGCTCAAGTATGGAAGACCAAAAATGATAAAATATTACCCAAAATATCAAAAATATATTTCCAAAACATTCAAACACCATTGTACAACAGCCAATACTTTAGTTTTATAATAATAATAATTATCATTTTAATTAATTAAATTAATTTAATATGATCAGCTGAATTTATAATTTATTCAGCTTTGGGTTCCTTATTTTAATAAGCACTTCAATAAACAGAAGTCTTTTTATGTTTAACATGAGATATGCCTTTAAAAAAGCCTTCAATATTCTGGATTTTCATTATCCTGAAATTCTCAATGAATTTAAACAAATGATTCATACATTGTGTGTAGACAAGGAATTGTTTTTATATGACAAAAAGCCAGATCAACAGGATTTAGAATAAATTTAGAATTTCACACACCCCCTCCGCAGAGGATGCAGAGGGGTAAAATCCCCACCCTGACCAAATGGGTGTAATGACTATGATACTAAACTGCAGCTGATAGTGAGGCTCAAGTTCTAGAGCCCTGGGGAGTGTGGAGTATCCCTCCAATTGTCATTACTCCCAGGTCCACTCTGATTCATAGAGGCATTTTCTGCTAGAATCTATCCATGGGTATAGGACTTTACACTCCTATAATTTAATTTGGGCAGTATGCCACTTGTTCCCACAAAGATGGCGGACGCTCACATATTCACTCTCGGGAAACGATTGGCCAGGAGAACCACGTGACCTGCTTAGAACTATGTCCGCGCATAAATTTTCATCCAGCATTTGGAGCCTCTTACAAGACGCGTATTTTCTATAAATACGTCGTTTTCAAACACTCTTCCTCTCTTTTACCCAATTTCTTCTCAGCGGCAACACACTCCCTCCAGTGTGAATCAACAGGAGTGAAAAGCAACAACATGGATGAGCCTCGCAGACATTCAAAATATACATTGACTATGAGACTCTTTCCAGTCTCAGAGAAACTTCCTGTTTCCAACCATAAAAATAAAGACATTTTAAACATGTAATCCTTTTGTAGTTTAGTTGTGTTAGACACACACACACACACATACTCACACATATACACACACTATTATTTTGTTAATAGAATTAGCTATATTTTTATGTATCGATGTAAGTTTTTATTATAATATATAAATTTGTTTTGTTCGTCGCCTTGTTTTAAATGTTCCTTTTGTCCGCGCCGTTTCATTTGTTTCATATCTTTTACTCATTTGTTGCATATCCTTCACTCATTGGCTTCCTTCATTTACTACTTTTTCCATGTGCCTATATTATGCCTATTCTACCTTTTTCTAAATGCTTAATATCAAACTTCAACATAAAATTGTGGAGAACTTAAATACCAAAATACATGTCACCACTACATGGATCAACTAGATGTTTAAAAATTATGAGTATGGGATCAGAATGCTTGAAAAATCAACTGTATACAAATAAATTATTATCATTAAATAAAAATAATTACTTCAAACCATGATTGTGTATGAATTATAAATATTAGATAGGAATATAATAGAATATAATTAGATATCATATAACTGTGCAAACAAATGATTATCAAAATCAAATAAAACAAAGTGTGATTTTTTTAAAATTACATTAAAAGTATAAAATCATGATTCTAACCAAATATCTATAAATTAATCAAATTTTAGCATCAAATAACCTTGGAGGAGTTGATATGCCATTAAACAAATGAACCAAACCAAAACAGAAATTTAAAAAAGAATTTTTTTTTAAATTGCATCTATAAATGTGGTTACTGGAGAAAATAGAAAAAAGAAAGCAATCCAAATGTGTTGAATTTATTATGAAGGAGAGTCATTGTGAAAACATTTCGGTTTTAGTAAACCTTTTTCAGAACTTTAACATGGTGAAACAAGTGTTGCTAGAACAATGATGGAAGTTTCAATAAAATACAATAATAGGGGAAAGAAAAATATTTATACAAAAACAAATCATAACTGTTCAATCATTCAATCAGCGCTCTTTTTCAAAAAACTATCACATGATTGGCACAGGCAATGATGTTTAAATATATGTAACTTCTAAAAGATACAACAAGAAGAAAGAAATAAAAGAAAATATGATTACTGTCTTTAAGATTTTCATTTATATTGCAAAAGTTTACATTTTTGAGACAGTTAAATTGGGTAAAACATTGGCAACTATGGGTAAATACTAGGGCAATCAGGGCTTTCTAGTCTTGTTAGTAAGCAAACAAGACTTGAAGGAAAAAGTGAATTTAAAATCAGATGTAGGGCTAGCAATTCCAAAAAATTCCAAAACTTACTTGCCACAGACATCAAAAGAACCACCAGTGCAGTGGTATGACTGCTGTTCTCAGCTCCACAAAAGAGTCTACAAAATCAGCAGCATATTGCCATGATTTTTCATTAATACTTATCATCTACTGACATCGTTTGTTTTTTTTTCAAGGATAATTTAATCATTTTTTGCTTTTAAATAATCTACTAAGCAAGATTTAACATTTAAGTAAAGATAAAATTTTCATGAATGCTCAAAAACAAGATAGTTACCTGGCATCAAAGTCAACTACTCGGACGTCAAACTCTGTAATTGTCTTCAGGGCAGAAACTAACTGTAAACAAATACAGCAAAATTACATTTAATATAAAGTTAGTCAATTAAGTAATAATGAAGACTGAGAGAAAATGTTTAGCAATTACAAATCAACTTTATCACCTTCAAAATACTAGGGTGAGTCATAGATTTTGCAATAATTTGGTAACATGAGGCTCAATTTGGTAGTTCCAGATGCTTTTGCCAAGCTCACCTGATACTCTATGAGTGCTACTTGCCAGACTGAGCTCTATATCATGGAGCATAGTCTCATAATCCACAGTTTTATGCCTACCCAACTTTGCCTGATCATCAAGGTTCTTGTAACCCAAGCAAAATTTCTTAAACCATCTGGTTCAATCTATCTTGAACTACTTCACTTTCACCTTTCACACAACAAATGTTTTTAGTTGGTTGAGTCAACTCTTGACGATTGCTAAAACATTTCTGACTTACCCTTGTAGTTCCCTTGGAAAATTACACACTGATGATGATACTGTTCCTACTCCAGGAAACAGAGCTACAAGTCTTCAACTGCTACCTTTCATCACAACCTGTTGCATATTCTCAGCAATTCCCAAATGACTGAGTTTGGATTTTGGGGGACAGAAAAATAATTACAAGGACTCAGATCAAGGAACTGTTGTACTAAAGAAATATTCTTTGAGGCTAAAAAAAGAGTGAAAGTTAAGAAAGTCATAAGATAAAGTTCTTTTCAGGTTTGTATCCCTAATTGAAAATCAGCTGATCAGTATTAACCTTGAATTTGTGTAAAAACATTCAGTTAATACAATTTATCATTAATTATTCTCTCACCTGGTCAGTGAGGCTTACAATATGCCAACAGCAGAGAGAACACGTCACTAAAGGAGTGACTGGATAGGACACTAAACTGTATCCAGTGGTGAGGCTGGAGCTATGGAGAATGTGGAGTACTACTTCATTGTCATTGTCACCCAAAGCTGGAGTGGTAGTACCTGTTTTAAAATTATTTGTATTAAATAGGAATACTTGATACCATACGTGTACAAATTATTTGTATAAAGAATATTTAATAGAAGCTATAATTGTTTACTAAGTATTATTAGTGTTAGTTACTTGAAATTGTATTAGATAGGAATATGTGATACTATATAATTGTGCAAACAAATTATTATAGTCAAATAAAATTTTGAAAATATAAATAATAATGTATATTATCAAATTTCAACATTAAATAACCCACAAGAGGTTGATATGCCATTAAATAAAGTAAACCAAACCTATCATTGATCAGTTCTGATAAGAAACATCCCTTTCCTTGAATTTTCGTCAATTCATAAAGTGACTGGTCCCCCAGATGACAAGGGCTCTCAGTCATTCAGAAATGCTTTGTGCCATCTAAATCCAGTGCTCAAGAGAGAACTTGACCCTTATATGCCTGTGTTAACATAAAACTCTTAACCAAGAGGTAAATATGAACTGAATGTTTTCAAGGTAAACCTTGATCAGCTGATTTTCAATTACAGTTGGCAACCTGAAAAAAATTCTTATTACTTCCTGATTGACCTCACATTTACAGATTTTTACAAAAAACAACAAAGGAAAAGTGTAATACCAGTTTTAAAGATTCATATTCAAAGACTTGGAATAGAACTGATTAGATGAAATTGAAAAACTTAATAGATAGTGTTTAATATCTGGTAGATTTTCATTCTTAGATATTAATTCTTTCCTTTCAAAAAAAAAAAGTTTATCAAGTAAAAATAAGAGAGAATTTTTTTTCACATTAATTTTATTGAACAACATATTCATGCTATCTTCTAGTAACTTCATCATTCCATCCTCCTTGAATTTAAAAAATATTTTTGAAGAACTGTTGTAGACTCCTTTTTGTAAACATGCAAAGAACTTTTTTAGATATTTGCAGATGACAGCTATAATACAATCAAAAAATAAACTTTTTGAATAACGTCATTTAAAACTAAATGTTCCTCATGCCATCTAACAACAATAACAGAAAAAATTAACTAACCTCATTGGCCTAGTGAGTAGAGTGTCCGCCAATGGTCGAGTAGACATTGGCATGATGGTTACAGTGTCCACCAATGGCCCGGGTGTCCTCGTGGTGTAATAGTTAAAGCGATGAACTGCGGAATCGTAGTACGCGAGTTCGTACTCCAGTCGCGCTATTACGTTCACTTTCGGGCAAATACCTTTGGGAAAGGTATGAACCCCCTTATTCTCCCTCCAGCTATGGGTAAATAGTAGGACGGACTAGGTTCTTCAGCCTTGGTGAGGCAACTAGTCTAGGAGAAGGAAAACTCTGAATTCAAAACCTGTTAAACTCCGCTTAAAAAAATTGACCTTGTGTCATATCCTGCCCGAGCGGAGGGGTTGGTAAATAGTACCAATGGCCCGGGAGACCTAAGTTCAATCCCAGGTCGAATCATACCAAAGACTCAAAAATGGTACTTGATGCCTCCTTACTTAACACTCAGCAATATAAGGGAGGGATCAAGGCTAAAGTGGAGCAATCCAGAGAAAGGAGTAGCACCCTCCCCTACACTTCAGTGTAGCAGCTATCAACAAGGGAGCCTTCAGGTCACCCTCGACTACAGTTGCTAACTTTACAACTTTACTTACTTTAATGGATTCATATTTTTCTGTCCTTGGTGTAAGTAAAGAGAGTAAACTGAACTCTCTAACCTTGGTAAGGGCAACTGTCATAGAAGAAGAAAAACTCTGAATTCAAACCACATTATCAACATGGTAGAGTGGCAAAACTAACAGCTGGAGTCCCTCAAGAAGTTCAACATTGTGTTCGACTTTGTTCAAGAAATTTCTTCAATGATACTAATACTAAGTTGTATAGCAGCCAGTCATTACCTTGCAGAATATTGGTAGCATGAAGAAGGGAAACCTGCAACATGGGCAACCGCTGATCTTCCATACAACCTTACTTAGGCTTGTGCCAAGATCCAGATGCAGATTTATAATCTTGTAAGACTGATGGATGCTATAGCAAAACACTTTATCATTTGACGTACCTCCTTACAGAGAGTAAAAGAAGAAAATTTGAACAGCATATACAGCAAAACTAACTAACAAATGGAAAATATCACTCCTACTTATTTCCTTAGATATCATCTATTCTATAAATTTCAAATTTGTTATAATAAAATATAAATCCACCTTAAAGAAAAGGGATTTACAAATTATCTATTATCTTATGTTGCTAATATTGTTCAGTGAGAAACTTCATTCATATTTTTTTTAATTAAAGACATTTATCTATTCAAACATTTTTTTTGCTTTTTTGTCTGGTTTATTAGTTTTAACTAAGCAATAATGCTTAATAATTTCAGATAAATCTACCAAGTGAAACTATGTGCACAGAAAAGTAATGAGGGTAACATGATCATTTTCCTTGAGATGCTTCTGATTACAATGGATGAATTATTATTCTTATCCTTATTTATAAACTCTTTTACCTAACAAATGTTTATTTATAAAAGTTGTCTGGAAGTACTTCTGACTATGGTTGTACAGTGAAATAGTTGTTTTAGTCTTCTATATATTATATCTAATCAATATAAAGTATTTTAGTTCTTACCAAGTTTCTTTTATTCAAGAAATCTTTTTAAAACTGAATTTTATAAACTAGTTAAATACCTATCCTACAGACAGAAAATTAAGTTTTAATAAAAGTTCCTTTACCTTAACAAGATTTCTGAATACACAATATTTTCTGCAAATTTTTTGTATTTCTTTTTGTCATTATGTCAAGTCCACTTGAATTTCTAACTCTGGACATAGCTTGATATTTTTAGATAAAAACAAAAATGAATCTGTAGTGAAATATAAACAGTGAATGTCCAAAAATTGAATTTTTCCTTTTGTTCTATTAATGTTATAATAAATGTAAACACAGCAAGAGTTGTTTCCTTGCTAAGTTTATGGCTAAATGAACAAATAAGAAAATACAATTATTTTTATACTTGCACCACAATGATTTTATGATAAAAGCTATCTACAAAAATATTACTTATATATGAAGACAAAAACAATAATTAAAAAAGGAATAGTATACAACAATTATTGATTAAAATGTGCTTTTTAAAATCTTTATGCAAATTATATATCACCATTACTTTAATAAACACTGTCAATTAATACACATTGAAAAATTAATGAATAGTATGCAAATATTACATATTAAAAGTATACACTGCAGATAAAATGATAGGGACAAATACACAGATTTACATAACACAAATTTATATGATTGGGTTATTTAGATATGGATCAGGACTTCCACTTGTCAATGGGTTCAAGATGATGACACTGATCATGTTGGCAAGTAGAGAATGCAGGAACACTGGTTGACTGAAATCCTTTCAAATCACTCATGTAAACAAAAGAAAAACAGTGTCAGAAGAAAGAAAAGAGGGATGTTAGGAAAGAAAGAGAAATAGAAAAAAAGAATAAAACAATACAAAGTAAAGCAGAGATGAGAGAAATATAGAAAGCTATAGTGAGAGAAAAGAAGAAAGTTAAAGAGAAAAATTCAAGGATATATTCAAATTTCTATAATTCTTTAGATTAATCTAACAACAGAATTTCTTATTCTAAATTGAGACCAGGTTGCATTACTGATAAATATATACAAAAATATTGCTTTTGTGGCAAGATAAAAGCTCTATTATGGTAGTGTTTTATTAGTAAGTAATAGTAGCAATCTAGTAGTTAGACAAGTTAAAAGTTTAATGAAAGCTAGGAATTCACAGGGTTTAGGAGGGGGATAAAGATATTCCATTAAGGTCGGACTAGTTGATTCATAGATTTTATAGGATATAAAACCTTGTTGGGTTATTTATTGTCAAAGTCAGCTTTCTTTGTTTTTGGTGGGCAAGAAATAATATAGTTTCAAGTTATAATAATCATTTATAAACAGTTATAGCTTCAAATAACTATTCTTAATAACAATTATAATAAAAATAATAATTATAATAATAATTTGTACATAATTCTATATTTTCAAGTAATTATTCTGATTTAGTAATGATAATAATTATTTGTTTGCACATAGTTATATGGTTTCAAGTATTCCTATCTAATACTAATCATTTTCAAACAGATCTATTTGACCCATATATAGGAACTTAACAGGTATTACCACTCCAGAATAGGTGGACCTATGAAAAAATACAACAAAAAAGTACTCTGTACATCACAGAGCTCTAGAACAAGAGCCTCACTACCAGATGCAGTTTAGTATCTTAACCAGGACACTTTATTTGGATATAAGTCTTCCAAGCTGGTCCAATAAGGGATCATCTCCAGCCTTCAAGATTATCACAAGAGTGGTAGGTGGCAAAGTGCATCTACAGTCATGGATCTTAGTTTTAAAAAAATAAAAATAAAAAACCTAGAAAAGAGCTCTGATGCAGAACTCATTTCAGTGGTTCAGAGCCAGAGATTTACACCATGGGATATCAAACATTAAAAAAATTATCACTGACTTTGGTAGAAAGGATTTAACAAGGGTTGACATGCCAAAAAAAAACAACCAAAAGAAATTGAAAGATGTCTGGTTTGCTTTATTTAGCATGGTTAACCACATGGACATTAAAAAAAAAAGAAAAAAAAACACTCCATAACTTGGAGTGGGGTAAGTGTTTATACAGTTTTTATTGTACAAATGATTGCAGTCTGATGTTTACAGATAGAAGATCACATTTTATATACAGGCAGATAAGCCTAAAACTTTGTTTTGAATAAATAAAAAATTAGGTGTTAAAAAAATAAAAACATAATGATTAAAGTACTTACTTCTGCTTCATTTAGAATTCTCCGATATTTTGTGCTTCGAGACAACAGAGTAACTCTGATCTTTTCAGGCTAGAAAACAAAATTTAGAAATAATTAGAAAGGTTTTTAAGTCTATAAAAAATATGTCAGCAATTTTCTCAAAAGTTAAAGAAAATATATCATTTAAATTTAAAGAGATTTTTAAAAACAACCATAAAATTGTTTAATATTCACACCTCTCCAGAGAGAGAGAGAAAAATATAGATCATCATCTGTGTGTGTGAGAGAGAGAGAGAGATAATAAAGGTTAAGTTCATATAACAGAAGAAATAGAATAGAGGTTATACTCTTATAAGAAAGAGAGAAAAATGAAGCTATGATCATATATGAGAGAGAGAGAGATAGTAGTCTATACTCGTAATAGGATATAGGCTATGCTTATAAGAGAGAGAGAGAGAGAGAGAAATCATAAAGGCAATATTCATATAACAGATTAGAGGCAATGCTTATAAGAGAGAGAAAGATAATAGAAGCTATATTTCTAGGATAGAATAGAGGCAATATTTATAAGAGTGAGAGAGAGATGATAATGGCTATATTAATACAATAGAATAGAGGCTATGCTCATAAGAAAAAGAAACATAGTAAAAGTTATATTCATATAGCAAAATAGATACAATGTTGCAGTCCAGCATACTAGGCACTACACCCCAGAGATCCCGCTTTAACAGAACAGAAGTTTTGCTTATAAATGAGAGAGAGTTAATAGAGGCTACACTAATATAAACAGTGAAAGAAGAGAGGTTAAGCTTACAGGAAAAGTATTTGATTGATTGATTTTGATAGGATATCAACTTATCTACATTTATAATTTTGTGCATTTTCTTAAAAGTTTATTTTGCAGAGTTATATATCAACTATTCCTATCCAATATCAATAATTATATGGGTTTAAGTAATCATTTCTATCTAATAATAGTTATTTGTTTGCACACAGTTATATGGTTTCAAGTAATTATAATCCTTAGTAGACAATTATAGTTTCAAGTAACTGTTCTTAATACAAATAACTTAATTATAAGGCATTAAGTATTTCTATCAGATATGAATAATTTTTAAAAAGATCTATTTAACTCATAGATGAGACATGTAACAGGAGCAGACATCAGGGTAATATCAATGAAGAAGTACTCCATATTCTACAGATCTCTAGAACTTGAGTCTCACCATAAGATGCAGTTTAGTATCATACCCAGGACACTTCTCTCAGGGAGGTCTTACTCCTCTGCAGGGAATACTGCTAGCATATTCTAAGCCCCATTGACAGAGCAGTCACATGAGAAGTGGGAGAGAGAAAATAAAGAGAGAAAAAAAGAAAGAAAGAAAGAAAGAAAGAAAGAATGCTATGATTATATAACAGCAGAGAAAATAGGTACTATGGAATAAGACATAACCTTAATTCAATAATATCTATAAATAAAAAACTTATATATTTATTGAAAGTGTTTGATCGTTAGGTATTTCTGGAATGTAGCTGTTGCTTGATTTCCCACATAAAATAATGAATTGTCAACACACAAAACAAGTACAGTACAAAATACCATAAAAGAATGTTTTTACCCACCTGAGGACCCTCTTGGGTCACGTTTAACCGATATAAGATGTGCTGGGCAAAGGCTCGAACCAAACTACTTCCTGTACAACCTGGAATCTTAAAACAACAAACAGGTGTAGAACATCAGAAACAGTCAATATAATTCAGTCATAATAATAAATTGAAGATTAAATGTTTATCAAAGAAAAAAATAAAATATTGATTAACATTGAAAGTTTCTCATATTCATTTGTATATACAACAGAAATAAGATATGAAAACCATTTTTAGTGTAATGTTTATGAGTTGTATGGTTTCAAGTTTTTCTAAGATTATATAAGGCCTGCAATGTTTTCAAGGTTGAATATATAATAACTGATTTTTAGGCAATTTTTTATGCTGAATCAAAAAAGCATACTCATTTTTTCTAATCAGATCAAATTTTTAAGATACAAGCTCTTACTTGAAATGTATAGAACTGTATTATAACTATTCATTTTCTTGTTGAATTAAACAAATAATGCTAAATTTAGTGCTGATATATTCACAGAAACCTCACAGTGTAAACTGAAGAATACACAAAAGAAGCAATTCATGGAACTTCCTCTTGTACTCGGCAGCCACTGCATCCTGTTTCAAGCACCAGCAGTAGTTAGTGAGAAAGTTTACATCCCACAAGCCTTGGTAGCGCTCTTCCATTATGTAAATATCTTAACGAAAGCAACCACCCTCCTCTTCACTCAATTCTCCATAGTTCTTTAGAAAAATAGTCCAAGAGTGACTACGGAAAGTGCATTTAGAGTAACATTTATGCCCCAAGTTGGCAGAAATTCTTCAGTAGCCCTTCAATTTCCTTCTCGTATTCCGCACTCTAGTGGTTTCCCAGGAAGTTTGTAATTATTGACTTCAATGACTGCCAAGCAAACAGTTCAGGTTCACTCAGTGCTTCAACAAACATTGGGTTCTTCATGAGTTCACTTATTTGAGGGCAGTCAAATATACCAGCCTTGAATTTCTCGATGCTTATTCATGGGAACTTCTACTGGAGGAAAGCAAATCCACTCCCTTCCCTGTCCATTGTCTTCACAAAGTTCTTCATTACTCCTAACTTGATATGTAAGGGTGGATCTAATATTTTGTTCAGTTCAATGAGAGGGTGAGACTGAACATTATGCAAGCCAGGTTTTAACTTGTCTTAACAGCTACTCTTGTCTAACATAATTTTGGCCGTCAGCCCGGCTGTCCCAGAGACACAGAAAACAAGGGTACTTTATATACTCACCTTGGAGCCCTAGGACCATTCCAACTACCTTAAGATCTCCACAGATCAATCATTTGTGCTTCTTAGTAGTTAACAGCAGACAGCAAATGATCCATGCTGTTGGGAGTTTCTTTCATTTGTACTGAATGCCCAATATCAATAGATGAAAAACTATTCCCATTCTGTAGAAGAACTGCTTTGGGACTTCTGTTATACAAGTTAATAAAAAGCCTCCTTTCTGTAGCATCATACTCTAAGCCGATTGATTTGATCAATCTAGCAATGTTGTTGCAATAAACCAATGATGCCATCATGGAATATGAAAAACTGTCTTAATTCTCTCTCACAGTTTCAGTACCAGTAGAACGTTGTTCCTGGTGCCAACAGATGTTTCTCTTTGAGACATGAATGCAGTAGCTAAGCAGACTCCTTTGAAAGGTTCCTACCTTGTGTCAGGTCATTAAGTTCTGCTTGTGTCAAAGGTACTGGCTGATCATCCTCTTCTGGCTTGTATGTGTCATCCCCAGCTACAAAAGTCATGTCAGTAAGTTCGAAATCAGAGCTATATCTCATGTTACCATCTGGCTCAGTCACAAGAAGGTTTGAGCCATGAGGGATTGGTCTTATGGCAGAAAGAACATCAGGGTATTGGACATGGAGCTTGTTCTTCCATTTTTTTACTTTTTGATTTATCATGCAGAGATAGCAGTCCGTAATATGATCTTTTCCTTCCCTCTAGACCATTGGAATGGCAAATGGCATACCCCTCCTTTTACCATTTCTTCAATCCCTCAAGTTCTCCGCACGTTTTACAGAAAACATGAGGAGTGAATAGCTTATCCTAATCCCCTAGTTAGACATCAAAGTAATTGCAATATGCCTTCTTCTCAAAGTCAGTGATTTTTGCTCAATGGTTAGGAAGAATCACATTACTGCAGATATAACAGAACCTGTCAGAATTATTCATACACTTGCGATCCATTCTTACAAGAATACAAATGACAAACGGAAAAGAGAAAATAATAAATTAGCACTCAGCTCATCATTGATACTTGACACAGTACATTAAAATCATTTTAAGCTGAAGGATAACCCCCACACACTCTAAGTATGAGGGTGTTAGTGAGTAGGGTGGTACACTGTCGTGAGGTACAAATACATTATATGCTATACTAAACATCAGGCACCCACAATCAGTTGTGACAAATAGAGTCCACAAGCTTATTATTGTGTACAACTTGTTGCAAATTATTCAAGCACGTCTTAAAAACCAGATCTGACCAAGCACAATGAATGGTATTTTTTAATTCAGCATAAAATGGTGATCTTATATCACTTGATAAACCTTTGACCCTTAGAAAAAATTTTTAATGTAGGCCAGTGTAATTTATATACAATTATTTGGTTTCAATAAACTATTCCATTTTAATAATAGTTTTTTGTTTACACACAATTCTAGAGTTAGAAAAATTTCTACCACAATAAACCTTATATTACTAAAGCCTATATATATATATATATATATATATATATGCTGAAATGATAAATGATATGCTAAGATTTTTTCGTTCTATTTTTTTTTTGTTGCTCCCACAATATTTCAGCCAATACATTCTATAGATGTTTTCAGATACATTGTCCATATAGAAAGAGATTTTTTTTCAGTCATGCAAAGCAAATAAATGTAGCAAACAAACTCCGGAAATCTTAACCTTTTGGGTTTCAAATACCTTTTCTTTTTCTTTTTCTTTGAGCATAAAACACATTCGAACTTGACTCCAGAGTAAAAACAGCTTTGTTTCGAGCTATCCCATCAATCCACTCAAAGAAAAAACATGAATGGTCTCCACAATAAGCCTTTTATTATTGATATCTGGCATGATCTTGCCAGGAGTAAAATATTAGACTTACAGTGTATAGTAAAATAGTGCTTAGCCTAAAATATGAGGCTCATAGTGCATAGTACAATAGTTACCATAATAAGTTGAATATGAGATACACTATTTTTCCAAATATTTTAGCCCAAAGATAGGGTAGTGTATTATACACAAGAACTATATAATTAACTTTTCTCTAGCCATATGCCTCACTATTTTCGGGATAGGATGAACCAAAGTAAGTTATATCTATAGTCCAAAATAATGTGTTTTATGCTGTTACAAGAAAATATCCACTGGAATGTGTGTTTGTTTATAATTTTGTTTCTCCTAATGTGAGCTTATTTTCAACACAGGCTTGTTGCATTTTTATGTGAATATGCTCATGCATTTATCCTGAATTCTATATAAATTTCAAAACATAATGTAAACTATATAAATTCTTATTTTTAGTCACTACAAACTGATAAAAAGTTGAACAGATGCTAAATTTAGGTTAAATTTAGCTACTACAAATTCTAAAAAGTTAGTGTGTATTATACACAATTTTTTTTCCAGAATTTTGTTGTTCAATGCTAGTAGAGTGTGTTATACAAGAATGCATGTAATGCACAAATAATTTTGGTATTTACTAAGCTTAGCTTAATAAAAAGGCCAGAAGTAAAAGTAACTACCAGCCCCACAGAAGATACTCATAGAAAGAGTAAACAAAACTAATTATTATACAAAGATTTCAATTCTAAAGACATTAATGAAAAAAAATATACTGAAAAAAAAAAGGTAAACTTAAAATAACAAATTTCACTTAAGCGAAACTTTTTATAAAAACTGAATGCTGGCAAAAACATTTTGACGAAATCCAGCTTGAAAAATTTGGAGTTAACACCAAGAAAAAAATCTATCATAATAATTGGGAAGAGCTTATTTATCTATCCTCTATAGAAAAAAAAAAAATATTTCTCCTTACTTGAGCAAATCCATTTTAAATAGCTACAATATATTCCATCTTTAGTTAATATTTTCACATATATCATAATTTTTACGCTTTCTATTTTTCTTTTGCTTTTCCTTTCTTTTTCTTCCTTATGACTCGAAATCTTTCTCGATAAACAAATGTAACATAAATTCTATGCAATATTCCTAATAAGTCAAATGACGTAATTTAAAACAACAAACACTGATTCACCAATTAAACGGCCAACTTTTTCTTATTATACTAATTTTCCCCTAGGTTCTTGGATTTTGTATTTTTAAACATCCATCATTGACTTAAAATCACTAATATCATGCCTCATGGTCCTGATGATGGTTCAGTAGAACCGAAACACTATAGTGTCAACCTCTCAATAAATCTCTCCTTCCACTAGGATCATTGTTATCAAAGAGAGACTCTCATCAAGAGGAAGTCTCTAACAAATAATATTCAGTGGGAAGCCATATTGCTGCAAGTTGTAATAAATTGTACAAAATTTAAATTTCCAAGCTTCAAAAGAGAAAAACTTAACTATTTAGTTATCTTACTAAAATGATTATTTGCCTTTAAATAAACATGACTAATTAAGCTTATAGATAGTTCTTCAAAAAGGAGACATAAAAATTACATTATTGCTTGACCATGATAAACAATCTGGAAAAAATATGTTTAAATCCATTTATTTTAATACACTTAAATATCAAAAATCATTTTATTGTCATTATAACCAGCTGTAAGGCAAGTTTTGATCTTTTACTCAGTGAAGATACTTCAGCTAGTATGTGCACAGGTGGATGGTGCCAAAATTAACTCATTTTTCTTTTTGATATGCCTCAGAGATCAAAGATTGACCCTGACCCTCTATCTTTACATGACATGATCACAGGGTTGGTAAAAAAATTTAAAAAAGAAACATGAAGTTCAAGACCACCTCTATACTGATGTAAAAAAAAATTTAAATAAAAAAGTGGAATTCCTCCTACAAAACTGGAGATACATGCTGCCACAAACAGAGGATTGAGATTGACATCAAGCCTCAAGACTGACCATGCCTAAGAGAAACATATAACCTTAAACATAACCTCATCTCATAGAAGGAAGAAGTTGTCATTGTTTCAGAAGACTTCCATACACAATGGAAGAGGTGCTGACTGGTGGAGGAACCTCCTGAAACATATAATTTACTCTTGGCTAAGGATGACCAGGGTGGTTTTTTGTGTCAGGTAAGTATTTCAGCAAGCAAAAACATTTAAAAATTGTTAAGAGACTGAAATATTAGCAATATCATACGCCCTTTAAAAATTGTCCAACTTACCAAAGGCATGTTATAATATAAACCATATCGCATACGTGGGAGAAAGGAGAATACGGCATCTTTAATGCAAACCTGAAGATAAAGAAAAGGTGATGAATAAAATTAGAAATTTTGCAATATTTAAGAATCAAAGAATCTTAATACTTTTCACTTTCACTAATTTTGGATGTGTGCTATTCTTATAGTGACACCATTATTAAAATAATTATGCTTAGCTTAGTTGTGGCACAAGGCCAGAAATATGAGGTATCCAGAGAGAATTGCTAAACATTACCCCATCCAAAGTGCTCATTAAAATGATATAAACTTTTTATTAGTTTTTAATGAGTTTACATTTCATCTTGTTATATGAGTAGTAGTACAAATAGTAATAGTAGAGATAATAGTTATACAGTGACACACATAAGTATTGGATACATGTTATTTTTTGTTATAACTAGTTTATGTTTGCCATTTTCCCTGATATTTGGTAAGTAATATCTCATAAAGTTGCTTTAGTTGTATGTGGAAGGAAAATTAAAAACTCATGGTTGAATTTTTTTTTTATTATATCGAAGTTCAAAATTACCCTATGCAAAAGTATTGAATACATGACATTTTTTCAAATTTCCAATTGAAAATTTGTATTTTAAAAAACTTTAAATATTCAAATTTTCAAAAGTATTGGAATATTATCTCTGACCAATCAGGAAAGCACACAATTTTTTACAAGATAGTGCTACTAATCATCTGATTCTTTGATGGGCATTTTGCAATTCAAGGATTAAAAAAAAATGGCAAAAACTAAAGAATTATCCAGAGATATGCAAGATAGAATCATTGAACGTCACAAAGGAGGACAAGGTTACCAAAAAATTAGCAAAGAAATGAATCTAGCACTAAGTAGAGTAGGAAATATCATCAGAAAGTATAAGTATGGCGACAGTACAGAAATGGAAGAGTGAGAAAAATAAATGAGTGTTCTTCAAGGTGGATCAGCAGAAATGTGCAAATAAACCCCTTCATTACTCATTCTAAAATTAAAACTGATCTTGACGGTGATGGAATTAATGTAAGTAAGGATACCATTAGCAGAGCTTTATATCGTACAGGCTCTCATTCAAGATCACCAAGAAAAGTGCCTTTACTGAAAACCAAACATGTCAAAGACTGATTAAAGTTTGTCGAAACTTATGAAAAGAAAGGTATGCAATTTTGGGAAAAGGTAATCTGGTCAGATGAAACAAAAGTTGAACTATTTGGAAGGAACACAGCGACATGTGTTTGGCGAAAAAATGGCACTGCCTTCAAGAAGCACAATACCATCCCCTACTGTTAAGTTTGGGAGTGGTTCCATTATGATATGGGGATGCTTTTCATCCAAGGGCACTGGTGAGTTACAAGTTATCCATGGTAGAATGAATGGTAGCATGTACAGGGAGATTATAGAGAAGAACATTCAGAAATCTGCAACTTCTTTTGGACAGGGTCGGAATTTCATGCTTCAACACAATAATAATCCCAAACATACTTCAAAACTTACAAAGGGATGGTTTGAAAATAATGGTATTAGTACTGTCAATTGGCCAAGTCAGTCTCCTGACTTGAATCCAATTGAGAATTTGTGGAATACTTTGAAGGTTAAAGTTCATAAGCAGAATCTACAAAATATCAAGCAATTAGAGGAATTATGCAAGGAAGAATGGGGTAAAGTAATGCTGGATCAGTGCGGAAAACTTGTGGCCAAATATAGAAAGCGACTGGAAGCAGTGAAACAAGACAGAGGCTATGCAACAAAATATTAAATTGATGTATCCAATACTTTTGCATAGGGTAATTTTGAACTTTGATAAAAAAAATGGATTCAACCATGAGTTTTTAATTTTCCTTCCACATACAACTAAAACAACTTTACTAGATATTACTTATCAAATATCAGGCATAATGGCAAACATAAACTAGAGTTATAACAGAAAATAACATGTATCCAATACTTATGCATGTCACTATATATTAAATTCAAACAAGTAGATTATCTTTCATGTTATTGTTACTTTTTACCACAGATCATTAAACATTCTAAAAGCATTAAGTAAAGCAATTGATATATACACTTTGGCACTATATACCCTTCAAGTAGCCAGGATTATTTAATTTTACATGTTAGTATAAATTTAGGGATTTTACAATCTTATGAAAACTTTTAAAGTGGGGGGAATAAAGAAGACAGGAACTCAAGCTCAATATAGATTTAAATCTGAAAAATCGTTTTATTTATGATTTAAGAAAATGAACAAAGTGCAACACATTTTTAGGAAAGAATTGCACAAATACTCCCTCATATATCTTAAAATGTTTGTTAGACAGATTATCAGTTCAAAAGAAATATTCTAAAGTATCAATGAAAATTGACTATACAATTAAAAAGTCTATTGAAGATGAAAAGGTTAAAGTTGAGTCAAAGGTGTGAGCTTCTGAAAGTTGGTGAAGATTTAAAGTCTTTTAATAGAACATTTAGTGGTATTTTTAGAAGACTTTCAATGTGGTGGTGATTTTAGAAGACTTTTAATGTAGTGGTGATTTTAGAAGACTTTTAATGTAGTGGTGTTTTCAGAAGACTTTTAATGTAGTGGTGATTTTAGAAGACTTTTAATGTAGTGGTGTTTTCAGAAGACTTTCAATGTAGTGGTGATTTTAGAAGACTTTTAATGTAGTGGTGATTTTAGAAGACTTTTAATGTAGTGGTGTTTTCAGAAGACTTTTAATGTAGTGGTGATTTTAGAAGACTTTTAATGTAGTGGTGATTTTAGAAGACTTTTAATGTAGTGGTGTTTTCAGAAGACTTTTAATGTAGTGGTGATTTTAGAAGACTTTTAATGTAGTGGTGTTTTCAGAAGACTTTCAATGTAGTGGTGCTTTCAGAAGACTTTTAATGTAGTGGTGATTTTAGAAGACTTTTAATGTAGTGGTGTTTTCAGAAGACTTTTAATGTAGTGGTGATTTTAGAAGACTTTTAATGTAATGGTGTTTTCAGAAGACTTTCAATGTAGTGGTGTTTTCAGAAGACTTTTAATGTAGTGGTGATTTTAGAAGACTTTTAATGTAGTGGTGTTTTCAGAAGACTTTTAATGTAGTGGTGTTTTCAGAAGACTTTTAATGTAGTGGTGATTTTAGAAGACTTTTAATGTAGTGGTGTTTTCAGAAGACTTTTAATGTAGTGGTGATTTTAGAAGACTTTTAATGTAGTGGTGTTTTCAGAAGACTTTCAATGTAGTGGTGTTTTCAGAAGACTTTTAATGTAGTGGTGATTTTAGAAGACTTTTAATGTAGTGGTGTTTTCAGAAGACTTTTAATGTAGTGGTGATTTTAGAAGACTTTTAATGTAGTGGTGTTTTCAGAAGACTTTCAATGTAGTGGTGTTTTCAGAAGACTTTTAATGTAGTGGTGATTTTAGAAGACTTTTAATGTAGTGGTGTTTTCAGAAGACTTTTAATGTAGTGGTGATTTTAGAAGACTTTTAATGTAGTGGTGTTTTCAGAAGACTTTCAATGTAGTGGTGTTTTCAGAAGACTTTTAATGTAGTGGTGATTTTAGAAGACTTTTAATGTAGTGGTGTTTTCAGAAGACTTTTAATGTAGTGGTGTTTTCAGAAGACTTTTAATGTAGTGGTGATTTTAGAAGACTTTTAATGTAGTGGTGTTTTCAGAAGACTTTTAATGTAGTGGTGATTTTAGAAGACTTTTAATGTAGTGGTGTTTTCAGAAGACTTTCAATGTAGTGGTGTTTTCAGAAGACTTTTAATGTAGTGGTGATTTTAGAAGACTTTTAATGTAGTGGTGTTTTCAGAAGACTTTTAATGTAGTGGTGATTTTAGAAGACTTTTAATGTAGTGGTGTTTTCAGAAGACTTTCAATGTAGTGGTGTTTTCAGAAGACTTTTAATGTAGTGGTGATTTTAGAAGACTTTTAATGTAGTGGTGTTTTCAGAAGACTTTTAATGTAGTGGTGATTTTAGAAGACTTAGTTTTTAGAAGATTGTTTCATTTCTGCTGAAAATTTTTCCTGTGTCAGCTGCATATTCTTCCAGACTATTGGTGAGACTAACTTGTGTCTCCTTTTTTCTCAAGGAAGCCTACTGATCCATACCATCTAAGTTATGAGAGCCATTTGTATTGAAGAAGCCTAAATCACACCTTTAACTCATCCCCTAATTCAACTCTTGATCTTTCATATTTATTGGTATTTTACATACTTATAGTGTAAAAGACGTCCATTTACATTCTTTAAATTAAGCAGTCATTTATTATAATTGTTGATATTGAACAAAATGGATCAATATATATAGTGCCAACATCTTATGTCAGAATATCTTTATTTTTAAATGAAAACTTTTCAATCATTATTAATTTTTAACTAGTATTTTTCATTGTCTTAATTTTAGTTGCTTTTTTTTTTAAATCACTCAGGTTGTCACCTATTTGACAGCAAGAGAATAGAATGTATGAGAAACAATAAGGATATGCACTCAGATTCAAACTCATATTCCCTTTTTTTGTCTCAGGGAAATCTGTTTTTCTTTATCATCTGCCATTTGGCTACATGAGCAATGGTAAAGCAGTTTTCCAAATAAAAACTTTTAAACGAACTCAATACTCTTGTTTCTAATTTAATTTAGGATAAAGGCAGCTAGTATGGAAAATCAACAAAAAGGAGATGTGTGTTCAAATCTCACCAGCAGTTTATCTTTTATTGCTGTGATTGATTGATTTTAACAGCATATCAACTCATCTAGCATTATTTCATGCCAAGAGGTTAGGGAATCACATTCATTGGATGTTCATATTTACACTTTTCATACAGTTGTTTCTTCAGAGATTTTTTTGTATATGGTCTTATCAAATACAAATAACTCTTAAATAGATCTATTTGACCCATAGATGGAACCCTAACAGGTACTACCACTCCAGGTCTGAGTGGACCTGGGAGTAATGGCAATGAAGAGGTACTCCACACTCCTCAGATCTCCAGAATTGGAGCCTCACCATCAGATGCAGTTTAGTGTAATACTCAGGACACCCATTTTTGAGAGGGAGGAAGGTTTTACTCCTCTGTAGAGGTTACAGTCAGCATATTCTAATAAGCCTTGCCAACAAGGTGGTGTTGTTATAGAGATAACCAAAATGAGTTGTGGCTAAAAAAATAGCAACCAAAATTAAAATGAAGAATACAAGCTAAAAATGAATTTAAAAAAATCTTGGTTAACCCTTAGAACTCAAGCAGCTGATATTTGTGTGGCTACTTTGAAGTACTTATACCTGAATTCTAACCAAGGAATCCCCATTTCAAGTCTATTGCTAATAAAAATGTCTGATATTATGTAACAGGCTATTAGATAACATTACAACATTTTACATTTTCAAGCAAGGATCCCATGGGCATGAAAAACCAATAGGCATGGGTTGTTCAAGGATTAAAAGTAAAAACAATGCTGAAGACAAGAAAATAATTAACTCACTCTTTTGCCATCAAATTGAGTCAGTGGTATAATGGAGTGTTTAGAGAAGGCTTTCCATGTCACCTTAAATATATCTCCATAATTCATTTCACTCTACATAACATAAAATAAAACAGCAAATTAGCCAAATGAATTTTACATTGCAAAATGTTGATTTAAAAAATTATATACTTTCTTAAGTCTTTTATTTACTCTATTTACACATCTCAGACTATTGTCTTCATCTTGATTGTCATATTTTTTCACAACATTTTTGGCTTACAAATACTCCAGCCTTCTACAAGTGTCTTTCATCATAATCAGTAAACTTCAGAGAATTTAAAACTGAACAAAAATAATAAATACACAAGTTGAAAAGGCAGATAAAATGACATTAGACTAAAGGCTCTCAAAAATGGTCTCTGAAACATCCTATGAAACAGTGTAATAAGAGTGAGGAGTACACTCAATGCAGTTAGCCCATTTCAACATTTATTTGGATGATTGACTGATTTTGGTAATTGTAGCAAGTGTTACATCAGCAAAGATAGGAGAACCAAAACTGAAAAAAAAAAGTTTAATGAAAGTATGGATCTTGATAATACAAATTGAAAACAGAAAACTGGATTTTCTTCTGAAAGTAGCAACCAAAACAGAAAAAAACAGAAAAAGATATTCTAAGGCTGGGGTCTTTACCCTTTAGTATGGTCTACCATACTAAAAATGGAAAATTTTTCTATTCTCTCTAATGACCATTGGAAATTCCACAATAAAGTCCAACCTTTAATGAAAAATACTAAATAATAAAGTGGAAAGATACAAAAAATATGTTTGTCTAGTTCTTTTAGTCATCAGGACATTAATTACAATTAATGGCTTTTGAGTTCTGTCTTAGAGTAAGTACAAACAATAATGACCAAGATGGTAAAAGTGTTGCTTAAGAGCTTCTAACTGAAATCTACCTCAAAGTCAGAGATTCAATCCTGGGCTTAGGTTTAATAGAAAGAGAAGCAACGTTACTAAGAAGATAAATTAACTGAAATGAGATATTCTAAATGATGGCAGCAGAATGAGAAGTCTTCTCCTGTGGATTGAATAAAGGTTTGATTTGAAATTCTCTGAAGGTTATTGGAATATGACAAGACACCTCAAGAAGGCTGGAGAGTACAGCAGACAAAGCACTGTGAATAAAACAACGAAGAAGTGGGCAATAGTCAGATACATGTAAATAGAGTTGATAATAACTTCTCATCTCAGGAATTTAGACAACTTTTTATTTATTAACATTTCAGTTAATATGAGAAGTTGAACAGAAGAGTAGTTCAAAGGTAAGATCACACTCCCCTTAAAGTGGTTAAATTTTGCATCTTATTTTTATACCAAAGATATTTTTTCTTTTCTAAAGAATTCTTTTAACAAAAAAAGAAAAAGAAGTTTCTTACCGTGTCCCACATGACAATATATACATCCATGCTAAAACTGTTATTCATATGTTGGGTTATGTACAGGTTGATAAAATCACAGAAATGGTGATATAAATTTATGCCTAAAAAGATAAAATAGATAAATAATGTATTCAAAATACTTTGATCTTGTTCTTACTTTAAAATACTTTGATCCTGTGTAACATTAAATCTCTCAAAACAAATAAATAAATAAATAAATATCACTCCCACCTTTTGAAATCTCCTCCTTTACAATGGCACATTTGGATATCTAGCCTTGGTGGGCAACCAGTCTACAGGAACAATTCTGAATTTAGAAGAGAGCTGGTATACCTAATTCTGTGAATGCCAGTCCCAAGCCCTGGTTTGGTTTGGTTTGATTAGATTTATTTATTTATTTAATGACATATTAATCTTCATAGATTATTTAATGCCAAAGCCATCCTTCTACAAGAACAGAAGTGGTACTATTTAACTCATAACTGGGAGGATAAGGGGGTTCATACCTTTCCAAAAATTATTAGTCTGAAAGTAAACATTATAGCTCAACTGAAGTTTGAACTCACTTCAAGGCTGACCAAACCTCTGGGAAGAAAAGAGGAAACTTGGTTATGATATGAAGATAAGCTGACAGTAAAAGAAAAAGACCAATAAGCCCATGTCAAAGAAAAATTCATCTTTTTCAGACAAAAAGAACAGTCAAGGCACCAACCCATGGATCTGATGATGACAACTTTGTCCAAAATTTTCAAATGGAGAATAAAATCTCACACAGATACATGAGCCAACTTTAAATAACAGACTGACTGCTCCACATAATACAAAATGCCCACTACAATCACCAGGAGGTAGTACAGACACTGTTAGAAAACATTGCTATAAATGATCCAATAGTAAAAGCAGATGTAAAATCTAACAAAACACTTCAGCCTTAAAAGGGCAAATTCATCAATCCTCAAATGAAGAATCTAATTCATTCATGTTTGAGATTGACTTATATCCTTAATTTAGAGTCTTAAATACTTCAAATTACTTCAGGTAACAGTTTAGAAAAATGTATAAACATTTATAACCAAAGACAGGAAATGATTTTCCTAATTAAAAATTAATCAGTATTGTGAGAGAAGAAAAATTGGAGGAACTACTTACCAACATCTAATTTGATAAAAATGGTAGGTTTATCTAGGATAATATCACAGTGGCTTTTAGTATTTGGACGGAATTTTAAGGATGAATAATTTTCAAGTTCTGCAAACCTACAAGAACAAAAACACATTTATATTACTTTGATACAAACATTATCTTGAAACAAATTATGCTTATTTGGCAACCTTCAGCTTTTATGTCAGCTATGTTCTATTCAGGGAGAAATTCAAGGCAATTTTTGTAAATTGTTGAACAATCAAACAGGAATAAAGATTCAAAAAGTGGAAGATGGGTGTATTCTATGTGAAAGTGCTTGTAATAGAAATACTTGACAAAGTCCTGTTGGTTATTCTTCTTTATGACATTTTTTTTCATATACCAACAGCATAAACTGGCAATGTAATTGTACCAAAGGTTTTACTAAATGTGTCAGAAGAAGAATGAAAATACATCTATATTCCTAATTACCATATTCTCTGGCATATAAGACATAGGAATTACAATGTTATTTGGAGAACTATCATCCACTGAAACTTATCCACAATTGAACTTTGGTAAACATATTCCACTAATCATAATAACACCACTTTGGATGCATTATATTTTTTTTGTTTACTTAAATGAACATCTTATCGGCCAGAAAATATGACAAGTTCTTCATAATAATTATGATTGGTTTGGTTTGCTTTTATGGCATATCGACTACTGTTGGTTATTTAATGCCAAATCCTATTTATACATATATATTGAATATATATGATTTGTAAACACACTTAGTTGATACCATTTTTAAATAAGACTGATCTATTTTTCTAGTATGCAGTTAAATGGTTTCAAGTATTGTTAACTAATAGAAATAATTCTATATACAATTAATCATTTGTTGGACACAGTTAAATGGCTTCAAGTATTGCTATGTAACAGTAACAATTTAACATCATTTATTTCTTTGCACACATTTAAATAGATATACATTTGTAAGAGATTAGTTTGTACAGTGTATCACAAAAGTGAGTACACCCCTCACATTTCTGCAGATATTTAAGTATATCTCTTCAGGGGACAACACTGACACTTTGACACAATGAAAAGCTATCTGTGTGCAGCTTATATAACAGAGTTAATTTATTTTCCCCTCAGAATAACTCAAAATATAACCATTAAAAGCTAAACCCCTGCCAATAAAAGTGAGCACACCCCTAAATGTCCAAATTGAGTACTGCTTGTCATTTTCCCTCCAAAATGTCATGTGACTCATTAGTGTTACTAGGCCCATGTGTCCATAGGGAGCAGGTGTGTTCAAAGTTGTAGTGCAACTCTCAAACTCTCTCATACTGGTCACTGAAAGTTTCAACATGGTACCACATGGCAAAGAACTCTCTAAGGATTTTAAAAGACGTATTGTTGCACTACATGAAGATGGCCAAGGCCACAAGAAGATTGCCAACACCCTGAAACTGAGCTGCAGCACAGTGGCTAAGATCATCCAGCGTTTTAAAAGAGCGAGGTCCACTCAGAACAGGCCTTGGGTAGGTCATCCAAAGAAGCTGAGTGCACATGCTGAGTGTCACATCCAAATGCTTTCTTTGAAAGATCGGCATAGGAGTGCTGTCAGCATTGCTGCAGAGATTGAAGAGGTGGGGGTTTAGACCATACGCTGCACTCTACATCAAATTGGTGTGCATGGCTATCACCCCAGGAGAAAGCCTCTTCTGAAGACGATACACAAGAAAGCCCACTGAAGTTTACTGAAGACATGTCAACAAACCACATGGATTACTGGAACCATGTCCTATGGTCTGATGAGATGAAGATTAATTTGTTTGGTTGCAATGGCTTCAAGTATGTGTGGCGGCGACCAGGTGAGGAGTACAAAAATAAGTGTGTCATGCCTACAGTCAAGCATGGTGGTGGGAATGTCATGGTCTGGAACTGCATGAGTGCTGCAGGTGTTGGAGAGTTACATTTCATTGAGGGAAACATGAACTTCAACATGTACTGTGAAATACTGCAGCAGAGTATGATCCCTTCCCTCCAGAAACTGGGTTGCAAGGCAGTGTTCCAGCATGACAATGACCCCAAGCACACCTCCAAGACAACCACTGCTTTACTGAAGAGGCTGAGGGTAAAGGTGATGGACTAGCCCATCATGTCTCCAGATTGAACCCAATAAGAACATCTTTGGGAGATCCTCAAGCGGAAGGTGGAGGTGTGCAAAGTCTCAAATATCTGCCAGCTCCACGATGTCGTCATGGAGGAGTGGAAGAGCATTCCAGTAGCTACCTGTGATGCTCTGGTAAACTCCATGCCCAGGAGAGCAAAGGTAGTTCTGGATAATGATGGTGGCCACACAAAATATTGACAGTTGACATGGTGTATGTTAATATTGACAAATTTCCCTAAGGGGTGTACTCACTTTTGTTGGCAGGGGTTTAGCTTTTAATGGCTATATTTTGAGTTATTTTGAGGGGGAAATAAATTAACTCTGTTATATAAGTTGCACACAGACTACTTGTCAAAGTGTCATTTTGTCAGTGTTGTCCCATGAAGAGATATACTTAAATATCTGCAGAAATGTGAGGGGTGTACTCACTTTTGTGATACACTGTAGGTAATTTCATTTTTGAATGAGTTAGAACTAATTTGTTTGCACACTAGTATTACAATTGTTAACTGTGGTTAAATGGTTTTAGTTATTGCTATATCACACTAATAATTCAATTCAATATTAATCATTTGTTTGCCAACAATGAAGTGGTTACAAATATTGCTATTTGACACTAATTATTCTATTCAACACAATTCATTCATTTGCACACAGCCAAATGTTTTCAAGTATTGTTATGTAATACCCATTATTCAATTTAGGTACAGTTAAAGAGTTTCAAGAATTGCTATTTAACATTAATAATTTTATTCAACATTACTCATTTGTTTGCACACAGTTAATGATTCCAGCTATTGCTATATATCACTAACAATTCAATTAAACATCAATCATTTGTTTACACACAGTTAAATTATCAAACAGTTCTATTTTAACAGTTCTATTTCTAACAATTTAATTTAGCATGTCATTTGTTAGCACACAGTTTAAATGTCAAACAGTTCTATTTGACCCATAGATAAGACCCTATCAGGTAGTACCACTCTGAGCCAGAGTGGACCTGAGAGCAATAGCAATGAAGAGGTACTCTATATTCCCCAAAGCTCCAGCATTACTTGAGCCTCACCATCAAATTGTTTAGTGCCATATCCAGCATACTTGTCAGTGGCGGGGTGTAATCTTACCCCTCTGGGTTGGATAATTATGAATCAAACCAGAAAGGCACAAAATGTTGCATGCGTATGAAGCAAATAAATACTGCTGGATTATTAAGGGGAAGTTACTCATTAAAATTTCTGAATTATGCCCCTTTATTAATGTGGCCTATAGTTGAAAAGAACCTCATTTAAAAATCAACGAGTAAAGGAATATTTATGAAGGACAACATAATCCAACAAGCGCTGTAACTTTCTAGTTTTAGATATTTAATTTGTCTAGGCTGATTAAAATAAAATCGTTCATTTTCCTAATACTTATATAAAATTTACATATTTATATAAAAAAAATTCTCAATTCTTATATGCTAGTTCAATAAATAAGTTTCGAAAAATATAATTTTAAAAATATTTTTTCTTCATTGTTAGATCTAAAATATCAATTTTTTCCGATGTGAAACAGTTTTCAGAAATAAATTAGAAATAAATAAAAATAATCAATATATTTGTACATTTGTCCATTCCATAACTATTAAGTCCTCAAATGCTCCCATCAAAACAAGATCATTTAACTGGGTCACAATCAAATAGAAGTTAAGTTTGAGATATTATTTATATGAATAGTTTCATTTCATTTTTTGTTTTAAGCCTTTTAGTAACCCACATTCCATATTTCAAAGATAAATCATATACATTTAATATATATATTTATAAACAGGATTTAACTAATATGAAAATTTATATCTTTATGGTATAATTTTTTTTTCTTAATAAACTTTTCTTTCCAGAAGAAAATAGATTTTAATTACAGCATTATTTTTTTCAAAAACCAGTACTATTAAGTAACAACTTGAAGAGAAAATATAAATCCAGAGATTTTGAATTATTTTCATAAAAATGAAAAATTAGAAAAACTCTACCAAGACTGCAAAGGACTCCTATGTTCTGATTCAGCTTTGAGGGATTGCAAATTAAGATTACAATGGCCTCCAATTTCATTTTCCTGGAATAGGTCTTCACGATATCTGAAATGAAAGGGGATTTGTAAGAATGAAAAAAAAAAAAATGAAAAATTATACATCACCCCCAACCACCATAAACCCCCAAAAATCTCAAATTTTACATGAAGCTTAATCATTCTTTTTACTTTTTTTTATCTTTCATTTTATTTTGGTTGGTTGTTGAGTTTTAACAGCAATAGTTTGTATATCTTTGATGAAGTGTTAAAAAATTTTTATTAACTAGTCTTTCTCTGTGGCTTGTTTAGACTTAGCAGCATGAACAACTATCTTTGTTATTATACACTTTGCAAGTTTTCACACCAGGAGTAGCTGGTGGCTTTCACTAAAGTCCGAGTAACAACAAGTCTCTTCAGTTCTCCAGGACTCTCCTCAGTAATCTACCTAATCTTAACAGTGTTGTAGTCTGGATGGTCTCAATAACTCTCTAGATCTACAGTTCCTCCATTTTCTTTTTCAGATTATTTCAAGGGTTCCAACTATAATTGGTATCATTGTAACCTTCATTTGTTTGTTTGTCTGTTAGCTCTCTAGCAAGGTTTAGATTTTTTTTTTTTTTTTTTCTTTAATTTCGAATAGTGATCTGCTGGAACAGTCATTTGCCCAATTCCAAAAGGATCTATTTTCCTACCTTGTCATACCTGTTATTGTAGTCCTTCTGAACCAGTTTGCTGCATTCACTTATGTAGTTGATTATCTTATCTCTCTCTGTACATAAACTACTACTACTACTACTACTACTGCTAGTAGTGATTGTCATTATTAATTAGTTTTTCTTTCATATTAGGTTTGTTGATTTTTTTGTACCTACAAGTACTAAGAGCCTTAAACTATCCAAATTTCTCAAATGAAGAAACGTCATTGTTCTTTTTATTAGTTTTTCTTTAATTTTCTATTACAAAGTTCACTCATCAGTTTCTCATTCTACAATTAATAAGCAAGAAGCATGGATAAAAAATAGAGAGCCTCTGAAAAGATTTGATCCCACAGTCTCTGTCTTAGAGAGTCTGTATCTGTCCAGGTTCTACATAAAATTGTGTCATCAAAACTGCTTCTTCCAACCTCAAGTAGTATTTACAAAACCTATCTGTCATGAGTAGTATATACACAAGGTCAAATTTTTAGGTGGAGCCCCTTCCACACAAAGATACAGGGCAGAAAGCAGTGCTAAAAATTGCTTGGCTCATAACGAACTTGATCCTTGGAAGACAAGCTCTATACTGTATAACCAGGCCAGAAGCAAATTTTGTGGGTGTTAACAAGATTCTGAGTATATAACTACATATGCTATATAACTTTGCATAGGTAATGATAGTTTTCATATTGGAATTGGCTGATTTACATATTTTGCTTTAAAAAATGTTTATTAATAGATAATCTATTGGAAAAAAAAGTTGAAAAGGAATAACTGCTTTATTATTCAATTTCAATCTTATTTTTTAATAACTTGTTTTTTGTTTTTTAAGAAATAATCTTTTTGCAGATAATTTTTTAAATTATTCTCCTCAGTGATTATCAAACTTGACTTTCTTATTAACCACTAACATGAGCTTATTATAAATTGAACCGCCTGCCTAAAAAGTAAACTAAATTTTTCTATAAAATAAAATGAAAAGATTGACCTAAAAAGGTGAGCATAAAACCATTTTGTCAATTTTTCCCTTCAAGTTTATTATAAAGTTATATTTCAGTTATCTTTGTAGAACTATGAGTTGTTATTAATTTGCTGATTTTTAAAATAGAAATAAAATATCATTTGTCTCAAAATGTTATTTACAATTTAAATCTCTGCAACTATTATGAATATATTCCATAGAATTTCCACTGGTATAGCTAGCACACACACACACACACACACACACACACACACATGCATATATGTTTTGACCATGTACTTACACAAGTCATCTTCATATATTATTGAAACAATCACAACTTTATAGTTCACATTAGTTGACAATTTATAAAATACCAATATGTCACAATTATTTACTGCTGTCATAAGGGGTAAGAAATCAAGCTTACCTATTATGTCCAGATTTAAGATTAGCTTTCCTGAAATCCAAGTAAATATTTTCCGCTCGACAATACCTGAGAAACTGGCTGCACTCTAGAGATGAGTCTCCCTGGGGATACAAGAAAATCAATTAATAATATATTTTCTTTTATTAACATTTCTTTCATCTTAATTTCAGTTGTTTTTAGTTGTAACTACTCTGACCATCACTATATAAAGTAAGTAAACTAAGTTGGTGATCGTAGTTGAGGATGACCCAAAGGCTCCTTTTTCAATAGCTACTACACCGAGGTGTAGGGGAGGGTGCTACTACTTTCTCTGGATTACTCCACTTTACCCTTGATCCCTACCTTATAAATCAAGGTGGTATCAAGTACCATTTTTTGAGTACTTGGTATAACTCAACCTAGGATTGAATTCTGGTCTTCCAGACCATTGGCAAACACTCTACTCACTAGACCAATGGATGCCATTATTAAACAGTACAAATCAGAAAAAAAAAATTTTTCAGTATGAGTCAAATTCACATTCCTTTTTTTCTTTGGAAAGCTTATCCTAGTACAAATGCTACATTACCACTTCAGTTACAGAAACTCAAATCTCACCTTATAGCTGTTTTCTTCATTTTACCTGTGAATGTCTGGCATTGCTATCTTCACTGTTTATTTACATATATAACAAAACAATCTGCATCCAATAGTCTCACATGTTAACTACACTATAAAATATTTATGGTGGTGAAGGCCTGTGAAATACCAGTCACAATTTTTGGATGAGCTGATAATGGAAGAATGGTGCACCAGTATGATACAGATTCCCCAAACATCACTCCTCAGATTTTGAATTTAGAGTCTTTTCCATTCCTGAATCAACTGTCCTCGTTAAAAAAAAAAAATTAATTCTTAAAAAAGTAATTTTACCAACAAAAATAGGAAATACCAAATGCAAAATGGAGTTAATGTGGTTAATGTGTATCATTTTATTTATCTTTCACTTTGTGAAATATGTTTCAATGGCACAGGACATTCTGCTGATATATTCAGTTCTTTTGAAAAAGTTCTGAATAGATTATTAGCTGAACAAGATTCTGCCTTTAATACCCTACCAAGGCTAGAGAGCCAAATCTGCCCTACTATTTTACCCATACCAACAAGAAGGAGAGAAAAGAGGGACACATTCCTTTCCCCAATAGTGAAATACAGAACATACCTGGATTGACCTTTGTAGGAAAGGTCATTCAAGTTTAATTTTAAAGGTTGAAACAACTCATTTTACAGACAAATGTTTTTTGAAATGATATTTGGTGAATTTCAAACCAGTATATCAACTTCCATGTGTTTGTATTATTTGACCAAGATTGATGAACAGGGTTTTTTTTTTAATTATTTCAAAGGTTAAACGATTCTGTCAATGTGGACTGAACCAACAATAAACACCCAGTTGACAAGACAAAAAATATAGAGAAACAAATGATTACATGAAAAAACAAGTAAAATACAATGAATTTTATGCAATAAATCAAACTTTTGACAATGACTTTATAAACCTAGTAAGATGTTTAATTGAAATGCACATCTTCAAAATCTATGGAAAAAATTTTATTAATCTCTGAAATAAAAAATTCCCATTTGCTACAAGAAATTTAAAGTGAACATGTGGAGAATTATATTGGTTAACAGGTGACATTGAAAATAACAATACAAAATTCAATATTAGTTTTTACATTATTTAATGACAGAAAACAAATCCTAGAGATGGAGATAAAAAGCAGGAGATGAGCTGATAAAGAATTGGAAAAATTCGTAAAGATACAAAACAAAAGATCCCCCCCCTTTACACCTCTATGTGTAAGCCACATACAACTGTCATGAAATCAACACCATTAATAAATACAACTTCAATCTGCTGGAAGACAACTCAATATTCCAATCCACAAGAGGATTGCATCTTTACAGTATCTTCCACAAACCACTATTCATATCTCTTAGAGGCCAGTCCTCAGGCTAGACACATTATTTATATATCTTACATCCATCTCAACTGTAGTGCGCCCTGTCAGCTGGAGCTGTAGAATACGCCAACTGCACCTCTGCAGAGGGGTAAGACCCCCACCCAATGAGGCCACCTGTTGGCCGTGAGTGGCGACCCATAAGGCGCTGGTGGTTGAGTAGTCATTGATCCGGCGACAGAGTGGTCAATGGCTTGCAACACACCACTTTGGCCCTTACTTGGTCTGACAGGCAGTCGGATTGGGCCTGATCCGATCAATCGGCTGGTCTCGACATGCCCTAGCACATGTTTGTTTTTTTCTCTTGATCATATTATACAATCTGCTCTTGTGGAACTATTCGATCTGCTCTTGTGGAAACATTCCCAATCCTTTATTTCATATATGCTAGGAGGCGGGGGCTGAGGGTCAATTGTCAGGACTTTGAACCAATGTTAGATTATTGCGTAACTAAAACCAAAATTTGGCAGAGGGTCGGAATCATGATCTTGGCATGAGTATACTGATATTGTATCCCCGCCTCAGCCAAGGCGAATGGGTTGCACCCTTGGTTTATTCCTCACATAAGTTGGATTCCATGGTGGGTGGTGGAGCATAGGACCAATGAAAAATATACAACACTCATGGCGTCCTCCTTTAAAAAAACAAAGTGAAATCTTAGTGAATCAAGTTCTGAAAGTGACAATGAAGAAATCACTAGATTTCCAAGATTCATTGTCTTGGAAGCTCAAGATCATTCTCTATTGGCAACTTTATCCTCGTTTATAATTGAAAAAATAATATCTTCCAATTTACAACCAAAAACAGTTAAAAAAACTGAGAAATAGAAACCTCCTAGTGGAGGTAGAAAAAAAGAAACACACAGATTTTCGGCTAAAAATGAAAAATTTTCACAACAAAAAAATAATTGTCTTCCCTCACCAAAACCTCAATACATCTAAGGGGTGGTGAGGAGTCAAGAGCTCTCTTTGTGTCCTTTAGAAGAAATCAAGAAAAAGTTAAAACCACAGGGGGTCACTGATGTGAAAAGTGTATTGATAAAGAGGGATAATAAAATTATCCACACAAACACATATATTATGACATTTGAATTACCAGTGATCCCACCAAAAATAAAAATAGGTTACACAGTGGAAAGGGTGGAACAATTTATCCCCAATCCTCTTAGGTGCTATAAATGTCAGAAATACAGGCATCACCAAGATAAATGTAATGGAAAAAGTGTGTGTGGAAAATGTGGACAAAAAGACCCTGACCACTCTATAGAGGAATGCAAAAACACACACAGATGTGCAAACTGTGGTGGAGACCACCCAGTATATTCAAAAACATGTGAAAAATGGAAAAGAGAAAGAGAAATTCTATCCATAAAATATACCAAAAACATATCTTTCCTAGAAGCCCGAAAGATAGTTGAAGCTACAAGCAGAGATAAAACTTATTCTCAAGCAGTAGCCTCACTAACCCGTACAGAAGCTACAAACGAGTACCTGAATCTGGTCAAAAAATTACTACAGCTTGGACCAGATGACTGGCCTAACTTTATAAAAAATATAAGATCCAAACCAGAGGAATCAATGGTAAAAACAAAAGATCAAAAAGAACTAAGAGAGGAAAAGGGCATCAAGGCTACATCCATTCAACTGGATACCTCCACCCAAAATAAAAATACAAAAACAAATAATGAAAAACCATCTACTGACTGAACATCCAAGGAAAATAGTCCTGGCCTGAAATCAATCAAACCCAACCAATCAACCGTTGAAACCAATCAAAGACCCAGGGAAAAAATTCCCAGTCAAACAGAATGAACGTCCAAGAAAAATAAAATTAAACCTGACACCAAATAGATTCAAAGGACTAGAAGTAATGGATATAGCTGAAAAACAGTCAGAAACCAAGAAACTAACTAAACAAAAAAAAGACAAAACATAAATCCTATCAACCATGGGTCAAAAAATAATCCAGTGGAATTGTCGAGGATTGAAAGCAAATATCAATGAACTGCTTTTATTAATAACACAAGAATGTCCTTCAATTATCTGCCTCCAAGAAACCTTCCTAAAACATTGTGACAACATTAATATCAGGAACTATGAGATGTTTAATTACACCCATGATTCTGGAGGCAGGGCTTCTGGAGGGGTATCGGTTCTGATCTGAAAAGATATACCAGACAGTAAAATAAATATAACAACAAACATCCAAGCAGTTGCCATTAAGGCTACACTGCATAAAGCAGTGAATATATGCTCTATATATATTCCACCAAACGATGACATTGACAAAAATGAATTAAAGAATCTGATTGATCAATTGCCCAGACCTTTTATCCTATTAGGGGACTTCTATAGTCACAATACCCTATGGGGATGTAAATACACAAATAAAAAAGGTAAAATGCTTGAAAAGATAATCAATGAAAATGATATGTGCCTACTCAATAATGGTGCCTTTATATATGTCAACCCATCTCGCGGAAATCACTCAGCCATTGATCTAAGTATACGCGACCCCACAGCTTATATGGACTTTGCTTGGAATGTGTATGATGACACTTGTGGTAGTGATCACTTCCCAATCTTGATCCAATAGTAGTGAAAAAACACCCCGCTGGAAGTTAGACAAGGCCAACTGGCAAATATTTTAGGAAAAATGTAAAAATAGGCTGACACATATAGAGAAAAACCACGATATAGTAGAGAAACATTAATTGAAATAGCAAAAGAGTGCGTTCCTAAAAATTCAACAACCAACAAACGTAGCAGACCCTGGTTTGACAATGAATGTCGAAAAGTGATCAGATTGCAAAGAGCTGCTCTTAAAAGGTTTCCAAAACAACCCACTACTCCCAATCTGATAGAGTATAAGCTGAATAGGGCTAAAGCTTGCAGGGTGATAAAGGCAGCGAAAAAGAAATGCTGGCAAAAAAATGTCAGCAGACTGTATTCCTCCTCTAAACCAAAAGCAATTTGGGAGATGATCTGGAAAATTGCCAGTAAACACCAAGCAACACCAATTAAACACCTCTCCAAAAATAACTTCATCATAACTGATAAAAAGAATATTGCAGATTTGCTAGCTGAAACTTTTTCCCGAAATTCATCAAGTCAAAACGGCAAGCCGAAATTTATTACAGTCAAACAAAATGCAGATAAGTACAAATTAAATTTCAAATAAAAAAAACAGGAACAATACAATAGCCTGTTTTCATTAAAAGAATTAAAAGACTCGATAAAAAGATTTCATAATACCACTGTAGGACTGGATGAAACCCATTATGAGTTCTTTAGGCAATTACCTTCAAAATCATTAAAATTACTTTTAAGAATATCCAACAAATTGTGGACAGAAGGTAAATTTCCAGATATATGGAGACAAACCATAGTAATAGTAATTCCAAAACAAGGGAAAGACAACTCGAACTCACAAAATTATAGACCAATTTCATTGACCAGTTTTTTGTGCAAAATAATGGAGAGGAGGATAAATGATAGATTAGTTTGGTATTTGGAATCCAATGGTCTTATTTCTAATATACAATGCGGATTCCATAGTAAAAGATGTACAACAGACCACTTGGTTCACCTGGAAACAGTTATAAGGGAGGCATTCATTAGGAACGAGCATCTCGCTGCTATTTTCTGTGATCTGGAGAAGGCTTACGATACTATGTGGAAATATGGAATAATGAGAGATTTGCGTGATCTCGGACTGAAAGGTAGACTCCCACATTTCACCAGTGGGTTCTTATCAGACCGTAAATTTAAAGCCCGCATTGGATCTACTCTCTCTGATATGAAAAATCAGGAAGAGGGAGTTCTTCAAGGTAGTGTACTATCCATGACTCTGTTTAGCATTAAAATAAACAACATTACAAAATGTTTAACCCCTGGAGTCGATGGATCTTTATACATGGACGACCTCCTAATATGTTACAGGTCAAAATATATACACGCCATTGAGTGTAAACTCCAACAATGCTTAGACGAGTTAAATAAGTGGACAACAGAAAATGATTTTAGGTTTTCTCAAACAAAAACTAAATGCGTGCATTTCTGTCATAAGAGAAAACTTCATAATGATCCATGTCTGAAACTTGAAAGGACAGAAATCCCTGTTGTAAATGAATATAAATTTCTGGGCTTAGTATTCGATAAAAAACTGACCTTTATTCCTCACCTGAAGTACTTAAGGTCTAGTTGCAATAAAAGATTACAACTGTTACATGTGATAGCCCACACAGAGTGGGGAGCAGATCAAGGAACTCTACTGAAATTATATTGGTCACTGATTAGATTAAAGCTGGATTACGGTAGTTTTATATACCAGTCAACCAGAAAGACCTATTTAAAAATACTTAATCCGATCTGCCATGGAGGCCTGAGGTTGGTGCTTGGAGCCTTCCGAATGTCTCCAGTCGAAAGTCTATATGCAGAAGCTAATGAGGCGCCTCCAAATATAAGGAGTAATAAATTAGCTACCCAATATTATGCCAAACTGAAATCATGCCCAAGTAATCCTGCATATAATGCTACATTCAATCCGAGATATGGGGAGTTATTCGAAAAAAGAGAAAAGGCTATAAAACCTTTTGGCCTTCGGATGAAATCAAAGCTACAACAATCTAAAATATCCGTTAAAAATATACATCAAGACATCTTTCCTAAAACACCACCTTGGATTCTTGAAAAACCAGAAGTGATCCTTAAGTTGAATGAACTCCCCAAAACAAAAACCCATCCCTGCACTTATATTGAAAAATTTCATCATATTGTATCACACTACCCTGAACATTTACACGTCTTCAAAGATGGCACGAAGGACCACAGTAGAACAGCATCTGTAGCTGACCTAAATAAAATAATTCACAAAAAGGCTCTTCCAATGGAAAGCTCTATCTTCACTGCAGAAGTATGTGCTACTGAACTTGCTCTCAACATCATTTCTAGGGTCAAACATAACAAATTTTTCATATTCTCTGACTCGCTCTCTGTATTAACATCACTGGAAATGAAAAAGCTGGAGAACCCATTAATTGTTAAACAGCTCAGTAGACTAGACTCAATGACTAGTCATAAAAAATAATTTTGTGTTGGATTCCAAGCCACATTGGAGTAAGAGGAAACGAAAGAGCTGACTCGGCAGCCAAATCAGCCTTAGATCTAAGCCCTAAAGTTATCTCCATTCCATATACTGATTTGAAACCAATAATCAGTAAATTTATTCACAAAAAATGGCAGAATGATGGGACATGAACATCCATAATAAACTCTTCCAAATTCAGCCAACCTTTGGAGAATGGAGACCAGCTTTTAGAACATCAAGAAGAGAACAAGTCGTTATATCCCGATTGTGCATTGGTCATACAAGGCTTACTCACGCTTTCATATGGAAACAGGAACCACAACCACAATGTTTGACATGTTAGACAACTTGCACGGTTAAACACATTCTTATAGAATGCAGAGCTTTCGCTGTCATCAGAAAGCGATTTTTCAAAGTGACTAGTTTAACATAATTGTTCAAAAACGTCAAAATAGGTGACATTCTGTCCTTCTTGCGAGAGACAGGGTTGTACGAAAAAATATGAGAACTGAAACTGATTAATCATATGCAAACAAATGAAATCCTGCTCATAGAAAATTTTACCTACTGAGTATTCGTTCAGAAATCTTTGGTTGAATGTATAAACATATAGACAGAATTTGGCATTAAATAACCTATAAAGGTTAATACGCCATAAAACCCAAACAACCAACTAACCAATCGACTGTAGTCCTGAAGATGTCAAATCCAAAATAAACTTCCAAGGTATCTGTTTCTAGGAATCACTGTTACCTCACAAAGTCTTTGGTTGTTATTTTGTTTGGCTTTTCTCACCACTCAACAATCATCCCATCAACCTGTTAACATTTGGATCTACACAACAAGTGACTCATTTTCACATTTTGATTGATATATTTATGTTTCAGCCATTGTACTCCCCATCCTTTTTCAGGTGTCTGTTGTAGTCAATAACTTTCTAGTAACCACAAACCAAACCCTATATTCATTTCTCAAATGGTAGTCGCTGCTGATAAACAAAAAAACCCTATGTGTTGTGATAAAATCCAAACACTAGTTCCTTTCAATCAATTTACAATCTCAATCCAAGATTTATACCATTATTGACAGAGGCAGTGTCTGAAAGTTTATCTCTTCTTTTATGTCAGATTCTTCCACATGTTAATTTATCACAGTGTAATTAATAACTTCATCTCTTTCTTGCCATAACAGTCACAATTGCATATAAAAAATTATAAATGAATCCTACAATTAACATCATTTTCAAGTGAATTTGTGCTGTCAGCACACCTTGATGAAGATGATAATTGACATTTCAATCAGCAACTTTATTTCAAAGCAATGGTCAGATGAGAGAAGAAGTGGCATCTTTATTTCAAAGCAACGACCAAGTGAGAGAAGAGGTAACAACTTTATTTCAAAGCAATGGTCAGATGAGAGAAGAAGTGGCATCTTTATTTCAAAGCAACGACCAAGTGAGAGAAGAGGTAACAACTTTATTTCAAAGCAATGGTCAGGTGAGAGAAGAGGTGGCAACTTTATTTTAAAGCAATGGTCAGGTGAGAGAAGAGGTAGCAACTTTATTTAAAAGCAATGATCAAGTGAGAGAAGAGGTAGCAACTTTATTTCAAAGCAATGGTCAGGTGAGAGAAGAGGTAGCATCTCAAGAACACAGATTGTAAGAATTAGCTGTTATCTAAAAAAAACAATTAGACATGCAATTGACTCACTTTTTCCTGTGGAGTACAAAAAGAGTTCAATTCTTCTCTGCGTTGTTTGACATAACCAAAATCTCCTGCTGTCCAGAAAAGTTCCTTTTGAGTAAATTTATCAGTAGTCCTAGTGAAATGAAATAAAAAGAAAAAATTTCATTATTTAGTAAGTATATATTGTTGTCATCACAAGGTTCACAGACAAAAACTGTATATATTGTCAAGTGGTATCCAAGAGACAAAACAACCAATTGGAAGTCCTCCACAAGAGTGGAAAGATGAAATTGTCAAACAATTTAGACGAACATGAACAACAACAGCAAGAACTAAAATGAAAGTGCATTTTTGCCAATGATGCAGAAAACTTTGGATAGCCAAGCTAATAAAAGAATAAAACATTTAACAATTGCTAAACAATTAAAAAAATAAAAGAGACTTCTGTAGACAAGAAACAAGCAATATTAAAAGGACAAAACAATATCCATCATTAAACTTCAAAACCTTATTTAAACCTGAGTAAACAATTTTTCTGCCACAAATGATTATACAAATATAAAATAAACACAGAATAATTCATAAATAATCATGCACCTACCATCTTTTAAATAAGATGATAATTCTATTCTAAAAAAAATACCAGGATTTCATTATTTAAAGTGGAGCATTATACAGTTAAAATAGATATCATAAGCTTTTATTATCAAAATCTACAACATTGAAACATTCCAAGTAAAAATAATATTACAAAAACTCAGTAACCAATGAATATTTAATCTTATCCAGATAACAATTCAATTAAACAATATAAATCTAGAAGAATGTGTTGCATCCAACATTCAAATGTAAAAAAATTTTATTTAAGATTTAAGGGTATAGCATTATGAATCTGTGGTATGTACATATGTTGTAAATGGAGGGTTAGTATTATTATAAAATAAAAACAGATATTGTTTGGTATAATTACCAAACTCTAAAGAATTAAAATACTGTCACCAAAAATATGAATATACAGTAGTCCATAAATAAATACACTCCTTATATATATCTACACAATAATATTAGTTGTAATAAATAATACTTAATGATATCTATTTTGATTGTATAATGTAACACTGGAAATAATAATAATATGCAATGATCTTTTGTTTAGAAAAAAGTTAACATTTTATGAATAAAAAAAGCAAGGGTGTACTTATTTAGACATGATATTGTATGTATTTACAGGTAGGTGTGTAATAAAAAAGAATTTTTATAGTGTATTGTTATGTTATAGTTTTTAGATTTAAGTTGTTATGGATCCACATGATATTGCAATGTAGACTTCTGTAGTGAAATGTAGAATCAGTACACACTGTTAACCAGGGTGAACCTTAAGCTCCACACACCAGAATGTAATCTATTCTCAACATACAATAACACATTGCAATATATATATTCCCAATTGAGTCTCACACCTCTTAATGTCAGTCCTATTGTTAACAACATTATAAAGTTATTTTTTTGATAAATAAGTCTAGTACACTGGTTCTAAATGGTATTTTATTTAATGGAACTTTTTTGTTTTTGTAATTATTTCTTCAATATTTATAATCTTTTTTTGGAGTTTATGTTATATAGTAAAAAGTCTAGTATGTTTGTGTTGTTGTTAGTGATTGTTTCAGATTAAATCATTTAAAAATTTATGTACATATATAAATCCTCTGGATAGTGAGGGAGTGTTAGTATTTAATATATGTACAGTTCATTCAAAAATAAGTAGACTTTAACCAATTTTTCAATAAAAAGTTAATTTTCTGAAATGTTCTAGGGATCAAAACAAATGAAAATATGTAGGAGCTAAATCTGGTGAGTATGGAGAATATGGAAGATCCTCCCATCAAAATCTCTGGTGCTTTGGTATGAACCTATGTGGTGGCTGGAAGAATATTATTTGGGGTCGCTTTAACAAAGTGACACTGCTGGTTTATAGTTATGCATATTTGCACACACATGCACTTGCTATACAAATATGATCATAATAAATATATGCAGTATAGATATAAGCGGGAGTTGACAGCAGACGTTAGACAGTGTCACTTGCATACCCATCCAATTACAACCAACTGTGTACTGCCAACGTTAGCCAACCCAACAGAACCTAATTCAATAGTCTCTTTTAAAAGTTCTTCATTCAGAATAGGTTTTCTTCTAAAGTAAGGTTTGTCAGATATATAATAATCACCATTTTGAAACCTTTTAAACTACAGCTGACATGTAAAAAACTTCACTGTATCTGTATGCACTGCACAAATGTTTTTAAATGCCTTTCCTGAATTTATAGTGTCTTGGTTAACAGAGCATTGGTCTCAATATTTTTTAAACACACCTCATATACCCTTGCATTTTATTTGCCATCAATTTTTTTTCATTACATATATTTAGAAATAACTTATTTTGCCTAATGATATATCTATAGTGATAATGTCAGTCATAATACTTTCTCTTTTACTAAACATTTAAAAAGACTTTATTTCTGAATTTTAACAGTAGATATATTAATCATTGTGTTGGAGTGCCTGTCTACTTATCATATCTCCTGGTATATAAGATGTATGTTGAACTTTAAAATAACTATGTCATTATCATACAGAATTCCATTTGCTGGTATGATGACTATAGAGTTATCTACTAAAGTTTGAAATTGACAGCTATGGAGCTTGGAGGAGTAACAGTAAGGAGTAATCCCTCAAATACCTTTTCTAAAGATGCATCTTAGATGCCACAAAACATGGTATCTAGTTATCTTAGTTGTTTCATATTTATATATCAATCAATCGAGCAAAAGAAGTATCAGTATATGTATGTTCATATATATCTATTTCAATCTGCTTATATCTATCTCAGTATATATATATGTGTATGTATGTATGTATGTATGTATGTATGTATGTATGTATGTGTGTGTGTGTGTGTGTATAAACATAAATATCATAATAAATATTGGATATGTATCTGCAAACAATCAAATTATTTTATACAAGGTGTACATATTTTGAAATTAGTTCACCATGAAATAAAGAATCTCATTTTCTATCAAAATATTCTTGAGAAGTTTTTTCATTATTAAGCTTATAGATATACCTTTTTGAGTGTATAAATATATATATACACACACAAACACACGCTTTATATATAAAAGAGAGTGATTAATATTGAAAAACTACAAAATATCAACAATTTATATACACTTTGGATAGAAACCACTCATAGGTCTAGTGGGTAGAGTGTTCGCCAATAGTCCGGGAGACCAGGGTTCAATCCCAGGTCGAGTCATACCAAAGACTTAAAAAATAGTACATGGTACGTCCTTGCTTAACACTCAGCAATATAAGGTACATATTAAGGGTAAAGTGGAGCAATCCAGGGAAAGGAGTAGCGCCTTCCCCTACACCTCGGTGTAGTAGCTATTGAAAAGGGAGCCTTCAGGTCGCTCTTGACTACGGTCACCAACTTTACTTACTACTTGGATAGAAGGTTTCAGTTTTTTTAATGGCATATCAACCTTCATGGGTTATTTCATGCCAAAGCCATCTTTGGAGAAGAACAGTAGTGATACTATTTAACCCATAGCTGGGAAGATAAGGAGGTTCATAAGGGTATAAATCCAAAAGTGAATGTGATAGCATGACTGGAGTCCGAGCTCACTTAATTCAAGGCCACTGCCATCACTTTAGTCATTACATCATGGGGAATACCACTGTGGATACAAAGTATCTCAAATAAAAAAACAAAAATTTCATAGGATTTCAAAAAAATAAAAAATGACATCTTGATGTTACCCTTGAAAATGATCAATGATGGTGGAAAATATTCTGTGAGAAAATTTCACACAATTTTTAAATAAAATTGAACACATTTTGTCTATATAATTTTATTAAGATCCTTTCAAGTTTCCTGATAAGTGTCTTAGTTTCAGGTTGGAATTGATGGATGAATTTACCAAAATTGTCCGAAGTGTTTTTGGACCTTTCATAGGCCATCATCAAAGGTTGCTTGCACGTATAAAGAGTATTTTTTTTTAAAGAGTAATTTTGTTATGTTATAAAAAACCTAAAAACCTTCAAAAGAAGCTTTTTTAGGTTTTTTATGAAATAAAATTACGTAAAAAAAAAAAAAATATGCATGTTGGTCTTGAAACTACAACTCTTTCAAGACAGCTTACAACGCACCTTAATGATTCTAGCTCCATAGCCTTATATCTTAAAACCTATTCTATTCCCAAATCCAAATTTCTAAAAATTCTAATTGAAAACACCACTATAATAGTACACAAAATTAATAAGCTACGACTACAAATGCTAGAAGCCCTACATATAAAAATGAGAATACAGTTCAAATTTTTTTTAAAATCTTCTTAATGACGATATATAAAACAAAACTCTTAAAATATCTTGGTAAATATACAGAATTTGATGGCATATTAAACACATTTTTTTACCACCACCACCCAAGAAATAGTTTAGGTTATTGAATTGTTTTAGACTTCTGCTAAAATATAATAAATTGATATAACCTCTGCCCCAAAATAATTTTTATATTTACATATAAATTCGAGTTTAAAATTTTGACACTGTACATTTTTTTTTAATTTTGATATTATTCTTTTTTTTTTAATAGTTTTTCTGTTATTTCTTTGATACACAAGTCATTTTTCATATATATCAACTAAACTTTGTTTAATTTTGATTAAACAAGAAAAAATTAAAAAGGCACAATTACTTGTGTGATTTCTTAAAACTATATCAGATCAGATAAACTGATACATTTGTTTCCTGATAGTTGTAACATTTACATGGTAAACATAGATTCTGCACTGATAGAACAATAGATATTTCAGAAAAAAAATTGTAATAACTGACCATCCTTTACTTTCAAGTGGGCAATTAATGTTGGAGATTTTTTCCTTTTTGGAACAATTTGTTTCATAACCCCAGCACTGGTCAGCTTTTTTCTCTTGGAGCAACTAAAAAAGAAAAATTAGTGGAAATGCCTTTTAAAAGATTAAACATTTTTTTAAATAGATTATTAAATAATTTGATAAAAAATTTAATTTGAAAATAGTTTGATAAATTTTTATTCCATTATGTTGAAGTTTTCACAATTATAAAAATATTGTAAGATTGTTAGAGCTAAAGAAAAAACAAGTTGAAGAATCTTGAAATTTACTAAAATTTTGTACCTAGCATTTTTAGAGCAATTTTCATTATTTTATGTAATACAAAAAGTTACTCAGAATGAAATACTTTACAGGATGAAATAAGTTTTATAAAAATTAGTTGAATTTTACAAATGTTAAAGATTATAAAATTAGAATAAACACTATACAAAAAATCCAACCCAATAATACTAAAGACTCCACTGCACATACCAGATAAATTTTCAAATAAAAATAAAATTTTACACATGGAATTTATTAAAAATAAGAATTTTAATCTACAAATGAAAGTTTTATCTTTTCTTATAATAAACACAAATTAGCAGAACATATGAAAATTCTATAGTTTAATTAGAGCTTGTGTGTGTGTGTGTGTGTGTGTGTGTGTGTGTGTGTGTGTGTGTGTGTGTGTGTGTGTGTGTGTGTGTGTGTGTGTGTGTGTGTGTATAAGACTAAAATACTATGAAAGCATGAGTGACAAAATGGTTATTGTCCTAAAGCTAGATGAGCAGTGTTTAAACCTGGACAAGGTTATTGCATTTCATTTCACACTAAAGCCCTTAGGAAAGCCAAGAATCCATCCATTCTTCCCCCAGCTATGAATACAATAGCAGGCCAGAATGAGTTCTTTACTCTTGTTAATAGGAGTTCATATTTATAGATTGTCACTAAATACCACCATCTTTAACTGCATCAAGTATCTAGTCATAAAAATTTGATGTATACATATTTACTTTTAAAATTTTATGTAATTAAAAAATGATTAAATAAATAATATTACAATTTCAGTAAAAGTGGAGTAAAAAACAGTTAGCTAAATAGATGTCTCAGCAATTTTCACAGGAAGTGATGGGCTAAACATTCTATATCCCTGCTAGCCTGCTAACCCCATGTATTAAAAGCATAACCACCATGGGTATAGTGGATGTTAAGGTTTCACCGAGTTCAGTCTATCTATCCTTTCCTCTTAGTGTGATGTGTCAAATATCAAATATAAAAGGTAGTTAAAGGGTTACTAATGACAGGTGAAAGGTAAGGAAGGATGTAACAAAAGAGTATAACAAATGGACGACTAAGCAAAAATTTAAACTAAGACAAAGTAAGACACTTATTAACCCTGAACTTAAAAAGCCCAAAGTTACAGCTGGGAGGAAAACATTTATGAGGCAGTTTGATCTACAATGCAGATTTTCTAGGAAACAAATTTTAAGAAAGAGACATGCATTCTGTGAGGGGAACATCCAAAAAGAACAGATGCTACTTGCTAGAGACAGCAAAATGAATTCTTAACAAGAAACTCTCAAATATGTGCAACTAATAAATGCAGTTTATCTTAACATTTTCCATAAAAGTAACAATAGAAGAGAGACAAAATGGGTATATTTCAGTGATGGGAAAGTGATCCTATCTTACAAAGTCATACAACTGATTCTATCAAAAATAAATAAAATAAGTTGATATAAAGAGAAGACCTAAAAGCAATCATCAAAGCAGTTGATTTCTTTCAGTCAAATTTCAGGTATTTTACAAAATCATCAAAGTAGCTAATCCTATCTTAAGCAAAAATCATTCTTACTTCAACAAATTCAACTCCCTAACCTGGGAGTTTACCTGGAAATATCTAGGATTTTTATATAAGGCAGTAACATTTCTTTTGTTTAATATTTTTAAGAGAAATGTAATAGCAACAATTTATTATTTTCTGGTGCTTTATTATTATTATTATTATTCTACACAAAATAAAGAAAAGAAAAATATAACTGTCTTTGATTGAAATTAAAAGCAACTTTTAGGTAAACAGACTCACTTACCCAGCACTACAGATTAAACCTAAAAACTTGTAGTCTGTTTCATTACTTGACCAGGTCTAATTTTATAATTTTCAACTTAGTATGTAATAATTCATAGTAATGAGGATAATAATCAAATCAATGTGGGCTAAAGTGTTGTTTCATACCCAGACTCCATTTAATAATGGAGAGTGATTGTCTAGTTTACTCATAGGATTCATTTGATCTTGGTGCATATAACCAAAATAGTTGGCATTCAAATGAACTTTGTCTAAATATCAAAATTGCAAAACAGTCATTAAAACCAACATTATTTCACTTTCACACATTAAAAAAAAAACTTCCTTAGTCAGCAAGGTTCAAAAATATAATCTATTTAAAAATAAATCAGTAGGAATATTTTTTTGTTATTAACCAATGAAATAAATAGCAAAATAGGAAAACTATAGTCTGACTTAGGCTTTATTTTCCTTGAATTTTTTTAACTATTGTATTTAGTAAGAACCCCTCCTAATTTGCAGGGAATATTAAAAGAAAAAAAAAAACAACAAACTTCTAAATTCATAAATTCTTTTAATTTATCACAGTTTTTTGTTTGTTTTTTTTTCTAATTCCTCACATCTAGGCTTTTATAATACTGAACAAGAAAGAAGAATGAGGAATTATAATTATTCACTGATTTACTCTAATATCCAAATTTTGGTTGTTATTATTATTAACAGGGTTGAACAGTAGATGTAATACAGTGAAAGAGACAAACAACACCTCATTAATTGATACCAGATATCCACTAAACATCATTGATAGAGTGAGAACAATCTAGATGGATTAAATAAAGGGTTTGGCTTGAAATTACCAAACAAAATTTGAACATAAAATTAACAATAATAATATAACTAATACAAAAATTAAATGAATTTTAAAATAGAATATCTTTTTTTTTTTTTTTTTTTCTTGTATTTGTAGTCATTTAGTTAAACTTAGTTTAGAACAAAGCCAGAGTTATAGTGAACCCAATGAAAATCAAACTCATGAACAATGGTTCACCAAGCCTTAGTTTGCTAATCAGATGCCCTTAGTTTTTGTATTTTTATTCCAATTCAAATTCTATCCATTTTGAAGCAATAATAGATAATCAAATATTTTCCCTATACCACCAGCCAGTGATATATATTAGCTTAGATATAAATACATCTAGGCTTAAGGCAACTATTTGCTTATATGAAATATGCTATCAATAATTTGACTCCATATAATTCTACTATTATGTGTATAAATATAATTGTTATAATTATATAATATCTAATTGAGACTGGCATTCTTGTTTTTCTTGCTGCATTTCAAATGGGTCAATGAAGAATTATTTTTAGAATCAAAAATATTTCCCAAACAATGTTTATATGTCACTATTACAATTTCTATCAGATTTATAAAATTTTATCAACTGCATTTTTTTTAATAAAAGTAAAATCTCTCTAGGTTTGCTAGCCAGAGAATTCCTGACAAGAAATTTTATTTGCAATATTTTTAAATCCATATTTATACAATGCACAAGGAGAATTTATGAAAGAAATACATCAAAAGTTTTCTTCACTATAAGCTACAGTACTCTTCATAATGAGCAGACCTAACTTTTACTTGTTTTATAAAACAGGAAATTTATCCTAAGTATTCAAGCTAAGTATGCTATCTCAAGCATTCTTGTTTAAGGTTCAACAATATCACACAAAACCCCACCCCACCAAGGCAAAATCTCTTAAATCTTACCTACTCCTGCAATGAATATTTTCTGGTACCTGGGTTCTACGATATTTTACTTTAACTCTCAATAATATGAAATTTTGGTTTTCTCCACTAGATTACTTATAAACAGAGTGATTAACAGAGAAAAGAGCATTTCTGATTTTTACGTCTTTTCTAGTGAAAAACAGATGATCCTTTTAGTAACACTGATAAAATCTGGACCAAACATTAATATACAATAAATACCATAAACAAATATTAAAGTAAGATTTGTCAGGGTTTTATATTTGTTGTAAAAATATTAATTATTAAAAGAAGAGGAAAAATTAAGAATAGAAATAGATAGCAAACTAAACTAATAAACTATTCTTAGTGAGTTTAATTCTCACTGGGTGTTCAATATTTCTTGCCCTGTGTCAAACCAAGCTAAATTTTGAAAATTAGTACTTTTATCCTTGGGATAAAGAAATATTATTAGATTAATATGATAGATTATTATTATTAAATTAAATCAATATAATAATAATAATAATAATAATAATAATAATAACTACTACTACTAATACTAATAATAACTACTAATAATACAAATACTACTACTACTACTACAATAATAATAATAATAATAATAATAATAATAATAATAATAATAAAAAAAAAAAAAAAAAAAAATTAAAAAATTAGAAAATTAAAAAAAAAAAAAGTGTGCAATGCTTGTAATGAAAAGTGGCAACCGGCAGCTAACTGACGGAATGGAACTATCAAACAAGGATAAGATAAAAACCCTTGCAGAAAACGAAACCTACAAATACTTGGCATCTTGGAGGCTGACACCATCAAACAAGTGGAAATAAAAGAAAAAATTCAGAAAGAATATCTCAGGAGAACTAGAAAACTACTCGAGACAAAACTCAATAGCAGAAATCTTATCAAAGGAATAAATACCTGGGCTGTACCACTCGTTAGATATTCCAGACCCTTTCTCAAGTGGACCAGAGACAGACTTAAACAAATGGACCAAAGAACAAGAGAACTAATGACAATGCATAAGGCCTTACATCCCAGAGATGACATTGACAGACTATATGTTTCAAGAAAAGAGGGAGGAAGAGGACTTGCCAGCATTGAAGACAGCATTGACGCATCGATACAATGACTCGAAGACTATATACAAGAACATGAAGGAGGACTCATTACAGCCACCAGAAATGATACTGAGAACATGATGAACAACAGAATGACAATAACTAGGAAACAAAAATGGGAAGGAAAACAACTCTATGGGCAGTTTAAACGACTAATAAACATCTCACACGACAAAACCTGGACATGGCTAAGAAAATGACACTTTAAGAGAGAAACAGAATCCCTCCTAATAGCAGCACAAGACAACACCGTAAGAACCAATCATATCAAGGCAAGGATAGATAAGACTCAACAAAATAACAAATGCAGGCTATGAGGTGACAGAGAATACTGAGAAGAGTCCTGGAGACTTGAGAAGACTTGCTGTCACTCAGACTCCAGTGAAAAACCATCGGCTAATGCTGATGTGAAAAGCTCTAATGAGTGAATAATAATAAAAAAACAAAAAACAAAAGTATTTTGTGAAGATGTATTACCTTTTGATAAGGACATTGTAAATCATTAAGACATTGCTTTTTCAAGTTTGGATTATTGTAGAAAAAGAATGGCACATGTTCTTCAAATAAATTCAAGTTGTCCCACATATCATCTGCACAACAGAGACCAAAAGCCAAGAAGAGGATATTGGTTGTCCATTGGAAATTCATCCTGCTGAAAAAGTCAAGAAATAAAAAGAAATATAGAAGATATTATTTTTTAAAAATAAAATAAAATAAAAAATAACAAAAATCAGACACTGAGTAAAAGACATGTTCATCATTAATTGGATTGAATGGGATTGGAGTGTATCCATATCTCTAAGGTGTTTTCTTATCTTTAGGCTGGGCATGGCATTAGAAAAAAACTTTAAATTTGGTCCTGGAGATTCTAATCCTATAGCAGAGTATCTACCCCATTTCACCAAAAGGAGGAAAGATCACAGTAATCTGAAGCCTGGGTGATAGTGATCACTGGGGTCAGAACTTTCTTTGGCTTTACCAATATATACATGCATGTGCACTCCAACTTAATAAATTATGTGTTACATATTACAACCAAAGGGACATAATCAACCCCTCACATGCATACTGCTTGAGGATTTGTAATAAATAACTTAAAAGCTTGATAAATTAATTAATTACATAACTGATAAACCAAGCTAAGAAAATCAGAGTTCAAATCAAAGCAAAGAGTCCTGACCAAAACTGAAAATCTAATTCATAATTAGAAGTATACATATGATATCAGGTAACTAACAATCATTTGTAAACAATTATAGCTTCAAGTAATTAAAATAATTAGTACACAGTTATATAGTTTCAACTATCCCTACTAAAAACTATTAATTTGCACACAGTTTAATGGTTTCAAGTATTCCTATCAAGCACAAATAATTTGTACACAATTACATGGTTAATTTTAAGTAACTGTTCTTAATACACATAATTTACACATAATTATATTGTTTCAAGTATTACTACATGATCTTCAAATAGATGATAATACTAATAATTTTCAAACAGATCTATTTGACCTATAGAGGGAACTAAAAGAAAAGAATTTGTACTGCCTTTCGATAACCTTGTAAGATCCTCTGTATAGTGGCTAAAGGGTACTAGATCTGGCCTGGTCCCAGACAAAGACATGAGTGCACGACTTCATTGGAGTGGAGATATAAGGTAGATTTGAGCCTTTAGCCAATGGCTTGTATGCCAAGTTTGACTTTCTATTGACCAGTCTGTCTTGGAATGATGTAATGTCTAAAATGATTGTTAGTTACCTGATATCATATGTATACTTCTAATTATGAATTAGAGTCCTGACCAAAACAGACAATCTTTGCTTTGATTTGAACTCTAATTTTCTTAGATTGGTTTATCAGTTATGTAATTAATTAATTAATTTATCAAGCTTTTAAGTTATTTATTACAAATCCTCAAGCAGTATGCATGTGAGGGGTTGATTATGTCCCTTTGGTTGTAATATGTAACACATAATTTATTAAGTTGGAGTGCACATGCATGTATATATTGGTAAAGCCAAAGAAAGTTCTGACCCCAGTGATCACTATCACCCAGGCTTCAGATTACTGTGATCTTTCCTCATTTTGGTGAAATAGGGTAGATACTCTGCTATAGGATTAGAATCTCCAGGACCAAATTTAAAGTTTTTTTCTAATGCCATGCCCAGCCTAAAGATAAGAAAAACTAGCTGGATAAGTGGAATATAATGCCATATAACAACTTTGCTGAAGAGCAGTTCACGTCTTGCTTCACCAAAATTCTCAACCCAAGCAGATTTACAGATAGATGTTCCATCCAGTTCTCTCACATATGAGTTTGCAAGGCAGATCTCAGGGTACCACGATATTGTTCCCCCAATCCATTTGACTGATAGTGGTATGCTGTAGTACAGATCTTTTTACAACTGAGAAGCTTGGAAAAACTTGTAAATAAGTCCAACTTAAACTGTCATCCACAGTCTGTCACGATTGCAGCTGGTACTCCCAAACATACAACCTATCCCAATACAAATATCTTAGCTGTAATATTGGCTGTGATATCTGTCATGGGTAGGGCTTTACACTAATGAGAAAATCAGTCTACATATGTGAATAGGCATGAAAACCCATCACACTGCAGTAGTGGTTCAGTTATATCTAAATGGACATGTGTGAAATGCTCATTAGGTGGTGAGTGTCTATGTGTAACAACCCAACTTTGTCTTCTGACAAAGTATGCAAGTCTTTGCTCACAACTGTATTTCTGATTTCATCCCAGGCCATACAAAATGATTAGATATCAGTCAAATGGAGGCATTTGCTCCAGGATGGATGGGATAGGGTATGCAACTGGTTGAAGAATTTCCTGCTCATGGATGAGGTTATGAATGGTCACAACTGCCCAATATTATCAACTATGATGTGTGTATTGGTTGTAGGAATTTTGATCTTCACTAAATTTACTAAAGGTGTATTCTCCCTTAGCTGGGGTAGCAGATCATGTTCCCAGTGTTTGGCCAATTTCTCATGGTCAATCAGAGGGTCCACCAGGAATGATGATATGCATCTGGACACAATGTAAATCATATTGTATATTGTATATCATATTGTATATTGTAAATCCCTTTCACATGTCATATGTCTGATGTGTACTGCAGGATGAAGTCTAGATGTCTAATCTCTCTAGGAAAATATTTGTCTGAGGAAAACCTGAATGCACGAAGAAGGGGCTTGTGGTCAGTGAAAATGTAGAAGTCCCTGACTTCCAACAGCTGGCAGCAAAATATGCTGCCAGTAGCTCTTTGCTACTGGACCCTCTGATATAACACACTGAACCTTTGGAACGATCAGCTTCATGGAGAAAAATGGTATTGGTTTCTACACATTGTAGATATTCTGCTGGAGAACTGTCCCAATGTCTTCCAAACTGAAATCCACTGTGAGACACGGTTATGATCAGCATGAATATATAACAGTTTGGTAGCCTTTGCTAACAAGGCTTTGACTTTATTAAAAACTGCAACGACTGTTTCTGCCAATGAAATGCTACAATTTTGTACATTTGTCAGAACACTGGTCAATGGTAGTAACAATTGTGCACACTGGGGTTGAAAAATATGATAAAAATTCACAAACACTAAAAATTGCTGTAACTGCATCATGTTTGTAGGAACTGAGACCTTTCATGTGGACTTTACTTTGATGATGAGGAAATACTGTCATTTGATATGTGGTGTTCTAAGTAGGTACCCTCAGGCTGACAAACAACATGATTAGGTTTATCATCACACCATATTGATTGAAGCATTCAAATATCTGTCAAATATAGTTGATGCGATCATGTATAGTTGTACTGACAATCAGTACGTGATTCACATATGTACAAATAGGAGGGTGCACAAAACCTGACTGATAAATTGCTGGAATGTCTAACTTGCATTACCAAGTGGAACCTGTACAAATTCATAAAACCCAAACACAGTTACAATTGCTGTCACACCAGCTCAACTGAGATTTGGTGATATGTATGGATTAGATTGAGCTTGGTAAAGTACTTATAACCTTGAGTGACAGCCATAATATCTTGTACACGAAGTACTGGGTACCTGTCTGATTTGGTAACAAAGCTAAAGCTCAATTTTAGCAGCTTTCAGCTTGTCAGGTACCATCCGTCTAGCTTTGCTATGTACCAGAGGTCTGCTAGTTTCTATGTGATGCATAACAGAATGTAGTAGGATTTTCTCATGGAAGGACAGAACAATAATGGAGGGTAGTCATCCAGAAGTCTCAGGAAAATACCATCCTGGTTGGTATGAACCACTGTGGAGAATAATGGGGTGACAGACTGATTTGAGGTTTGTCTCAGGATCCTGTAAACACTGTTCACATTGACCCTCAAGCAAAACTAATGCAAAAAATCCGCCTTGAATATGGCATTATTTACATCAGCTATGAAGAAGATGCGGGTGTATGATCTAGATTTAGGTGTAGGCACCTCTCCCATATGTGTGGATCAAGAATCCATTTATAATATGCAAAGTTAGTTTAAATGAACCCTGGCTTTTATCTGTAGAGGTGAATAGAATAATGGATACCTGCACACACCTTCCTATAAAGAGGAAAATGCCTATGTCCTTCTCTGTTACAAATAACAGGCAGCCTGACAAGGTACTGACAGTGTGTGCCATTATTTTCTGTTAGTCTACTTATTTCCTGGACATTTGTAGGTACAAGGTGGAACACAAAAATCAGCCTATGTTTCCAACACACTGAACCTTTAGATTGCCCTCTAGATCTGTGTGAGAAACAGCTTTGACTCGAGTTAGGACTCCACAAGAGAGTAAGCTGTTCTACTTTAGCTTCTAGCTTATCAAAGCAAGTCTCAATCTTAGCAAAGGGGTTAGATTTGTTCTCTCAAATGCCAGATACTATGTTTGTCTACAAAAACAATAAGTCTGCAATCTCGTCAGTAGTTGTGGCCAGTTGCTCCACTGAAGTGGTTTCATCCAGTGACACTAGTGCAACCTTATAACTGGTTAGAATTATTTGCAGAAACAGAGAATGTATGATACTATCAGCTATGCTTCCTATAGCTAATTTCTGTAGATATTTAAGAAATTGAGACTGGAAACAATTTCCTAGTACTTCCCGATCTAGCAACTGAGTGAGGCATCTATAACTCAAGATGGTCGAGCATGCTATGATGCAGTACTTTAACTTGTCATATAACTTGTCTGACAGAGGTGATATAATATTCCTCATCTAAGTCATCACCTCTTGCAGCAATGCAGATACTAGATATGCATTTTCATCTGCTTGGACTGTAAGTAAGAAAAGTTGGTGACCATAGTCAAGGGTGACTCGAAGGCTCCCTTTTCAATAACTACTACACTGAGGTGTAGGGGGGGCACTACTCGATTTCCTGAATTGCTCCACTTTACCTATGCTGAGTGCTAAGCAAGACAGCATCAAGTACCATTTTTTGAGTCTTTGGTATGACTCGACCTGGAATTGAACCCTGGTCTCCTGGACCATTGGCGAACACTCTAGTCATTGGGCCAATGGACTGTAATGCCTTGTAATTTGAAGTAAACCCCCATAGGGACAAAGTACACTTGGGGGTCACTTCTATTACATATCGGTATAGCTACATTATGAATTTCGCACCATCAATCATGATAAAAATATCAGCAGTGACCATGAGTAGCTTTAACTCATGACAAAAATATCAGCAGCAGTTGAATGTCTTCCTAGTAGTTGCTCTCTTGCCTGCATACAGATAACTCCCCAAGGAGCAGTATGCTATAACTAGAAGTGGGAGGACCTAAGAGAATAACAACACCAAATCATGCTATTAGGCATGAGTTCCAAATGAAGATGTAGGGAGAAAAGAGACAGCCATGTTAGAATAACCATAGAAGAATGAGGGACCTAAATAACATATGCAGTACAATAAAAAAAAATGGCAATTGAATGGCTAAACTAAATGAAGAGAAAACATGAGAAAGAAATGAACTGAATATATGACTAGTTTTACTTAATACACATCAAATCAGGATCACCAGTTATTGGATTCTTTTTATCTTCCAGACTTGATCATAGTCACTTCTTCCAATAGCAAAGAGATTACCAGTCTAAGTAAAAAAGTTGTGAGGCAAACAAATAGGTTACCAATGGTTTATTCACTACATTGACAAATGCAAGAACAACAATCCTTAAATACATAACAGTACTCACACTTCACAACAGTGACAAGACATTTTTCTCTTTTGGGTATTTTCAGAAACTTTCCTATCCAGGTCCTCTGCTGCTGCTGCCTGTCTGTGTATGTGTGTGTCCCTACAGAGACTTGTTGCATTATAACAAAATGACTTTTCTAATGTTCACTCTGATTGACTATGACTTGTCAATATCTCAGCCAACATTTTATGAATCTCACTAATAACAACCTTTTATCCTTCTTATATCAAATTTTAATAAATTGGAAATAGGTTTCATTTTGCAATACTGTATCTGTTCCTTTTTTATGATGACTTAATGACCACTTTACAGTTTAAGGGAAGATATTTTCAATTTTTTTTTCTTTAAGATTAAAAGCAGGAAACTGAAGATTCTAATAATAATCTTGCCTCATAAAACTATAAAAAAAATATAGATCCTGAGAAAATTGATGTTGAACTAAATGTCAGTCTTCGTTGTTTATTCAACCTTCTTTACTATTCAACCATTAGTTTTAAAAATTTACCAACTTTGAATATGATATTACTTTCCAAAAAAATGTATTTATATTCTAACTTAACACCACTAAAAACAAAGGGAACATTTAACAAATATTCTACAAGAAATAATAAAAATCTGGTATCCTTGGTTGAAAAGGAAATTAACTTCTTATAAAAGATTTGGTAGATATTGTATATGCATGCATATATATATATATATATATATATATATATATATAAGCCCAAGTAGTGTGTATGTAACCAAAATAAAATTGCATATATACATATACAAGGTGCCTTCAATAAGTTTCCATACTTTTTTGTACAGGCATTTAAAATTGTTGTAGACTCTTGAAAATTCAGTACATTATTACGATACATCTTATGAGATGACTGACCAATTTTTATGATTTTAGGTTCAAATGAACAGCTACAGCAGCAATTGGAATACACCCTACTAAAGCCTGATTGTCACAGCTGGTGAATTTTAAAATTGCAATCTGGACATGAGGACACTTTAGAAGAACGATATGCAATAAAATTCTGTTTTAAACTTGGAAAAATTGCCACAGGAACATATGGAATGCTTCAGACTGCTTTTTGACCATCTTTCATAAATTGAGCATCAGTTTTTGAGTGGCATAAGAGATTCAAGGAAGGCAGGGAGTCTGTGAGAGATGATGAGATGTGTGGGGGGAGTAAGGAAGTCAGAACACCAGAGTTGATAGGCCAAATAAAGAATTTCATGGATAAGGACCGTCATGTGTCTATAGAGACAATAAGAGCACAGTTTGATGTCAGTGTGGGAACTGTACACACAATTATTTACGAGAAACTGAAGATGCGGAAGATTTGTGCGAAGTTTGTCCCAAGGGTGCTCAGAGAAGATCAGAAAGAAAGACAATGTCATGACAGCAGGGAGATGGTCGAGCTGATCAATTCAGATCCCGCAGTTCTTGATGCTCTGGTGACCTGCGATGAAAGCTGGATCTACTGCTATGACCCAGAGACCAAGAGACAGAGTGCCCAGTGGAAGCATGCTGGCTCTCCCAAACACAAGAAGGCCACACAAAACAAATCCACCCACAAACTTTTGATGATTCCTTTTTTGACAGCACTGGCATGATCTACATGCACTGGGTTCCCACTGGACAGACAGTCAACAAGGAATATTACGTTGAGGTTTCAAGGGAGTTCAGGAAGAGATTCCATCAGAAGAGGCCAGCACTCTTCAAATCGGATCAGTGGCATTTCCACCAGGACAATGCACCAGTCCACAACTCCATCCTTGTCACAGACTATTTGACCAAGATGGGCATCAAGACAGTTCTTCAGCCTCCCTATAGTCCAGACCTTGCTCCCTGTGACTTTTACTTATTCTCTGAGCTCAAGGAAAAACTTAGAGGCTGTCGTTATGAGACAATTGAGGAGATGAAAGAGGCTGTCATGAAGGTCATTGACATGCTCACATAAGAGGACTTCGATGGGGCCTTCCAGAAGTTGTTGGAATGGTATAACAAGTGCATTGCAGCCGGAGGAGATTACTTCAAAGGGGACTAGAGTTTCATGTGTACTATCAATAAAAGTGCCCATATGAAAAAAGTCTGGAAACTTATTTAATGAGCCTGGTACATATATAATAAAACTTTGTAACCCAAAATATGAATAAGTAGTAGTCCAAATATATATATATATATATATATATATATTAAAATGAATAGGTCTATAAGTGAATTTGGTACTTTAGATTTTATCTTATATAACTATGCTTTACACATGTTTCAGACTTTATAGTCATCTACAGGAAGCTAATAATGGTTAGGGCAGTCTTTTTGGCTTTTATAGTGAAGACTGTTTTGATAAGGGTTGTGATTCTTTTTAATTACTGGATTTATGTCTGGGAATTTACTGTTGGATTTAATTGTTAATGAAAACATTTGACTTTTGCTGATGCATTTTTTTTTGTATTTGTATCCATGTACACACATATTTTCACAGTTGTTTTTTCCTTTCTCTCTCTTCCTCCCTGAGTTGATTCTGTGTGTGTGTGTGTGTGTGTGTGTATGTGTGTGTGTGTGTGTGTGTGTGTGTGTGTGAAGCTAGGCTCTGTTTAATCTAAGTTTAAATTTATCTCTGAACTTTTTTCTTTTATTTGGAGTTATGAGTAGTCATCAGTTTCGTATATTAGGATTATCATATAACAATAACTCCCGGGCCTGACATATAGATGGTGCCACTAATGAAAAAACTACATGGTTTTTATAAAGTACAAACCTTAAAATGGCACATGTCAAAATTTGAGCCCAATTGGATTATTAGTTTACAAATTACAGTAAATTAAGTGAAGCTACTGTTACAAATTTTCAAAACAATGGAAAAATCCGAATTACATGAATTAATAAAGCATTGCTTTCTGATGGGGAAAAAATACTGTTCAAACAAAGCAATGGCTTGAAAAGTGTTATTTGGACTCTACTCTGTCGGAAATAATGATTAAGAGGTGGTATGCTAACTTTAAACGCGGTCATACAGACACAAATGATGCTGAATGCTCAGGTCACCCAAATTTGGCAGTTGTCCTGGAAAACACCAAAAAACTCCACAAACTTGTTTTAGCCAATAGTAAATTGAAGTTGCACGTGATAGCAGAGAAATTAAAGATATCAGAAGGCAGTGTATTCACCATTTTGCATGAACATTTGTCAATGAGAAAGCTATGTTCAAAGCGGGTGCCGCGTTTGATCACTGTTGATCAAAAACAATGCGTCAACAATTCAGAGTGCTGTTTGCAACTGTTTCAATACAACAAAAAGGAGTTTTTACATAAATATGTTACAATGGATGAAACATGGATCCACCACTTCACTCCAGAGTCAAATCTGCAGTCATCTGAGTGGACAGCAGCAGGTGAAAGCCATCCAAATCAAGTAAAGACACAAACATCAGCAGGCAAGGTTTTGGCCTCCATATTTTAGGATGCACAAGGTATTTTGTTCATTGATTACCTTGAGAAAGGAAGAACCATCAATAGCGAATGTTATATAGCATTATTAGTGCATTTGAAGGAAGAAATCACCAAAAAATGGCCACAAATAAAGAAGAAAAAAGTGCTCTTTCACCAAGACAATGCACCATGTTACAAGTCGATTGCAATAATGGCAAAACTACATGAATTGCACTTCAAATTGCTTCCACACCCACCCTATTCTCCAGATCTGGCCTCCAGTGACTACTGGCTATTTGCAGACCTCAAAAGATTGCTTCAGGGAAAGAGATTCGGCTCCAATGAAGAAGTGCAATTGAAAACTGAGAGGTATTTCAAGGCCAAAGACAAATTGTTCTACAAAAAAGGCATCGAATTGTAAGAGAAGTGTTGGAATCAGTATATCACCCTAGAAGGAGACTATGTTGATGAATAAAGTTGAATTTTGTCTAAAAGTTGTGGTTTTATTAGTTAGGCCCGGGACCGACTGAGTGATATGTTAGGATGAGGTTAACCAATTGTGATGTAACAGGGTTAACTTGTTTTTGAGAATATAATAGTTATAATTTTCTTCACAGTTATCAGGATTAGGTTAATGTGAAAAATCAGATATCTATAATTTTCTCAGAGAACAAGTAAATTGTTGAAAGACACAGCTGTGACCATGTATAGGGGTTAATATGTGTTGTTGAATTTGGAAGCTGGCTGCAGGTGACAGCCAGATATAGTTTGTCAATATTAAAAATATGGTTTTTGATTGAGTGCAAAAGGAAATGACTCTTGAACTTGACTTGAACAATAACTGATTTGGGATGTACTGTCCAACACAAGAATAGATTTGGATTATGAAGAGATATGTATATATTGAGAGGGTTTTGACATCACAAGATAGTTAGTGTTTGGACTGGGAAGAGAACAGATTGACTTGTACTGAGAGAGACACAGAGTATATACACAATTTTGATAGCAGTTGACTGAGATTTACTCTGTATCACCATATAAGCATTAGCTAGCAAACTCACACACTTATGCACTCATCAGTAAATGACTCAAGCATTTCACTAAGTTGCTAAAGTTAACTTAAGACATTCATTTAACCAGCCCAGATGCTGAATTCTGTTTTGTGTAACAGTAGATGCCAAAGTTGATTGTATTTCACACAATATACTATCATTAAACTGTTTATATTTAATCAGTAAAGTTGGCAACCATAGTTGAGGGTGACCTGAAGACTCCTTTTTCAATAGCTACTACACCTTGGAGTAGGGGAAGGTGCTACTCCATTCCCTGGATTGCTCCACTTTACCCTTGATCCTTACCTTACAATGCTGAGTGTTAAGCAAGGTGGCATCAAGTACCATTTTTTTGAGTTTTTTGTAAGACTCGACCTGGGATTGAACCCCGGTCTCAACCCAACCAATACCAATGCTCTGAAACTTAAAAAGGCCCAAAATGAATTACCTAACATCTACCTAAAAGAATAAATGGAATACATACAAAATCAGATCAATAAGATTAGAGACTCAGTTGAAGATAGACAATCTAGGATAGCAAGGCAAACAGTAAACAAAGTGAGCAGAAAGAAGAGCACTGCGAAAGCTAAACTGAAAGCTATCAGCCAACAAAAACAAATACAACTATGGAAACCACATTTTGAGAATTTACTTGGAAACCATCTGAAAGTTACACATGAACCAATCACGAGAATTATAAGTAAACAATTAGACATCAAATTAGGACAATTTACACAAGAACTCGACTCAGTACTAAGAAAAATTAAAAATAGAAAAGCAGCATGACTAGATGAAATACCCACAGAAATATGGATGCCCAGGCAATTCGATGACATACTGCTCTAACACTGTAATGCAGTATATAATCAAAACACAATAGACAGATGGACAAAGGGATGCATCCTCCCCTTCCCTAAGAAGAGCGACCTAGCTTTAGCCAAGAACTATTGAGGTATAACTCTTACATCCATAGCGGCCAAGACATACAATGCTCTACTACGCAACTACATAGAACCCAAAATTGAGAAGATACTTAGGAAGAACCAAAATGGCTTTCAGAGAGATATATCCACCCCATCACAAATTTTGACTATCCATCAAATTCTTGATGGTGTACATGCAAAAAACCTAGCGGCAACAATATTATCTGTCGATGTTGCCAAGGCCTTTGACTCCATACACAAAGGAAAGATGGAGCAAATACTACTCGCCTATGGCCTCTCCAAAGAAACCATTGCAGCCATAATGATGCTATATAAAAACACAAAAGTAAAAGTCCGCTCCCTGAACGGAGACACAGACTACATCGATATTGTAGCAGGCGTACTGCAAGATGACATATTAGCCACATACCGGTTTATCATCTGTCTAGACAACGTGCTTAGAATATCTATTGATAAAATCAAAGAAAAGGGTTTCAAGCTAACAAAGGAAAGAAGCAGAAAATACCCCTGCACAATTACAGACACTGACTATGCCGATGACATAGCACTTCTAGCAAATACATATGACCAAGCCGAAACCCTGCTACATAGTCTGAAATGAGCAGCTACAGGCATAGGCCTTCATGTCAATGCACACAAGACAGAATAAATGTGCTTTAATCAAAGAGGCAACATCTCCACACTAAACAGTAGCTCTCTGAAACTATTAGACAAGTTCGCCTACCTAGGAAGCAGTGTCTCATCAACTGAGATAGACATCAACACATGACTAGCAAAGGCATGGTCAGCTATTGATAGGCTATCAGTCATATGGAAGTCAGACCTGACCGATAAAATGAAATGCAGTTTTTTCCAAGCAGCAGTCATGTCAATACTGCTGTATGGATGCACTACATGGACACAAACTAAACGAATAGAGAAAAAGCTTGGCAGCAACTACACAAGAATGCTATGAGCAATACTGAACAAATCCTGGAGGCAGCACCCTACAAAGCAGCAGCTGTATGGCCACTTACCACCCATCACAAAAATTATCCAAGTTAGCGAAATAGCTTCTACAAAGATCTATCCTCCCGAGTACGTAGCATTCCGAAACACAACCTGCTAGTCATTGGCGGAGATATGAATGCACAAATCGGGAAAAACAGAAACAACAAATACAGCATACACAACGCGTCAAACAGGAATGGACAACATCTAATAGATTTCCTGATAGAAAATAGATTAACATGCCTCAATACAAACTTTCAAAAAAGGGAGGGGAAATTATGGACCAACACATACGCGAATAAGAGTAAAGCACAGATAGACTACGTCCTTATAAACAGGAAATGGAAAAACAGTGCGATGAATTGCGAGGCATACTCCTCTTTCGAGGGTGTGTCCTCCAATCATCGAATAGTTATGGCCAAAGTACGACTAAGCTTACGAAGAAATGCCACAACCAAGCACTATGACTGGGCCCTACTCAACAACAGAGATATTAGAGATAAATATGCATTAGAATTAAGAAACAGATTCGAAGCACTACAAGAGAAGGCAGAAAAAGGTACCCCAAATGACGAATATGAAAATTTTGTAGAAGCACACCTTGAGGCGGCATCAAAGTGTATTCAAACAAAACCTAGAACTAAATATAGAGTCCCTTGGGAAATGCTAGCGGTTAGAGAAAAACGTGCACTCGTGAAAACTGCCTCCAAAAGCTATCAAAAGAACCCAACAAACACAAATGCACGAAAACTAGAAAAGGCACAACATCAATTAACAGGAATATATCTAAAAGAACAGGCAGAATACATACAAAATCAGATAGATAAGATTAGAGACTCGGTGGAAGATAGACAATCCAGGATAGCCTGGCAAACAATAAATGAAGTAAGTAGAAGGAAGAGCACAGCCAAAGCAAAATTGAAAGCTGCAAGCCAACAAGAAAGAGTAAAACTGTGGGAACAGCATTTCAAAAATCTACTAGAAAACCCACCGGAAATAACGGATAAACTAATCACCAGAATTATTAGTAAGCAATTAGACGTTAAACTAGGTCCTTTCACCAAAGAAGAACTCGACTCAGTTCTCAGAAGAATTAAAAATAGGAAAGCTGCAGGGCTAGACGAGATTCCCCCAGAAGTGTGGAAGACTAGACAATTCGACGATATACTGCTCCGGCAATGCAACGCAGTCTATAGTCAAAATAGGATAGAAAGATGGACGAAGGGATGCATCCTTCTTTTCCCTAAAAAAGGCGACCTCGGACTAGCCAAGAACTACTGAGAGATAACACTTACATCCATAGCAGCCAAAATCTACAATGCCCTACTACGAAACCGCATAGAACCCAAAATAGACAACATCCTTAGGAAAAACCAAAATGGCTTCCGGAGAAATAGATCCACAACCTCACAAATACTGACCATCCGTAGAATCCTTGAAGGCGTTCGGGCAAAAAACCTTCAGGCGACATTACTATTTGTCAACTTTACCAAGGCCTTCGATTCCATACACAGAGGGAAGATGGAGCAAATCCTACTAGCATACGGCCTACCAAAAGAAACCGTAGCAGCAATAATGATTCTCTACAGAAACACCAAAGTGAAAGTACGTTCACCAGATGGAGACACGGAATACTTCGACATTGTTGCAGGAGTACTACAAGGAGACACACTAGCCCCGTACCTCTTTATCATCTGTGTGCTTAGGACTTCGATCGACAAAATCAGAGAAAATGGCTTCGAGCTGACTAAGAGAAGAAGCAAAAGGTACCCCGCAAAAAACAATCACGGACGCCGACTACGCTGATAACTTGGCGTTACTAGCGAATACGCCTAATCAAGCAGAGATACTACTGCATAGTCTGGAATGAGCCGCAGCTGGCATTGGCCTCCATGTCAATGCAAACAAAACTGAATATATGTGTTACAACCAAACAGGCAACATTGCGACACTAGACAGAGCCTCTCTGAAACTAGTAGACAAATTCACCTACCTAGGGAGTAGCGTCTCATCAACCGAAAAAGACATTGACACACGACTGACGAAGGCATCGACAGCTATCGATAGGCTCTCGATCATATGGAAGTCGGCCCTAACCGATAAAATGAAACGCAGTTTCTTCCAGGCAGCAGTTGTGTCGATACTGCTATATGGATGCACCACATGGACGCTAACAAAGCGGCTGGAGAGGAAACTAGATGGAAATTACACAAGAATGTTGAGAGCAGTATTTAACAAGTCCTGGCGACAACACCCCACGAGACACCAACAATACGGACACCTGCCCCCCATCACGAAAACTATACAAGTTAGACGAACCAGACACGCGGGACACTGCTGAAGAAGCAAGGACGAGCTCATAAGTGATGTACTCCTGTGAACCCCCACATATGGATGTGCAAAAGCAGGATGACCAGCACGAACTTACATACAGCAACTATGTGAGGACACAGGATGTAATCCTGAAGACCTGCCAGAGGCGATGAATGATAGGAAGAAGTGGCGAGAGAGGGTCAGGGATATCTGTGCTGGCGGCGCGACATGATGATGATGATGATGAGACGAACCAGACATGTGGGACACTGCTGGAGAAGTAGGGATGAACTCATAAGTGATGTACTCCTGTGGACCCCTTCACATAGATGAACAAACACAATATACCATCTTCACAAGCATGCCCCAAATGGATGGTACTGAGCATTTTGTCTGATTCACCTGGTCTTAGTAGGTCATCCCCCCCCAGACAATACCTGCTATGCAGAGCTGAGTTCATGACTTGGCACCTGAAGTACCCCAATAAGGGAATATCGGCAGAATCAAGCATTTTTTGTGACAGCCACTCATGAGTCTCAATTTGTGCATAGCTCTCCACAATAAAATGGCCTTGTGTCAAATCCTACCCAGTGGGAGGTTGGATAAATATATCACTTGGGCAGGCTCATCTGACATTGATGCTAGGTAGGTAGTTGAAGATTGATCACCTGGTCTTAGATGGCCTTCCCTCAAGATTATACCTGTTTTGTTTATTGCCCAGTGCCTGAGGCACCCTATAGGAGAATGCCAACAGGACCAAGCATTTTTTGGTATATCTGTGCATGAACCTCAATTGTGTCATATATCAACTTGGTGGGAAGTCAGTTAAATCCTCTCCCCTCACTCTGACTTGCCTGGAGGACCTACAGCTGTTATACACCTGACTATATTCTTTCACAGTGGTAGCAGAGCAAACATCCACCTACATTTGGTGACAAAAACTATTCACAAGAGAAAGCTAAATTATGGTAAATGTTGACAGAAATGAACAAAAAAAAACAAGGCATAGCACTGACTGACACTCTCCTTGGAAGAAAAAGCACAAGAAATTGCCATAGCTGTAGACAAATCTCTTCAAACAATTGAAGATGGCGTTAAAAATGTTCTAATAGAGTTGGATAAGTTATTTGAAAAGGAAAAAATATACCAAATGTATGTAGCATACACAAAATTTGAAAATTTTAAAAAGACTGAGTTTGAACAATAAAATAAGAAATGTATCAATTTAAAAATTGAGACAGATGCATTATCCGTCATTTCTATACAGAGCAAATATTAGTGAACAATAAAAACAGTTGGCTTTAACAGCATGCCCTCAAATGAAGTATGAAACCATGAAAAATGTTCTGACCAGAATATTTACAAAACAGAACTACAGATAAATAATGAAGTGGAGATAAAAAAAAACAATGATAACAAAAAGTTATTGTCAAAGTAGGAAACCATTTAAAAAATCTATGGAGGAGCAAGATATAAAGGACTCAGTAGAAGTACAATTGGAAGAAGCCCTGGAAGAATGAATCCTGTATCGAATCCAAGATGTAATGTCAGTGAATCTGCACATCACTGGGCAAAGAATTGTCCACATGCTTCAAATGATGTTGACATGAGAGAAAATATCAATATAGAGAAACATTCAGAAGAGACACTTCATATGACTTTAATGGCAGAAGCTAAACTGTTTTAGTAATGGAAGCTCAAAATATAATAATTGTAGACACTGCATGTACCAAGATAGATTGTGGTAATAAATGGTGGTATTCCCAGCTCAATTCACTATCTTTTAAAGAATTTGAATAAGTCAAAAATGAGAAAAGTCATGTGCCATTTAAATTTGGAGATGGAAAATTAACTGTTACTTTCCCATAAAAAATTAACAATTATTCATGTAATATAAAAACAGAAGTTATAGAGGGTCACTGCTGTTAAGTAAGACATCTCTAGCTAAAGGAGGAGTGGTAATTGATATTGGAAAAGATCACATAATGATGTTTGATCAGAAAGTAAACAATCAAACCACATCAACAAGACACTATTGTATGAATATAAAGAAATAAGGAAAATACCAATGATGAAAATGTTATTGTCATTGATAGCAATATGGAAAGAAACAATAAAAGAAATACACTTAAAAAAGCATAAACAATTTTGTTATAATTCACAGGAGAAATTGTTAGATTTATCAAAAACAGCAGGCAAAATCAATCAGAAAACTAAAGATCTTCTAAAAAAATTTTCAAGACATGCTATTTGCCACAAATATACAAAACCTAAAATAAAACCAATAGTTGGTTTTAATCAGGCAATTAGTTTTAATTAAGTTATTGCTCTTGACCTTCATGAACTTGGCCCTGATTTCTGGTATTTACATATGATTGATTTGTTTAATAGAGTAAGCATGACTGTTATAATCTGCAGTAAAGAGGCGAGTGTCATCATAAGTTTATGCAGATGTGAGTTGCTATTCATGGTGCACCTGAAATTGTTCTTTTTACAGATAATGGTTCAACAAGACTTTTCAAGAAATGGCTGAAAATTTGAATCTATCACTCAAAACAACAGCAGCCTGTTCCCCATGGTTAAATAGTATGGATGAACACCATAATGGGATCCTGACAGTCTGCTACAAGTTAGGCTACAAAGAATTGCTTAGTAAATGTACATGGATTCAGTTCTATATCAGAAAGTGTATGGCAGAAATCTAAACTTATCATCTAATATTATCAACAAACCTCTGGCTCAGGAAGATAAAACTATTGGTGAAGTGATAAAAAGGCATTTCACAGGTTTACAAGAAGCACAAAAAACATATTAGACAGCAGAATCATCAGAAAGGATCCAAAGAGCATTAAGAAAACAAATAAGACCAAAAGGAGAAGACTATAAGATGAAAAGGTATTCTTTTTAAAGGAAAGTGAATAGAAAGGACTTGGTTGAATAACAGGAAAAGACAATGTAGTTGTGATAGTAAGTAGACTCTTGAGAGCTTTAGAATCAAAAGTTATGCATTATAATAAAACAATCAATAATATAGAAAGTGATGACAGTGAAAATATGGCTGCTGCAGGAAATGATACAGAGAAGAATGATGACTTTCCGAGAGATGTACATCAAGACAGTGATTGGTTTGATAAGAAAGAAGATTTTGGAGCAATTGCCAACATAGAGAAGGATAGATCAGCATCTGTTAGACAAGTGATTTCTAATGTTATTAAAGTTCAGAAAGATCAAATGATTCAGTTCAAACTTGCAGAAAATGGAAAAGAACAAAAACCTAAAATACTTGGATGGGCTAGAAAAGCATCAACCAAGATAAAGAATTGGTACAATATTAAATATAGGAAACCTTATGACATAAAAGAAGC
>OY757906.1:64940047-65118143 GCA_963585895.1 Sepioteuthis lessoniana | reverse complement strand
GACATACACTCTCACACCCGCATACACATTTGTGTGAGTGCGTGTATGTTTATTATCTATCACAGTCTGTTCATTATCTGTGTGTGTGTGTGTGTGTGTGTGTGTGTGTGTGAGAGAGAGAGAGAGAGAGAGAGAGAGAGAGAGAGAGAGAGAGAGAGAGAGAGAAATAATCATGTATACAGGTGTTCATGTACCAATAGTCACTTCCTTATTTATATATGAATGTATAGCTGTTTTATGTATCCATGTGTCAATGTTATTTGTCCGTATATGGACAGATAAACACGCATATACGCGTGTGTGTGTGTGTATGTGTGTGTTTATCATCTATCACTCTCTGGTCATTATCTATCTGAGTAACCCTGGATTATTACGTGCGTTTAGTTAAGTAAAGTATATGTATGTGTGTTTAACATTAAAAATACATATGTATTAAACAAAATGTTATATACATATGTATAAATACATATGTAATAAACAGAATTATATATATATATATATATATATATATATATATATATATATATATATATATAAACAGAGTAATCCTGCATTAATCCACTTCACTGTCTATAGAAGAAAGATTAAAAAAAACTATGAAATTATTAATATAGATATTTGATCGGTGAAAACGTTTCCCATATCTATTTATCTATCTATCTATCTTAGTCTGTTCATTATCTATCTAAAAGCTTATTTATGTATTAGTTGAAAGGTGAAACTGTTGAGCGGTCCATAATGATATTGTTGCTTCTATTAAGTAAGGAGTGAAGGATTTCAATTAGTCTTTAGCATGACTGTCTCATCAAGAATGTGGGCAATTAAAAATGTCGTCCGGCGTGACTGAAGATCCATCAAGATTATTTTCAGTGACACATTTTACAGGATATTTCTATATTATCTGAGTTAGAGGTTTTTAATAGTTCCTAATGAAGATTTCGCTATGATGTGCCACTCTTGCCTGGTCACGGTTACATACATACATACATACATGTATGTGTGTGTGTGCGTGTATGTATATGTGTGTGTGTGTGTGTGTGTGTGTGTGAGTGTGTGTGCGTGCGTGTGTGTGTGTGTGTGTGTGTGTGTTAACACCTGCACAGTGTTTTAAGTGCAGACACGCTTCGACTGACACAGACACACATGAACGTCCCATCCAACAAACACATGCCCTCTCTACATTCAACAGATACGCATGCACGTATAACTCCTCTCAACATTCCACGTGCTATCGGTGCATCCATTGAAAGGGTCACTGGTTTTTCTTGGAAGGTTCTGACGTCTAAGCTTTCATAATTTCAACTCCCAAAATGTCTGTAAATCGCCTCTGTCGTCTGAATAAAATCTCCCTACACACATGCCTGACATATGGTCTTTTTCTGTTTTTGCCCCTTTCGTTAGCCCTGTCGCTATATTCAGAGTTTAACTCATAAAATCCACACCAGATGGCGTTCTGAAAAAAAAAAATAACAAAAATAAATGTATAGATAAAATTAAAATATGTTAAAAGAAAGAGAAAAAAAAAGAGACGAGAGTGACAAGACGACTAAAGTTTGATAAACTAGAAATGTCCGTCTTTTTCCAAGCAGTAAGCAGTGGCACTTTTCTAAAAAGCATCTTTAATAAATAATGGCAAATGAATTTTCATCATTTCAGAGTTTACAAACGATTGGCAACAACCTCTTTATAAACAAAATAAGTTTGTCTTAAAAAGCCAATCTCTTCCTCTGTTACAGCGCCTATTATATATATATATATATATATATATATATATATATATATATATATATATATATGAGCGGTAACAGTCTAGCGTAAAGTTAGGCGGGTTTAGATCCAGCTTGAAGCATCCCGCGTGTCTTGCTACACTGAACAGTTGTGATTCAACGAAACAGTCTGTCTGTGGTTGTCTCTCTCTCTCTCTCTATATATATATATATATATATACATTAGTGCTCAATACACAAAAAGCAGAGCAATATCACAATATATTATCAATTATCATATATATATATATATATATGAATTTTTAGTTATAGGTTCAAAGAAAGAATGAAGATATTTTGAAATGAGTAGGTCCACAGAGAAATTTGTATTTTTTAGGATTTATTTATTTATTTTGTTCTTACATACCTGTATGTTTCCAGTTTGGTGCTTTCGTCAGAGAACATGTATGGCACAAGGCCTTGTAAATGGGATTTTCAATGAGACTTGAACTCACTCGTGTTTGCAATTTGAATGGTTTTCTGTTAATTATGTTGTTTTTTATGAAATCGCCTCTTTCTTTTTCTTAGAGTGTGTTTCTCTAAGCTTTTACTTTACCCCTCATTTGATTTTGATATTTGATACGTTGTGTGTGTGTGTGTGTGTGTGTGTGTTAGAGTGGTTCCGGATTTCACTTACAATTTTGTGTGTGTGTGTGTGTGTTGGAGTGGTTTCGGATTTCACTAATAGTTATTTTTTCTCTGTGTATGTGTGATCGTGTGTCTTGAGTTTTTTTTTTGTGTATATATGTACATATCTATGTATGTTTGCTTCCATGTGTGTGTGTGTGTGTGTGTGTGTGGATGATTCATGTTTTATTTAACTTTGGTTTAAATTTATCGTTAAATTTCTTTTCTTTTATTTGAAGTAGCGTGTAGTCGTTCGTTAGATATATTGGCATTATTTTTTAATTACTTCGACAACATTTGTATAGGTGTTGTGTGTGGACTGCAAGGAGGACTATGTTAAAAAATAAACCTCACTCGGTCACAGTCCATGAGAATAACTTGGTCAATCTATGAACTTTTCAGCCGACCTTCGTATATATATATATATATATATATATATTATAAGAGTGTTGGTCGTTAGTAAATCACTTTGTGGTTATGTGTCGAACCAAGTGCAATATAATATGGAGAGTGCAAAATATCTAGGATAGAGCTATTATATAATAATGATAATAAATAAATGGATTGAATATATATATATATATATATATATATATATATATATATATATATATATATATATATATTCAATCCATGGAAAATATTCTGCAACCTTAAAAACCTGAAGTTTGTAAAATAACATTTATCAGGCAGTTAAGAAGATGGAATGAATTGAAAATCGAAAATAGACAAAATACAGACAAAAACCATTAGAATTTCGTTTGTGTGTGGTTGTAAGTGTGTGAGTGTATGTGGGTATGTGCGTATGTGTGTACATGTTATAGTTACGTGTGGATGTGTGTTTTTAGGTTAAGCCAAGCCAGGAACGTCAATATAACCTTACTTATACCCACTGTAATTCTTGCCAACCATAGCACAACTATTCATACACGCTTACAGATCAAATTCTTATTCATTCTCCCCGACATGCAGTGATGATGTTTTGTTCCATAGCTATAGTCACCTAAAGAAATAATGTAACGAATTATTAATATACACTTAAATTCCTTTCCGCTATACCCAACACGCTGCGCTCCTGGCCTGACTTAACCTAAAAACACACATCCACACGTAACTATAACACATACGTTCTTCTTTTATTATCTCATCCAAAACGCGTGGCTCGTCCTATACAATCTTTCACTACTATAAACAAATAAACTGTGTAGGTAGTCCAACGGTTCGTCTAAAGGTGTAAACCATTGGCTTTTCTTACGTCGATATCGACAGAAGAATCCATCTTAGTATATATATCTATAAAACATTATATAACATTATATATTATATAACAGTATATATAGTATACAACAGTACATCTAGTATATATATATATATATATATATATATATATATATATATATATAAAGTTAGTCGACCGTTGTCGAGGGCGACCAGAAGGATCCCTTTTCAATAGCTACAACACAGAGATGTAGGGGGCACTATTCTTTTCCCTATATTGTTCCACTTACCCTTGAAATATACCTTATAATGCTGAGTGTTAAGCAAGGCGGAATCAAGTATCATTTTTGAGTTTTTGGCATGACTCGACCTGGGATTGAACTCTGGGCTCCTGAGCTATTAGCGAACATTCTAACCATAATAGAGGGAGTCCCCGTGGCGCAGTGGCTAATATGACATCGTAGTTAGCAAGTTCGAACTCCTGCCACGCTATTATGTTCACTTTCGGACTAATAGCCAAGGGAAAGGTATGTTTGTTGTGTACTCACTATCTATGGGTTAAATAGTATCAAGCCATTTCTTCTACAAGGCTGATTTTGGCATTAAATAGCTCATGAAATTTATTATGCCGTTAAACAAAGAAATCGAACTGAAACTAAATATAGTATATAACAGTATATTTCGTATATAATAGGGATTTATTGTTTTAGTATATACTTCTATACTATCTTTGTAGAGAACTATGTGGTGTGATGTACAAATAAATGAACTCAATGCCAGGGGATCTTTTACCTCTGGCAGCACCTCGTCTAAAGGAGTAACGACTGGGTTCATTTCTAATTCCGTTAGCATTCCCGTTTAGAAGTTAAAGTGGAATACAGTGGTCTATTTTTGGCATTTCACGTGACTCTTGCTTCATGCTGGGTCCTCACTTTAAATCGACTATGTATTACATTCCAGCATCATTAGTGGATGGAAGGTGGGTATTGAATAAATACCCACTGTTATATTTTTCTTGAACAAATTTTCTTTCTTTCTTTCTTTCTTTCTTTCTTTCTTTCTTTAAACGAGAGTATTTCCTCCTTGATAAAATATGTATTTAAGATCATTAAAATGATTCTCGAGGGAAAAAAATTACGCTTATTTTCTCTTCTGATCCATATTTGGAATCCAAGGAAAATTCTGAAACATAAATTGTAGTTCTATTTATTTCATCTTCAATGAAGTTGAGTCTCTCTTCCAGATTATTCGGAGGGATTAGGAACAGGCTGTGTTTTATAATATAGGACAGGCGCACGAGCTCAATCCAAATCAAGGTAAACGATACCGTGTCCGTTTTTTTTTTTTTTTTTTATAAGAAAATGGTTTTTTTCCTACACTAAAATTGTAGCCTGTAAGGCGATCTTTTCCCTCTCTCCAAATCATTGGTACTGTAAATGGCGTTGGATCATTCCTTCCTTCAACTAGTCACGCCAACTATCTGAATGTACTGGGTAAATTTTGGATGTTTGTTGTATATTCTCAGTTTTATAATAGTTCAGTTACGATATTTATTGATATATTATAATCAGAAAATAAAAGAAAATATCTTTGTAAAAAGGTAGAAGGTTTGAATAATAACACTAATGCATTTTTCAGTAAATTTAAAGATAAAAAAACGCAAAATGGAATTTGACGATAAATAAAAGTTAAATACAAATAAAAAAAATACGCAATATGGAATCTGAAGACATAATGAAAAGAGATTAAAAATAATAACTTTAATTGGAAAACGAGCAGAGAAAAGTAAAAAGGAAAAAAAATGTTCTGAAAACAGTGGCAAAAAGGCATCAGATACATTTAAAATTATGAGAGGAAAATTCTTTGTTAACAGGATCTCTCTCTCTCTCTCTCTCTCTCTCTCTCTCTCTCTCAACATTAATCTTGGGTGTCCTTTTGGTTAAATCGCTGGCCTGCGGAATCGTAGTAAGCGAGTTCGAACTCCAGTCGAGTCATTACCTTCACTTTCGGACAACCCAAGAAGGTTGATATGCCATTAAAAACTACAAACCATCAACATTTACTTTAATCTGTTCATATCTATCTGTCATAGTCTATTCATAATTTATTTCAAAGTCAGATTTTGAGTATATATATATATGTGTGTGTGGGTGAGAGAGAGAGAGAGAGAGAGAGAGAGAGAGAGAGAGAGAGAGAGAGTAATCATGTGTGTGTATATATGTATGTGTTAATTGTGCGTATGTGTGTGCGGGAATATATGCTATCTGCCTTTATGTATATATATATATATATATATATATAACTAAAACACACGCATGGTTACATGCGTGAATGACAGTTTGTTCTTTGTTTCTTTTCTATGTATGGAGTATGTGTATTCTTACATGAACTTGTGTATGTGTGTGTAGGTATGTATGCATTAATATTTGTATTTTCCTCATCTATCTTTCTATCTAAATTTTGTTAATAAGAATATATCTACGAAGGACCGTTGTGTGTGCGTGTGAGTCTCTCTCTCTATAGTATATGTGTGTATGTGATATAAGCAAAAGGAGTTAAATCCAATTTACCGTTATCTGACCTTTTTTTTTAATCTGCAACAGAGTCTGGTATTTTATGTTCTGTACTTCTGAGTTTGTTCCGGCAACATGACGTGTTTCAGCTTTCAATCACGAATTCAGTTGATAGTGGCGACATAGTCATCAATACCAGCTGTGGAGCTGAGTCGCATGACGTCATCAACCTGTTATATTGACGTCAGCACATATAACGATGATACCATGCACATGTCCAATGTACGTCATGTACTTAAAGTTATGCATTTACGTGTATGGTAATCATTAAAGTAAAATTAATGATACCGACTGACCGTAAAATTAATCCCAACTACTGTTGAGAAACGACATCACACTATCGATTGATGGATAGCGCAATAATATTCTTGACAAGATAGCGTGTGCATATATGTATGTCTATACCTGGTGTTGAGTGTGTGTATGTGTGCGCGTATTAATACTACCTCGACCCTATCACAATAATAATATCGAGTAATATATATATATATATATATATATATTGATTTTATATATATATATATATTGATAATATAGTTTGGTATATTCATAAATAAAAAGTATTCAATATCATTGATAGAGCGTATATATTTAAGTTGGGATAGCGTAGATATAGTGTTAACGGTGCTTGGTAGCTGTCAATTTCTCGCCTATCATGTGTGTGTGTTCCTGTGTGTGTGTTCGCGTGTGTATTTTCCAACCCCTCAGCAAAAGCAGGATGTGACACAAAGTCAATTTTTAAGCGGAGTTTAACAGCTTATAATCCAGAGTTTTCCTTCTGGGCCGGTTGTCATACCAAGTTTATAGGGCCCAGTCTGCTCTACTAATTATCCGTAGCTAGAAGGAAAATAGTTGGATTCATACCTTTCCCATGAGTATCAGCGCTATGAGAAAAGCAAACAGTCTCCTCCAGGTTTGGCCTCTGACCGTCATGTTTATTTCTTTCAATGATAACCAACACCACGACCACCTGCAAGCTTTACACACTCTGATAATATATATATATATATATATATATATATATATATATATATATATAACAGTGTGTAGAGGTTGCATAATCTACCGAGAGAGAGAGAGAGAGAGAGAGAGAGAGAGAGAGAGAGAGAGAGAGAGAGAGAGAGAGAGCTCAGTATCTGTGAAAGAACACATAGAAGCCATATAACAGAGGAATTAAAAATCACGACTAAGGGTTTCACTCTTTTACAATTACTAGAAAACAATACATTTAAAAGAATTGCAACAGTTACGAGTGGGTGGTATATGAAAAGTACAAAATATAAAACGGGACAATTCAATCTATTGAACTTAAAGATTAAGATATGTGCGAAAGTACTCCGCAAAAACAATTATCGACGCCGACTACGCCGATGATATAGCGCTTTTGGCAAATGCACCCGCCCAAGTCGAAACCCTGCTACATGGTCTGGAACGAGCCGCTGCAGGCATCGGCCTCCATGTCAATGCCCACAAGACGGAATATATATGCTTTAATCAAACACGTGACATCTCCACATTAAACAGTAGTGCTCTGAAACTAGTTGACAATTTCACCTATCAAGGGAGCAGTGTCTCATCAACCGAGACAGACATAGACACGCGACTAGCAAAGGCATGGACAGCTGTCAATAGACTATCGGTCATATGAAAGTCAGACCTGACCGATAAAATGAAACACAGTTTCTTCCAAGCAGCAGTCGTGTCGATACTGCTATATGGATGCCCCACCTGAACGCTAACAAAACGTATGGAGAAAAAGCTTGACGGCAATTACACAGGAATGCTGCGAGTAATATTGAACAAGTCCTGGAGACAGCACCCTACAAAACAGCATCTGTACGGCCACCTACCACCCATCACGAAAACTATCAAAATTAGACGAACCAGACATGACACTGCTGGAGAAGAAGGGACGAGTGATGCTCTCCTATGGACCCCTTCATACGGACGAGCAAAGGCAGAACTTCCATCTCGAACCTACATACAGCAGCTATGAGCCGATACGGGATGTAGCCTTGTGGACCTGCCGGAAGCAATGGACAATAGGTAGGTGTGGCGAGAGAGGGTCAGAAATATCCGTGTTGATAGCGATGATGATGATGATGATGATACCCCCCATATATATATATATATATATAGAGAGAGAGAGAGAGAGATTAAGATGCTCCGTGTCAGTCATCTTTAATGAAATTGGCATCAAAGAAAGATTGCTGCGAAAATGCACTATGATATGTGTATATACTCGGTTTGTTTTACTTTGGTTTTATGGCATATCAACCATTTTAGGTTATTTAATGCCAAATCCATTTTTATGAATATAAACACTTATATTTCAAACAATTCAGTTTAACATAAGTACACAGTTGAGTTCTCTTTGACCCATAGCTAGGACCCTATCAGATGCTACCACTCCGGACCAGAGTGAACCTGGGAACGATGGCAATAAAGGGGTACTCTGCATTGCCTAAAGCTCCAGCATTACTGAAGCCTTACCATCAGATTGTTTAGTGTCAAAACAGAACACTCGTTAGGGAAGTCTTACCCCTCTGCAGAGAAGCAGTCAGTGTCTTCAGTAGCCCAAGCCGACTGGGTCAGTGTATATACGTAAAGATACATGTATATATGTATGTAGATAGAGACGTGTGTGCATATTGTACATATACATGTTGTACATGTATCTATCTATGTATCTATAGAGGATACGCGCGCGCGCGTGTGTGTGCGTGTGTGTGTGTGTGTGTGTGTGTGTGAGAGAGAGAGAGAGAGAGAGAGAGAGAGAGAGAGAGAGAGAGTTAAACAATGATCGAAAGACGAACAATAATTATAATTGTCGATTAGACTATCACTGACAAAAGTTTGCTTTAATTTTACACATTAACATCATCATCAAAGCATGCCAGCAACACGGATTCCCTTGACTATCTCTCCTTCTTACCATCCGTCCCTATGATCCATTACACATAAGTCTTGTAGACGGCATCTAGTGTCCGCACAGACCTGATGAAGGTTGGTCGAATAATACTAGAGTGTCCATGTGTCGGAGTCCATCTGAGATCGTCGCTTATGAGTTAATTCTTGCTTCTCCACCAGTGCCCAGCATGTCTTGCTTAACTTTCTTGGGTTGTTTGCGAAATGGGAAGTAAGTGGCCGTACAGCTGCTGTTTCGTTGGGGGATGCTTCCAGGATTTGTTCCAAACAGCTCACAGCATTCGTGTGTAATTGTCATTTAGCTTTTTCTCCGAGCATTTCCTTAGAGTCCTGCATCCATGCAGTTGTACTAACACAACTACAGCTCAGAAGAATTCTCATTTTATTTTATCAGATCAGATTTCCATATAGTCGATCACTCGTAAATAGCAGTTCACGATTTACCAATGCATATGTTGATATTGCTTTCAGTAAATGAGATATTGCTACCAAGGTATGGACTCTGGTTTTCTAATTCCAGAGGTTTGCCATTCGCATGAGGTCATGACACAATCTTTAAAACACATAAACTCAGTCTTATCTGAGTTCACGTAGAGATCATTGCCTTTTGCTCTAGGCGATGCAGAAGAGCTTCACCTTTATTTGAAAGAAGCGCAAGATCATCTGCGTTGTCTGCATCTGTTATAGTTTCTGCAGGATATCGACTCCTTCTTGCTGTTTTTAGTGTGAAAGCATTTTCTTTCAAATTTTAAATATGCTTGTAAAATATATTACCATCTTATTATGGAAACATTTCAGATGACAACAATTAAAGTTTAAAATACACAGTGTATAAAACTTACAGATTTTGCGGCTTTGACAGAGCGATCAAAAATATCAAGACTGTGGCTTTAATTGATTTTTTATTTTAAAACTCAAAATTTAAATGATAGCGTGTACAGTGTTTAACAACCCAACGCACAAATTATCGAGTTAGCACAATTAGAGAATGTTACCCCTTTTTTAAGTTTAGTAGTACTCTAAATTGCAGAGTACAAGTCGAATTTTTAAACCTGAAAAAATCCCTATAAAATCAGCGGTCGACTTTTACGACAGGGTTAGAATCCAAACTTTTACCACAGAGTCGTCAACTAGTGGAACAGTTCTTCTAACAATTTATATACAACACAAACATTTTCTGTTTAAATACGTGTTGGGTGAACATATTGAATAAAGTTACACAGATTAATACGAAATAAGAAAACTGTTATACAAATTAGATATTTTCAACTGTAAACACTAACCGGAACGAGACAGCATCCAGGCGACCATTTCAACGATTAGAGAAAGGTATTACAGTTAATGTTTTGATGCAAATAGTTTGGCCTTATCATATGCTTATGCTACTGGTTATAAGAGTCTATCATCATTTCGACCTGTTAGGTAAGTTTGGCTAACTAGTCGCCTACTGTATGATTAGAGTTTAACCTGTACAGTAGGTATAGATCTAGACCAGAATTTTAAGTGAAAAATCTTGAGATCACAGTAAATAAACTAATTACAGATAAGATGCAAACATTTTTTTAATTCAATAGTTGAACATTCAGACTTCAGAAAATATACCTTAAACAAACTACATAGATTGAATTATTTAAATTAATACTCTATTTTTTCCAAAATATTATGGAATAACTCTATATTGAAGAAGGAATTATAGAATAATCTTGGAATTTGCGTTCCTAAAACGAATACCAGCTGAAGCTTAGATATGGAAATCGGTTTGCAGCGAAAAAACAGTTCTTGCACACCTCAACAAATAGTTGGGCATACATAAATGAAAGGAAACATGACTCTAACAAAAGAACTATAAATTGAAAGAATGGAAAAAAACGTAAAGTCATGAAGTCAAGATATGTAGACTTTATCTAGACACATCAGGGCCAATTCTCGATACTTTTTGATCATCAATTTTTGGTAAAACACAGGATTGTACAAGTGTAATTGTCTCTATATTCATTCTGCCTTAGCTCCGAACGACGCTTTCTTGTTCACTAAACAAAAAATGTATCTCAACAGTAAGATTTGAGGGCATTAAAGAAATACATTGGCGCTGCTTCATACTACGTCAATCAGAAATGCTTCGACCAATAGAAAACTCGCTGGAATGAATATATTGAATGCCAAGGAGATTATTTTGAAGAAAATGAACGTTTCTTATTGTTTATTTTTATCTCGATAGATACAGGTTCAGTCTTGATATTTCTTGAACAAACTTTGAGCGTATAGACGGAAGATATAACAAATCTGACTATATAAGGTATGTCATGATTGAACGAACAAAGTAAGCTACGACAGGTCTTATCTCTGAAGCATCAAGAAGTACCTCTGATGTTTGCGAAGACAGAAGGTTTTGAGTAACTTGCAAACAAAGCACTTCCCTGTTAAATTATCGTATAAGGGTGGAGAAGAAGGCGGCGAAAAACAGCTCTCTCCCTTCCTCCCTCTCTCTCTTTCACACACACACAACCACACACATACGCGCAACCACACACACACACACACACACACACACACAAAGAGAAAACAGCAAATCTCTCAACGTAAACAAAAACGAGTTGGAAAAAAAATGAGAAAAGAACTTTAACTCTATTTAGGCGATATGATCAAAGAATCATATATGATAATGAACAATGTAACTTTCTCTCTCTCTCTCTCTCTCTCTCTCTCTCTCTCTCTCTCTCTCTCTCTCTCTGTGTTTTGTTTATTTGGTTTATCTGTATCTTCAGTTATGCTAAAACAGTGGTTCCCAACCTTTTTCGAGCTGCCACTCCCTTGACTCCCCTGCCTCATCACTAGTGCTTTTCCATATACAATAAATATACACACCTTGGTATTATGTCTACTGTAAATTTAAAACAAATCTAACATTAAATCTTTGTCACACACACACCCAAAGCTTCAGTTCTTTCAGACATGAAAAGGGAATGATTAACCGGTTTCCACGGCGTCTGTTGTCTGATCTGGCTCGTGTGAGATGTATTTCTTCTCCAGACTACGTTTTCGCTACGAAAACAAACAATTGTATTTCTAATTCTTATGTGGGACCATAAAATAGGCGTTTCATGCGGTTCACCTCTTGTTAGATCATTTTATGCCAAAGTCAATTTGACAATTTACATATTGTACAAAAATATAACTTCGCAATAATTCTAAAAAGCTAAACACTTCATACTCAGCAACAACACAAAATTAATCTTTTTAAAGGTCAATGCACTAATATAGTTCAAAATCATTTGAAACATGATCTCAAGAAAACTTTGCTATTTGAACCAAAGATGTGACCTTAACAGGTTACTGCCATTTCGACTCAGAGAGAAATTGGGAGTTATGGCAACGTAGGTGTGACACCACACTCTCCAAAGTTCCAGAAGTGGTTCCTCGCCACTACATGCAGGTTAGTGTCATATCTAGGATACGTGTGGTATAATGGCTAGCGAGCTCTGCTAGTTGAACATTGTAAGTGATTCTGATTCTTAATGGTAAACTAATTTAAGTTAACTTGGGACTTTAAAAACCCTGCTTTTGTGTATAATTTTATTCTTTGTATAACATGCAATAATACACACACACACGCACACACACACACACACACAAACACACACACACACACACACACACACACACACACACATATATATATATATATATATATATAACATACGTGTTCCTTAAGATGTTATAATTTTGATTCTGTGATGTAGATATAGGAAAAAGAATATGAAATATCTGAATTGATGTCGTTTTCCCGTTCCCTGCCCTCTTTTTTTTCGACACTTCCTTGAAGCTTTCAATTCTCCCTCCCTCTCTGCCTACTCTGGGAATCTTGCCTTAATTTGAATATTCACCCTAGATGCGAACAAGTGCACAGATACTACACTAATCCTAGGTATAATAGTATAGTGACACTTTGATCCTCCACAAAGTGAACAGTGAAATGTTCATTCTGAATCCCAAACTGCTAAAATCTAAGTTTGCCAAAATATCTGAAAATAAAATCAGGATCACTTACAATTGTCAACTAGCAGAGCTCGCTAATCATTATACCACACGTATCCTAGAAATGACACTAACCTGCATACAATGGCGAAGAACCACTTCTGGAACTTCTGGAAAATGGACAAAGAGAAATGTTAGACTGAGTCTTATTTAAACACTTAATGTGTATCCAACGAAATCTAATTATCATTATCATCATCATCAAGGTATGTTGACAGTAGTGATTTCCTTGACTACTGCTCGCCATCCGTCCCTGTTGGCTGTCGCTCTTAGTAACTTCTCGATACGACATCCAGTGTTTGCACAAAGTTGATAAAGGTAAATTTTTGCTGGTCAGCCAACATTGGTGTGTCCGTATGTAGGAGTCCATCAGAAAACTTTGCTTATGAGTTCGTTTTTACTTCTCCAGCAGAGACCAGCATATCTTACTCATCTTATTTGGTTCGTGAAATGTGAGATAAGTGGCCGTACAACTGCTGCTTTGTAGGGTGCTGCTTCCAGGATTTGTTCAAAACAGCATACAGCGTCCTTGTGTTGTTCCTATCTAACTTTTCTCCGTGTGTTTCGTTAGTTTCCAGGTGGTGCAACCATACAATAGTATTGACATGGCTACAGCTTGGAAGAATTCCCGTTTTATTTCATCAGAGAGATCAGATTTCCATCTGGTCATAGACCTTTCATTAAAATTTCATGCCTTTCCTATACGTATGTTGACATTGCTTTCAGTAGATGAGATGTTGCTATCGTACAAATAATAAAATAATTATAAATAAATGAACTGAACATTTCTAAAAAGTCAGTTAATCATGTATATATTTACAGTATGTTTTTTGTTTTTGCTTATTTTGTTTTTATTTTTGAGAAAATATTAGAATTTTGGTAGTAATTGTGGCGAAACTGTCATTGACGTAGACAAGGAATTGGACGACCCGAGTTCAAATCCGATATGAGGTTATCTGTATTTCATTTCGTGGTAATGCCCTAAGGAAAGACATGGACCGATAATAGGGAGCTGACCCTGGTGCAGGCGTTACTGCAAATGAGTTTCTTGGGCAGCATCCATTGCATGATTGTATTTGTGATCAAGTGGTCAGTTGTTGAGACTGTTAATTGCGGAATAATTTGGGAAAATTCTAAAGAACTTTATCGAATGATTGGAAGGATGGTAATCAGCAAAACAGATCAATAATTGGTATTTGAACTTATAAAAATAAAAAGGAAGATTAGTTTAATAAAAAGGAAGATTAGTTTAACAAGAATTGAAGTCAAATTATATGTTTGAATCAGATTGAGTTTGAAAAAAAAAGAGTTCAGCTTTTCTGACGAAAAATTTCTTCCCAGATTTTGACTGAAATTATTTTGCCTGGTGGCAAAATTAGATTTTAGCTGTTTGGGATTCAGAATGGACATCGAGGAAAATTCAGCCGGAGATCACTGACTTTCTACTGATAGATGTATGAAAATATGAATTCAAGCAATAAGCGAGCTGTGATCCTTTGACTATGAGAAAACTATATAAGTAGGCGTGTAAGAAAACACAGGAAGTTCACTCCGATGCTGACGAGAAGTTTGTTCCAGAGTCTGGATCAGATCGGTGCTTTCTGTGTTGTATATATATATATATATATATATATATATATATATATATATATATATATATATATAAGAAACCAGTTTGCTAACACATAAAAACAGCCAATTTGCCTGCCGACATACACTCATAACAAACTATAGCGAAGAGAGAGGAGTAAGAATTTTCCCTCAGTGCAAACAAAGAAAAACAAAACAAAAAAAAAAACAAAACACCATTCTTTAAGGGAAAATAATATTCTTTAGGAGAGAAACACGACTACAAGGAAATTCAACAAGTGGATGACATGTTATAATTGGTTTCCGCGAGCAAATTATTAAAGGTGTGAGAGACTAGTTGATACTGTTGCCGTAACAAAGCTACAAGCTTAAATCAATCTTTTCACCCCGATAGCAGAACAGACTGGGCTCTTTAACCTTATTAAGGCAACCGATGAAAGAGAAGGAAAAACTCTAAATTAAAACCTGAGGAATGTTGCTTGGGAGAATCTATGTCATTCGGATCTCCCATTCTTCTGTTGACAGTTCATCTAAAAAGCGTGAATGGTTCTGCTCAACCCTTCATCACTGTAAACAAAAATCACCTCTGTTGGCAGTTTTGCCATTTACATCTTTAAACGAACTACGAAAATCGTCAATGAAGCTTTAAAAAGTTTATACACTCCGAAATAAGAAATAACTGTTTTGATCTTTCCTTCTAGAAATAACGCACTCTGATCTTAGAAAGAAGTATTGACTCATACGTAAATGATTAATAAAATTAGATCAAATAGTAATAAATTTTTACCGGTACTATACTAGTATGTAAATACGTCGTGCCTTCAATAAGTTTCCGGACCTTTTGTACAGGCATTTGAAATTGTCGTAGACTCTTGAAAATTCACTATGTTATTGCTATACATCTTATGAGATGACAGACCAATTTTTATGATTTCAGCTTCAAATGAACAGCTACAGCAGCAATTGGAATACACCCTACTAAAATCTGATTGTCACACCTGGTGAATTTCAAAAATGCAATCTGACACTTTAGAAGAACGATATGCAATAAAATTCTGTTTTAAACTTGGAAAAAACGCCACAGAAACGTATGGAATGCTTCAGACTGCTTTTCGATCATTTTGCATAAATCGAGCAAAAGTTTTTGAGTGGCATAAGAGATTCAAGGAAGGCAGGGAGTCTGTGAGGGATGATGAGAGGTGTGGGAGGAGTAAGGAAGTCAATACACCAGAGTTGATTAGCAAAAGGGTTTGGGTTAGGGCTACTATGTTGAGGTTTTAAGGGAGTTCAGGAAGAGATTCCTAGGGAAGAGGTCAGCACTCTTCAAATCGGGTCAGTGGCATTTCCACCAGGACAATGCACCAGTCCACAATTCCATCCTTGTCACAAACTATTTGACCAAGATGAGCATCAAGACAGTTGCTCACCAACCCTATAGTCCAGACCTTGCTTCCTGTGACTTTTGGTTATTCCCTAAGCTCAGAGGCTGTCGTTATGAGACAATTGAGGAGATGAAAGAGGCTGTGACGAAGGTCAGTGACACGCTCACACAAGAGGACTTCCATGGGACCTTCCAGAATTTGTTGGAACGGTACAACAAGAGCATTGCAGCCGGAGGAGATTACCTCGATGTGACTAGAGTTTCATGCGTGTACTATCAATAAAAGTGCCCATACGAAAAAAGTCTGGAAACTTATTTAATGATCCTCGTATATCTGTTAGGTTCAGCTTAGAAAAGCACTGGATGAAATGAGGAAGATTAAGTAGCACCAACTTTTTAAATTGTTGGAGCTTAAATGATTTGAGAATCAAAATTACAATGAGTGTCCTGCATATGACACTAAATAATCTGATGGTGAGGTTCCAGTATTGCTGGAGCTTTACGGAATGTGGAGTACCACTTCATTGCCATCGCTCTCAGGCCTTCTCCGGCGCGGATAGGGTCCTCTCTATGGGTCAAATAGAACTTAACCGTGGTTTCGAGTTTACTGTTTTTGCATTTAATCTGCATATTTATGCTAAACTGAATTGTTTGAAATAAAACTGTTTTGACATTTAAACTGCGTACTTATGCTGAACTGAATTAACTGAAATAAAACTGTTTTGCATTTAACTCTGTGAATTGCCCAGCCGGCTGGGGATGTAACTACTCCTCTACAGCGAGTGCCCTGATATGACACTAAACATTCTGATAGTGAGGTTCCAGTATTGTTGGAGCTTTGGGGAATGTGGAGTACCCCTATATAACTATCGCTCCCAGGTCAATTCTGGCCCGCAGTGATAGCACCTGATGGCTCCCTATCTATAGGTCAAATAGAACTAAAATGCGTGGTTGTACTAAACCGAATTGTTTGAAATAGAAATGTTTTGACATTTAACTGTGTATAACCAAAAATCTCTACTTATCCAAAACTAAATTGTTTAAATTAGGACTAAAAGTATTTTGTTGTTCGCTTAAAGCATTGCACGGATTATTTTATTTTATTTTATTGTATTGAATTAATTTAGAGAGCTATTAAAATAGTCCTCTAAATTAATAGAATACAATAAAATTAATTAAAACTGTTTGACTAAACTGAATAGCAAGAAACAGAAGTGTCTTTGACAATTAAATTGTATAATCATGCTAAAATGAATTGTTTGAAATAGAACTGATTATTTGAATAAAAATGGATTTAGCATTAAATAACTCACAAAGGTTGATATGCCATAAAACTCGAACTTAATCAATAATTCTATACTTGAATAGTCCACTCTCATAGTCTTCGGACGCAGACTATATATATATATATATATATATATATATATATATATATTCAGCGTCCGATGACTATGGGAGGGGATTATTCAAGTATAGAATATATGAGGGATTTTGTATAAATCTATGGGAGTGCTCGATGTATGGCTATTATGATATATTCCTTTTTCGGTTTATATATTAAAACTCACATACCGACCGTATACAATACAACTGGTTGGTTGGATTTTATGGCATATCTGAGTGTGTATATGAGTGTGTTTTCTCAGTATGTGTGTGTGTGTGTGTGTGTATTAGAATTCAATACACGTATTACAACGAGTTTTCCATTGGTTAATGCATCTCCGAAACCCCTCTTTGACATGATGTGTAACTGCGATGTATTTGTTTTAATGCTTTCCACACCCTAAAATTTTTCTGTTAAGATGAATTTTCAGTTTTTGAAACAAGAAAAACTTACATTGAATCAAGGATTTTGAAGACGGCTGTCATTAAAGAAGAAGGTACTATTTACCAACCCCTCCGCTCGGGCAGGATATGACACAAGGTCAATTTTTAAGCGGAGTTTAACAGGTTTGAATTCAGAGTTTTCCTTCTCCTAGACTAGTTGCCTCACCAAGGCTGAAGAACCTAGTCCGTTCTACTATTTACCCATAGCTGGAGGGAGAATAAGGGGGTTCATACCTTTCCCAAGGGTATTTGCCCGAAAGTGAACGTAATAGCGCGACTGGAGTACGAACTCGCGTACTACGATTCCGCAGTTCATCGCTTTAACCATTACACCACGAGGACACCCCTTTAAAGAAGAAGGTTGTCATTCAGTGTTTTGCCAAAAATACTGATAAAGAAAGTACCGTGAGTGCTAATGAAAAAAGTACCGGGAGTGCTCATGAAAAAAGTACTGGGAGTGCTAATGAAAAGAAATATTGGGAGTGCTAATCAAAAAGTACCGGGAGTGTTAATCAAAAGAATTGACGTTGAACTGTCAAGATGAAGTTCTGGCATCAAGACAGCAGTCTAGACCTCTAGACATCGTCACTTTAAAATGTAAGTTGAAATATTCATTTTAGTTTGAATATTTCGCACAGCTAAACAACTTGCTTATTTTAATTGTTTATTACTTGATTTTTTTGTAGATTTTTAAAAAATGTTATTATTTCGTACCGAAAAGTCCCAGCTTTTCTTTTAATGATAAAAAAAAGAAAAAACAAAACAAAGCAAAAGAAATAAAGTAACTTTTCTCCTGTATAAGAGAATTATCTTTATATTATATTTTTGTTCGATTTTTCTTCGATTAATTAAATCGTGAAGCGTTTATCAAAAATGATCGAGACTTAAGATTTAAAAATTTTTCAAGTTATAAATTAGTAAAATTTGATTAAAATTTGTATATTTTTTCTTCTGTTTTCTTTCTTTTTAACAATGTAAATTTTAGGTGAATTGATTAAACAGTTATCTGTCAAATATGAATTAGTTTTTGTGAATGGTGTCAATTTTTTTATTTTTTTAGATAAGTGCGTAACTGCCAGCAGAAAAAAACACATTGCTCATCTTACGTCTTTCTATGCAGCCATTTAAAAAATGTGTTTCGTAATTTTCGGAATATAAGAGGATCATTAAGAAAGATAAGAAGAGAGACGTAGATTTATCTATCACGCAAAGTATTTTCATCTCATAATGTGGTGATCTAAACAGCACCCCCCCAAAAAAAAAACCTTATCATTTCATGACGTACACCATCTTTGTTTGCCAATAAGCGTCGTTATATGAAACTTGCTTCCATTTTTTGACCTCCCAACAGCCACATGGACAATAAAAGAAACCCTGATTATTAATTATATTTTCAAGGGGACATTTCGCGACTGGACGCACCACCACTAAAAAAACAAAAAACAACGAAACAAAACAAAAAAACAACAAAAACAACACTCATGAAAAAAAAAATCAAAACAAAACAAAAAACTAGTAGTTAAAAAATAAAGACTCCTGTAGTCATCCATTCGTTGCTTCATCTTATTCTTTCTTTCTTGCTTCTATATTCATCAATATAATTCATTCGTCTTTTCTTTCTTTGGTTCATATGTTTTTCCATTAGGAAAAATCACTACCTTTCTCAAACTATTCGGAAACTCACGTAAGCGAGAAGAAGCATTTGTTTTGGCGAGACAGTTTTTTTTAGTAAAACCCGAACAGATCTCAATATATATATATATATATATATATATATATATATATATATATATATATATATATATATATATAGAGAGAGAGAGAGAGAGAGAGAGTTATGGCATGAGTAGGTATGTGATAGACAACAGTTGAAATGTGGCTGAATAGCTAAAAAAAACAAAAACAAAAAAAAACTAGAGATTAAAACCAAAACCTTTAGTGTATTAAAAAGAAAGCGTTATATCCGTTTATACAAAATCCTTTTTATTTCAAAATTATTATGAATCATCCTTAAATATTTACGTGCGAGAACGTTTGGAAAAGTTCTTGACTCATTGAAGATTTTTTAAATTGAATTTTCATTGATTTTTTTAAAGAATTATTAATTTTTTTTAATATAAGAAATAACACTGACGATCATGAAGTATGTACACGTGTACATTCTTACTTGGTCGGACGGTAAACTTTTCAGAGCCCTTTCGCCTTTGAAACTTTCTTTTCTAACTCTCGGTAACATCAAGATCTTAACTTTCAACGAGAGTTTCACAATGGTGCAGGTTTTGAGTGCCAAATATTTGATCATCCATCTTTTTCATTTGTCTTTGACACCACGGTGCTAAACAGCATTGTTATCATGAAACTGGTGCAGCAGCAGCAGCAGCAGCTAAGGCATTAAAAAAGCGCAAGAATACCTATCTTTGTCCGTTTTTTATCGACATAACTAGAAAAAAATTACCTGTTTTTTATTTATTTATTTATATATTTATTTTTTGGTGGTGAATAAGAAGGTGAAAGACCCTTTAGAAATGATGTGGTTTCGTTTGGTTTGGTTTTATGGCACATCAACCATTGTAGGTCATTAATGCCAAATCCATTTTATACATATAAACAGTTCTATTTCAAACAATTCAGTTTAGCATAAGGACACAGTTTAGTTCTATTTGACCCATAGATAGGACCCTATCAGCGACGGCAATGAAGGGATACTCCGCATTCTCCAAAGCTCCAGGATTACTGAAGCCTCACCATCAGATTGTTTTGTGTCATATCCAGGACACTCGTTGGAGAGGTCTTACCCCTTTCCAGAGAAGCAGTCGGTGTAATCTATTGCCCCACCTGACTGGGCAAAAAATGATTTGCCAGGTGTGTATATAGAGTAAATATATAGAACAGTAAATACATTTCCTAGTTCCAGTTTATTTCCATCTTGGTCAGGTCGTGAATTTTTCAGCTTTTCCTTGCTTGTAATTCCAAAATGGCGGATTTTAATTCCACAGGAGAAACAGAATGTTATAGTGTAAATGTCACCCTAATACAGCTGAATTAAATTCACTGAATTAAATTCACTGAATTAAATTCACTGAATTAAATTCACTTTAGTTCAGTAGAAGATTTACGAAACAGACTAAATCACACATGGAAAATATTCACGAAAACCTGTAAGTAACGATATTTCTTTATATGCGCACATTTTTTCTATCGTTAAAAGACTCTGATCAGAACTCTAAAACATTTTATAATTCACTTCACGGAGAAATACCTCTGGACGAATGATCCTGAACACTTTGAAGTCAAATGTACACACTTATCTTCTGTTGAAACTCGCTATCAGACTCAACAACCTTTATTTTTTCTTCATTTGAAAATATCAATATTGTTAAAATATCATGTTTATATGCTTTGATAATATATGAAACTTTTAACATTGACTCCTTCGACTTCGAATCATGTCTGATAAATAATTCCGTTGTAATTGGTCGGTTGTTTGGGTTTTATGGCATATCAACCTTTGTAGGTATTTTAATGTCGAATCCATTTTTATACAAATAATCAGTTCTATTTCAAACAATTCAGTTTAGCATCAGTACACAGTTTAATTGTCAAAAAACATTTCAATTTCAAGCTATTCAGTCAAATCAAACAGTTCTAATTCTAACAATTCGGTTTAGTATAAGTATAGATTTTGTTTACACAGTTAAATGTCAAAACAGTTCTATTTCAAACAATTCAGTTTAGCATAAGTACTAAGTTGGTTAGTAGTTTGGGTTTTATTGCATATAAACCTTTGTAGGTTATTTAATGCCAAATTCACTTTTATGCAAATAATCAGTTCTATTTCAAACAATTCAGTTTAGCATCAGCACCCAGTTTAATTGTCAAAAACATTTCTATTTCAAGCTATTCAGTTTATTCAAATAGTTCTAATTCAGTTTAGTATAAGTATAGATTTTGTAAAACAGTTCTATATTAAACAATTTAGTTTAGCCTAAGTACAGTTTCAATGTCAAAAACAGTTCCATTTCAAACAATTCAGTGAAGCATAAGTACGCAGTTTGAATGTAAGTTCACAGTTTAATTGTTAAAAATATTTCTATTTCAAGCTATTCAGTTTAATCAAACAGTTCTTATTCAAACAATTCAGTTAAGCTGTTTAGTTCTATTTAACCTATAGATAGGGCCCTATCAGGTGCTACCATTCCGGGTCAGAGTGGACCAGGTAGCAATGGCAATAAAAGGGTACTCCGCATTCTCCAACTCCCCAGCATCACTGGAACCTCACCATCAGATTGTTTAGTGTCATATGCAAGACAATCGTTGGGAGGTCTTACCCATCTGCAGAGGTGCAGTCAGTGTATTCTACAGCCCCAGCCGAATGGGCAATACACAGAGTTAATATCAAAACAGTTTTATTTCAGATAGTGCAGTTTAGTATAAGTACACAGTTTAGATGTCAAAACAGTCCTATTTCGAGCAATTCAGTTTAGCATTAGTACGCAGTTTAAATGTCAAAACAGATCTATTTTAAACAATTCAGTTTAGCAGAAATAAGCAGTTTAAATGCACCCTCCAGTAAACTCAAGAAACCACGGTTTAGTTCTATTTAATCCATAGATAGTACTCTTATCAGGTGCTACCACTCCGGGCCAGAATGGACCTGGGAGCGATGGCAATGAAGGGGTACTCCGTATTCCCCAAAGCTCCAGCATTACCGGAACTTCACCATCAGATTGTTTAGTGTCATATGCAGGACACTCGTTGCGGGGGGGTACCCTTTTGCAGAGTTGCATTCGGTGTATTCTACAGCCCCATCCAACTGGGCAATCTGTTATAATTGAAATCATTTAATTGTGTACAAATTATTAATACTAAATTTGAGTACTTGAGACCATATAACTACATGCAAATTATTCGTATACAGAATACTTACTTGAAGTTATGATATTTTACAAAGGATCATTAAATACACATGCTCACGCTGAATTTTTGCTGCATAGATTGGAGTAGGCAGCAAGGGGTATTGGTCTCAACGTGAACCCATATAAAACTGTTTTAATCAAAATGTAGCCATCTCCTCATTAAATAGCAACCCTCTGAAATTGATAGACCAATTCATGTATTTCGACAGCCATATCTCATCTACTATAAGTGATGTTAGCTTATGCATAGGTAAAGCATAGACCGCTATTGACAGGTTAACGACAAAATAGAAATCTGATCTCTATGATAAAATAAAACTGCAATTCTTCTAAGCTGCAGCCGTGTCAGTACGACTGTATGGTTGCACCACTTGAACTCTAACGAAATGTTCGGAGAAATAACGAGATGAGAACTATAGTGCATGGTGCTTTGAATAAATCTTGGATGCAGCATTCGCCAAAAACAGCAGTTGTACGATCACTTACCACCCGTCTCACAAACCATCCCAAGTAAGACAAACAAGACATGTTGGGCACTGGTGGAAAAGTATGGACGAACTCATAAGCGACGATTTCCTATGGACTCCTACACATGGGCACACCAGTGTTGACTGGCAAGCAAAAATTTACATACATCAGTTCTGTACGGACTGTAGATGCCGTCTAGAGGACTTACCAAGAGTGATAGCCGAAAGGGACGCATTGAGAGAAAACGTGTGCATGTGTGTGTGTGTGTGTGTGTGTGAGAGAGAGAGAGAGAGAGAGAGAGAGAGAGAGAGAGAATAAAAAGAATTCGTGCTGTTAGCACGCCTTGATGATGATTAATTGTATTACGAAAAGAGAATTCAAGATGAAATTCTGAGTCAAACCTTTTCAGATCAATATGGCAGCAACATCTAACAAGTTAACATTAGTCTTATGACAATCAAGATCTACTTCGGGCAAAAACTTTTAGGCGTCAAGAGGCATTTTTGCCTAGCCAAGAGACTGCAGAAGATGAACCCCGTTTTAGTCGACTGGTCACTTAACAAACTGAGGAGAATACGACAAAAGTGAGGATTTTTACAAGATTTGATTTTGTAAAACAGTGGATAACAGTACGAGAAGTTTTCAACTGATGCAGCCTTCAGTTAGTTTGACACTTGACAAGATATTTTAGGGTGCCATATTATATTGTTTCAAGAATTCCGACCCGTTATCAAAAATTTGTACACAATAATATGGGTTCAAAAATTTATAGCAAATACAAATTATTTGCCCAGTTATATGGTTTCGTACATACAATTGTATATATATATATATATATATATATATATATATATATATATACAATTTATAGCAAATACAAATTATTTGCCCAGTTATATGGTTTCGTACATACAATTGTATATATATATATATATATATATATATATACAATTGTATGTACGAAACCGTATAACTGGGCAAATAATTTGTATTTGCTATAAATTTTTGAACCCATATATATGCTATTATATATGTTAATGTACCGGACATTGGCCTAGTGGTTAGAGTGTTCGCCAATGTCCCGGGAGACCTGGGTTCAATCCCAGGTCGAGTCATACCAAAGACTCAAAAAATGGTACTTGATACCTCCTTGCTTAACACTCAGCAGTATAAGGTGCGGATCAAGGGTAAAGTAGAGCCATCCAGGGAAGGAGTAGCGCCCTCCCCTACACCTTGGTGTAGTAGCTATCGAAAAGGGAGCCTTCGGGTTACCCTCGACGATGGTCGCCAACTTTACTTTACTTATATATGTTAATTCTACGTTTGATGAAGAGAGGGATTAGGGATTGATTAACATTGATTAAATGCTTTTCAATCAGAGTAGCCCAATTAAAAAAATTAAAAAAGGAAAAAGAAGAAAAGAAAGGCACACTCTATGAACTGTTTTTTGGTTTAAAAGAAAATTCCTGTACAACCACAACTCTCTCACATTTCTCCTCCGAGTCCTCGTGGCGATGCTCTGTTCACCAAAATCAAATCCCACCGTCATTGTCCCTGGGAGCTGTTTAGAACAAACGGCGAACCAACTGAAGGCAGTGTCAGTTAAAGACTTCCAGTACTGTGTCCAGGAAAAAGAAACAATGTCTTTGTTGGTGTGTGGATTCCCAAGGGAACTATTTTCAAGGAGATAAAGTTGATTTGTAATTCGTGAGATCTTACACAGTTTGTCTTATTATTTAGCAAAGCGACTTTGTAAATTGATAAATATCAACGCGCTTAAAGCCGACAAATAATAAGTCCCAGTGTTATTTTATAGTTGTAATCTAACATAGGCATAAAAGAGAGGCACAAAACCAACCAGTACATTTAAGTTGTTTGTAAATGTATTGCATGTTTTGAGTTGATCTTGTTAAGTTTGATATCTAGAGTAACATCTTTTTGCTGTCACTGCAAATAAAGAAGAGGATGATGAGAATTAAAATAATGGAAAAAAGAAAAGAAGACGTTATTTGGTTGGTTGGAATTATATCATGTTAACCTTTGTTGGATTATTTAATACCGAAGTCAGAATTTTTTTCAAGTATTCTTGTCTAATACTAATCATTTGCTCTCAATGATATGGTTTCAAGTATTTCAAGCGATTTGATGGTTTCAAGTAATTAATAATACTGCAGCCCTGTCGGCTGTTTTTCTGCAGATGGATAAGACTCCTTATAACGAGTGTCTTGGATATGACACTAATCTGATGGTGAGGCTCCAATCCTGGAGCTTTGGCGAATGTAGAGTACCCCTTCATTGCCATTACTCCTAGGTCCACTCTTATCTGAAGTGGTTGTATCTGATAGGATCTCATCAATGGATCAAATAGAACTATTTAGTATAGTTGAAATCATTTAACTGTGTGCAAACAATGAGCTCTGGTTCGTTTAAAAAGAATGTCACATACAAACTATTCTTTTACAAATTATATTTATAAACAGGATTTGGTGTTTGGTATAGTTGTATTTTATAGCATATCAACCCTTGTAGGTTATACAAGGGTTGATATGCCATAAAACACAACTATCCAACAAACAATAATACTAATCCTTTGTAAACTTTCATAGATTCAAGTAATTATTCTTGGTTTGTTTAGTTTGTTGTTTTTTTTATGTCATATCAATCCTTGTTGGTTATTTAATGCCATATGGAAGTAAATAAGGAAATGCCATATATATATATATATATATATATATATATATATATATATATATAGTATTATTTGGTCCAGTTAAACCAGAGTTGGGAGTAATTCCATCAGAACAAGAAAACTATTCAAGAGTGAACATTTAAATTTTCCTGGTAAAGAGCTCAATGTAACAGACAATATATATATATATATATATATATATATATATATATATAAAGAAAAAACCAAAGACTGGTTATTTTAGGATTATAAATTTATTTCCAATTGCTTTAAAACCGTGTGAAAGATGTTAAGAACGTTTTAAAATCATAAAAACAAATTATAATTATAAAAAAGGAATCACTTTGTTTCGGTCATTTTTCTTCAGAGAATAGTCAGTGAAAATCCATTTCGTTCAAGAGGAAGTAAGCATGTACACAATCAATTAAAGAAGAAAAGGAATAATGTGGGAGGACATGTAAAAAAGAAGAAATATGACTGAAATGGGAGGAGGAAGAAAGTTGAGGATGAAGAAGAAGAAAAAGGAAGCGAAAGAGAAAAGGATACGGTAGGATGGAAGAAGGAAGGCATTGAAAGAAGAGGAAAAAAGAAAATAGATTAAAAATTGGGAGAACGAGATACTTAACCCTGTGAACCCCTCAACACTCATTTGTCCCTCCTACCCTCATACCTCGGATACTGGAGGAAAGAAGATCATTTTATAAGCAATAGCAATGTAGATTTTGTGATTCCTCAGCCTGAATTTAGGCTGTTTAGGTAGATGTACCTAAAAAGTAAGGGGACAGATACCAGCCAACCGTGTTCTAAGGGTTAAGAAGTTAGATAAGATGAATTTCTAAAAGTTGTTACAAAAACATGTTATACTAAAAATATAATCGGCGCTTTTTATGTTGTCCGGGCGTTCAGAATTTCTTATTCTAGCCACAGGCCCTCATTACAATTAAATCATTATAAAGAAAAATTTAAATTGAATGAAATAGAGGAGTTACGATTTTATCTATTCTCCTCTAGCAGGTCACATAGAAGAATGATTGCTTTCGACAGTAAAATCAGTAAATATAGAGTTACAAAGTCACACACACACACACACACACACACACACACACACACACACACACACACACACACACACACACACACACACACACACACACACACACAAATGTACACAGCACACACACAAACCTACATAGCACACAAACACACACATATACACAAGGTACATATACACATTCAATTCACACATATACAAACTGAAGATACATATACACAAAATACAAATACACACTCAATTTATAAATACACACTCACAAAAAATCACAAGCGCACAATAATCTCAGATACACACAAATAAGTTGGCGACCATAGTCGAGGTTGACCAGAAGGTTCCCTTTTCAATAGCTACTACATCAAGGTGTAGGGGAGGGCGCTACTCCTTTCCCTGGATTGCTCCATTTTACCATTGATACGTACCTTATATTGCTGAGTGTTAAGCAAGGAGGTATCAAGTACCATTTTTAAAGTCTTTGGTATGACTCGACCTGGGATTGAACCCAAGTCTCCCGGATAATTAGCGAACACTCTACCCACTTGACAAGTGAGCCGATACATACACGCATATACTCAACATACACATAGGAGGCGCATTTAAAGTAACGGTTATCATCGAAGGAAATGAATTCGGCGACGTAAGTTCAAATTCTGGACGAGGCTGCATTTCACTTTGTGCTTTCTTTCGGAAAGGTTCTTTAGCCTAGGTAAGGCAACCAGTCTGTGAGAAGGAATTCTCTCAATTCAAACCAGTTGAACTCCACAAAAGATTGACCTTGTGTTATATCCAGCTTGTGACAAAAGGGTTGGGTAAATAAATACTCAACTCGCACATACAAAATACACACACAAAACACACATATACATACATAACATACGCGTACATACAGCACATACATAACCACATATGCACGTACACACGCATACCCAACACACATATAAGTAAAGTAAAGTTAGCGACCATAGTCGAGGGTGACCCGAAGGCTCCCTTTTCGATAGCTACTACACCAAGGTGTAGGGGAGGGCGCTACTCCATTCCCAGGATTGCTCCACTTTACCCTTGAACCGTACCTTATAATGCTGAGTGTTAAGCAAGGTGGTATCAAGTTCCATTTTTAAAGTCTTTGGTATGACTCGACCTGGGATTGAACCCAGGTCTCCCAGGCCATTGGCGAACACTCTAACCGCTGGGCCAATGTCCCGGTATGCATATATATATACCACTTACATACTCAACACATGCATACACAATGCACGCACATATATATATATACACACACACAATAAAAACACATATACATATATACACGCACACACGAAACACTAACAACATGTACACATAGGGGCACAAACGTAGCTCATACAAACACAACGCACACATTAACAATACACAATATACATACATAATCAAAAATAATTCAACAAACACGCATAGACAGCATATACCTTCATATAAATTCCACACACATGCACAAATACACAACACCTATACATACACAACACACACATATATACACACACGTACACAACACACATAGAGATGTCTTCGTGGTGTAATGGTTAAAGCGCTGGACTGCAGGATCGTAATAAGCAAGTTCGAACTCCAGTCGCCCTATTACGTTCACTTCCGGACAAATATGATTGGGAAAGGTATGAACCCCCTTATCCTCCCAGCTATGGGTTTAATAGTATCACTACTATTCTTCTAGAAGGATAGCTTTGGCATTAAATAACCTACGAAGGTTGATATGCCATTAAACAAGGAAACCAAACCAAACATACATAAACAGCACTGACATACACGCACAATACACCCATGTATATTCACACATTCATCTAGATAAATATTAGGTTGTCTCGAAAAGTTTACATTTAAATATTAGGTAAAATCGGCCATTATCATTCGTATTACTCTTCCTCGTCCTGATTATTTCGGGTCTGCTGGGGCTGGAGAATACACCGATTGCATCTCTGCAGAGGGGTAAGATTCCTCCAACGAATATTCTAATATGACGCTAAACAATTTGATGGCGAAACTTCAGTATTGCTGGAGCTTTGGGAAATGCGGAGCACCCCTTCATTGCCATCGCTTCAAAGTCCACTTTGACCCGGAGTGGTAGCACCTGATAGGGTCCTATCTCTGGGTCAAATCGAACTGTTTGACATTTAAATTGTGTACTTCAACATTTAAACTGAGTGCAAACAAATGACTTATGCTAAACTGAATTGCTTGAAGCAGAACTGTTTAATTATTTAACAGTATGTAAATAAATGATTGATGTTTAATTGAATTGTTAATGATACATAGCAATACTTGGAACCATTTAACTCAGTTGACAAGCTAAACTGAATTGTTTGAAATGGAACTATTTGATCATCTGACTCTGTGTAAAGAAATGATTAATTGAATTGTTAGTGTTAAATGGCAATACTTCAAAACGTTAAACTGTGAACAAACAAATGATTAATAGTAAATAGAATTATGAATATATTATATAGAAATAAGGGAAACCATTTAACCGTATGCAAAAAAAAAAAAAAAAAAAAAAAGAAAAAAAAATGAGTTCTGACTCGTTTAAAAAGGTTATCTACAAAATGTGTTTAGAAATCATATATCTTATATATGTATAAAAAAGATTTGTCATTAAATAACCTTCAATGATTGATATGCCATAAAGCCATTTTTATTGTTGCAGGTATTCGTTTAATTTGTTTTTTTTGTTTAATGGCATATCAACCTCCACGGATTATTTAATGTTAAACCCATCCTTGTAGACGAAGAGTTGTAGTACTATTTAACCCGTAATATACGAGTCGAGTTCGAACTCGAATACTAAGATATTGCTGTCGAGTACTTTATCCACTACATCCTCTTATAGCGAGGGACGAGGTACATTGGAAATAAGTACAGAGCTTGTTTTTTTATTCTTGTAGCCCTTTCGGGCTATTAAAAACTTACAAAAATCGCAGTAATTATTTTGTATGAAACAGTCCATAACGAACCGGACTTTATGACGTATCACCTTCTCTGGCAAAAATAACAGAAAAATGAAAAGATTAGTTATAGGGAAAAAATCGAGAAATTGGGATGAACTACTTTATTAGAAAGAAGAATGTGAGCTGATCTAATTGAAACTTTCAAAATGATTAATGGGATTTCGAATTATTGTAGACATCTTTTTTAAATATTTCTCTTCAAACTGGGAATTTATAGTCTAGACGGAATTAAAAAACGAAGTCATGTAAACAATTGGACTTTTTTTTTGCTAATAGTCTTATATTTTTGGGACAAATTGCCAAATCAGATCCATGATTTGTCATTAAATAACCAACAATGGTTGATATGCCATAAAACCAAACCAAACCAAACCAAACCAAACCTAATCAGATCAAAAGTAGCAATAGTATAAAAAGATCTAAGATTAAATTGGATGGTTTCGGAAAAAATGGTAAAAAAAATAATTTCAGACGGAATTTTTGGAACTATCGGATGAATTATAATTATAGAATATATACAGATCAAATTCTGTTAAATAATTATTTAATAGAATTTGATCTGTATATATATTGTATTACTAGTGTATATGTTCTATGTAATGATTCTTTTTTCTTTTTTTTTTTTAAAGGTTGATGTAAGATATTAAAAAGAGATGATGCCCAAGGAGGATAACAAACAAACACCAATAATAATAATAATAATAATAACAACAACAACAACCGGAAGATCAAACCTTGTAATAATGAACACACAAAAAACTTGTAAAATTGTGGATTTTGCTGTCTTGGCTGACCACAGAGTAAAATTGAAAGACAGTGAAAAGAAGGATAAAAACGTCGACCATGCTAGGGAACTGAAAAACTGTGGAACATGAAAGTGACAATTATACCAATAGTAACTGGTGCTCTTGGTACAGTCACCAAAAGATTAATAAAGGAACTGGAGGACTGAGAAATAAGAGGACGAATGGTGACCATCCCAACTACTGAATTATTGAGATCGGCCAGAATACCGAGAAGAGTCCTGGATACTAACGCTGATGTGAAAAACTCTCAAAGAGTTGTTATAATAATAAAGATTAATATTAAAATAAAATAATATTCCGTCTTATGTGACATCCCAACATTCACTAATTTTAATGTAATATTTAATTATAATTTATTAATTATAATTAATTATAATTTATTAAAAACAATATTTTCCTTCACACATAAACTTAATATTTTCAGATCCTTTTATTCATAGCTTAAATAACGCTGAAAAAAAGATTTTTTGTTTCGTTTCAACCTTTTAAAGTTTGATAACGATTAGCGTTCTTAATTATGTTGCTATGGCAATTTCATAGTTTAAACATTCTCTAATTTTAGGAAAAAAATTAGAATTTATTCATCGTATATAAATACAAATTCGGTACAAGGCCAAAAATGTACAAAGAAATGACTGATGTTAAAGAAAATGTTTGTATTAAATAGCAATATTTGAAATCATTTGATTGTGTTCAAACAAATTATTTATTGTGAATAGAATTATTATACTTGAAACCATTTAACTTTGTGAAAAAAGAGCTCTGGCTCTTTTAAAAATGTTATCTACAAAATGTTTACAAATCATATATTAATATATATGTATAAACAGGATTTGGCGTTAAATAAGTTAGTTACTTGTGTTGATATACCATAAAATCCAACCAAGTGAACAAACCAACTGGAATCTGAGCGACAGCAATTTTGTTCAGGTCTCCAGAATTCTTCTGAATATTCTGGTTTATCTCAACAATGCAGCCGTCTAGAATCTTCCTCTGACTTCCAATACTTCTAGTCTTTCTTCCAAGCCTTTTGAGACTGTCCCAAGTGCACCAATCACTATTGATACCATTGTCACCATCATGTTTCACAACCTTCGTAGTTCTCTGGCAAGGTGCTAGTATTCGTCTATTTTTTTGCTTTCTTTTATTTTTACTCTATGGTCGGCTGTAATGGCAAAATTCACAATACGACAAGTTTTCTTTTTTGTTTTTGTTAATTATCTCTAGGTCTGGTTTTCTGACCGGGATTAGGGAATTTACTTGTGTCTCAAAGTCCCAGACAATTTTGTATGTCTCATTCTCTAGGACGGATTCTGATTTGTGCATATATCATTTCGTTATTTGGTAAAGATTCAATTTCTTGTTAATTCTCAATGGATTTTCTTTCTCACCCAGTCATGCCTAGTCTTGTATTCATTTTGTGTTTATTTACTTCATTCACTTACAAAGTGATTAACCGTTTCATATCTTTCTCTGCATAACCTACATTTTCTATTTTGCTGCGTATTATCAATTTTCGCTTTAACATATTTGGTCCTTATAGCTTTCTTTTGTTTATTATTAGAAAAGACTCAGTTTCTCTGCGGTTTCCCATTCTAAACCAATTCAATGTCTTCTCGTTCGTCACTTGAAATATCCATACAGTTGTTTTTCTTTTCATTTCTGTTTCCCAGTTTTTCTTGTTTTGATGTCTTTACTTCTGGCCCGGGAGACCTGGGTTCAATCCCAGGTCGAGTCATACCAAAGACTCAAAAAATGGTACTTGAAGCTTAACACTCAGCATTATAAGGTACGGATCAAGGGTAAAGTCGAGCAATCCAGGGAAAGGAGTCGCGCCCTTCCCTACACCTTGGTGTAGTAAGCTATCGAAAAGGGAGCCTTCGGGTCACCCTCGACTATGGTCGCCAACTTTACTTTACTTACTTCTGTTGCCACTACTGTTATTGGCTGTTTTAATTAGTCTTTCTTTGTTCTTATTATTGTAGTCCTTGAGCCCTCATACTGACACATCTAAGCAATCCTTAATGCTAGCAAGTTCTCTTCCTACTTCTTTTCTTCATAAAGTGTGCCCATATCATCTTTCGGGTGTGAAACCTTATGTCATTAACTTTTTTGTTCTCTGGTTTATTTGTCTGAGTTCCTCGCTAGTCCATTTAAGAATGTCCAGGTGTTTTAAAGGGATCTTTGATGAGATTTCTGCCGCAGTTTTGGTTTTGAGAAGTCTTCTTATTTATCTGAGTTATCCTTTTCTTATTTTCCCCTTCATCTCCGCTTATCTGATCGTTTCTGTTTCCAATATTCACAAGTACTTGTAATTCTCCTTCTCTCTAAACATTTTAATGCTTTCTAGGTATAGTAGTTCTGCTGATTCTCCTATCCCTCTTTTCATTAAAAGCACGGCACATATTTCCATGCAAAATTCCATTCCTATATCCTGGGTGTATATTCTTATTGTTTGAATCATGATCTTCAGTTCTTTTTAATTTTTTTGAAAATTCTTTTGTGCCCTTCATGTACATAAGATGATTAATCTTTTCTGGTGATTTTGTAAATTTATACACCCCTCGTGCAATGAGAGTGTAGTTTCATGGCAGTATCACTATTACGAATCGTAGTGGCGAAAGTGAGTCTCCCAGGAAGATAGTAAAAGTGACGCTCTGGATAATTATCATTATTACTATACTTCTTGTGAGTTTTTCATACCACCTCTAACTGATGGTTTTTCCCATGAATCTGAATGACAGCAAGTCTCCTCATGTTTCCAGGACTCTTCTAAGTATCTTTGCGGATTTTAGTAATGGATGGTCTCAGTTCTTCCTGTAGTCTTCAGTTAATTGAGATTCTTTTCTAGGTTTTTGAAGTCTGTTCCAAGGGCCCCAACTACAGTTGTTATCAATGTCACTTTCATGTTCTACTGTTCAGGTGTTTGTCTATCTTTTCGTCTTCTTTCACTTTTCCTTTGTAGTCTACAGGCAAATCAAAAACCATTAGATGACAAGTTCTTTTCTTCTTATTAATTAACACTAAGTCCCTGCTTCTAGCTTGGATTCGGTGATCCGTTTGTATCGCAAAGCCCCATGGAATTTTATGCGTTTCATTATTATCATTATTATATAAAGACCACCCAGATGGTAAACGTAAAAGGGTCTGCCATCTCAACCAATAACAACGGAGCATGACTGAACTCATAACAAGTGGATCTCCAAAGTTTTTCAAGTCAAATAAATGAAGATTTATAGTTTCAGGTAAAACTATTTTAAATGTTCATCAACTGGCGAGAAAAAGATAGAGATTTTTCGCAGAGAAATTCCTGGCTCCGTTGGACATTTGGAAATGATCAAAACAAAACAGTTCAGCTGAAACGAAAGCAAAGCTTTTCTCATCGACCACACAGTTTGCAAAATCGCCAGATTTGTTTTTAGTGAAAATTGAGTCTCAAGTGAGGGTACACACATGGGAAAATCTTTTAAAAATCCATTTTAATGGCGAAACATTTGTCAAATGTTATTCTATACAATTTTCAAAGAAAAATTTCTAATGAGTTCTTACATAAGGGTCACATCTCGGTGGTTATTCCTTGTATTTATTTCTGCAGAGACTACAACAGATACGAGGTGCATTCAATAAGTTTCCAGACGTTTTTCGTATGGCCATTTAAAATTGTCGTAGACTCTTGAAAATTCACTATGTTATTGCTGTACATCTTATTTGATGACTGACCAATTTTTATGATTTCAACTTCAAATGAACAGCTACTGCAGGAATTGGAATACACCCTACTAAAGCCTGATTGTCATAGCTGGTAAATTTCAAAAATGCAGTCTGACACTTTAGAAGAACGATATGCAATAAAATTCTGTTTTAAACTTGGAAAAAATGCCCCAGAAACGTATGGAGTGCTTCAGACTGCTTTTCGACCATTTTGCATAAATCGAGCAGGAATTTTTGAGTGGCATAAGAGATTTAAGGAAGGCAGGGAGTCTGTGAGGGATGATGAGAGGTGTGGGAGGAGAAAGGGAGTCAATACACCAGAGTTGATTGGCCAAAGGGTTAGGGTTACTATATTGAGGTTTTAAGGGAGTTCAGGAAGAGATTCCGTCGGAAGAGGCCAGCACTCTTTAAATCGGGTTAGTGGCATTTCCACCGGGACAATACACCAGTCCACAACTCCACCCTTGTCGCAGACGATTTGACCAAATCCAGTCCAGACCTTGCTCCCTGTGACTTTTGCTTATTCCCTAAGCTCACAGGCTGTCGTTATGAGACAATTGAGGAGATGAAAGAGGCTGAGACAAAGGTCAGTGACACACTCACACAAGAGGACTTCCATGTGGCCTTCCAGAAGTTGTTGGAACGGTACAACAAGTGCATTGCAGCAGGAGGAGATTACTTGGAAGGAGACTAGAGTTTCATGCGTGTACTCTCAATAAAAGTGCCCATACGAAAAAAGTCTGGAAACTTATCGTAAGCCCCTCGTACTATAAGATAAAGCAAGTTTTCACCTACAAAACACTATTTTTAACATAGTCACCACCATTGGTTTTGCATTTTTGCCAGCGATAAACATCGGTATCACTGTTGTCAGATAAATGTTGTCCACATAATCGAATTGCCTAATTCACTCTGATGGGCTGATCGAGACTGTATTGGACATTGTCTGGCATTCACATTGTTGTCACTTTAGGAAAAATACGCTTGCTATCGTCTATCCGTGCTCGCACCCGATGTTATGTCTTTGAAAACGTTCTGCAAACGTCAATGTCTATGGCTGTTATATTTTTCCGCATGGAGGAATTCAATGACTTACCTCTGCTTTTATATTAGACGTCATTTTGCCAGACTGCCACTCTACTGCTACTTCTAACTAGACAAAAATGAAAACGGTCCAAGAGAAGGAAAATTTTAAATCCAAATCATTTGTACTCTAGTAAACAATTGATCTTTTATCGCATCCAACCCGAGGCAGAGGTGTAAGGTAAATACATATAGCTTTTTATATGTAAGTAGTCATTTACTAAGCTTAGTTTAGTTTAATCAGAATGTCAGAAGCAAAGGACACCTTGTGAGAATCGAACTCACCAGTAATGTTTTGCTAACCTAATTCGGTAACCACTGCACCAAACTAAGGCACTCCTATTTTTCTTATATGTAAGTCGGTTATTTTCTACATTGTTGATAAGCTGGGGTGTGTGGGGAAGCTTCGAAAAATCTAACATATGAAAAACACTGACAGTAACCATTTTAAGAACCTTCCTCCATCACTTTCAATTGTGCCCTGAGCCACTTGCTGGTGTTATGCCAAGTTAACATCTAACATAACACCGGAAGTTCTTAGCAACTTCCTAGATAACGATAACATCGTATAAAAAAATGATACTTTTTACTTACAGTTCTGATTATCATATTCCATAAACAATTTGAATAACATTCAAATATCAGTCTATATAGTATTTTGATAACGTGATTGTTTTTACGAGTCACTAATTTTACTTATAGCTTACGTCAAACGCAAACACCGGGAAATTGTGTAATTTGAGCGAAAGGAAAAAATATGAAGTCTTCGGTTTTACTCAGAAAAATCTGTAAATCACATTTATTTATTTATTTTATTTATTCATTTTTGTTAGTAATTGAGCGGAATAAACTGTCACTAAGTCAAAAGTCACGGTGAAAGCACTGGTTCCCATCGAAGTTAAGAAGCGATGATTCTGTTCGGTACTTAAATGGGTGACCAATTAGTAACAACAGGTATTGTAATCAATGTGTGGCCTATGCGTCAGGCTCAGCAGTGCTTAGTAAATTAGAGAAAAGTCTTCATTTTCTTCTAAGGAAATATGAACTCCATAAGTTCTGCTCGTGTTATATGGCCCTCTGCTACCCTACAATGGTAGACGATTATCTGGACCTCCCACGTCATCTTTCTCCGAGCGCTGCATGCTGTTTTGTCGTGGAAAATAAACATTCCTTGTTGGGTAGAATAAATAACCAGCCGCTTCCGAGTGTGCACTTATTTTATCCATTTCATTAAGATTACCGACTGGGCCGGGAGCAGTAATTACGTCTTATCATTTCGACTGTTCTCGGCTAACCCCTAAGGTCACCATACATCACTCAAACCTAGAGACATTCTAAAGACATTTTTTTCAGCTGCTAAATGATTATAACTTAATTCGGATACTACAATACCAGTCAATAATAGATTTCACTAATATATAATGTAACACTCAAATAATAATTTCTTTTATCTATTTTTTACTTGTATTTCTTTGATATTAACTTCAGTTGCTTTTTATCGTGAATAGCTCGCTAACCATTATACCATACAAGAACCTCTGTAGATATAATTTACTGAGCTTATTTTCAAATAAGGTCAGAATGTGAAATATCTGACGAGAATCGAACTTCCTAAATGTTATGAAGTCAAGTATAGTTGTCTCTCCTTGGTTCAGTTCACCATAAATACTAAATAATCTTCACCTTAACTGGACGACAGTAAATTTATATTGAATAAAGCTTAAGTAAATCAATTATCTTGTTTGTCTTTTATTACCCTAATAAAACAATGGTCTGCTATTCTAGATTGTGAACTGTTATATCATGCAAAGCGCCCCATAAATATAATTTACTAAATTTAAATGAGTTTGGTTCAAGGTTAGAAGTATATGGGTATTATATGATAAATGTGTTTTAAATTCGTTTCAAATCTGCTTCCAATTTAGATCTGATTCGACTTTGAACTGGGTAAATTTAGAATTACATTCAGATTGTAAAGTTTTAAGAGATTAAAAATACTCACAGCAAATTCCCAATTTATCAACATTGCCGTCTTCAAATATGGCCAAGTTTGCTTATTCACACTTTTATTTAAAATCATAGGTACAAAACAAGAGAACCCCTTGATAAGATATTCTAACTTCTTACATTAAGTATTGTTAATTATATTAAGATTTCTTCCGTGTTTTCCGAGTGTATTTACACAACACCATCGCCACGAGCAGGATATTTGAAGTCAGAGTTTTTTTTCTCTTGGACTGGTTACCATACCAAGACTAAAGAACCTAATCTTTTCTATTTATTCATAGTTGGAGGAGATTCATACATTTCTTACGGGTATCAGTTCTATGTGACATACAAGTATTTTTGTCAAGGATTTGAAATCTGGTTGACGAATTTATTTTCTACGATGATAAATGTTACACTAAGCATATCTGTGTGTCCTGGGTTTTGTTACGTAATAGCCTCTCCATCAACACACGACTGTAACGAGTGTGGGGACATTTGCAGAGATGTAATGGACAGGTGACAAGTCAAAGTTCACCACCCTTTTGACCTCGAGAAAAGACATGAATTCATCTTCAACTATGGGGAAATAATTAGGCCGAATTGGATCTTTAGCCATGGGACGGCACCCAATCTGGGAGAAGGAAAACTCTGAATTCCGACAAGCTTTATTCGGCATGAAAATAGATATAGGTGGTAGTAGTGTAATGAATATCATCGTTGGAAATAGATACGGCGACCCGAGTTCAAATACTGGATCAGGCTGTTTGTATTCCACAAAGTGCTAATACTCTCGGGAAACGTGTAAATCCAACTTCTACCAACTGCTACGGGTGAAATAGTTGGCTAGACTGGACTCTTTAGGCTTGGTATGGCAACCAGTCGAGAAGAAAGAAAACTTTGAATGAACAGTGAGGCCTTTTTTATATTTCTTTGTATTTCCGTACGTCACTTCTGTTAAGCTTGAACAATCATCATGAGTGACTCCTGCCCTGACTGGACTGTTTAACTCAGAGGTAAATAGACAGGTGACATATACACTCCCTGCTGCTGTTTGAACGGCCCAGTTAAATTAACTTTGAAATATTAACTTAGGCAAAGTGTACAGATACTATACTTGTCCTAGGCCAGGGAACGACACTTTGATCCGAAGTAGAGTACACAGATACGATGCTGGTCCTGATTTTTAGAACCTGTTAAATCCCGCTTAAAAATTGACCTTTTGTCACCCCCGGCTTGTGTGGATGGGTTGTTAAATACATATTCTGCATAGAAATTGATCTTGTGTCGCATCTTGCCCGCTTAGGAGGGGCTGGGAAATACATTCAGTGATCCAACGATTTGTACATGATAAACAATTCTACTAATGTTCCGCTATTTAAACTTGGTTAATACAGAAGTTTTCATTGATTATAATATTTCATAATTATTTAGTCTATAAGTGGATGGTTTGAATATTTGGGTCGATGGATTTCAGTCCAGTTTTCTACCGTTTAACTGGAACATTAATTATTTAGAAAAAGACTGTCTGTTTTGTCATTAGTGACATGCTATCATGCCCCAACCGCTAAAACCTTGATGGGCTTTTTCTCTTATATTTCACTCCCACGCAAATCTTTGTGATCGATGTGATCAACAAATCTTTATTCTTCCTGGCATAAAAAAAAGAGATTTATGAGCCTCTCCCACAACTCGTCACCTTTTTTTTCTTTTGCCCACAAATATGGGAGTTTGGATGGTTTCCTTTCGCACTGACACGCAAACTCTTCTCTTCCTGAATTTCATCCCGTTTTCACGCCTTGAAATAAAACGTGACTAAATTCTAAACTGGACCGACACGTGTAATTTAAAAGTAATCAATCTAAAAAACAAACAAATGTCAAATCAGGATTCTAAAATAATGAGGGGAAAAAACCGATTAGATAAGTCAAAAAGGGAAACTTTTATTTATTTATTTACTTACTGGCATAATATCCGCAAAAAATTTTGTGATTATTTTCGCATAAACCAGTTCTAAAAATCAGGACCAGCATCGTATCTGTGTACTCTACTTAGGATCAAAGTGTCGTTCCCTGGCCTAGGACAAGTATAGTATCTGTACACTTTGCCTAAGTTAATATTTCAAAGTTAATTTAACTGGGCCGTTCAAACAGCAGCAGGGAGTGTATATGTCACCTGTCTATTTACCTCCAAGTTAAACAGTCCAGTCAGGGCAGGAGTCACTCATGATGATTGTTCAAGCTTAACAGAAGTGACGTACGGAAATACAAAGAAATATAAAAAAGGCCTCACTGTTCATTACTCTCGACAGCCGATCACACGAGCAATTTAAGGACAAATCCCATTTCAAAACGATATTTACGAAACATCCTCGCCAACAAGATGATTTTCACAACCCTTTCTTAAATCACCGGTTCGCCTCCTCCACCTCATTCTCCTTTTTATCATCATCGTCATCATCATCAAGGTAGACCGACTGCATGGATTCCTTTGACTCTCTCTTGCCATCCTTTCCGATCGGCCATCGCTTTAGGTGCGTCCTCAAGACGGTGCCCAATGTCCTCGCTAGGCAGGTGAATATAATTTTTTGCTGGTTGGTCAACCCTATGGAAAATCAACTGGTTTCCATACTAAAAAAAGTATTAATTTTAGAGTAAAAAATCGGCTCGTGAAGCTGGAATTTTTTTTGCATTTATTGACCAATCAGCGCTGATCTATTAGTTTTAAAATTTCTATGAGACTTCCAGACGACAATATTTAACTTGGCGCAAAAAATTTGAAGGATAAAACTCAAAATAATCAAAAAAATCTTTTCCCTTCTAAATTGTTAAAAAATGCATTTTTTAACCAATTAAAATTATAGATAAATCATCAACCTTTTTTTAAAATCAAATTTGGAGCCAAACTCAATCTTATAAAGCGATAAAAATAATACACCAGCCAGTGGTTTTACAGATTTATTCAGTAACCTCCTCAAAACTTTCGAATTTATTCTTTTTCAGTGAAAACCTGTTCTTTGAGAATGCATTTAATTTTAACTTCGTTCAGTCACTTATACCGGCTCATTGGCTTTGTGAGTAGAGTGTTCGCCAATGGTCCGGGAGACTTGGGTTCGATCCCAGGTCGAGTCATATCAAAGACTTTAAAAATGGTATTTGATACCTCCTTGCTTGGCACACAGCAATATAAGGTATGTGTTACTAATGTATCAAGGGTAAAGTGGAGTAATCCAGGGGAAGGAGTAGCGCCTTCCCCCACATCTCGGTGTAGTAGCTATTGAAAAGGGAGCCTTCTGGTCGCCCTCGACTACAGTCGCCAACTTTACTTAGTTATTCAGTCACTTACCCCCATTGGTGTGTTCGTGTGTAGGATTCAATGAGAGAACGTTGTTGTCGAGATCGTCCTTACTTCACTAGCAGTACCTAGGATGTCTTGCTCGCCTTCCATTGATGGCTGGGGTAAATGGCCGTACAATAGCTGTTTTACAAGGTGCTGCTTTCATGACTTTTTCTAAAAAGCACACAGCATCCTTGTGTAGTTTTCTCAAGCTTTTTCTCTAAGGAAACCCTTAGTAAAAAAGCTCGATGGTATTTACGAAGTGCCTTCAATAAGTTTCCGGACTTTTTTGTACAGGCATTTAAAATTGATGTAGACTGTTGAAAATTCAGTATGTTATTGCTATATATCTTATGAGATGACTGACCAATTTTTATGATTCAAATGAACAGCTACAGTAGCAATTGGAATACACCCTACTAAATCCTGATTGTCACAGCTGGTGAATTTCAAAAATGCAATCTGGACATGAGGACACGTTAGAAGAACGATATGCAATACAAATCTGTTTTAAACTTGGAAAAAAAGCCACAGAAACGTATGGAATGCTTTTCGACCATCTTGCATGAATTTAGCATCAGTTTTTGAGTGGCATAAGAGATTCAAGGAAGGCAGGGAGTCTGTGAGGGATGATGAGAAGTGTGGGAGGAGTAAGGAAGTCAGAACACAAGAGTTGATTGGCTAAATAAAGAACTTCATGGATGAGGATCGTCGTGTGTCTATAGAGACAATAAGTGCACAGTTTGATGTCAGTGTGGGAACTGTACACTTAATTATTCGCGAGGAATTGAAGATGCAGAAGATTTGCGCGAAGTTTGCACCAAGGATGCTCAGAGAAGATCAGAAAGAAAGACGTTGTCATGACAGCAGGGTGATAGTCGAGCTGATCAATTCTGATCCCGCAGTTCTTGATGCTCTGGTGACCTGCGATGAAAGCTGAATCTACTGCTATGACCCAGAGACCAAGAGACAGAGTTCCCAGTGGAAGCATGCTGGCTCTCCCAGACGCAAGAAGGCCAGACAGAGCAAATCCAACCACAAACTTTTGATGATCCTTTTTTTGACAGCACTGGCATGATTTACATGCACTGGGATCCCACTGGACAGACAGTCAACAAGGAATACTATGTTGAGGTTTTAAGGGAGTTCAAGAAGAGATTCCGTCGGAAGAGGCCAGCTCTCTTTAAATCAAGTCAGTTGCATTTCCACGAGGACAATTCACCAGTCCACAACTCCATCCTTGTCACAGACTATTTGATCAAGATGGGCATCAAGACAGTTCCTGACCCTCCCTATAGTCGAGACCTTGCTCCCTGTGACTTTTGGTTATTCCCTAAGCTCAAGGAAAAACTTAGAGGCTGTCGTTATGAGACAATTGAGGAGATGAAAGAGGCTGTGACGAAAGTCATTGACACGCTCACACAAGAGAACTTCCATGGGGCCTTCCAGAATTTGTTGGAACGGTACAAGAAGTGCATTGCAGCCGGAAGAGATTACTTCGAAGAGGAATAGAGTTTCATGTGTGTACTCTCAATAAAAGTGCCCATACGAAAAAAGTCTGGAAACTTATTTAATGAGCCTTGTACACAAATATACAGCACTATTGAGATGTCTATTACCATCATGCGGTAATAGGCATCTGATTTTTTAAAAATAAAGTCAGTTGTTCTGAGACGAAATTTTGTTATACTATTACTTACTCTGGTCTTCACGAATTAATCTAAGTTGTATATTTTAGCTATTTTAGCATCAAAGATGCTGAATAGTGAATACAAAAGCATTTATCTTGTTGCTTGGAAATTTGGAGGATAGAATCTGACATTATATTGGGATGCAATCATAATTATCTCAAAAACTCGAACAAATCCAGGAAAACGAATATCATTTCTGGATTCATAAATATGTCTTATAAATCTTTAGCTTCTATTTTTCATTCTATTTTTGTTGTTGAGCTGTGTTAATTTGATCTCCTAGCTTCGGTTTCTGTACTCTGACTCTCTGTCGTACCAGGTAAACTTCAAAGCTTTAAACCGTAACATAATTTTACTCATAACTTTACAAGCTTTAATCGATCCTCTTATATTTGTTTCCGCATTAGAGAGTTACGTTGCAATGTCGAAAAATAGCAAAAGAGGATCAAACCTTAGATGAAAAGATGGGTCTGTTTCGTTGGTGAAATAAATATATATTTCTCGATGGCCCCAGAGGTCAGTAGTCAGATAATGTCCAACTACCATCACCTTCCAGAGGAAGTGTATAAATTTGATAAGCAGGGGGAGTTAGAGGCCACTTCATTTGAGACAATCAATGAGAAAAATCGCGTTTTGAGTTTTAGCAGTTACATTTCTGGAGTTCTGTAACGAGGTATGCTTTTTAAAGGAATCACTTTTAAGGGGCTTCTCTATTTTCCTATGAAGATGCAGGGCAGTATCCCCCTCCTAATAAAAGACAGCTTGGAAATTCATAAAGATAGCCAGCCTTATTAGCAAAAGAGTATTAAATCTCTCAGTTCGTTAAAATTAACTATTTCTTTTCTAGTAACAATATTTCGTAGCAGTTAGAAATTCTATTTGAATACGTTAATTTTCACTGGAATTGATTCTAATTAAAAATATCTTTTAGCTGAATTCATCCAACATTATTCAGTTCTTTCAGACATATCAATTTTAAACAATCGGAGAACACATCGCACCCTTTCAGTTGTTTTTAAAAACATTCCTAAGATTGTTGATGTCCGTTAAGCGGTTGAAAAAGCAAAAATAAATCACAGACCCTTTATAGAAGCAGCAATGGGAATGCTACAGTTGAGGAAAAGTAATTACTTTACACTTTTCATCGGTCATTTTGGACCCTTCCAGTTTTTCGTTCTTTTTCTTTTAACCTCTCTCTCCCTTTCTCTCTCTCTCGCTCTCTCTCTCTCTCTCTCTCTCTCTCTCATTCTTTCTTGATTACTTTAAAATCTAATATGTAACCTGGCAAATAGTGTGGGGGTTTCAGTTTCATCTGCTCTGTTAATTTTAACTATTCTAAATTTACGAGAAGCATTGCTTTTTCATTATTTCCACGGAGCTTTTTCATTATTTCCAAAGCGCATCATAACACTGTTGGATTGAGCAAATTTTCATCTATAAAAAACAACATTGTTTTTCCATGCCATTTTCATGCGGTAATAGGCAAAAACAGGAAGTTTTTTTTTCATCTTTCGTACATTAATTTAATCATATCCGGTAAAAACATCATCTTCGTTATATTTTCTTTCAAATAATTTCAATTTAGATATTAATTTTGAATTGATAATACTTGTAAGGTTTTCAGTTTCGCTGTTGATAAACAGCTGCTAGAAATAAAACCGAAAACTCAATTAAGTACTGGAAAGAGGGACAAATAAAAAATAAAATTCAAGAAAAAAGACGTTGCTTATAGAAAGATACTTGCGTAAATGAAATAAATAAATTAATACTATGAGATCGATAGATATATTGGTCTGATTTATTTATTGACTGATTTATTTTAACGGTATGTCAGCCTGTCTAAGGTTATTTTATGCCTAGAGGTTAGGGAAAACGCCTTCACTGCATGTTCATATTTACATTTTTTGTGTAATCGTTTCTTAAGAGGTTTTTTTTGAATCGATTCCATCGAATAGGAATAATTCTTAAACAGATCTATTTGACTTCTGTATGGGACCCTAACACGTGTGACCAAGACAGGTTTGGGGAGACCGGGGAGTAATTTCAATGAAAGGATATTCCACACTCCTCAGATCTCCAGAACTGGCGTCTCACCATCAGATGCAGTTTAACATTATACCCAGGTCATTAAATTGGTACGTTTCATCACTGAAATGGATATAACCCCAGAGGTCAAATTTTATGTAATTCTCTCACCATCAACCCCGAGTGAAAGTGAAAGAGGTCTGATAAACTGATAGTGTTTGAGGTCACTTCAATTGAAGAAAGCAATGAAAAAAATGCGTTTTGCGTTTTAGCAGTTACATTTCTGGAATATTACAAAGGTGTGTATTTTTTAAGGGAGGGTAACATTTTCAGAAAATACAGGGCAGTATCCTCCTCCTTATATAAAAGACGATTTGCAAACTCACGAAGATGTCTGGTTTTATTAGTCAAAGAGTTTCAAACCTTTCTGTTCGTAATAATTAACTTTTTTTGGTAGCGATATTACGGAGCTATTAGAAATTCAATTTGAATATGTTCATTTTGACAGGAAGGCATGTATAAACATTTATACATTTGATTTTAATTTAAAAAAAAATACAGTATCTTGAATACTTAATTTACTCAGCATTCTTTAGTTCTCGTAGGCATATCAATTTAAACAATCAGGGAAAACATCACATAGTTGTTTTAAGAACATTCCTAAAATAACATTTTTTGAAAGTTTTCCAGTTTTAGCCATTGCAGCTTGTACTGCTTTGAAAATAATTATCCGGGAGGCTTTATTTTTTACTCTCAAAAACATTATCAACTTTTTATGATTATTGTTATGCTTTTATATGATAGATTGATTGGTTTTAATGGTATGCCAACTTGTCTAGGCTTATTTTATGCATAAAGGTTATAGAAATTGTATTATGTACGTTCATATTTACATCTTTTGAGTAGTTTTTTTCTTAAGTTTTTGTTGTTTTGCACACGGTCTAATTGAATATAGATAATTTTAAACAGATCTACTTGACCCATATATGGAACCCTAATACGTACTAACATCCCGGGATTGAGTGAACCAAGGAATAATGCCAATGACTAGGTATTCTACACTCCCCAGATCTTCGGAACTGGAGTCTCACCATCGGAGGCAGTTTCGTATCATACCCAGGAACCCTCTTTTTGTGGAAGTCTTACCCCAATGCAGAGGATACCATCGGCATATTCTAATCCTCGTCGACAGGGCTATATGTTTTCATAATATTAATATACATCATTTTAACAAAGTCAATAAGCTTTTCTCGAAACTGATTCATATATCTTTCTTAAAATGTATGACGAGAGATGAGCACTCATTGAATATTTGAATAGAAAATTTTAAAACATCTCGTTCTTTAGGATAGAAGCTTTTTTTTACCAATCTTCTGAAGTAGAGTGGTAATGCAAGGGCCGTTAATTCCGGATGTTTCAATTGTGACTGGTTCTACAACGAATTTATCGGACAGAGACGCATATTTGGCTAATTTGCAATCCTCAGCGTTTCGGTAGGCTGGTCCCGGACCCAAGAGCTGACGTGACAAGATTGCTATCAGAGCATGCAGTAAATCTTGTTATCCTATCAACAGGACAGTTATTATTATTATTATTATTATTTACTCCTTAAGAGTTTTTCACATCAGTGTTAGCTGATGGTCTTTCACTGGAGTTTGAGTGACAGCAAGTCTACTCAAGTCTCCAGGACTCTTCTCAGTATTCTGGCCGATCTTAATAATTCTGTGGTTTGGATGGTCTCTATTTATCCTTTTATTTCTAAAGTCTTCCAGTCCCTTCACCCATCCTTTGAGGATTGTCACAAGTGCACCAACCACAATTGGTATAACCGTCACTTTCATGTTCCATAGTTTTTTTTAGTTCTCTAACAAGGTCTAGGTATTTATCTCTCTTTTCGCTTTTCTTTTATTTTCAGTTTGTGGTCTGCCGGGACGGCAAAGTCTACTATTCGGCAGGTTCTCTTTTTTTCTTTGTTGATTATTTCTAAGTCTGATCGTCTGGCCGAGATCAGGTGATCTGTTTATATCTCATAATCCCAGAGAAGTTTATGCGTCTCATTTCTCCAGGACAGATTCTGGGTTGTGCTTATACCTCTTATTCGTATGGTCAAATTTAGATTTTTTTTGCACAACGCCAAGTGGATTACCTTCCCCGCCCAGTTTTGTCTATTTTTATACTCTTTTTGCGCTAATTTACTGCATTCGCTTATTATATGACTAATCGCTTCGTCTATCACCACATAACCAACACTTTCTATTTTGTTGAGTTTTATCTATTTTTGCTTTAATGTAGTTTGTCTTTATGACGTTGTTTTGTGCTGCAATTAGAAGGGATTCGGTTCCTCTCTTGAAGTTTCCCTTTCTTAGCCATGTCCATATTTTCTCGTGTGAGATTTCGTTTGAAATATCCATTTAGTATATTTTTTTCAATTTTTGTTTTCAAGTTATTGTCGTTCCGTTGATGCATGTGTTGTTTGAGTATTTTCTGGTCACTGTAATTGGTCTTTCTTTGCACTTTTTATGTAGTCTTCGAGGCATCTTACCGATGTATCGACGCTATCTTGAATGCTGGCGAGTACTCTTCTTCCTTCTTTTCTTGACAAATATAAGTCTGTCTGTATCATTTCTGGGATGTAAGGCCTTATGCATCATCATGAGTTTTCTTTTTCTCTGGTCTGTTTGTTGAAGTTCTCTCGTTCACTTTAAGAATTGTCCCGAGTATCTCACGAGGAGGATAGCCCAGGCGTTTATCCTTTTAATGGGATTTCTGTTTTATAGTTTGGTTTCAAGTTGTTCTCTCGTTCTCCTGAGGTATTCTTTTAAAATGTTTTCTTTCATCTCCGCTTGTTTGATGCTGTCCGCTTCCAATATTCCCAAGTATTTGTAATTTTCTTTTTCTGATTTTATCTTGATTTGGTTGTTCTATTCTTTCACTCATTTGTCGTTTTCTGCTTCTCATTATCATGACGCATTTTTCTCTGACAAATTCCATCCCAGTATCCCGACTGTATATTCTCACTGCTTGTATTAGGATTTTCAATTTTTTTCTATTATTGATAACAGTTTGATATCGTCCATGTACATTAGGTAATTAATTTTTTTCTTACGATTTATGAAGTTTGTATCCGCTTGTGCCTTTCCTGAGTATGTGATTGAGAGGCATCATCGCTATTACAAATAGTAATCGTGATAGCGCATTTCCCCGGAAGATACCTCCCTGGATTTTCACCTCAGCTAAGTTTTTTCCTCTTGTTGTCAGTTCCACTCTCCAGTTTTTACGATGTTCTCGATAAACTTTATGACTTCATTGGTTACGTTATAGATTTTGAGACAGCTTAGTAGGAACTTCCTCTTGTTCCTTTGCTGCATCCTTTCTGTTCTCCGAGGAACAGTCCGCGGCTTCTTTGCGAATAATAAATCTCCTCCTTGATTTGTGCCGTTAGTATTTTCCTCATCATCGGTCGGCACGTTATGAGTCTGTGGTTGTTGGAGACAGTTCCTTTTATTATCATTTTACTCTTTTAAGGGTTTTCCCCACCTGCTGACGCTGGTGGTTTTTCACCAGAGTTTGAGTGACAACAAATCCCCTGGACTCTTCTCGGTATTCAGGCCGATTTTGATAATGCTGTAGTTTGGATGGTCTTCACTCGTACTCCTTTGAAAGTTTTTCACATCAGCGTAAGCAGATGGTTTATCACTGGAGCTTGAGTGACAGCAAACCTCATTAAGTCCCCAGGACTCATCTCAGCCCTGTGTCTTGTATATTTTTGCTTTAACAAAGTTTGTCCTTTATTATTTGCGAGTTTTCACACCAGCGTTAGCTGACTGTCTTTCATTGGAGTCTGACAGCCAACCTCTTCAGGTCTCTTGCACTCTTCTGAGAATTCTGACCGATCTCAGTAATGTAATATGGATGGTCTTGATTTTCCCATTGATTTCCAATTATCTCCAGTCTCTTCTCCAAGCCCTTTGGGGACCGTTCCAAGGGGACCAACTACAATAGCTATCATCTCATCTCATGTTCCACACATTTTACTGCTCTCTGGTAAGGTTTAGGTATTTGTCCGGCTTTTTACCTTCTTTCACTTTCACTCTGGTTTGTAATTATTATGCAGGTTTTTCACATCAGCGTTAGCGTGTCTCTCTGGAAGATGCCTCTTTTGAATTTTACCTCCTACAATCAATTCCATCCTCCATTTTTCCATGGTGTTATTATTATCATTATTGAAAAAAATTTAAAACCGCAATTACAAACTGATGTTAAATGACGTAATGAAAAAATGTTGACATCCTCAATTAAAACCAATAAAACAAAAATGTGTAATTTTCAAGGAACTACTGTTTGGCCTGAGAAAGAATTTTTAATGTGAAAAGTATGAAATTTCAATCAAGCACTTCGCTGCTTCTTGATAAGCATGGCGTTGGGATTGGTCAAGTAAAAAGCAATTTTGGGAACGTCAAACTACCGACGGCTGACTGTCCGCCATATTTAATAACAAAAACGGATTCTAAAAAACGGGGATAACAAACTTTTTATTGTGGGAAGTTGATTAACAAAAGACCATAACTAGAAAAACAAAAGTCGTTTGTAAATCAAGATAGACGGCAAACTTTTTTTTATATAACTGGCAGATATTTCTCGGGTATTTGAATGCATTCTGTGAGTACATACAAATATTCTTTCACTCAAATTGGGTGGTGTGATTCTATAACGAACTACCTGGCGGTGGGAGGTAATCGTTAAAACTAAACGTTCGTTTTACTAGATTGTCATCCCCTCCTACATATATTCAGTGAATAAGTAAATTCGATATTCCACCAAAACTGTCGGTGTGGCTTAGACTGTATCCCCTGCAGAGGAGTAAGACTTCCACAAAAAAGGAATGTCCTTGATATGATACTAAACGGTATCTGATGATAAGACTCCTGTAGATCTGGGGAGTGTTGAGTAGCCCTTCATTGCTATCAATTCCTGGTTCACTTTGATTTAGAGTGGTATTACTTATTAGGGTGGAGACGTCCCAGTGATGTAATGGCTAAAGTGCTGGACTGCTGTCTCGAAGTAAGCGAGTTTGAATTCTAGTTTGGACAAATACCCTTGGAAAAGGTATGAACCTCCTTATCGACTCAGCTAAGGGTTAAATAGTATCACTGCTGTTCTTTTATAAGGATAACTTATGACATTAAATGACCCACGAAGGTTGATATGCCATTAAACAAGGAAACCAAAACCTGTTAGGGCTCCATCTATGAGTCAAATAGATTTAATTAAAGAGTATTCATATTCGATAGGATCGTGGGCAAGAAAAAAATCTTAAGAAAAACTACAAAAAATGGTATTCTCCTAACTTCAAGGTATGAAATAATCCAAGATCGATTAACAGGCCGCTAAAGTCAATCAATCAATCAATCAATCAATCGATAGCCCACTGTATTTCCTCAATGCAAGTAACATTCTTTTCCTACGAACGAATTGTTAAATTATAATCTGCACAAGTATTTATCTAAATTTTAGATTCTAAATCATGTGATATTCTGGATGCCCGGTGTCCTGCCGAGGGGCAGACATGAATAATAGGGAAGCCAATTAGTTATGCATTTTTACACTGCCTTATGATGAGTAAATAAGTAGGTAATAAAATCTAAATGTCTTTCCACCTACGAGCGATAGTAAGTAAATGTGTTTACTTACGGTTTTAATTAATTGAATATATGATTTTACACCGTCAAGGTGAACGCATATAGCAGCATTTATGTATGCTATATATATATATATATATATATATATATATATTGAGAGAGAGAGAGAGATTTATTAAAATCAAATTGCTGATAAGAGAATGTTTTCTTTTTTCAGTCCCAGACTGACAACTGAGTGTGGATCTTGGAAAATAGATGAAATTCTCTGATCTCATCTTACAAGCAACACTCGACGCAGACATAGTCCTCTTCTCGGTGGACTATATCAATTCATAGTTAATTCCCAACAACCAGGTGGGAATTGGCTCGTATAACGAGTTGCTGAAAGAGTGATGGAGCATTAGAACCATTACGATATATATATATATATATAGAGAGAGAGAGAGAGAGAGAGAGTTATTAAAATTAAGCTACAGTGTGGCAGTACGTCTGCCTTCCCCAAACAATGGGGAAATTCCTTTTTCATTCCGCTGACCGTCCTGCTTGGATGGTTATGTCATCGGATGTAACAATCCATCCGCCTATCTGCCTACGTTGTGTTTTTGATCAAGACGGCAGATCAATAGCAAATCGGAGTCGCCAGTTGATGAATGGATGAAAGAGAGCGCACAATTAAGAAAGTAAAAAAAAGTCGAACGCCAATAAACAGTGAACAATAATGATGTTTTGTTTTAAAAAGTGTCTTCAAAAAGGGTGTATACATTAACACTTCCCCGAGGTTGGTAGTGATAGACAGAGGCCTAATTCACGAATTAACAGTCAATTTCTCAGCATTCAAAGTCAGGCACAAGACCTCTCAAATTATCGTATGTTTTTTAGCTTTTCTCTTCTCGCTTTCTAAAGTCTGGCTCAAGGCAATCTCAAGTGGTGGTTGAGTTTGCTTTTCTCAGGCTTTAGCTCTCAACTCCTTTCGGTGTTGCTAGTCTGGAACAAGGTGATTTCAAGTAGCGTGTTATGTTAGTTTCGTCTCACTTCTTTACTTTCGTAAGTCTGGTTCAAGGACGTCTGAAAATATCATGTTATCTCATAAGGGGGCGAATTATCTTAGTTCTCTTCGCTTTTCTATATCCAGGGCAGTCTAGTAGAAGGTCAAAATTCAGAGTATCATGGAGTCTGTTAGTCGGTTCGTGATGGTCTCCCAAGTATCACATGATCTTGATTTCTCTTCGCTTCTCTATCTCTGCGAGTCTGGTACAAGGTCATATCAAACTATTGTATTCTCTCAGTTTCTCATCGCTTATTTACCTTCATGAGTTTGGTACAAGGGCGGGTAAAAGTGCCATATGATTTCAGTTTTTCCTCGCATTTCTATATTCAGGGTAATCTGGTGCAAGGCCATCTCGAGGTACCGTATTATCTCAGGCTTTCTCTGTCTCTCTTTAAATGTCGTATCATCTTAAGCCTTCGCTGCTTCTCCACCCTGGGTTGTCTGGCGCAAGGCCAGAGCCTCGAGCGACGTGAAGTAAAGTTGCTGCTCTTCGCTGGTCTCCCTCTGGTCTCTAGTGAAGTACGGAATTCTTGTTTATATGTATTTTCTCTCATCCCAGGAGTGGAGGTTGGTGAAGCTGTTGATAATATCAATTGTCTCCTAATTTGGATTTCAATGATTAATTCGACCCCTTCGATTCTTCTTCTATTTTTGGTGTTTGATTTTCTCTCTTTTTTTACCCAAAATGGCAGCCTTCCCTGATTTGGATTATTACTAATTTTCTGCTCACATGATATGACATCAGTAAAGCTCAGTTAGTCCAAAATTTTCCTCATTTGAATTTTAAAAAAATGTTATTTAGAACTTCCGTTCCTCAGGAAGTCCACCTGTTCATCAATTTGACTGGCATAGACCTCCGAGTTCAACTCGTTTGCTGATTTCTGCTTTACACAGTGGACAATCAAAATAATAATTCTCCCACCATTTCTGTGGAAAAATCATTCTCGCCTTTGTGTTACCTATTGTTCTTTCATTAAAAAAAAATCAAAAAACAAAAACAAAGCTATATATATATATAATTTTTTGTTTTCTTTCTCATCATTCTCATCATTCTAATAAAGAAAAAAAAAATCGCTGATTTTTCCTTTTAAAATCTATTTCGGTTAATTTCCACTTTGTAATGTACTTACTTTATTCTTCTAAAATCTATTTCTGTCGAATCATATTTTTCTGGTTAATAGATTTATTCGACGAGGTCTTCGACCTATCGGGTTGCAACATTATAATATTTTCCCCTAGGCCAATCGAGCAGAGTCGAACTCATTACGGTAGTCATACTCTGCGATATTAATTTGTTAATCATTACTTCATAGCGATGCGTCATAAAATTTCTGCCAACAGTGGTTGGACCAGGTGGGTAAGGCCTGCCTGCTATGAAAATCAGTATCCAGGAACTTGTTTTCTATCAGTGCTTGAGCACTTATTACACATTTAAACCTGAAAAAAAAAATCCTCTTCCTAAATTGAATAATGCTAAAGTTGATATCTTCTAAACTTTTATAATTAAAACACGGAATCAGATAAAGGGAAGAAGTTTATGTTGTGCCAGTTTTCTGTCTATTTTTGAAATATTTAGATTCTGAATTTTACCTACGCTTGAACACCAAGCAACCTGGTGACACAGATATTTACCTTGCCTCCTTCTACGCTATAAGCAGTATTCAATATAAGGTTGTTTTAAAACAGTGACCCTCCTGAGTACAGGTACGCGATGCCTAAAATAGATTAATTCAGTTTGAATTGCCCTTTTATGACACCTTTTATATCCAGCAATGTACCTGATTAAAAACCTTTTAGATGAAAGGAGAAATTCCATGGATCTTACCTCATTTAATTAATTCACACACATTGTGTGCCAGTTAAGTATAAATATCGTTTAATGGTTAGTTAGCTGACTATTGTCAATGGGTTCAATTCTCTGTGAGAGCTCGATACTTCGAGCCGGGTGTCAAATTAACTTAATAAATGACAACCTCTAGGTACAAGAGGGAAATGTATAAATATCACAGCCATGAAAGAGGATCTAAGTTTCCGAATTATTCAATGGATGAATAATTCTTAATTTTGACAAAAAAAAAGAAGAAAAAGAGAAAAAAGGCAGGGCACCGACCCAGAAAGAGTAAATTCATAAAATGCAATAGAAGAAGAAGAGATTTGTTTATTATAGTTGGATTAATTTTAACCTTTCCTCATGTTTTTGTTGCAACATATTAAACATGTCTGTCAAAGAAAAAACATTTTCCGCTCTTTAATATTGCGATGAGGCGCTGAAAAGTTCTTGGACTAATGAAGAATATGTTGACTTTTTCTTTGAAAAATTGTTTATTTTTGTAAAGTTAAAGAAACCTGAGACATAATGCTGGATTGGGTTATCAATAATTAGACAAGCATTGTTATACCATTTCATGGTATATACTAGTACGTTTCATGGCTGTAGGTCATTATATTCTTGGTTAAGTCAAGAACTTTTTTGTATAAATATAATAGTTAGATTCTATGAAAATTATGTATTAATGAAACAACTATTTTGGGACAGAGGGAGTGTCAATTCGAAAATTTCTAAAAAAAATTGCTTTTTAATTCTTTTTTAATATTCATGAAGCATAGGGAATATTCAATTCAACCTCTGTCTCATTGTTGTTACATTTCGAGTATGAAGCGTGCTTAACATAACGATTTTTGTCGGAGGAAATGGAATTAGCGACCAGAGTTCAAATCTTGGACGAGGCTGTTTGTGTTTTTCTTCGCACTAATGCCATTGGGAAAAGCACGAATCTATCTGTTCTCCTTGATATGGGTAAATAATAGGACACTCTAGGCTCTTTGGTATTTGCTAGGAAATCAATCTAAGAGAAGGAAAACTCTGAGTTTAAACCATTTGTTCTTGTTTTAAAAAAAAGACAGTAAAATTGTTTCTTTAAAATCTTCATAAAATACAGGAAATGCTTAGAAAAATAAAAACACTGTCAAATGTTTAATTTTATGTCTACTCGTAATAGTTGCTGCGTTTTGTGGGTAAAAGTTTCATGCGAATATAACAACTATCATAGGACATAGATAACATTATCAATTCGAACATTTCTAAAAGACAATAAATCAAATTATCATCCCCCCGCCAAAAAAAAAACGAGAAATCAAATCTTTTATATTTCACTGTTGTAAACATAAATTTCATGTACCGTAATTACTTGTGTTTATTTACAACAATTACGGACTATTGACCTAATGAGTTGAGTGTTTACCAATAGTCCAGAAGACCGGGGTTTGATCCCAGGTCGAGTCATACTAAAGACTCAAAAATGCTACTTGATTCCGCCTTGCTTAACACTCAGCATTATAAGGTAAGATTCAGGGGTAAAGAGGAGCAATCCAGGGAATAAAGTAGCACCCTCCCCTACACATTAGGGTCACCCTCGACTAAGGTCGCCAAATTTGCTTTACTTATTTACAACAATAAAAAATTGTTATGAGACACAGGGCCTCTTCAGCACCGTGATTACTTGTGATTAACACACACTCCTAACTAAAAATCAAAGAAAACGGTTTCAGGCTGACAAAGAAAAGAAGCAGAAGGTACCCCGCAAAAACAATTACCGACGCCGACAACGCCGATGATATAGCGATTCTGGCAAATGCACTCGCCCAAGCCGAAACACTACTGCATAGTCTTGAACGAGTCGCTGTAGACATTGGCCTCCATGTCAATGCACACAAAACGGAATATATGTGCTTTAATCAAACCGGCGACATTTCCACACAAATCGGTAGCTCTCTGAAACTAGTTGACAAGTTCACCTACCTAGGGAGCAGTGTCTCATCAACCGAGACAGACATCGACACGCAACTACCAAAGGCATGGACAGCTATCAATAGGCTATCGGTCATATGGAAGTCAGACCTGAACAATAAAATGAAACGCAGTTTCTTCCAAGCAGCGGTCGTATCGCTACTGCTATATGGATGCACTACATGGACGCTAAATAAACGGATGGAGAAAAGCTTGACGGCAACTACACAAGAATGCAGCGAACAATACTGAACAAGTCCTGGAGGCAACACCCCACAAAGCAGCAGCTATACGGCCACCTACCACCCATCACGAAAACTATCAAAGTTAGACGAACTAGACATGCAGGACACTGCTGGAGAAGTAGGGACGAGGTCATAAGTGATGTACTCCTATGGACCCCTTCACATGGCCGAGCAAAAGCAGGGTGACCAGCTGGAACCTACATACAGCAGCTCTGTGAGGATCAGGGTGTAGCACAGAGGACTTGCCGGAAGCGATGAACGATAGGGAGGGGTGGCGAGGGAGGGTCTGGGATATCCGTACTGATGGCACGATAAGATAATGAGAAGATGATGATGATTCTTGTGTATAATACGCACTGAGTTTTAAAGAATTGTAGCAGTTAAATCTAACCTAAATTTAACAATTGTTCTTCCTCTCTTCCTCTTTTTTTGGTTCTGACTGACTAAAAATAAGAATTTATATAGTTTACAATATATCGTAAAAAACAAAATTTACGTAGTATTTAAACCAAATACACAGAAATAGTCACACAAAAAGGCAACAAGCTTGCAGCAAAAATAAGCACATTTTGGACTATAAATATAACTTACTTTCGGTCATCCTGTCCCGAATATGATAAGGCATGCGGTCTGAAAAAAAGCTAATTATTAATTAATTTCTTCTGCATAATACGTATCTTAACTTTTGGGCTTAAAAATCTGGAAATGCTGTGTCTGAAACATAAATAATTATGACACTAGATGTTACTCACATTTAAAGAAATTGTTGCTTTATCTTGTCAAGTCAGAAGTTATTCCCTAAATCGAACTGAAACAAACCATGTAACAAACAAGTTAATCACCAGATGTTTCTCGACTGCCCGACGCGTTTATTTATCTCAGTTTCTTCACCTCCACAAACAGTAGAAGCCGTGTAAACCAAAACGCAGACACATGTTCGCTGATTGTATTTTCATGTTACTCGCTTTTTTTTAACATAAGTGCCATTTTCAGTGCAATTCGAAACCTCAGGATATTTACTCAGCTAAGCTCAGTGTGGTACAAGAATAAAACCCGTGAAAGAATATTAACTTGAGACAATTTACTAAATAAGAACTGTGACTCCTAGGCAAAACAGCATTCGAAATTATTATTATTATTTTTTTTTTTTTACCTGGGTTCAAAAATTTATCAATGGAACTAGTTCCTTTGATGATATTTACTAAACCTAGCTTTATAGGACACAGTATCAAATTGGAAGACTGTGCTGCATCAATCTTTGAAGTGGAGAGGGTATCCTAGCTTTTAAAATCAAAACTCGAAACTCACTCAGACGATGGGGGTTATAATACGCTGTCTGTACCCCCTGCAAAGGAATAAAAACCACCACAAAAAGGGGTGTCTGGGGTATAACACTAAACTTCATCTGATGGTCATGCTCCAGCAATAAATTACCATTACACTCAGGTCCACTCTGACCTGGAGTGGTAGTACCTGTTTGGGTCCCATCAGTGGGTTAAATAGATTTGTTTAAAATTATTTGTATTTGATAGAACTGTGCACAAAAACACCTCTTAAGAAATACAAAAATGTAAATACAAACATACAATGAATGCAATTCCTTAACCTCTTAGCACAAAATCAATCAATCAAAACTCAAAATCCTGGTTTTATCGGGATTGGAACGGCAAAATATTGCTGTGGTATTACCAAAGCTTTCATTCAAATAGAATATCAAAACAAATATAATGTGAAGATTTATAGTCTACGTTCGCAAACAAAAAAAGAAAAAAGAAAGTAAATCGACAATATTGTTCTTTAATTAACAATTGCATGAGTCTAGGAACTTACAAGATCGAAAGAGTCGGACATCTTTGTTTATAAAAGAAAGATGGCTGATCATTCTATTCACTTTCAGTCTCACGAAATTTATCAATGAATAGTGTAACAACTATCGTCGTGGCAGATGGACTTTGAACGTGCCGAGTTCAAATCCTTGACAAGACTGTTAACATTTCCATATTCACTAATGCTCTTGAGAAATAAATGAATCCATCTATTCTCTCTTATCCAACCCTGTCGCCAACGATGGGTAAATAGTAAGAGAGACTGAGCCCTCCACCTTTAGAGGGAGGCAAACCTGTCAAGAAGTTCATAAACTCCACGAAAAATAAAAAATCCTATTCGGCGTGGGTGGGGTTGGTACGTAATAGTTCTCAAGTAATGGAAGAATGATGTCTTGGATCATTGCGTTTTCTGCTTCGTCAGTTATCGTCGTAATATATACAAGAAGGATACGTATCTGGGAGAAAAGGCAATCTGTACAAGAAATAAGCAACTCCTATAAGTATCAGCTACTGAAAGATCAAAATGAGTTACCTCGAACCACTACTGTTGTGATGTGCAAGGTTAGCACTTGTTAATAGCTAATCAAGCTTATATTGGCCTCTGCTTCCCGCCAGACAGGACTTGACACATGGTCAAATGGTCCAAAGGCCGGATTATAGTGGGGTTATGGGTTCAGGCACGGATGTCAGATTATAGCTTAAACTGGACAGCGAGGTCCAGTGCAATACTAAGGTGTCAAAGGTGTCAATAATGCAGCTCGCCCACCCGAATGTGGCCCAGCTGAAGCCGGTGCCTTTTGGCCTCTAGTCTGCCATTGAGCATTGACCGCCCGGCACGGATGCCGGAAAGGACGCAGAAAAGGCACTGTGCAAAGCTGGTGGCTAATCATGCGATATTTGAGGAACGTCCCACCAAACGGACTAGTGTGGCACAAGGCTTTTTTAGGTGATTCCGAGCGCAGGGCAGTGGCTCAGACGCTCCCGGCGGCTCCAAAAATGCCTCGGGACCCATCAACATTCCTCTAAAAAGGGGTGCGTCAGGCGCCAGGCGATAAACCAAACCCCTCCAAAGAGGGTTAAAGCCAGGGGGACGGCCCCCCCTGAGCCACGAAGCAATGACTGATCATGCTTCCCATTTATTCTCAGTGAGATACTTATATAGGCTCTATCTTACACTTATGCAAATTAGGCAGATTAATTTGTCAGTATCACTATATCTCCCTGAAACGTATGGGTCTTATGCTCTTAGTAGGTCTTGTACTTCTTCTATTGATTGTTTTATTTTCGGGATTACTATGCTCTTCTTGTCTCTCTTCCGTATTTCTTTCTCTGGGAGATCTAGATCTGTCCCGCACTGAGCCATAATCAAGGTCATCTTCTTGCATTATTTTAACTTCATCCGAGTTTTCAAACTCATTCTTGCCCACCTGGTCATGCATTATTTCATCTTCTAACATTTCATTCTGTAAAGGTTGTTCCAATAAATCATTAACGGAAGGAATCATAGAGATTTCTTCCTCATTTTGCTCTTCATATTCTCTCAGGGGCCTTATCTGATCTGCATGGGCTAATATACTGTTCCGCTTTTCTCTATTTATTATAGCTGAATTGTGACCTTGCATTATAAATTCTACTTTTTCTGGATTTGATTCTTTCTTCTTTTTGTACCACATTTTTTCCTTTGTTGAATACGACATCATTAGCGGAGCTCTAATTTGCCTTCCCATTTGATGGCTGATGGACTTTCTAGTTTTTCATTGTGTGGTATTGTGCGATAGCTTAAAAGTAGCCTTGGTAGAAAAAATTCTATTTTTTTTCTTTTTGTTGAGAACATGCTTTCAATCCCACTTTTACGGTCGGCACCATTATTTCCGCCAACCCATTCGATTGAGGGTGATTTGGCAGTGTATTTTACGATTTACACCCTATTTTTTTCAACCATAAGTTAAGATCGTCATTACAAAATTCTGGTGCATTGTCGGATACCAGGAATTTTGATATGCCATTTCTGGAAAATATGACTCTTAGAATCTGTTTTATCGTAGATCTTTTTTTGTCTGGCACACGGATTACTTCAGGCCAACCTGAAAAGTAGTCTACAAGTATTAATAAGAGTTCCACTCCAGTAATGTATGCATGATCCATATGCACACGATTCCATGGCTCCAATTCTCTGTGCCATGAATTTAAAGTAGTCTGTAAAATTTCTTAGTTCTTTACATTTTTTGCATCTGTTTATATATTCTTCGACATCTTGTGAATATCCTGATCACCATGCTGCTAATTTTATCTTTTATGTTTGGCCATTACTCCACAGTGTGTATCATCATGTACACTTTTTATCACCAATTTTCTTTGAGTTTCTGGGGGAATTATCAGATCCCCATTACAAATCACTCTATGTTCTATCGTTAACTTATGTCTTATTTCTTTGTATGGTCTTTTCCTCCTGGAACAATTTCCCCGTACGTTTTTCTTATTTTCGATGTTATCCTACTTAGTACTGGATCATGAATAGTTTCCGCAGCCATTCTATCTAAAGACAGAACATCAGTCTCAATCCAATGTTAAAATGTATCTTCAAATTCTTCTTCTGTTTTATCTTTTGACTCCTTGTAAAATCGCAATCTTGAAAGCGCATCTACATGTAGAATTGAATTTCCTTTGACATATTCTATATCAAAGTCAAACCCCATTAATCTTATTGTTCATTTTAGTTTTCTCGATGTTGAGACTTTGGGTAATTCTTTTTTTGGAGTGAATATAAACTCTAATAGTCTATGATTACTTCTCAAAAGAAATTTTTTCCAATTAAAAGTTATCGGGCTCGAGTGGTTGTCCATACAATGGCCAATGCTTCTTTCTCTATATTTGCATAATTAAATTCAGTGTTTGTTAGTCTTCTTGATAAATACATTATCGGATGTCCTTCTTGTGATAATATTCCAGATATTGAATGTTCGCTTGCATCTGTGGTTAACGTAATGTCCTTTTTCGGATCAAATGTTTTTTCTCTGACCAGATAAATTCAACATCCTTTTTTCGTAAATTTGCAAAGTCTGTATATTTTGGTACTACATATCGCCAGTAGAAATTCACCAATCCCAAGAAAGATTCAAGTTCTTATTTATTTGTAGTATCTTTAATATTCTTTCTATCAAGGCTCGGTTTGGTGATATACCTTCTTTTGAAATCGAATTGCCTAAAAATGATATTTTATTACAATTGTTCACACATTTTTTTCATTGTCATTCCAGCGTTTCTTATTCTATTCAAGACGTTGTCGGTTTTCTTTTTTAATACATTTTCATTAGTAGGTCCTATGCATATATTGTATTGGTAACAAACCATATTTTCTAATATCTTCTCTTAAAACCTGTTTGAGAGCCCTTTGAAATATGGTACTTGCTGTTTCATTCCATATGGCATCTTTCTCCATTTCAGTAAGCCCATTGGTGTATTTATCGTCATTACTTCTTTGAAATTATCGTCTCTTGGTATTTTGTGGTATGCCGTTTTCAAATCTATTTTTGTAAAAACGCTCATGCTTGTCAGTGCAGGAATTGCAACTTCAACATTAGGTATAGAATATCAATCCGAGCAAACTTTGTGATTTATGCCTATTTTATAATCTCCATATATACGTATGCCTCCATTTTTAAAACTACAATGGGTGATGCCAGTGGGGTTCGTAGTTTTGCTACTACTTATGACAACAATGTACTGGTAATTTTCGTCCCTCATAATAAGAGGGAGTAACATTTACTTTTAATTTTAAACTCGATTTATAGTTTTTTTCACTTTTATCTCAATAATTGATTTGGTAGAATTTATGTTAAGCACATCGTTTCCAAGAAGTTCGTAGTTCTTTTTACAAGTTGTGAAGATTATAGGTATTACTTCAAATTTACCTTCTAACTCCAGGGAACCTTCAAAGGTTTTATGACTGACCCATCAAATTGGCGGAGTAGTAACTTGTTCTTTCGTAAAGTTGGCTTTCCAATGCGTTCCTTGAAATTTCTTGGTATAAGCGTTGCCTCACTGCCAATATCTATTTGCATATCCAACTCAAACTTGTTGATTTTAACCTTTAGTAGAATATTTTTGTTCAATTTTTTCTACATTTTTGTTTTCGTTCTTTACTAAAAAGACTTCCATATTGGTTTCGTTTTCTTTTTGAATTTGTATACAGCTTGAGAATGTTTTTAAACAATTTGTACAAGTTTTACCAAATGCTGGGCATTTTCCATTTTTTATTTCATGTTAACATCCACAATACGAACATTTAAAAAAAATTTTTAACATCTAAGTATTGGCGAATATTTGTTCGCTTGGTTGACCTTTATGGTTGTATTTCTGTATTAATTCTTGTTGCTGTATAAAGTCAATGCAGGTATTTGAAGACATATTTCCTATATGTAGTTATTTTATATCGGTGTGATGCATTATACATATATTCAATAAACCTTAATTGAATTTAGTCCTCTTCAATCATCTGTTTTTCAAACTTGCAATATCTACTCGCATTTCGTAGACGATGTAGATATTTTATGGTTGGTTTGTCAATTTCTTGTTTCATCGACATGAACTTCATTCGTTCTGCCATGACTAACCTTTTCTTGGGTCTCATATTTCTTCTCATGATCTGACTTATTTTTCAAAAGTCAGGTATTCCAGGTTTGTGGGATACGTCATAGTGGAGACTTTCATTATCGCCTTGCATCCAGCTGTAGCCAAAAAGAGATCCGTAATTTCATTTTCTCCCCCGTCCCTTTCCTGATCGTTTTTTAGCATTTTAGTTCTTGCGGTCGCAGCAAAACATCGTAGCCACGTATCAGCAAAATCATGATCCTCGAAAGACAATTCGCATCTTATCGGCGATGCCATTGTTGTGATGTGCAAGGTTAGCACTAGTCAGTCGCTGATGAAGCTTCCCAGTTATTCTCAGGAAGAGACTTATAACGGTTCTTTCTTACACTAATGCCAATTAGACAGGTTAATTTGCCAGTATCACTACAACTACTGTAGAATTAAGATGGGAGTTTGGCTTAACGTTAACTGTAAATCGTTGATATTCTCCATTACTAGTCCAAAGGTACAACTAATCTAAAGCATCTCTGAGAAAGTTTATATCCATTGTTTTCAGAGCAACAAAGAAATTTTAAAAATTTCAAAAATATGTTGTGAAAAAGCTGGAACTTTTCTAAACATACTGATTATAGATGATTAAAAAATAACTACAGTTCCCACATAATTGATAAACTCTCGGGTCCTATTGAGAATGATATCATTTGTGCTGAGAGTAATATCAAAAGTTAATACTTTTATTCAAGCATAAGTTTACATGAAAATGACGGATTTTATGAGACCAAAACTTGATAAGAAAATGAAAACGTTGTAAGAAATGAATAAAAATGTTTTTCTCATTAAGGTCAAGGTCCCTACTTAATTAATCTAGAATTTTAAAACTAATTAGACACGAATGAATACCTTAGATTTTCATCCAGCAAAACGATTCACTTGATGTCGTCACTTACAGATCTGTGCCTTGTAGAATGTTAAGCGGTGCGAAACGATTTCCCTTTTACACTTCGCTAAATGCTATTTTCTTTTTCAACATCATTGCAAATATTGTCCACATTTCTGTTTAAAAAAGATGCCATAAAAAAATCAAGCAAGAAAGCGTTTTTTTGTGTGTCGAATTATACGAAAGATTGTCGAGTGAATAAATTCAAATTGTAGCGGTTTCTTCGAGAGTTAAAATATATATTTAATCAAACCAGAAAAGATAGCTGAATTCTTTTATTTAATGGAGACATATACGATAAAAACTAAAATTCATTTCTATGTAAATGCACACAGTAGATTAATAATCAAAAGCAAAAATAAATCCAGGAATAGACTGCTTAAATTAAAATTTCTCACTTTACATTTATAAATATTTTCGATTACTCGTTTCCGATGCGCGCTGTTCCTTTTTGTTATGTTGATTGATTGGTTTTTACAGCATGTTAACTCGTCTAGGTTTAATTTACGCCTAGAGGTACGGGAATCGCCTTCGTTGTACGTTCATGTTTACATTTTTTGTGTTATTTCTTAATAGTTTTTGTGCAAGGATCCTATTGAATATGGATAATTTTTAAACAGGTCTGTTTTACCCATAGATGAAATCCTAACAGGTACTACCACTCCAGGTCTGAGTGGACCTGGGAGTGAAAGGGTTCTTTACATATTCTTGAACTTTAGAATTAGAGCCTTACAATCAAATGAAGTTTAGTCTCATACCAAGGCCTCTGTTTGGGAGTGAGGTATTACCCCTAAGCAGAGGAAAAGGTTAACGTATTCTACGCCCTGTCGAAAGGGTGATCAAGTAATTTGCGATAAAAAAAAAGCTACAAGAATTGCGTTAATACAAGACTAAACATATACAAGGGGAACACAGATGGCGGTGGTATAGTGGTTATTATTATAGAACAAGGACACAGCGACTCGAGTTCAAATCCTGAAGGAGAATGTTTGCCTTTTGCATATACCCTCGGAAAAGTGTGCGTTCAACTATTCTGCTTCAAGCTATGCATGGATATTTGGGCAGACTGGACACAAAAACCTTCAGTTTCGAGTCGCTTAAACAACCGCTTCTTCCATGCTTAAACTATATTTACTTAATCCATAAGATTAAATTTTTTAGGGCAGTGCTAAAAAATTGCTTGATCTCCGTCGGCATTCCTTCGGTTGGGAGGCGCCTCATGCATCAGTTAATAAACCTGACATATGGCTTGTTTAGATGAAAGGCATGTTCTACATGTGGAAACGGGCTTTGAAACCACTATCTTCGAAAGCGGGCTTCGTGAACAAGTTTCTGAGTAGCATACAATGTTAGATATTGACTTGAAGAATCCCTTTGACATGCCTCGTAAATTGCGTGGGTGGCATGTCAGAAGGAGGCGTGGCCATGCAGGTTGGAGAAAATGTGACCATGAGAATTTGCATGAGTGTCCAGAATATTATATAACCACGTAGATTCAAACCCTAAGAGCAGAATGGCAGAGAGGCTTCACAGAAGATCCGAACCGTCCGCCCCCCTCTGAGTGTCCTGATTATGACATTAAACCATCTGATGGCATAGCTCCAGCCTTGGAGCTTTGGGGAATGTGGAGTAACCCTTCATTGCCATTACTCCCAGGTCCACTCTGATCTGGATTGGTAGTACCTGTTAGGTTCCCATTTATGGGTCAAATAGAAATAGTTAATCATTTTCTGTACTTGTGACCATTTAACTGTGTCCAAATAGGACTATTAGTGTTAGATAGCAATACTTGAAACCATTTAACTGTGTGCAAACAATAAATGGCAATACTTGAAATCATTTTGCTATATGTAAACAATAGTGGTACTTTAACCCATAAACGGTGTGTAAAAAAAATAGGTTTTTCTTCGTTTAACTATGTTACCAACAAACTATTCACTCAAAAAGCGAAATCCTGTATAAACAGGATTTGGTATTAAATAACCAATAGAGGTTAATATGCCAAAAAACGCAACCCACCCACCTTATGGGGTTAAAATTCAAAAAAGAAATCGGTTTGTTAGAAAAAAAAGATTGAATAGAATTTTTATTTTTTTATCTTATTTTTTCAATAACCTGTTTTTTTCTAAAGAACAGATTGTTATGTTCATAGATGTTATAATTATTCTTGGCTGCCATAGTGTTATCTTGCAAACTAGCAACGTTAGCCTTACATAAATCGAACCACCGAGAAAATTAACCAAGTTTTTTACAAAAATAAATTTATTTACCAAAAAAGCTATTTACGTCACAAAACCAAATAAACAATTTTTCCAATATTTTCGTTTATTTATTTTTTTGTTATTGCAAGGTTGTATTTAATTTCTTTGCAGTGATATTTCACAGTGTTGCATGTAATTTGCATATGAAAGAATGATATATAGATATATAGTCATGCAACTCGGAGAATAAATTCGGCTATACAAAGGGAAGGGTATAGGATTTACACTCCTATATTTTTAAAATGGCCGTAATACAAGAAAATTCTAGAAAATATGATACTGATTCACTTGTCCCTGAAACAAAGATGGTGGACGTCGGTAAACCTATAGGTCAGAAAAGTCACGTGATTTTTGCTCCCAACTACGTCCGCACCTTTGATTTTATCCCATGCATTTGGAGCCGATCACATAATAAGGATTAGCCATATATACTCACGACTTACAATAACTCACTCTCTTTTACATTTTGACTTCCAGAGACAACATGACTTTGCCAGCTTGTGATACACAGCTCAATACACGTAACATGGGTGCGTATATACTCTGCAACTTTTTTCTTTCCTGTTCTGCCTTTTCAGCTGGACTTGTTCCAGTCTCGCGCACAGCCTCAGACATTTCGTCAAATCCCGAAAGAGACAAACCACCAACATGGGAGAAAACACGTCTTCCTAAAATACATTTATAGTCTACGGGACACTCTTAATATTTAGTCTTTCACCATAATATTTATGTTAGTTACATACACACACGCATACGCACAGAGTTATATTTAACAAGTTATATTAGAATATTCCTAATGTTTTGTAATATTTTATTTTATGTACTTGCTATTATATAAATTTATTTTTGTTTGTATTGCTTTCTTTTGAATGTTCTTTTGTCTGCGTCGTTTCCATCGTTTGCTTTTCAATAATGAGTCAACATGAATTGTGGGAACAAAATATCCAGCAAACATACCCCACAAGGGATATTTGACTACAGATTTCGAACTGAATAACTTACAAGGTAAGATTCTTATTAACTGATCAAATTTTAGAAAGAAATATTTCGTCGGTACTCCCCTTCAAGGGTGAGTCAGTTACCGAGCAGTAAATTCAGCCCTTACCTCTATTAGCCGGGGAGAAAAGTGTTGCCCAGTGAGGAAAGTCCCTTTGAACTAAGATGATTTATTTTTTCACACACCATCCAACACGAATGACATGCGTGTATATGCGTGTGTGGTGTGTGTGTGTTTGTGCGTGCCTGCGTGTCCGTATGTGTATGCGCGCATAGTTATAAACAATAGCTATAATAGAAGAAAACACAATCTACAAAATTATGATAATCAGAGATCGAAATCTGATGAATCACAGTATGAAAAGACCTTAATATATATACTATCCGATAAAATAAAACGCAATTTCTTCCAAGCAGCGGTTGTGTCAATTCTACTGTATGGATGCACCATATGGACGCTGACAAAACGTATAGAGAAAAAGCTAGACGGAACTGTACAAAAATGCTACGACCTATACTGAACAAACCTTGGAAGCATCATCCCACTAAAAATCAGCTGTACAGCCACCTACCTCCTATCTCGAAAACCATCCAAATAAGACGGACAAGGCATGCGGGATACTGTTGGGGAAGCAAGGACGAACATGGACTTACATACAACAGTTTCGTACGGATACAGGATGTAGTCAGGAAGACCTGCCGGAAACGATGGATGATTGGCACGAATGATGAGAGAGAGTCAGGGAGATCCGTGCTAGCAGAGTGACTTGATGATATATTTATATATATGTATATTAGGGTAGGTTGATTTTTCACTTTTTTTTAAATATCAAAAAGAATAACGCACTGAAAGTTGTGTATATACCTATTAAATACTCATACCAAAAATTAGATCTGAATCTTCAACGGCTTTTTGCTGATATGGCATGAAAGATTTCGAATAAACACGTACTGAAAAGTCCTCGATTTTGAAAGATTTGGCCTAAATATTGATGTAAATACCAAACAATTTCAGTATTTAAATTAGGAAATCTTATTTTATTTTATGGAAATATAATAAATAAATTATAACAAAACTTCAAAGTTGTGTATATACCTATTAAATACTCATACCAAAAATTAGATCTGAATCTTCAACGGCTTTTTGCTGATATGGCATGAAAGATTTCGAATAAACACGTACTGAAAAGTCCTCGATTTTGAAAGATTTGGCCTAAATATTGATGTAAAAACCAAACAATTTCAGTATTTAAATTAGGAAATCTTATTTTATTTTATGGAAATATAATAAATAAATTATAACAAAACTTCAAATTGAAAATTGAACCCCTACCCCACCCTGCTTTACCTGTGTCGAATCTAAAATGCTATTATTCAAGCAGTAATATTCAAATATATTGAAAAAAAACTTTTTCCTGATATGAATTGAAATACAACAAATAAACAAATATGGAAAAACAAATAATTGTTTAATAATTTTTAAAATATGGAATCAAATAGTTCCTTATATGAGCCCTTAGATGAAAACGCTGGTCTCAATTATTGGCACAAAACTTTTGCAAATATGTGCTGGTGCCTTGCTTCAAAGCCATACACGGATTGAGAAGCCTCCGTTACTAACTTAACTGCCCGTTCCACACCTTGGGAATGTGAAGGGAAATCTGGCTAGTTAATCTTTTCACCAGTTAACAATGAATTCTGTAATTCATTGTCAGAAAAGTCTAGTGTGAGTGGTAGCTCACAAACTCCATTTACTGACAAATCAATTAAATCAGTCCAGTGCACAGCTTTAAAGTTGATCATTGGGATCTTTTAAAATCTTTTCTTGACTGGCTTCCCTCTTCTGAAAGAATATAAAAAATAATTTGAGTTTAATTTTTAAATGCAATTTTCTCTGTTTTAATAATATTTGGTGAAATCAGATGTAATCTTTAAAATGTTTCAATAAATTGGCACAAATACTTCAACCAGTTTTGTATGAATAAATATCAACGTACCTAATGGCCAAAATTCTTTTTATACCATCTTCTCTCACTTCAGGTTCATCAAATTTCACCATTGAAAATAAAACATTCTCCAGAAGTAATGCCAAGGCATTATACTGGAGGTTTTTTTAATGTAATCCTTTGAACCTCAATTGATTTCTTTCGTATCCTGTCAATCATATTGTAAATATAAATTTGGTGGTGATGGAACTTGTTACTTTTTTTTATATCAAACCAGCAAATAGCATAAACATTCACAATAAAATTTATCAAACTATATAGTTTGGTCGAACGATTCTGTGGATATGCCCCATGAGTCCATAGGCACATGAGCCTGATGGCCAAAGTTAACCACCTTGCCTGGTTTAATGGACCAATTTTCCATGATGCAAATCTAGGGTCCACCTTACCTCTAGAAATACCAACTGTATATTCATAGAGTAGTCTTTGGTAACTATTAAGGCTATCCATATCTTTCATTCCAAAATGAAACTCCAGGGGATTCTCAACAGCTGAAAAAGATTTTGGGAGTAAATTATGGCAATCATTTGCACATTGAAATGGACCATTGAATGTAGTGTGGCTTTTTGTGGTGCCATCTAAATGTTTGAATAGAGCTCTAAATGGAAGTTCATTTTGATGTAAGAAGCAACCAATTGTGTGAAGATTTCTTTTTATTTTTTTTTCTAAAAGTGTAACAAGTCCAACTTCACAGCCTGTATTTGCATTCGTGTTGTCAACAAGGACAGCCTTAATAGTGTACCAGTTGCACCAATATCAGGAAGAACCCTGTGAGTCGAATATACACTCTCATTTGGTGTCTCCTTTGTGATTGTCAAGTGGCATTCAGGTCCTTTGGATTTTTTCAGAATTTTACTTCCATTTTCCTCCACTGATTCCTTGTAGTGTAGTGTGTCTTTATCTGTCCTCCCATCAACTCCTATACAAAGAAGATTCTCCACATTTTCATTATACTTTTCATAGGCATTTGTTTTCACTTTAGCCTTTTCTCTATTTTACATTTATCCATATAGATATTCTTTATATCTATATTAGGGATAAAAAGGCCAATAGCCCTCAAATCCAAGAGCAAGGCATGGGCAAGGCCGGCTCCAAGATTAGAAACTATATCACCCCTAACTAACTCAAGAGCATACCTTGGAATTTTTGTGAGGTTATAAGGCACTTGGAGAGGACTATCTAGCTGTTTATAATCCTCTGTTTCATTACTTGGAGAAGATGAGTAAGAATGGGAAGAATCACCCTGAATATATAATGTTGAAGCTATTGGTGGGGATATCTTCATACTTTTTTGTTGGCTTTTTTGTCAGAGAACAAGTGCAGATGATGTGCTTAGTCTGGCAATTTTCTTTGGTGCATTTAACATTAATATTGTCACAACTTGAAATTGGCAGGTTGCACGAACATGATGATATATCAATAAAATGTATCCAACTTTTCCTTCCAGAATTTTGTTTGGGCAGCAGGTAGATGTTTCCTACTTATTTGCTTTGCCTTCTGAAAGCATAGAATTTTCACCTTGTTGACGACACTAATTTCCTTTAACAAAGGCAAGCGAAGGTTGACAGCCTTCCAAATATCTATCACATCCTTTGCTATTAATTTAGAAATACCTAAGCAAGAAAGGTGGGGATAAGTGTTCATTAAAAAATAGCTGTATTGAATTATTTATCGACAAGTTCATGGCTCAGTTTTATCCAAGGGTGATGGTAAACCTGAAAATTTAATTGCACTTTTACTTCGAGTGGAAACTCCAGTGTTTTTTCCTGCCATTTTTTAATCAAAATATATGTAAAAAGAATATATATATATTGTCTGAAAAAAGACGAAGATGTTTTTAAAAAATTGTAAATAAATTTCGAAATTCATTAAAAAAAGTAATAATGTTTACTTACCAAACAACAGTATTGTACTGTTTAGTTCCAAAATTAACTCGTAAACCGATTTTTCACTTAAAAAAAACACTAGATTTTAAAATATAAATAAATTACAATAATTATAAAACGTATACATATTTTAATAGTATGTCTAGTTTGCGAAATATATATATTTGCGTTTATCAAAAGGGTAAAAAACATAAACAAACCGAAGTACTCCGGAGAGATAATTACCACCGGGGAAAGCCGAAAAAATATCCAGTGAATAAAACGAGGTTTAGTAAGTTGTTATTTGTATTTTAAACTATATATTTTAATGTATTTTATCTTTGTTTTTGGTCATTTAATTAAACATAATATGAAAATGGATAATAAACTTAAAAATATCAATTATTTAATAAATTTTATTATTTAATTTTCCTTCAGTCTCAGTTTTAATTTTATGGATACAGGTTTCCAGCGTCACCGATATCACGACTAAAATCACAAAATATTATGTCTTTAAATGCGATTTCGGAAAAAATACAAAATTTTGGAAAAAAATATTTCGTGGGGTAATTTCTGATGTTATTTTGCAACTTTCACCGCGTTATTCTTTTTACAGTTCCAAAATCGACCTACCCTAATGTATATTTATGATCTTTTTCGAATATTCTAAACATAAACTCTGCTTAGATTTTTGAAATTTATTTGGTTTGGTATATAACTAGTCAATTAGGCCACTTAATGTGATGTAATGGTTTGCAAGCTAGACGATCTGATCCTTATTAGCGGATTCAGTTCTCAGTGGGTGCCCCATACTTCTGGACTTGTGGCATGACTAAGCTAAGCTTAGTAAATAATCATAGAAATAGTAAATTGCTGCTCCGAAACAGCGATTCCAGCTCATCACAATTTAAATTTGCCGCATAAACATGTAGGGATTAAAAAAAAAAGACTATGACATGAAAAAATAAAATAACATAAATAAATGCAAACGAAACAGTTTCTGATAGAGAGTGCAATCTGCGCATGGCTGAGAAGATAGGATTCCTGGCACAAAAAAAAAAAAAAAAAAATTCTCAGAAGTTTTTACTGCCTCGGCTGAAACGGAGGCACCTTTTTCTCCCTGTCGTGTCTCGAACTTAGCACAGCGTTGTGTCTCCTACTTGTAACAGTGTCTACCAAATGAACACAGAGACACATGACGGATCCTAAAACTTATAATTTACCGAAGAAAATTCCATGATGGTCTTCAAACACCTTGCCTGAGGGAGCACGAATATTTCAACTGGTTCAGGAAAACCTTAACACCACAGAATAGTCATAAACCCCCAAAATAAAATTTGAGTCTAAAAGTATCCTTGTCTTTTCCTTCCGTCCGTATTTCCCTTGCATCTTCGACAAACGAATAAAAAGATAAGTGAATGGGGTAAGAAGAAAAAGGAGTCAGACACAAACCCTCAGAATCTCCCAACAATACCAACAACTCGCCACTACTACAAAAAAACTTCACTTTTTAGACGTGAGGATTGCAGTTTCAATCGATACATTAGCAAAATCCATCGTTAAAGAATTTTGTTTGGAATGGAATTTGCCTGATTTGAAACTACATTATTTGTTTAAATTATATAGAATAGTAAGGTAAACATGGTGACCATAGTCGAGGGCGACCTGAAGGCTCCCTTTTTAATGGATATAACACCGAGATGTAGGAGAGAGCGCTACTCCTTTCTCTAGATTGCTCCACTTTAATTGTACATGCTTACTGTTAAACACCAAGTACCATTTATAAGTCTTTGGTATGACTTGATCTGAGATTGAACCCCGGTCTTGTAGGCTATTGGCGAACATGCTGCCCACAAGACCAATGGGCCAATTGTATAGAAAAGCATATTTATAGATAATTGTTAATGAGAATTTAAGTCAATATGACAAGATCAGCGCGTTTAAAAACTTAGTTACGAAGTAACTGTAAAGCCTGTACTGTAATTGTGTAAAATAAGCTTGAAGTAATCCAAAGCATATTTGAACAACCCTTGGCTCCAGTCAAGAAAAAAATAGAAATTTTTTTTCGCATATATATATATATATATATATATTTGTTTTTGTTTAACTAGACCTACCTTGACTCGGGAAATTTGTCAGTTTTGAAAAAATATTCATTTTAGATGGGGGGTATTTACAATATAACTACAATGTCGAAATGATCTTACTTTTGGGCATAAATTTATACACGTTATCTTTCCATTGGTTTTATTTACAAATGTCAATTTTGAAATGATAATCACGTCATTGAAACGTGAGACTTTATAGTTTTCTTACAAAGCCACATAGGAGCTACAGATCAGGCCCGCAATTACAGTGCATGGCGAAACAACCTTGTCCTGACCACCTTCCTTTTCCTGCCCTGGATCCATTTTCCTTTGTTTGGGTGCCAATGAATGTGGAACCCAGACAACATCGGTTCTCCAATAAAAGTGAGTAAGGAGCCAGGAAACTTCTAAGCGGTGCTTATACATGGCCTCATTCAAAACTGAAATACCCCATGTGAGAAGGAAGGAAATTGTTTAGGACAAGAGTTGGAATTCTAAAACTTTTGTCATCATGCTTTGTAATCTTCTAACATTGAATCTGTCGTATTCTAAGGAAAGGCATTACTTTTTTATCTATTCTCGTATACACTGTTGTAGGACGGAACACACATATAGAAATGAGCCTGTAGAGATAGTTGCTTGGAAACTGGTACAGAAAACTTTAAAGTACATAAAGCCTCTAAGACAAATGAAATCAGAATCTTTGGGTGCAATTTGATGCTAAAGCAAAGCTATTTAAATGCCAAATCTGAAAATAAATTGGTCATGCTTGAATATGAGTCAAAATTCTAAGTCTTTCACACACACACACACACACACACACACACACACACACACACACACACACACATACATGCTGATATAAATATATACCTAAAAAGATTCAGAATGATTTGCTTATAGATACACATTCACAGATGTTTACGACAGCTTGTACATACTAGCTGAACCCGTTGAAACAGAAACCTAATTTGAAAACTGCCCAAATGAAAATAAAGATAATCATCTAAAATCTAATGAAATTATTTAAAAAGTCCTATTTGTAAATTTTAATGAAAAATTAACCAATATTTTTTTTCAAAATTTCACCCTGGTCGTTGAATTCCTTTTTTTTAGGATCAGAGTTCCGTTTTCCATCTGTCCCGTACACGTGTAGCAACAAGTGTTATCAGGCGGGATACTAATTAAAACTTTCCGATTGACATTCCTCTTTTTAACCAGAGCTTCAAGTGGCCACTTAAACCAGATCTTTTTAAAACGTGCTTCAAGTGGCCGCTTATACCAGTACTTTTTAACCAGAACATTTTAACCAAAGCTTCAATTGATCAACGAACCGGGGCTTTTTAACCAGAGCTACAACTGGCAATTTAAACCAGTGTGTTTGTTTGTTAATGGCATATCAAACTTCTCGGGTTATTCAATGCCAAATTCATCCTTTTAGAAGGACAGTAGTAGTACTATTTAACCCATAGATGGGAGAATCAGGGGGTTCATACCTTTCCCAAGGGTATTTGTCCGAACGTAATAGCGCGAATGGAGTTCGAACTCGCGTACTGCGATTCCACAGTCCAGCGCTTTAACCATCACACCACGAGGACACCCACTATTTAAACCAGAGTTGTTTTTTTAACTGGAGCTGCAACTGACTATTTAAAGTAATGCCTTTTAACCAGAGCTTCAACAATCCGCTTAAACCAGAACTTTTTAACCAGAGTTTTTAACCAAAGCTTTTTAACAAGAGGTTCAACTGGTCACTTAAAAGAAGCATAAATCACCGATTGTGAGGAAATAGGATTATTACACTTTAAGCCTTTTCCATTGCGCTCAATGAATGAGGGCCAAACTGTTCAGTTACAGATACGAATCTGCTGGCACAGGTCATTTTTATGATATGGAAAGCTTGAAATTTCTGAACTTTAAAATAAAATATGAAAATATGAATATCAGTTTTACAAGTTAAGCAATGAAAAATAATGAGGTTTTACGAATAAGGGTTGATATTTATAAACTGTCACTGCATTTCATACCTTTGACTGCATTGATATGGTATCTGGTCACGGAAATTCGGTACATTTAGTAGTTGTGCTGATAAAAGAAAAATACTGAAATGATTTACAAATTTTTCGAACAACATTCCGGTTTTGAATTCAGAGTTTTTTCTTCTCCCAGATCATGGGTTGAGAGCCCAGTCTGCTGATGGGAGAAGATAATGGTTCATGCCTTTCCAAAGTGAAGTGAAATGAAAACAGCTCCGTCTAGAATTTGAAGAAGGCTTGTCGAGTCTATTTCCCTAAAAAAACAGCTGTTACTCGACGCATGCATCTCTCTCCACCTCTTTTTTGATGTAGGATCTATAGCTATTATTTTCCGGATCATATCCACTTTCTTTTTACCATTAACAGCTGAATCAGTATAAATATATATTCCATTTACTCTGCCATCTTTATATAGTGCAGCAATTTAATATTAGCAATATTTGTTTGGTCCTCCTTATCCTTTTTCAAGAACCGAATATTCTACATTTTATAGAAGACGTATGAAACTATTATTCATGAGCTAAAAATTAAAAGGTGTGATCATAATTCCTTTTATTGGCCCGTTGATTACTTTTGATCTATCAAACACTTTTCAAACGACTATTCATTCTTATATATATATATATATATATATATATATATATATATATATATATATATATATATATTAGGGTAGGTTGATTTTTCACTTTTCTTTTTTAAAAAGTCTCACTTACCGAAAGTTGTGTATGGACCTATTAAGTGCCCATACAAAAAATTAGATCAAATAGTTGAACGGTTTTTTGAGCATTTGGTATCAAAGATCGTAGACAAAAACACTGAAAATTCCTCGTTTTTGCAAGATTTGGTTTGAATATTAGTGTGAAAGCCAAATAATGTTAGTATTCAAATCAGGGAATGTCGTTTTATTTTATAAAAATGATATTAATTAATGAAATGATGACTAATCTTCAAACTGAAAATCTGTCCCCTCCATTTTCAGTATCTGCTTCTATAAACTGCTTGTTAACGTTATGAATTAAGCAGTAATATTAGAATACCTTAAAAATTGATTTTTTTCTGTAATAAGTGAAAATATAACAAACAAAAAATAAGGAAAAACAAACACTATTTTAATAGAGCTTAATACATAGAGTCAAATTGCTACCTATAAGAGCCTTTAGACAAAAATTCCATTCTCAATTTCTGACTCAAAACTTTGGCTGTTATGTATTGATGCCTTGCTTCAAAACCTTATACAGTTTGTAAAGCTTCCGTTGTTAACTTGACTGCCCGTTCCATGGCCTGAGAATGTGAGGGCAAATCTGGCAAGTCAAGCTTGGTTCCATTTAACAATGATGTCACATAATGTTAAATCTATTAATTGTGTCCAATGTGTGGAATCAAAATTAATAGTTGGTATTCTTTTTAACCTTTTCCTAGTTGACTCCTCACTCCTGAAAGAATATAAAAATTGATTAATTGAATTATCAAAAAAATCCAATCTTTACTGCTTTGATAATTATAGTGAAATTAGATAAAATCTTTAAAAATGATTCTATAAATTGGAATAATTGAGACAGTGATATATGTATAAATATATCTACTGGCCAAAATTCTTTTAAAAGCTTCTTCTCTTACTTCAACTTCCTCAGATTTGACCATGGAATATAGAAGGTTTTCTGGCAGTAAACAAAATGTATTACCTTGTATATTTCTTAATGCTATCGGTTGGATTTCATGAGGCTGTTCCTTTATTCTGTGGATCATATTAAAAATGTGCAGTTGCTGATTGTGGAATTTATTATTTCTTTTAATTTCAAAACAACAAGAGGCAAAAACATTTACAATAAAATTTATTAAACTGTGGAGTTTCGTTGTGAGCCTTTGTGGGTATGCACTTCGAGTTCATAAACACATGAGCCTGATGGCCAAAGTTAACCATCTTGTCTGGCTTGAAGGACTAATTTTCCAGGAGGCATATCTAGAGTCAACCTTACCTCTAGAAATACCTACTGCGTATTCATACTGGAGTCTTTGGTCACAACTGAGGTCATGTATTTAATCAATTTTCAAAATTGAATCCAGAAGTCTGCTAATGGTGAAAAATAATATTTGGGGTAAATCATGGTAATCCTTTGAGCATAATTTCCCCAGAATGTTGTTGGGCCTTTTGCGCAACCATCTATATTTTAAAAAAAGGCTCTGAAAGATAGTTCATTATGGTACAGAGAGGAACCAATTGTGTGAAGATTAAAAAAAAAAAAACTTTTCTAAAATTGCAATCATTCCACCTTCACAACCTGCGTTGGCATTAGTGTTGTCAACAAGGATAGCCTTGATAGTGTTCTCACTGTTGAATTCATGCAAAACATCCAACACTTGCTCTGCATGAACAGCATCTGTTGCACCATTATTAAGAAGAACTCTATGTGTCAGATATTTACTTTCATATGGTGTCTCCTTTGTAAAAGTTAAATGGCGTTCTGGTCCCTTAGTTTTTTTCATAGTTTTCTGTCCATTTTCCAACACAATTTCCTTATACAGCAATGTGTCCTTATCCATTCTCCCATCGACTCCAATTCATATAAAATTTTCCATACTTTGATCATGTTTTTGTTGGGTAGTTGTTTTCACTTTAGTCTTTGCCCAATCAACTTTACATTTATCAAGAATAATATTGTTTATATTGATATTGGGTATAAGAAGGCCCATAGCCTTCAAATCCAAGAGCAAGGCATTGGCAAGGCTGGCTCCAAGATTAGAAGGTATGTCTCCCCTAACTAACTCAGGAGCATATCTTGGAAATTTGATAAAGCTATAAGGCCCTTTTGGATGACTCTTTGGTTGCAAATATTCTTCTGGTTCTTCACTTGGAGAAGATGAGTAGGAGGGGGAAGAAACATTATCCTGGAGATTTGATGTTGAAGCTGTTGGTGTTGAATGTAAATTTTTTTTGCCCTTCTCTTTCCTTTTTACTTGTGTTATAGCACTTTTATCTACCGTATCTAGCTCGTAAACAGTTTTTTTTAATGAATAAACACTAACTTTAAAAATATAAACAAATCAGAATAATTATATAAGTTGTATTTTTTAATAGTTAAGTCTATTTTAATGATAAATTTAAGAGATATTCGTGATAATTAAAATCGTAAACAGTAAACAAAGAGAAAACAATCGTTTAGGGGGAGGTAATTTCAACAAGTGAATACCATAAAAATATACAATAAATAAAATGGCATATGTAAATAGTTATTCGTATATTAAATTAAATATTATTGTGATTTTATTCCTTTTTAATTTTCATAGTTTCATTTAATTTCTAAAGAAAAGGAATACTAAACTTTAGAATATTTATTATTAAGTGTATTGTATTATTTTATTTTTGCTAAAACTCGGGTTTTATTTAAGCGACGCATCTTGCCGGTGACAACTACGTGTATATATAAGTATGTTCTGTTAAAGACAGTGGAGTATTTTATTTCAAGGATCTTCAAGTGAAGACGTTCAAGTCTTATTTTCCTTATGTCTGGGTCGAGGTGTTGAAGAAAGTGTCCATATTAGTCCCGGCGCTTCCGACCATTTCTATGTATTATCAAAAAAACATTCTAAATAAATATGGAAACTCACAGCAACACACAATTAAACACAGCTCCTGAGGACGACCAGCAAAATGGTCAAAAGCGCTATAAGACTTGAACGTCTTTACTTAAAGATCTAAAAAGAAAATACTCCGCGGTGTTCAATAGAACATGCTTGAATAATGATTAGCTGCTAAAGTACACAATACATATGTGTGTGTTAAACACACACACACACACACACACACACACACACACATATATATATATATATATATATATATATATATATATATATATATATATATATATCCCCGCACGGACAGGATGTAGCAGTCAACTTTTAAGCGAGTTTAATTGGTTTAAATTCACGTCGTCGTTCTCTGGAAATCTCAGCGAAATCATTTCGTGACATCTTACGTGGTGTGCACTAACTGGTTAATTTAGACATCTACATTCAAGAAAAAGGAGGCGTACTTAGTGTAACGGTTATCGTTTTAGGAAATGGAATCGACGACCCAAGTTCAAATCCTGAACGAAGCTGTCAGTGTTTCACTTTTCTCTAAATACCTTTGGGAAATGTATGAATCCATTCTTCTCTCCAGCAGTGGATAAATAATAGGGAAGATTGGGTTCTTTAGCTTTGGTAATGTGACGAAAAATTCTGAATTCGAAACTGTTTAAAAATTGACCAGGTGTTACATCCTGCCAGTAGTGGAGGGGACGAGTAAATGCATCAATTCTAGAAAAAGTATTCTTAGAAAAGATTATAACAACCAATAACTTTATTCACACCGATTCACACACATCATTATTAAACTCCGAGTGATCGAAATTGAAACTTTTCACTGAATTAAATTTTACAAGTACAAAAACGTGATAGCTTTTCAGAGAGAAGAGACCTTACGAGATAAGTTAAAAAAGAAACGGCATTTGTATTTATCAAAGCCGAAATACACATTCCCCCCCCCAAATACTGTCGTTGGCATTCAATAGACTTATTCAGTCAAGTCTCCTCATTGGTCAAATTATCTTTTGATTGAAAGCTCTGCTGTTGTATTTCTTTTAACGTCTTTCATGTCCTCAAATCTTGTTTAAATTTTCAATCTAAAAAGCAAGAAAAATCTCACGCGAATTCAGTCAGGTGAGTACTGAGTATATTGCACTTTCACAATTCAGTGTTTCGCCAAAGATCTTTCGTATAAATTTATTGGGGCTGGTTTTATTGAAACACTCTCCAGTAAAGTATGTTCACTGCTCGACAATTCGAATGAATTATAACTCGTCTAAAAGTAGTTTAATTCGGCCAACTCGATTCATGAAGGACCTTACTGTATAAAAACGAAAAGTCGAAACTGAACTGACTTCAAATCTTCAGCAAAGTTATCTGAAGTTATTCTTTATTTTTATAAAGTAAGACTAAGAGATAGAAAATAGGATAGACGACCTTTAAAATGTTTCATTGGTGTTTGTTACTGTGTTTGTTGCTATACGTTATGTAAAAATTCCTTGATAAACAAAAGAAAGTTTTTAATTTACATATCCAGCATTTACCAATATGCAGTTTATTTTTTAAATTTTTGCTTTGTTTTTATTTGTACACTTTTTGTTTGGTTTTTATTTGCTTGATTTTTTATTTGTACACGTTTTTTTTTTTACTGTTTAGATTTGTAAGTTTTTTATTTATTTTTTTAGTTCGGTTTTTGCTTGATTTTTTATTTCTTTGGTTTTATTTGCTTTTTTTTATTTGTACGGTTTTTAATTGATTCTTATTGATTTCTGTTTTATTGGTTTGTTTTTCTTAGTGCGATTTTTCTTTGTGCATTATTTTTCAATTTCTGCCGTTTTTATTTGGTTTCTATTTGTTTGCTTTTTATTTGTTGGGTTTTTATTTGTACGGTTTTGCTTGGTTATTTTTGATTTGTACGGTTTTTGTTTCGTTTTAATTTGTACGTTTTGTTTGTTTTTTATTTGTGCAGTTTTTATTTTTTTATTTCACTTTTTATCTGTTTCATTTTTATTTGTACATTTTTTGTTTGTTTTTGTACGGTATGATGTCAATAGTTTTCATTTGTGCGGTTTTTGATTTATACGTTTTTTTAGGTTTTATTTGTTTGTTTTTATTTGTACGGTTTTGTTTTGTACAGTTATTGATTTGTAAGGATTTTGTTTTGATTTGTACGCTTTTTATTTTAGTTGGTTTTGATTTGTACAATTTATATTTTCATTTTTTTTTTTTGTTTGATTTTGATTTCACGGTTTTTATTTTGTGTTTAATTGTTTTTTTTTTGTTTTTTTTTTTGTTTAGTTTTAATTTGCATGGTTTTGATGTTTACATTTATAATTAGTACGGTTTTTGCTTTTTTGGTTTGATTTGTACGGTTTTTGTTTGTTTTTTAATTGTATGGTTTTGCTTGTTTTTTATTTTTTATTTTCTTGTTTCTGATTTCCATGGTTTTTGATTTGTAAAGTTTTGGGTGATATTGATTTGTATGATTTTTGTTTTGTTTTAATTTTTACGGTATTTTTTTGTTGGTTTGGATTTTCACGGTTTTTCTTTGTTTTAGTTTTTATTCGTTTGTTTATTGTTTGTACAATTTTGATTTATACAGTTTTTGCTCTTTTATTTGTTTGTTTTTCTTTTGACGGTTTTCCTGTTTTTTTTAATTTGCATTGTTTTGCTTGTTTTTATTTGTTCTTTTTTATTTGCTTTTTATTTATTAGGTTTTGATGTTTTGTTTTTTGTTTGTACTATTTTTGTTTTTTCATTTTTACGGTTTTTGATTTAAACGGTTTGGTTTGGTTTGGTTTTTATTTTTCTATTTGTAAGGTTTTGATTTGTATGGTGTTTTCTTTTGACTAGTACGGTATTTTTGTTTTGATTTGTACGGTTTTTGTTTGTTTGGATGTGTACAAATTAAATTAATATGATTTCGAAATGTTTTACCCAATAACATTATAGAATTTTCAAGATCAGAAAGAATCTTTGACTAAATTTTTTTCTCCTCTCTCTCTCTCTCTCTCTCTTTCTCTTTCTCTCTCTCTCTCTCTCTCTCTCTCTCTTTCCCTCTAAAAAACAAACCAAATAACAACACCTACTACAGCAACAACAACAACAACAACAACTGAAGCACACACATACTCACATATGCTTTCAATTTCAAAGATATATTATAGTCATACATATATAAGTATTTAAAACAGTAATAACTTTCCTTAATTACTGAAGATTCATACATAAAAAATGGTCTCAATTGTATGCAGATATTGCCGAGTGAACATCTGGCTCCTACCCGACTCTTACAACAGACCCAACAGCAGAAGATTTTTAATTCTCGAAATGATACACTCAAAAGTTAGTACAGTATGACTTTGCAACAATAAGAACAGCTGAGCTTTTGTGTTTCGACATCGTAAACAGCTCCAGTAAATACGAAGACGAGGGATATCCGAAAAGTTAACTTCAAGGTATAGAATAATCTTAATATTCATCCTATCTCCTTGAAGGCTGAAGTCTGTTTTACATAGGGTATCATACGTATTCGAGTGGGCCAATATATAAACTAACCACTCGCCACAACCTGTCCCAAAAGCGTACGAATTCGGTGAATCTCTCCTTATAGTTCAATAGAAAGGTGATATCCTACATTCCCATTCCCCAGGGTCTAGTTCTCTTGGTTATTTGTTATATTCCACCCGAGTAAGAGATCATAGTGGAAACGGTATGTCGCGTGGCGTAATGGTTATTGTTTTAGCTGAGTTCAATTCCTGGAGGAAACTTTTTGTTTTTCTCTTTGCGCTGACGAAGAAAGGCATGAACCCATTTTCTCCCTGCCAGTATTGGGTAAATAGTAGAGCAGACTCTACTCTTTAGCCTTGGTATGGCAAACGGTCAAGGAGAAGGAAAACTCTGAATTTAAACCAGTCGTTCTCCATTTAAAAATAAGCCACTGCGTGTAGAGGAGGGATTGGCTAAATACAGAAAATCGGCATATAGTGACAATACTTGGATCCCGTCGCGTTTGATCCTTGATAGAAGTGCTGCAGTGAATAATCTCATTATTCTTTACGGGTACTCTGTCGATTAATGTATTTGAGATATCATGCGTTGACAACTTCAGATTCAAATTCCAGATGAAAGCAACGCTAGAGACAGTCCCATATCTGTGAGTCTGCAAAATTATCTCTTAAGTGACACTAGTGAAAGAGTAAGGTGCGTCAGGATAAATAAATGTTTTCTCTGTCCACCCAACTTAAAGAATTGTTAGTTTAATCTAAATATCTCGGAGTTATTATTACTACAAACAAGTTGTAAGATTATCTTGACATAACATGATCGTTAAGATCACTGTGATTCATCCCAAGTTCGTTGACACATCACCCGGCAACCCAAGGCAAATAACACTTTTGTAGACATTATATATATATATATATATATATATATATATATAAGGGTAAAAAAGAATCCAGCCCAGCCCTGTTGGAGGGGCATAGAATATACCGAGTATCATCATCCTCGTAATCAGGGTGTGCCGTCATCACAGATTCTTTTAACTCTCTCTCACCCCATCCGTTCCTATCGGTCATCACTCTTGCTAGATCTTTTTGACGGCATTTAGAGTCCGCACAGAGGTGATGAACGTAAGTTTTGGTTAACGCTCAATGCTGTCCATATATAGGAGTCCATAGGAGAACGCAACTTATGATTTCGCCCTTACTTCTCCATGTCTTGTTTGTCTAACTTAGATGGTTTGTTAGATAAGCGGGAAGTGGCCGTGCAGCTGCTGTTTTGTAGGGTGCTGCTTTCAGGATTTATTCAAAACAGCACGTAGCATCTTTGTGTAGTTTTCATTTAGCTTTTCTTTAAAGTGTTGCGTTAGAATTCAAGTGGTGAAACACAGCTTGGAAAATTCTCACCATCAGAGAGATTAGATTCCTATATCGTCGTTAACCTGTCAATAGCTGTGCATGCTTTACTTATGTGTGTGTTAGGATCGTTTTCAGGATGAAATGATGTCAACGTAAGGAGCTAAAAAGTGTCCGGTGCTAAGGCTCCAGTTCTGAAATTCTGCGCAATGTGGAGCTACTCATTCATTTCCCTTAATTCCAAATCCACTCTAACCCAGAATGGTAGTATCTGTCATGTCGTATCCCACCAGATCATATTCTCTTTGGTCACATTCTTAGGTCAAAATGGATATGTTAAAAAATTATCAATATTAGATAGGAATACTTGAAACCAAATAACTATGTGCAAGAGATTTGTATTAGATAAGGAAACTTAATAGCATTTTGATATCTGAGTTCAAATTCCGGACGAGGATGTTTTCATTTCACTTTTCCATTGGAAAAATATGAAATCATCTCTTCCTCTCCTGCTATCGATAAGTAATAGAGCAAATTGAATACTTTAACCAGGGTATGGCAACCTTTAAAAAAAAAGCCACATTCTGAATTCAAACTAACTGAATTCCGTCCAATATAATGTCACATCCTGCTTTGTCAAATGCTTTGTCGTATAACTTTCTGTCGTATCGCATCCTACCGTGTCGTATATTGCTGCATCGCATCTTACCATGCCGCATCCTGGCATGTCACATCTTGCTGTATCCATTCTGCCTTATCACATCCTGCAGTTTCTCGTCCTTTCATATCATAATATGCAGTGTCGCATCTCGCCATCTCGCACCCTGCCCTGTCACATCCTGCCGTGTCGCATTCCGCTATGTCGTATTCTGTCCTGTCACATTCTGCTATTTCGCATCTTGCTGGGTAACATCCTACTGTTGATGGTGTTTGGTGAATCATTTATTAAAAAATACAAAACTACATTAATAGTTATGAAACCTCTACTTGTCCTCAATAGATACTCAGCTGGTTTGATATAGGGTTTACTTCGCCATTCTATACTGAAAAGTACTATTTCCTTTCAGGACATGAGCAAACATCACGCTTTACAGCTTCAATATCAGTAGACTGTTAATAACCATGGCTGTTTCTCCACACTTTGAGTTCAGAATTGTCTTTCTTCTAGTCTAGTTGACCCAGGCCATATCTAGAGTCGTATTATTTACCACATTGTTTGGATGTTTAAATGGATTAACGAATCTTCTAACGGCCTCAGTGCAAACTACCGCTATCTGAATTTGAACTCGGTTTACTGATTCCATTTTCTGCATCACTAACAGTTGCACTACCATTTTACCCTTTTCATTCATTCATTTTCCTAAATAGAAGAGGAAGAATCAGTTAAACAATTCTAACATCGAAAAGGCGTCCAGTTCAAACCTTGGCGAAGGTAGCAGAGATCAAAGAGACATTAGAAATTTAAAATTGTTGTATTGGCCATGATAATGTAAGGGAGAAAGTTCGTAGAAAAAGATGGCAACTTGCATTGTGTGAACTCTGCTAATTTTTGCATTTATTTCTTATTTAGCGAATTGGAGGCAATCCTTGTACGTATTCGCCTTTCGTGAACCCCCTATCGACACATAAATTAGTTGGTTGCATCGAAGGTTTATAATAATTTATGATCAGCTAGAACCTATTGACAACAACTCTGTACCGATACAGGATGTAGCCTAGAAGACCTCCCGAGACCGATGGACGATAGAGACAGGTGGCGAGAGAGAGTCTGGGAGATCCGTGCTATCAGTGCGATACGATGATGATGTAAATGTGGTCTCATTCGACACTGCAGTACGTGAGCTTAACTGAAGCTTAAGAAGACTCATTTCTTTGCGACAGAAATTAACCTGTTGTTTTTGAGTTAGTGATGATACCAAATGATAAAAAATGAACCCAATTACAATTTGATATTCAATAAGCATAGCTTAATCTGGTACACGAATAAACGTTTGGAGCACTAAGTTAAATGAGACTCATTGCACTAGTAAGGATATTTATGAAACATAGCTTGGTTTGTGTCTCGGCCAAAAGTTTGGAGTTCCTTGTGAGGATTGAATGATTTTAACGGATATCAACCTGTCCGATTTATTTTATGCTAAGTAGTTAGGGAATCGTGTTCATTGTTCATTCATATTGACATTTTTGTATAGTTGCTGTAGGAGTTTTTCGTTTTTTTTTAGCACTCAGTCCTATCTAATACAAATAATTTTCAGACAGGTATATTTAACCCATAAATGGGACCCAAACAGGTACTACCACTCCGGGTCAGAGTGGACCTTGGAGTAATGGAACTGAAAGGTCACTTTATATTCCCCACATCTCCAGCACAACAGCCTCCTTATCAGGTGCAGTTAATGTCGTATCAAAGACACCTATTTTTTTGAAAGTGGGGTTTTTACTCCTCTGCGAAGGTAGTGAGGATTGAACTCATTGCTAATGTAATATTTAATAAATTAAGTGAAAAGTGAATTAAGAGAAACCAAATGATATAACTTCAGTCTCTTCAAGATTTACCATTAATGAAACAGCAAACCAGAAGATAGTATTTTACCTGTAAGCAGAATATTTATAACAGGCAAGATTCCTCAAAAATATGTCTCGTATAAAAGGAAAGTATGTTGTCACATTTTTTATGCCCACAAATGAAAATACATTTAAAAAAATTCAAATTAATCAATTCTTCACTACAAAAAAGGTAATTTATAAAGATGTTGAAAAATTGTGCATCTTTTCTTTTTTAAAGTTGAGAGTTAAGTGCTTGCAGGTGTTTCTAGTAACAAACGGGACTGGTGTCAGACTGTCACGGTGGGGAAGCTAAACGTACATGGGTGGAGCTTTTGAGAGACAATAATTAACGGCTGTCTTATTTTCTTTGCAAATGCTTTTTTAGAATCGTTTAGCCCATATATTAAAAAATAATCACACAAGCGATTACAGATAACAAAAGCAAGTACGAAAACCAAACTCTAATGGAAAAGAAAGAAAAAAAACTTTTTACTGAACTCAACAAAATGTGCAGTATAGTGTGATAATAAACAAAAAAATTGCTCGAAATGTTGATAAGCCCTGAAAATAAAGCCTCCACTCTATTTCCCTACAAAATACAACATATACAAGGAGCTCTATAATACAATTGGATAGAGCAAATTTTCACCAACAAAACTCTTTTTAAACAGTCACCGACATTAAATTGTATTGGTGAGGCTCTAGTTCCGAGGCTCTGGGAATTGCAGAATCATCACTTCATTTCCAATACTCCTAGAATCACTCAGATCCTAACTGGTAGTATGTGTTAGATTATACTTAAAATGATTTTGAACTATATCTAACCTTGCAACATTAATATTTCAACGAAGTATGAAGTATTCATTCGTTTAGAATGATTATGAATTGTATCAATACATTTTCTCTTATGACACTGATATTTCAACTAAGTATGAAATATCTACCAGTTTAGAATAATTCTGAGCTTTATCAATACATTTTCTCTTAAGACACTACAATGTTAAATTATAGTGAAGATACATTTTTCATACGATATACAATTCCAGAACGTAACAGTTCAATTGACTTCGATATAAAATAAACCAAGAAAGGTTGACTTGCTGTAAAACCCACCAGCCAAACTTATTCAGCTGTGCCTTTTCGCTAGCAACGAACAAGAGATTATATAATGCGCTAGTAAAATTTGCAGCAGTCGAATTGTCCCACATTTGTTTTACGGCAGCGATGTGGGGCTGGGAGCCGTCGCTGTGAACAACACTTTCCTGACAACGAAACTATTATCGTTGTGAAAAAATTAGTCATCTTTATTGGTACAGATTTTTATGAGTGCTGCGTGCAGACTCTTGTTTATTGTTAATGCATAGCCGATGTGAAAAAAACAACCCCCACCAGTGTTTTATAGCTGAAAACTTGCTCTATCCAATGGTGTTATTGTGCTCCCTGTATATCTTGTTTGCATATAAACATATATATATATATATATATATATATATATATATATATATATATATATATATATATATATAATAGTGAAGCGTTTTGTTTTATCGTGGGATACACGGTTTAATGTAAAGCAACCAAATTTGGTATGCATACTTATTTAACCCAGAGGAATGTTTAAAAGTAAAAAATTGTTCCTCATGGGGAAAGAGGGAGTGCTGTCATCGAGAGGGCACCTATAACAATAGATAATCAGCGAGAAGTCATGCTGTTGCAAGGCGTAACTAATTGGACATAATCTAAATTCCCCCCTTCTAAAGAAAAGATGAACTTGTCTTATTAAAATAATCATTCCTATCAAATTAGTCAACTTAGAAGGGTACTTAAGCTCGTATAAAAATAATGGATTTGTATAGTCGTTCGATATTTACGAAACTTTGCTTAAGGGCCTTTAGGGAGAATTGAACTCATTTTAGTAGTAATGTTCTGCAAGATAATATTGCTATTGTGCTCGTGTGCAATGGTTCCCTTCATACTCAAGGCTCAAAGCTTAGGCCCAGGATAGTGCTCCATGCTCGTTCCGGGTTCTGGGTTCCAGGCTCCAAGTTCTGGTCTCTCGACTTGTATTCGTTCATCCAATTTAGGCAAAGACTATCAATAGATTAAATTCATTGTTCAATAAATTTTTTGGAGATAGTTAGGTTGGAATACATGAAACTATTTGGATTTAGAATTGTTACTTGATCTTATATTTATTTACTAAGGATTATTATAACTATTACTTGGAACCCTATAATTGCATTAAAAAAACCAACAGATTTTGGATTATTAGTGTTAGATTGGAATACTTAAAATTGTAAAACTCTATCCAAACAAATACTTATTATTAAACGGGAATAGTCTTTTTAATTCATAGAATTGAGTATAAATTGTTCGGATAACGTAGAAATTCTTAATATCTGTGTAAAAGTTTTTTGTATTATAGTGAAATACTTGATATCGTATAACTGTGTGTAAACAAATGGTTATGTACAAATGAATGAGTTATTAAAAAAAACTGCAATAGATCATTGAAAATATAGTTAAGGCTATAATCAAACATTTACAAATGAATCAAATATCGGCATTAAATAACTCATAAAGAGTTGAGGTGTCGTTAAACAACCAAACCAAAGCAAAACTCTGTCATATTCCATTCTTGCAACGTGTCATGCTTAGCGTAATTGTATCAGGAGCAAAATTGCTTCGATAATTCGTCAGTTTTTATTACTTTTGTGATGTTTGTAATAAAGTTGAGTTTTAAGACTGTCAATATTAAAAAGAAAAGATTTCCGGTCAGTCTTATTAAAATTTAGGATAATCATTCGTATTTAGATAACGTTTCATTGGTTTTATCACATATTTACAATGAGTTACTGCTTTGTTTACACCGATCATGGCGTCCAGAAGAACCGCTTCGTGTTCATTCGGAGATCTCTGATACTCTTGTAAACCCCTAAAAATTAACATATATTTCAAACAAATATTTATTTTTTCGTTTCCCAGGTTTAGAAGGGTAGTATTAAATCAAATTAAAAAAAGGTTTTCTCAGACTTTTTTAAAAGACAGGCAACCGTTTAGACTTAATAGATTCCTCCACGCCCACAAGGAAGGTGAGAGCCATCTACCTTTTGTAACGATTGCAATGAAAGTGGGTGAGTTTTATGATAGAGACATTTTTTTCACAGCAAATAGGACAGTAAGACATAAAGGTGAGAAAAAAAGAAATCTGAGCCAGATCTCTGAGTAAAATCTAAAAAAGTTTCTAGTTATAGTTCTAGCAATCCCAGAAAATTAGGTTGAAATCTGACCAAAGTGACGTTATAAGCAGATGAACGGACATTTGCTGAATGTTTCTGAGTAAGGTTACCGAGCAAAAAGTGGTACATTGTAACTTAAAGTACTTTCGTTTAGATAATAAAGTAATTCCCAGTCTAATTTTTAACTGAATGTGTGGTCTTCGCGCTGAACGTCATCTCTCTCTCTCTCTCTCTCTCTCTCTCTATATATATATATATATATATATATATATATATATATATATAGAGAGAGAGAGAGAGAGAGAGAGAGAGAGAGAGAGAGAGAGAGAAACAGCGTTCGATGTCATCAGCATCTCAGTTTAACCCAACTGTTAGTATACATAATTGTTGCAATGTTGTAAAAAACGTAAAAACTTTACCCCCCACCCCCCAAAAAAACAATCTTTACACTTGCAAATAACTCCTGGTAATAACCTATGAAAGGTGAGGCAACTAGTCTAGGAGAAGGAAAACTCTGAATTCAAACCTGTTAAACTCCGCTTAAAAATTGACCTTGTGTCATATCCTGCCCGAGCGGAGGGGTTGGTAAATAGTACCTATGAAAGGTCCGTAAGCGTTCAGAACAATTTCTGTAAAATTGATTTACCGACTCCAAACTAAAACCAAAAGACTTATCGGTAAACTTGAAAGGATCTTAATAAAATTAAATAGACAAAATGTGTCTTTATCATTTAATCAAAGACGTTTAAATGAAGGACTTAAAGAACAAAAGAATTTCCAATCTAATTTACAATTGAATTTTATGGAATTTGAGTTCGCTCTGAATGTCATTTGTTAATCCTCAAGATTCTCGATATAACGGAGATAACAATGGAATACAAAATATACGAATTATAATCCTTCATTCCTTCCGAAATAGAAGCATCAATATAATCATGAATCGCTGACTTACAACAGAAACCAAATGGATTCACAGGTAGTCTAGTTTAAATATGAAAACTTTTCATTAAGTTTTTGAATTACTCAATACAAAGTAACAGATGATGAAAATCATCTAGTAAAGAAAATCTATATAAGAATTTTAGATTGGAATATTTTTTGCATTTGTTTTTTGTATATGCTTTTGTGTATACACAAGGAAGCAGATTTCCATTAGATAAATCGACCAATATTTGAAAATCGTGTTGATCTCAAGAACATTTTCACTTAAATAGTCGCAACAGATTCGTGATTTCCGGCCGAACGTTCCCTCAGCAAAGTTTCATGCAATTAAATATCTAGAAAATTGCATTACTTTTTCAGGCTTTTTCAAGAAATTCTACCATCTTAACTTTTTCTTTTTTTGAAAAAAATTTTTTCAACTTGGGTGGTGTACTCTTTCCCTTGAAGCAAAATATCAATGGGTCTGATGTTTTAAAAAAGCAAAGAAAGAAATAAGCTAACTTGAAACGGAACACTTTAAAACGGGGAGAAATAAAATTCTTAAAATATTGGCAATTAAGCTAACAGACAATGTAAACACTTACGTGTACTAGAAATTGACTTCTTATTTTTTATTTTATTTATTTTTTTACACATACATCCAAAACCGGGTTTTTTGATCAATCTTTCGATGAATATCTGTCATTGCACTAAACTTATTGTTTCATGTCAAGAAGACCGGCGTATGTACCGATCAAAACGTTATGTGAACAAGAAAAATAATGAATCCAATTTTCCGAATAATTCTTTGAATGAAAACCTACTCGCGAAACACACAAAATATTACGAGCGGTACCCGTAGGAATACCTCGATATAAGTTTAATCTACATATAGAAACTGCTAGTGTTGCCTGCCAATTTGCTTGTCATGGTTTTTCTGACCATCACAAACCCAAATTTCTATACCAATTATGAATTGCTATGTCCCCAGAGTAAAAGATTGGTGGCTAGTCGAGGTATCTGATGTTGCCCAAATGTCGACTCTGTCGTAACACATTTTTTTGTTACTCTTAAATGATTTATAACAAGTTTTTTAAGAGGTTATTTTTGCATGTAATTATTAGCTGAAGTAAACGTCTATGCTGGGTAAGAGGTCAAGAATTAGAACGCAGCTGATTATAATGGTTATAAAACTATTTCTTAATACTAGTGATGTTGGGATGAATTCTGTTTCTGTAAGAATTAAGTTAAGCTGAACTGCTATAAATAAAGTCCTTAAAAACTTTGGAATTTTTGTGAAGAATCATTGTCGAAGACTCTCTTTAAACAATTTTTTTTTCGATAAATTCTTCCGCATTGATCAAGTTTAATATACATTTTAGAGGGTTTGCACATACAATGGATTTTTCAGGATTTTTTTTACTAGTTATGACTAATTTTACGACATAGATGAGTACTTCAGCTAGTATATCTATTTAACAGTACAGTTGCATTGTTACTATTGACTTTCCTTTTAGAGAGTTGATATGCCGTAAAACAGATAAACTTAAACCCGAACTTTTAATTTCCTCGTCTTTTGGAAGTTAGGAAAAAAGAGATTAAAGCAGTGAAGGGGTCATGCAGACCCCCCAGCTACATTAATTTGACTTGCTCTTGTTGAGCTTCAACTGCTCAGAAGATCCAAGACAAACAGTTGTTACACAAGTTGCAACATCTTGCCAGACTCCAGTGAGTAGTCGGAATCTGTCTTCACGGAGATGCATCATGGTTCTAAATTTAGAGTGGTTGGTCGGTTGGTTTTATGGCATATCAACTCTTGCTGAGTTATTTAATGCTGAAGTTAGTCTTTCTTGCAAGAGCAAGCCATTATATGATCACAAGTAATTCAACTATTTGTAAAAAGTCATAGTTTAACCATTATAGTTTCCAGTTATATACAGTACAAAATGTATCTTCACAACCAATTTAAAATAAACATTTTTTTAAAATCACAAACAGATCTATTTGATATATTAAGGTTTTAAGTATTCCTATTTAATAATAATAATTTTGTCCCCCTTTTTTTGGAAGAGTACAATATCACATCTGTGACAGGATCACAGAAGATAAGCATCTGGAATGGCCACAATATAAAAACCATGAAAAATAACAAGTCCAAATCCAAATCAAAGTGGGATTCAGATGACAGATCTGAGTGTTATGATCGGCAAGTGCTCCCTTAATTGCCCACATGAGTGACTGGCGGCATCCGACGAATGATAGCTATTCTTATTTCACGTACACAAAAAAGATTAAAGCAATAATGCATCTAAAAGGCACCAAAGGAAAGAGAGAGAGAGAGAGAGAGAGAGAGAGAGAGAGAGAGAGAGAGAGAGAGAGAGAGAGAGAGAGAGAGAGAGAGAAAATTATGAGTATTTAAGAATATTGGAAGCAGATACCGTCAAACAAGCTGAAAGTATAGGAAAAATAAGAAAAGACTATCATAGAAGAACGAGAAAACTTCTAGAAACCAAACTCTGTAGCAGAAATCTTATCAGTCCTCCTTGCAAGATACCCAGGACCATTCTTAAAATGGACTTAGGAGGAATTCAGACAAATGGACACAATAGAAAGAAAAAAAGATGACTATATACCAGGCGTTACATCCAAGAGACGACAGAAACAGAGTGAATCAGTTAAGAAAAGAAGGAAAAGAGGACTTGAAAGCAATAAAGATTGCGTAGGTGCATTAATATAAGAACTCGAGGACTAAATTAAAAAGAACAAAGAAAGATTAATTTCAGTCGTCAATAATAGCACTTGCAACAGAAGTACAGACAGAAAAATAACAAAAACTAGGAAATAGAAATGGAGAGAAAAGCAGCTTGATGGAAATTTCAAGCAACAAACTGGTGAGATTACACATGAGAAAACACGGATATGGCTGAGAAAGATACTCTCAAGTAAAATACTTAATCTCTTTTAATAGCAGCACAAAACAGCTATATAAGGACTAATTCTATTAAAGCAAAAATCGTTAAAACGTAACAGAATAGGAAGAGTAGGTTATGCAGAAAACGATCAATCTCGTAATAAGAGAATGCTGCAAATTAGCACAAAAAGAGTATAAGACTCGACACGACTGGGTGGGAAAGGTGAACCATAAGGAATTATGCAAGAGATTGAAATTGGCTCATACTCACAAATGGTATATGCATAACCCAGAATCCATCCTGGAGAATGATACGCACAAACTTCTCTGTAATTTTGAGATACAGACGGATCCCCTAAGCTCGACCAGAAGACCAAACCTTGTGCTAAGTAACAGAAAAAAACCAAAAGCAGAGAACTTGCTGTCTAGTGGATATTACCGTTCCAGTGGACCACAGAGTGAAAATAAAATAAAATAAAATGAAAATATGAAAAAATTCTGGATCTTGACAGAGAACTAAAAATTGTGGAACATGCGGGTGACGTGATATCAGTTGCCATTGACCCGCTTGGAACGGTCCCCAAAGGCTTGAAAAGGGGACTCGAATAATTCGAAATCAGAGGAAGAATCGAGATCATCCAGACTACAGCATTGTTAAGTGGTTAGAATACTGAGAAGAGTCCTGGAAATCTGAGGAGACTTGGTGGCAGTCAGACTCCTGTGAAAGACCATCAGTTAATGCTGGTGTAAAATATTCGCAAAGAATAATAATACTGAGAAGAGTCCAGGAGACTTGAGGTGACTTGCTGTCACTCAAACTCCACTGAAAGACCATTCGCTGACGCTGATGTGAAAAACTGTCAAGGAGTACTTATAATAATAATAATAATATATTGTTAAAATCATCTAGGTTACTTAGAAGAGTCCTGAAGATCCTAGTAGACTTGTTACCACTCAGACTTCAATGAAAAAAAATCGGTTGCACACAATTATATTGTTTCCAGTATTTCTATGCAATTCTGAAATTGTTCAAACCAATAAATTAAACTCATTGATGGAATTTTACCAGGTACAAGTCTGGGTCAGCGTGGTTCTGGGAGTAATGGTAAAGAAGACGTGACTCCACACTCATTAGAACTCCAGAATTAGAGCCTGACCATCAGATGTTTTGTCATTCAAAATTGTCCTCTTAAACTAGTTTTTAAATATTTTTAAATGCTATACAACATAAAATATAAAAATAATTAAAATCAAAATAAACACTGATAAACTTTTTGATAGACACTAGTAAATCTTAAAAAACAAAAATGAACCCTCAGGTTTAAAAGGGGAATAAACTAAAAAAATATGAAGATGACAAGGAATTAATAGCCAACAGATTCTGTTAGGGGTGCTTAAATGGAAACGTATTGACATCAAAGACGTACAAAATTGCCCCACAATTTGTACCAAGATTTTTTTTTCAAAAATAAATACATAAAAATAAATGAGTAAACAAATAAAAACATAACAATAATTGAAAAGAGCCGACAACTCTTTGATGTAGTTGCCCAGTCCTCTTAATGCAATCTCTAAAGTTTGAGATGATATTGTGTTCCATCTGCAAAATGGCGATGGTGAGGGAGAGTTTTAAAAAATCCATACAAGCGATGATAGCTGTACTTGTTTCTCCTGAGCGTCGAACCGTGAAATGATTTTTTTTGTGACATTAGCAATCAAAGGTTGGGTGAGATGACCGCCGCCATGATAGTTCACTTACTGAGTTTCTGGAAAGAACTGTTATTAAATTCAACTGAGAGGGTAAAACGTTTTTGACAGCCATTTTCATCACTGACTTCTGTCATCTCCACCCTTTCGTTTGGTTATAATAAAGCGTTCTAATAAAAGGTCACACTGCGTTCTAAAAAGAGACACACTTTAACGAACGAGGAAATTAAGAACTTAAACTGAAACTGAAACTCACAAAAACACATATATTGTAGCAGAAGGAATTTTGGTTTGGCGCGCAATTTAATTCGACGCAAAATTTCACCCAATCAGGATGACTAATCCTATTCATTCCGGACTCCTTTCCGGGTAGCCAAACACAGTCTCTTTGGCTGAAAAACGCCGTCCAGTGCAGACGTCCCACTGGCCGTTCTTCAATAGCAGCAGCAGCATGGACACATGAGAGAACCTATCTAATTTATGGATTCCTTGCGACTATTTCTTTTAGACCAAGGAATCCCAGTTGAATATGAATTAGATACATTCAATACGCCACACACAACTTCATGTCACCCCCAAATTGGCTATGTCGATGCGATGCCTAATCCCGCTCCCGGCACCTAGCTCTCATTTCACCTCTGGGCAACCTTATTGGAGACACACACGCCTCTCCCCAAAACCACCAGACACACAAAATTCACGGTGACTCCAAAGTTTATTTCCTCCAACGGCAAACAAGACTTTCGCTAAACTACGGCGAACACAATCCCTCCCACGTCCAACGATACGCGCTGCCTTCTCAACTTTCTCATAACTCCATTTTGTCTCTTTACATCTTTCCTTTTCCACAAGACTTGCAGCACAAACACAAACTAAATATTCCATGCTGCAAATAAAAACTATTCCTAAAAATATTTCGACTTCGACATCTTGAACCTTCTCATTTATATACCTAACAACAATTAGCGAGGGAATTACACACTCAGCGAGGAAACAACTCAACGTAAACACACACACGTACGTTACAACCATTCCTCGCTAACAATAACAAATATTCCTTCACGCTAAAATATTCATATTTATCTATTTTGAAATTTTTAGAGTAAGCATTTTCTTTATTATTATTTTATTATAACACACACACACACACACACACACACACACACATATATGCATATATATTAATTGACGACAGAAGAAAAAATCCGTTTACCCAGAAGAATTGTTGAGGTGTTTTTTTCTTTTTCTTTTTCTCGGTCATCGTTTTTTCCCCTTCGTAGGTTTTTTGTTTTTTCTGTTGTCAACTAATATCTGATCTGTTTATTCCCCCCTCTCTCTCTTTATATATATACATAAATATATATTGTCATCCACTTTAGACTGTCTTGTTGTATCATAACTCTTCAGTGTGGCGAGACTCGCGAGACGCTTCAAGCTGGGATCGGAATCCACCTAACTTTACGTCCGTTTGATTATATACCCAAGCCATCATATGACTCAACGTCACCACGGGAATTTAGCCCATATATATTAACTTTTCCTTTGTTTACATTTTATGCTATCGGATACCGAAGTGCTCCATTCGCTAGAAGGGCTTTGAGGTGAGGTGAGAGGCAACCGTTAATTTCTTCGCCAACCCCTGTGCTCAACCCCTGGTGGGGAGCATATACATATACACAGATAGACTATATATATATATATATATATATATTAATACAAACAGGTCCCTACCGCTGAATTGCCTTTCAAACTTACATTGTTTTCTGACTTTCTCATCCAGAATCTGACAATAGCAATTGAATTTGGTAACAAAGATTCAGGCAGACAAAATGAAAGGTAACGATGAGTTATAATAAAAACAATAACGCGGAAATCAGATAAATAAACCTTAATAACAGGAAGGAAAGAAACTTCTCTGTTTTTATTTAACAAGTGAGTGAACCCTGTCCGACAGTCCAAAATGTTACTGGCAGCAGGAATTAAAAAAAAGAAAAAAGAACAATGTAGACACAATTGTAAAGAGACCAAAAGAAAACGTGGGATAATAAAAACGAAGGCAGGAAAAAACAATAATAATAAAGCTCAATAATAGACGACAAAAAGAAACATATCCTTGGGTTTGTATTTTCTATGACCCACCTCAACGACCTGCTTCTTCGTACTGTTCCTAAAACGAGTTCTTTTTTTCGACTTTTAGTACCCATCAAACGATCTCCGTCTTCCTCTAGCATAATAGTTTTCGCCAATTCGAGAAAGGAGAAAGGAATAATTCGCGTTTGTCGCATTCATAACAATATATATATGATTTTAAAAAGTTGAAATTATGTTCAAATTTGAAAATAATTTATTTCAATAATCAAGCTTCTTAATATCAGATGGCATATCGTTCAAAAACATTCGATTTTTCAAAACTCAAACGTTAATATAAATTTTGATAAATCTCGTTCTTGAAACATAAACAGTCTTGGAATAAATAATCCCTGATGATCGCTTAATACTGAAATCGGTCGTGACAATTTCGAATTAATGAAACTTATTTACCAGCTTTTATGAATCGATTTCGTACACACACACACATACACACACATATGAAAAGAAACAAATTTTTAATTCTCTTATAAAACCGCATATCATCAGGAAACAATACATTTTGAAAAATTACAACTGTTAAGAGAGTTTGATATATAAAAAGCACCAAAAAGGACGCGGAACCAAATTTATGTAACAGAAGATTAGCGTTAGAGTTATCGTTGAAGGAAATAGAAACGGTGACTCGAGTTCAAGTCCTCGTCAAAGCTGTCAACATTTCATCTCGCGCTAATGCCTGTAATTTATATTATTTAGAAATGGGTTATTTCTCTATTTTGAAAGACGACTTGTCGCTATGGACACGCTATCTTCCTTAATCTTCACACTAAGAATATGAGAGACCCAAACGTCCAGCTTGCTCAGTTTTCTTATCTTTTTCAAGTGGCAGCAGATTGTGGATTAGGATATGTTGAGGTCAAGTGCTAATTGTCGAGTATTTCTTAAAACATGTTGATCAAGTTCTGATGAACCTCTTGTTCTGGCTTCATCTCTCAATGACGTATCGTACGAACGTAATTTTGAAAACTAGTTTCAAACTTGGTGGTCAGTAATGACACCTTGGCCATGAACACTACAAATTTTCTAGCTGATTCTGCAGCGTTTTTATTACTTTAAAATTCCCTCTTTTGAAAAATGCACTTTCAGTTCCTCCATTTTAGAGGCGTGAAATCATAGATAAATATTAGTATGCATACACTTTCACTACTGAAATAAAAATAACCGATGAAGGTAGTCTTTAATCGAGTGATTTCCTGTTGTGCTTGAAACATTGGAAGTTTGAAATGCGTAGTTACAACTTCTTTTTTAAAAAACAAATTCTTATGACTCAACCCAATATTCATAGGGAATTTCTAAAAAATTGATATAATTTCATAATCTAACAGCTTCATCAATTCATGTTTAAATTATCTCAAATATTAACAACATTTATTGAAACAAGTAAAAATTCTAAGCGTAATATTTCATGTCTTTTTCTTTTCAGGTATAGAAATATCATTCACTGGAAAAGAAAAGGTATCTATTAACATTATAAGTAGAATTTTGAGTTGTTTCTACTGTTCACGAAATATACCCAGTACATTTCAAATGATACGAAACTTTTTAAAATATCCTATGTATATATATCAATATACTGTCAATAATATAACATCATACAAATCGCGTTTTTTGTTTTTAAATGATGTTTGCTTCTTATTATAAATCCTAATCTTTTCTACTCGGTTAAATTTTGGGCAGCATTTTTAATTCATGTGGTCCTTTACCACAATTTATAGGGTATAAATTGATAAAGCGTAACGTTAATGCGGGTGTAAAAACAGCGAGAAAAGTTACATTGAAATTGGAACAACGATTGTGTTGTCTTTGTGTACAATATAAAATAGAAAAACAGCATGAAAAGAATGCACTTATTTCATTTCTCAGCATGTTCACAATTTTGTCGCATTTTCGTACAAGTATTTCTTGTGATGCCCCCATTTTTTGTTATTATCGGTCGAAGAATGTGTCTGGCCTTCTTAGTTGGAGTACATCAACTGGCACTTGACTAGTTGAGGTTACGTTCTTCCTTCATAACAAAAATAAATAAATATATAGATAAATGAATAAATAAATAAACATAATAAAAAAGCTCAAATAAATCTGTTTAAGACGGAAGACATGTATCTTATGGACAGTATATTGGGGTGTTTGGAAATAGGGAAGCTCGTTGAGTCTCCACACACCAACAAACCTCTCTTCGCATTAGTATATCAAAGACAAAATTAGCTCATTTATATACACTAAAACATTCAATATATACATTCAATATATGCATTCGTTAATTTTTTAAACTCCTTCCTATAAGGTTACTATATTATTTTGGGAGTTAAAATGTTGTTAACTTTTTTATGTTTTCGCTACTGTAAATTAGATATTCCTGTTTCAAATAGGCGGCATTTTATCATTATTATTTGCCCCTTGAGAGGTTTCCACACCAGCGTTAGCTGATTGTCTTTCACTGAAGTTTGAGTGAGAGCAAGTCTCCTCAAGTCTCCAGGACCCTTCTCAGTATTCGGGTCGATCTCAATAATGCCTTAGTTTGGATGGTCTCCACTCGTCCTCTTATTTCCAAGTCCTCCAGTCCCTTTGGTGACTGTACTAAAAGTACCAATTACAATTGGTATAATTGTCACTTTCATGTTCCACAGTTTCTTCAATTCCTTAGCAAGGTCAAGGTATTTATCCTTCAATTCACTTTCTTTCAAATTTACTCTGTAGTCAGCCGGAACAGCAAAGTTCACAATTTGGTAAGTTCTCTTCTTTTTTTGTTGTTGATTATCATAAAGTCTGGTCGTCTGGCTGATATTAGATGATCCGTTTGTATTTCAAAATCCCAGAGGAGTTTGTGAGTGTCATTCTTTACGACAGATGTTGGGTTGTGCATATACCATTTGTTCATAAGGTCAAATTTCAATTTCTTCCACAACTCCCAGTGGATCATTTTGCCCACCCAGTCGTGTATATTCTTACACTATTTGTGTGCTAATTTGCTACATTCGCTGATTATGTGATTGACAGTTTTGTCTCTATCACCACATAACCTACATCTGCTGTTTTGTTGCGTCCAACCTATTCTTGCTTTGATATTATTATAATTATTATTATTAATATTATTATCTTTGCTATTTTTTCCCACCAGCGGTACCTGATGGTCATTCACTGGAGTCTGAGTGACTTCAAGTCTCCTCAGGTCTCCAGGAATCTTAGTATTCTAGCCGTTCTTAATACTTCTGTCTGGATGGTTTCGATTTGTCCTATGATTTCCAAATTTTTTAGTCCCCTTTTCTAAGCCTTTGAGGGTCGTTCCAAGCGCACCAACTACAATTTGTATCACCGTTAGCCGCATGTTCATCAGCTTTTTTGTTCTCTGGCAAGGTGTAAAATACTTTTCTCATTTTTAGATTCAATTTTTTTTTCTTTTTTCCAAGCGTTTTGATTCTTTCTTTATTCTATTCTTTCAGTGAAATCTTTTTGTCTATTTTTCATTATGATCATGGCGCATTTTTCACTGCCAAATTCCAGTGCCTATATCTTGGTTGTATATTGTCATTGTTTGTATCTGAGTCTCCAAATCCTTTTCATCTTTTTCAAATATCTTTGTGTCCTTTATGTACCAAAGTTAATATTTTCTTTTGATTTTGTGAATTTGTTGCCCTGGCTGTTAATTCCACTTTCCAGTTTTTCATCGGTTCCCAGATGAATTTTGTGGCATCTTTTTGGTTCTTCCTTAAACAGTCCGCAGTATACAAGCGAGTAATAGATCTAATCTCTAATCTGTGCATTGAAAAATTTCAACATCGTACGTAGACATGTTATCGGTCTGTAGTTGCTGGAGATGGTTCCTTTTTTGGGTGGAGTCTTTCTGGATCAGGGTAGTTTTCCCCTTAGTCATCAATTCCGGTAATCTTGTTTCTTCAAGGTATCTATTCAATTTAAGAGTCAGTCTGTCGTAGATTGACGTGATTTATGCCACCGTGGCTTGGTGTTTTCTAATTTGGTGCTTTTTTGAGTGTTACTCTGAGTGATTCCAGGTGTATTATTGCCTCAGGGCGTTCTTCAAGTCCTTGTTATTCTCTTTTCATGCGATTTATCCATTCGAGCTTTCTGTTACGTTCTTTCTGCTGTCATGTTTTACTCCTAAATTGATTTGCTTTCTTTGTGTCTGGTTGTTAGTTTGTCCTCGTAAATTCTCCTCCTATTTTGTTAGTAGAATTTTCCTTCATTGTTTTGTAATGTTCTGTTTTGTTTGTATTGTTTGACTCTGTCTCATTATCTTTTAAATATCTCTTCTTTTGCCAATATCTTTTGATTTGTCTCTTTAAGTTATATTGTCAGGCTTGTCTACTGTTTTGTTTTGGCCTTTTCCTTCCAATATATATCAATGTGTTTTTTCTTCCTTAGCACTTTCGCTTGTGGTCGCAGTTTCTTTACCTGTCTAAATTCCCATGCAGGTTTAGTATTTCTGTTCGGGCTCCTTAAGAAAATATCGATTTTATCGGAGACTAATTTCACTTCTGCATAAATTAGATCGTTTCGTTCAGGGATGTTGCCCGTTGGGATATTTGGTTATAATTTATTAATCTTTTCGGTTACTACTTTAACTTTTTTCCAGTCTTGGTTTTTGAGGGATGATAAAGATTTTCTTTATTAACACTGTATTTATTTTGTCTTCTTGCGTTAACATTTGTTTTGTGGTGCTGTTGTCTGTGCTGTTTCGGTTTTCAGCATTTTGCGTTTCAATTCGGTAAGGGGGGTTTTGCTTTTCAGGATTGAGTGTTTTAATTCGATTCTTGTTGATATTCTTCACTATTTACTTTTTCACCAATTTCTGTTATCTGAAGAAAAGCAGCCATTCTTTAATAACATTCTATCTTGGTCAGCAAGTTTTGGCTTGTATTAAATCTAGCGGATTCTTCTCAAATTTTTCTCATTCTTTTCTGTGCTCTTTTTGTATAGGATTGCTCTTAAAATAAGAGTGAAGTACATTTTTGTTGTTTTCTCGAGTTCATTTTTTTCTGCTGGTGTTTCTGAGTTAATTAGTTGCTTTGGTCGTTGTTTGTGTATCTGAAACAGAAATCATTCGCAGGATGCTTTTCTGGTTACCCATGTTGGCAATCAAGGGAGCACCTGCCGATCATGACTATGATACTTGTTGTCTGGGTCCCACTTCGAATTAGATTTGGATCTATTTTTCATTAGTAGTATATTGTGGCTATATTAGACCCAGGGGTTAATTATTATCTGTCATAAATCTGACCTCGTTCAAGATAGAAGATACTTAAGCGGGTTATAAAAACACCCCGGTTTTAAATTTACAGTTTTAACAAAGTAAAAGACTCCTTGTGACCCCCACCTTTTTTTTTAAGAAAGAAAACCTGTTGGGTTTAAGTATTCATTGGTTTTTTACTTTAGCTGCTATTTGGTGTTTGGATTGGATTAGAGCTGATATTACTATTTAGTAGTTTAAACGTGAGTCATTTTGTGGTATTCGCTTATGTTTGATATTTACTCTCTGGTTAACAGATATTTCAGAATTCACCTCTCTCTGCTCCTTTTGGTTTAACGTATTTTTGTCAAAAAGGTTCTAGACACGTTGGGAGGGGGAAGGAAGCTACAGCATCTAAAATTTATGTTCTTCATATTTTCAAATTTTCCATTTTTTTGTGTGGGAGGGGTTTCCAATGTATATATATATATATATATGCAAAAATAAAAAAGGAAACAAAATATTTCTTCGGTTGTTTGACAGAGATTTTTTAAAGATATTCAGAAATAACAGACAATTTTAGCTGATCAATTAAGATGAATTTAAAAAGTTCGAGGTATGTTTTACCTTAGTATCATTGTTTCGGATCTACTCCCATCATTTCGCTAATATTACAAGATACTTTTCTCCATCCTAAAAAAATCTTGTCATGTGGGAAGAGGAAGACGAAGGTTCTTCACACCAGCGTTAGCTGATGGTTTCTCACTTGAGTTTGAGTGACAACAAGTCTCCTCAAATCTCCAGGACTCTTCTCAGTATTCTGGCCGATTTTATTAATACTATAGTTTGGATGATCTCCATTTGTTCACTTATTTCTAAGTCTTCCAGTGGCTGTACTAATCCTTTGTTAACTGTACCAATTACACTTAATATCACCGTCACCTTCATGTTCTCTTGCAAGGTATCGGTACTTTTCTCTCTTTGCTTGTTTTTTTTTTTTTTTCGGGTTTTATCTATTTTTGCTTTAACTTAGTTTGTCCTTATGGCGTTGTTTTGTGCTGCTTTTTGAAGATATTTCGTTTTCCTCTTAAGGTTTCCTTTTCTTAGCCGTGTTCAAGTTTTCTCGTGTGAGATTTCGCTTTTTTGTCGCTTGAAATGTCAATGCAGCTGTTTTTCTTCCCATTTTTGCTTTCTAGTTATTTTTGTTCTGTTGACGCTTGTGTTGTATGTATTGTTTCTAATTTTTGTTTCTAATTGCTATAACCAGTCTTCCTCTGTACTTTTTTAAAATAAAGTCTTCGAATTGTTGTATGGACGCATCAACGCTATCTTTAATGCTGGCAAGCTCTCTTCTTTCTTTCCTTGACACATATAGTTGGTCAACATCATCTATGGGATAGAAGGCTTTATGCATCTTCGTGAGTTTTCTTGTTCTCTGGTCTATTAGTTTAAGTTTTTTCCTTGTCCACTTTAATAATGGTCCCGAGTATCTTACAATGGGGACAGCCCAGGCGTTTATTCTTTTGTTGAGGTTCCGGCAATATGGTTTCGTTTCGAGTAGTTTTCTCGTTTTCCTGAGGTTTTCTTTTTAAATTTTTTTCTTTCATCCCCGCCTCCAATATTACCAAATGTTTGTTATTTTCCTTTTCTCCAAGCGTTCTGATTTTGTCTTAAATTGGTAGTTCTATTCCTCCCGTCATTTATCGTTTCCCGCTTCTCATTATTGACACATTTTTCTATGCCAAATTCTCTCTATATATCCTGATAGTATATTTTCATTGCCTGTATTAGGATTTCCAATTCTTTTTTATTTGTGGCAAACAATTTGATGTCGTCTATGTACATTAGGTGATTGATCTTTTCTTGCGATTTAGTGAGTTTGCATCTGCCGGTGCATTTCCTGAGAATGTGATTGGGTGGCATTATCTCTATTACAAATTGTAATAGTGATAGCTCCTCTCTCTAGAAAATTCCTCTCAAAATATTTACCTCAGCTAAGCCTTTTCTTCTTGCTGTCAATTCCACTCTCCAGTTTTTCGTGGTTTTCTCGATAAATTTGATGATTTCGTCGGATATCTTGTACATTTTCGGGATCATGTCGCTTGCTTTTTTGTAGTCAATCTATGCCATTGCTACTTTTTCCGTCTCGTTTTGTACTCCTTGAGGATGTGTTGTTCAGTATATAGTTGCTGTCCCGTTTCTTCACACTTGCGTTATCTGGTGGTATTTCACTGGAGTCTGAGGGACAGTTAGTCTCCTCCAGTCTCAAGAAGTCTTCTGAGTATTCTACCTGACCCAAACAATAATGTAGTCTGGAAAATCTCGATTCGTCCTCCGATTTCTACTTTCAGTTTCTTTTCCAATACTTTGGGGAGCATCACAAGTGCACTAATCACAACTGGTATTGCAGTAAACCTCACGTTCCACTGCTTCCTAAGGTCTGAGTACTCGCTTCTCTTTTCGCTTTTTAAAAAATTTACTGTGGTCTATAGCGATGGGGATAACATTATTATTATTATTATTATTGGGTTTTTAGGTTTAAGGTTTAGGTTGGTTTTGTTGGTATTACTTTTGGTTGCGTTGGTATTACGTTGGTTGCGTTGGTATTTCGTTGGTAGCGTTTGTAATTCGTTGGTATTTCGTTGGTTGTTATCCCCTCGCTAAATGTTGATGGAAAATAAAGGTGGTGGAGAAGAACGAAGACGTCGTTAGGTTTTAAATGAAGGTTTTAATAGCAAGTAAGGGGGTTACGCTGGTATGCTGCGAGGCTCGTATAAAGGAAAGAAGGTAGGAAGTTGTTAGAGTGTATTATCTAATTTGTTTTTAACTAGAATCCCTTGGTCTAGAAGAATAAACCCAAAGGATCCATAAACGATGGCTCTCTTCATGATGGTTGATGCTGCTACTGCTATTCAGGAACAGACTAATAGACGTCCATTCCCCTTGAGGATTTCTGAGTGAGAGAGAGATTCGCGGGCTTTCTTCAATTTTTGGTGCTGCTAGGAAATATGGTTGGGGCTGAATCGGACAAGTCATCCTGATTGGGTGAAAATATTCGGCGACTCTAACGGTCAAATTAAATTACACGCCAAACAAAAATTCAAGTTTCTTTCTGCTACAGGTCCGCTAGGACGGCAAAATGCACTTTACGGCAAGTTCCCTTTTTTGTTGTTAAACATCACGAGGCCAAGATGAGAATTTTTTTTCTGACTATTATTACTCTTTTGAGAGTTTATTACTCTTTTGAGAGTTTTTCACACCAGTGTCAGCTGATGGTTTCTCACTGGAGTTTGAGTGATAGCAAGTCCTCTTAAGTCTCCAGGACTCTTCTCTGTATTCTGGTCGATTTTAATTAAGCTGTAGTTTGAATGGTCTCCACTCGTCCTCTTATTTCCAATCCCCCAAGTCACTGTACCAAACCTTTGGTGACTGTACCAAGAGCACTGGTTACAATTGGTATCATCGTCACATTCATACTCCACAGTTTTTTTCAATTCCCATACAAGGTCCAGATACTTATCCTTCTTTTTGTTTTCTTTCAATTTTACTCTGTGGTCAGCTGGCACAGCAAGGTCCTCAATTTGGCAAGTTCTCTTTTTTTTTTTACTATTATTAGGTCTTGTCGTCTGATCGAAATTAGATGATCCGTTTGTATTTCAAAACCCCAATGGAGTTTGAGTGTCTCATTTTCAAGGACGGATTCTGAGTTGTGCGTATACCATTGGTCAAATTTATTAATTAAGAACAATCTTATAAGTGACACTTCCTATGGGCTCCTAAACATGGACACACCAGTGTTGGCCAATCAGCAAAAAAATACATTTATCAGCTCTGTACGGACACTGATTATCTTCTAGAGAATTTGCCAAGAGTGATAAGAGAGAGAGAGAGAGAAAGAGAGAGAGAGAGAGAGATTCAAAGGAATCCGTACTTGATGATAATAATCAAACATTTGCAAATGAATCAAATTTTAGCATTAAATAATCCATCAGGATTTGATATACCGTTAAATAAATAAACCCAAACTAAATATCTGCCAAGCTCTACGAGCGCTGCATTTCTACTCTAGCGCGCGCGCGCGCGTGTGTGTGTGTGTTTCTAAATGATTATGGCAAATTATATATTGTTTACCGTTAATGATGAAAATAGCAAAAATAATAAACAAAAAGAAACAAATAAAAATGTCTTGTTATGAATCGACAACTTTCTACATCAATTTCCCCACCCCACCCTTGATTTTTTTCTTTCCGTCCTTTTTTTAAATTTCGATTTTATTTTATTTTTTTTACGTGGAGATAAGCCGAATTAAGAAATCGCTCACCCTTTCTGGCAAACACAGCTCCTCATTTCTATCAACCAGCCACTCAGGCCAAAATTTATCCAGACGCAGTCTCCTAGGGAGACCGATTACGTACATTCCCTTTGATCTTGTCACTGATTTGACTGCCCAAGCCGTTTGACTCCCTCAGAGCCGCCATGCGTGTGTTAGAGTCTTCAGTTGGGTGGTCTTTGCTCTGAGCATGATGGGGCGGGTTAAAACAGACGGGGATGGAGGGTCCTGGCGTTTTGTGGGTTGAGACGTCGTGAGAGACTTTCCCGACTTATCGCGTTGGCCTTCGTACCTGACGTGTTGAGTGGCACGGTGGTCTGCTGTGTTTCTCTCTACCAACCACCCGTGCCACGCCCCTCAGGGGATACGCAGACAGATCTCCCAAGTGTTAAATATTTGTGCCCGTTCTCTTCTAATCATTTTTTACCAATCTTCTCTGACCCCTCAAACATCAGCATCTTATCACTCATTCAATCATTTATTTACTTTTGCGATATTTACTCAATTTACTCTTGCAGTACCGCAAGGCACTCAGTGAGAACGAACTCACAACATAATAATAGGGCGCTAGACCTACCCACTAACCCCTACTCAAAGAAGAGGCCACCAACACAGTATCGATTTTTATCAAGCTTAAATTAGTGTCCTGAGTATAACATTAAACTGCATCTGGTGGTGAGGCTCCAGTTCTGTAGCTTTGGGGAGCATAGAGCCATCTCTTAATTGCCATTACTCCTAGATCCACTCTGATCCGAAGTGGTAGTATCTATTGGGGTCCCATCTATGAGTCAAATAGATCTTTTTGCAAATTATTTATATAAGATAGGAATACTTGATATCATATAACCGTGTACAAAAATCTAAGAACTAACACAGAATTATTCTAGACAAAAGAAAAGAAAAGAAAAGAAAAGAAAAGAAAAGAAAAAAGAAACAACAATATAATGGGATATTGAAAATATAGTTGTGATTGCAATTAAGTGATTTGTCTGTGAATCAAATTTCGGCTTGAAATAATACACAAGGAGTTGATATGCAGTTAAAAAATTAAACCAAATCTTGAACCAAATCTTAAGCTTAAGTTTGGCATAAGGTATCAAGTACGGGGCACTTAGTGAGAATCAAACCTACTATAGTAATAATATTCTTGGAAGTTAATGCTTCCTGAACAGTAAGATACATGTAAATATTCACGAGGCAGCACTGAAAAGTTCTCATCCTGACCAAGAGGGGAATAATTAAGAACCATGAAACATGTTACATATTCCTGCCCAGTTTAACATATTTTAGCTTCTCAAATTTCTTTAACACTTCCATTTTTTATTAAATAAAAATGGCCATTTTCTTCTTGGTCGGGCCGAGAACATAACAGCATCGCCTAAACTTAGTCTGGTACAAGGATAGGCGAGTTCGAGGACCATAACTCTACGGCAATTTTAGATAATGACATTTACTGAGCTAAACCTAGTTTTATATAAAGCCAGAAGTGCAGGGCACCCAGTGAGATTCGAAATCAGTAATAGTGGTCTGCTAGCCTAGCTACCTAAATATTACTCTACGCGATGAATCCACGAGGGAAGTAGGTATTGGTATTAACTAAGCTTTGTTTTGTCAGTGGGGATCGAACTCAAATCTTCTAAATCTATCTAGCTAACCACAGCGAAGGGAAATTCTTTTATTGTTTCTGTTGCATAAACTTGTTCATTCTTTATCTTAAGTTCTTGTACATAAGATGTTTGTTGATCATAAGTGGCGTGTATTTTAAATTAGCTGTAACTGTTTGGGCCAGATATTTAACAAATGCATTTGTTTATATAGGTGTTTATGTGTCAACCCATATCTGTTCATCCTATTTCAAAGCGGCACTTTGAGAGTGGTTGAACTTGATATGAAAGTCATTTGGCGATCAGTGTTTGAAGACGTTTTATCCATCTATCTTCGTGTGTTTTCTATTATCGCCAAGATATTCTTTTTAATTCTTTCTATGATGGTGAACTTTGCATCTCAGTTAAAATCGTGACCGTTTGAGCGGAAATGTTGTATTTATTTTTCTGTAATCAATAGGCTTGATTCTGTATCTGTAGTTATTTAGTATAAAGTAAAATGGACATTCTGTCTTTCCAATGTATTGCTTTTTGGCAGCGTGTGAAATCTAGTAAATAAATTACATTTTTGCCTCTGCAATTAGATTCGTGGTTAATTTTAATCTCTTTTTTTTTTTTTTTTTATTTAAGTTGGTTGACTTTATGTGTTTGCAGTATAGGTTGTTCTTAATATTCCATGGCTGGTAAAATTTAGTGGATTTTATTGTGGGCTTCTTATGGATCTTTGTATTTTATTATTGTATTTTTGATTCCTATCAGCTCTGAAGTTATTTGGTCGACGATCAAATAGTGTTCGCAGTTCTGATGCTTCAATTTGAAACTTTGGAGAATGTGACGTCATCTATTCGTTGAAATTTCTCCCAGCTCTGTTATGCTTGATTCTCAAAAAATATTTCACACTGGGGGCTAATTTCAAAATATCCCAACGGTTCTTGATAATTTGTGTTGGTTGGGGAAGAATGGTTTTAATTTGTTTTGTAAAGGGGATGTGATCCAGCATTTCTGTTGTTTTAGTTTTCGTTTTAGCTTATCCTACCATTGAACTAGCTTCTCTCATTTTTTTTCTCAGGATTGACACTGACCCCTTTAATTTGAACAATATATATATATATATATATATATATATATATATATATGTGTGTGTGTGTGTGTGTGTGTGTGTTGTTAAATGCTATTGGAAAGAATGACAACTGCGAAGTTGGATGAATATAATCGAGAGTCTATAGAAAAATTGCCAAGAACATGCTAATGGAGATAATGAACAAACAGAAGAATAAATTATTCCATGAAAAGCTTCTTTGCATTGATCCTTCCCATCATTATCAGCAGCAACAGAAGAAGAAGGAATATCAACATCAATTGTATAGTTACGAACCGTTTCCAGCCATTTAGCCGTCTTTCAAAGCCACACTGCTAAATGGCCTTCCCAGCCAGGCACTGACCGTAGTAGTGGCCGAATTCCGTAAATAAAAACCGCACAGCCAAAATTAAAGACAAGTACCAACAATAACAATAACACGGATACCAAAAAAATAAAGCTTAATAACCGGAAACAAAGAAACCTCCCCGACTTTATTTAATTGGTAGGTGAACCTCATCCAGCAGTCTAAAAGGCTGTTGAAAGCAGGAATCCCAAAGTAAAGTAATCAAGGGATCACTTGTAAAGAGTCCAAAAAAAAAAAACATGATACAGTAAAAGGCAGCCCCACCCCAATAAGGAACGCTTCCTCGGGTCTTAAACTTTCCTGTCTATTCCATGTCTTATCTCAACGAACCGCTCCATCATAATTTCCCTAAAATGCGCCTTTTTCTTCGGTTTTTCTCAGTGAACCGTCAATTTTCTTTTAAAAGGCCAGCGTTTCTCTTTTTCTCTCGGCATATTAGTTCTCATAAATGTAGAAAAAGGGATAGGAAGAACTGGCGTTCGTCGCGTTCGTAATAGTATATTAGACATATGGTTAAGTCGTGTTGAGAGCACCAGTTCCAGCCAGGTCACTCGTTGTGTCGACGAACCCTATAATACACTAACTGCCTCTGGTGTAGAAAGATAAGAACCTTCGAAAGGAGTGTCCTTGGTACACCACTAAACTGTATCTGTTGCTGATGTTTCCAGTTTGAAGCTTTGTGGAATGTGAAGTCATCCATTCGTTGCCATTTCTCCCAGGTCCATACGGACTCAGAATGATAGTACCGATTAGGGCCCCTTTGTTAGTATTAGATAGGAATACTTGAAACCATATATCTCTGTAAATTATTTGTGTTACGAATAGTTACTAGGAACATCGTAGAAAATGGATTCAGCGACCCGAGTTCAAATTCTGGACGAGTGTGTTAGTGATAATACTCTTGGGAAAGATATGATTCCTACAGCTCTCCCCAGCTATGGGTGAATAGTTGGGCAGGCTGGATTATTTAGCCTTGGTAAACCTTCCTAATTGCGCCAATGTGCTAACTTCTCCATCTTTTTTCTGCGTTGACTTTAACCTTTTTAATTTGAACCATAAATGTCCATTTATTTTCAAAAATGTGCGTCGTATCCAATATATTTTTTTCTTTTTGTCTCAAGCGAGAAAGTTATGTTCATTTTTAAGTTTAAAGTCCCTTCTGCAAAGCTCACTTGGCTAAATCAAAATTTATCTCAAATGAACGGGGCCGTTTTGATCGGCATAATCTTTTGTACTTTGGTACCTCCATTAGCGTGATGGCTACAATTTCGCTGACAAATTCAGTATTCTAGTCACTTTAATCCTTATTACCGTAATTATTTGCGTATCATCATCATCCTTAAGTCGTTCTGATAGCACGGAATTCACTGACTCTCTTTCTCTAACCCTCCGTCTTAATCATCCATCATTCTTGGCATGTCCTCTAGACTGCATCCAGTGTCTCCATAGAGCAGATGTATATGTCTTTGTTGGTCAGCTTACACTAGTGAGTCCATGTGCAGGAGTCCATAAAAGAACAGGCTCATGAGTTCATCCTTATTTCCCCAACAATGCAGTATGTCATGTCTTACTTGGATGGTTCGTGAGATGGGAGGTAAGTAGCCGTACAGCTGCTGTTTTGTAGAGTACTATTTCCAGGATTTATTCAAAACAGCCAGTTACATATTTGTGTACTTCCCATCAAGTTTTTTTCTATATGCCTTTCGTTAGCATCCAATGGTGCATCCTCAAAGTCACAGATTCTGGATATCCGTTGAATCATCGAAGGAGTGCGTACAAAAAATCTTGAGGCAACACTATTGCTTGTAGATTTCTCCAAGGTATTTGATTCCATACATAAAGGAGAGATGAAGAAACTGTTACCGCTTTATGAAGCTTTACAAAACATGAAAGCAATGGTTCGCTCATCTGATTGTGACACTGATTTCTTTGAAATTGTCGCATTACAAAGAGATACATTAACACCATATCTATTTATAATCTGTTTGGATTTCGTACTACGAACGTCAATAGATATAATAAAAGAAAATGGTTTCTCATTAAAATGACAAGAAGCAAACGATGCTCTGCCGAAACTATGACAAATGCAGAGTATGCAGTTGATCAGCGCTTCTCGCAAATACACCTGCCCAAAAGAAATCCCTGCTGGGGCAATTAGCACGGAGTGTTGGCTTCTATGTGATCTCAGATAAAACAGACTTCATATGTTTTAAACAAGTCGGAGCCATCTCCACTCTAAGTGACAAATCTCTGAAATTAGTAAATAAGTTCACATATCACGGTAGCAATATCTCATCTACTGAAAGTGATGTCAGCATACGCTTAGAGAAGGCGTGGACCGCTACTGACAGGTTATCGATCATTAGAAAATTTGATCTCACTGATAAAATAAAACGGGATTTTTTACAAACTGTGTTAGTACTACTGTATCGACATACCACTTAAATTCTAAAGAAATGCTTGGAGAAAAAGCTAGATGGAAACTATAAAATAATGCTACGTGCTGTTTTGTGCAGATCCAAGAAATCGCAACTTACAAAACAGCTGTATGGCTACTTGCTTTCCATCCATGTAAGACAAGCAAGACATGCTGGACACTGCTGGTGAAGTAATGACAGACTCATAATCGTCTTTTCATGGACACACCGGTGTTGGCCGACCAATAAAGACCTATATACATCAGCCCTGTGTGGACACTGGATGCAGCTCAGAAGACTGGGGCGGTAGAATACACTGACTGCACCACTGCTGAGGGGTAAGACTCCCCCACCGAGTGTCCTGGATATAACACTAAACGATCTGATGGTTTGGGGAATGCGGAGTACCTCTTTATTGCCATCGCTCCCAGGTCCACTCTGGACCGGAGTGGTAACACCTGATAGGGCTCTATCTATGGGTAAAATAGAACTAACGGCATACTCATGCTAAACTGAATTGTTTGACAAAACTGAATAGCTTGAATTAGAAATGTTTTTGACAATTAAACCGTACTAGCATTTAAAATGCGTGCTAATGCTAAACTGAATTGTTTGAAATGGAACTGTTTTTGACATTGTAAATGTACTTACAGTAAACTGATTTGTTAAATATAGAACTGTTTTGACATTTAACTATGTGTAAACAAAATCTGTACTTATACTAAAATGAATTAGCTGAATTAGACCTGCTTGACTTGACTGAATAGCTAGAAATAGAAATGTTTTTCACAATTAAACTGTACTTACATTTAAACTGCGTACTTGTGTTAAACTAAATTGTTTGAAATGAAACTATTTACATAAAAATGGATTCGCCATTAAATAAGCTACAAAGGTTGATATGCCATAAAACTCAACCAACCAACCAACCAGCTCAGAAGACCTGCTGGGCGCGATAGCAGATAAGGACGGTTGGCAAGAGAGAGTCTAAGGATTCTATGCTAGTAGTACAACCTGATGATGATGATAATTTTGTGAGTAACTCGCATGATGTAAAGTTTAACAAGCTAGATTATTAGACTATTGCTTGATTCACACTGTTTGATTCTCACTGTGTGGCTCATTTTTTCCGATATTGAGGTAAAATTAATTTGGTCTTTATCAATGACTTTTAAGATACCCCGCATGATGTGACGGTCAATGAGTTAGTCTAGCAGACTATTGTTAATGAGTTCGATTCTCACTGAATGCCCAATATTTTTTATCCTGTGCCAGACTATTCCAAGTTTAGTAAGAATTTATCAATTTGACGAATAATCCCAGGAGATTCATCTTACAATATTTGGCCTAGTTGGCATTGATTCTTTGGTTCTTCAGATGTGAATTCTGCTGGGAATTATTTTTGGTTCAAACTGGAATTGGCAAATTCTTTGCAGAAGAATTCGTGTGCCAAATCAGATGAAAATGAAAGCTTATCTGTCGAATATCCTTACCATTCTTGCGACTCGTAAAATTGCGTGCGTGAAAAATTTGAACATCTGGTTCATTAGCGAAAGAAACAACGTCTTTGTGCTGAAATGTAATAGAAAGGCGTGTTTTCTTTCTTTCTTTCTTTCTTTCTTTCGTTTTTCCGTTTTTCCGTTTTTGTATTTGCTGTCTCGACACCCAGAGACGCACACAGTTTAATAATAGAATTTTGGCTTCCCTCTCGGGTTTTGGGTTTTAATGCCTTTCAACACTCAGTTATTTCTACCAACGACAAATATGTCCGAGTAAGGTTTGCTGTAACTGTGTCAGTACTATTATATGATTGCACCACTTAAACTTTTAAGAAACGCCAGGAGAAAAAGCAGATGACAATTACACTAGGACGCTGCATGCTGTTTTGAACGACTCCTGAAAGCAGTAAACTACAAAGCAACCGCTGTATGACCTCTTACCTCCCATCTCATAAACTATCAACATTAGACGAACAAAACATGATGGGCACTACTGGTGAAGTGAAACGAACTCTTAGGTACTCCTAGACATGGATACTCCAGTTATGGCCGACTTACATTTATCACCTCAGTGCAAACACAGGGTGCCATCCAGAAGACTTGCCAAAAGCGATGGATAATACGGCCGGGATGGAGAGAGAGAGAGAGAGAGAGAGAGAGAGAGAGAGAGAGAGAATGAGAGAATGAGAGGGAGAGAGGGAGGAAAGTTAAGGAAATCTGTGTTGTTGGAACGTTTTTATGATGATGATGATGATTAAGGTTTGAGAACTCTTTGACAGTCTCCATCAGATAAGTCAAACAATCGACCTTTCTATCTTTAGTTGTGTTTTTTTAGAAAGATTTTTATTAATTTTTAGATTTTTCGATTGAAATTTAGAACTCTAAAACCCCCACTCATCCATGCCTGTGGACGATTACTGAGCTCCTGGCTAAAAATATCATTGAAAATCTGAAATGTGGTCATCTATGTAACAGCCTGATTGGTAGTAATTGTTGCTAGGCAATACTGATGTAGAAATGGGGATTCTCCGGCTGGAATTCAGGCCGCCTGTGTATTTGTACTTCTTGGTAGTGACACAAATACCGTGTGGAAGTATTGTCCGCAGTTCGTCCACTTTTGCCTGGTACTCCTGAACTCCACCTTATGTTTGTTTTTAAGTAAGATGGGTCGGTCGCAATTGTATTAGTAACGGGTCAGTTCTATAAAGAAAAAAGGAACAAAGACAAATTCTAGAATATATACATATTGTCGTTTTATTCTTCTGGCTTATCCTGATGAACTTGTGATTGCGTGTGTGAAACTTTGCCATCTAGCCTGAGTAGACCATAAGTCTAGTTTCTTGGATTGAATCTTTTTGTGACCAACTATAGTGGACGGTTGGTGGGTTAGGGACCTCAACTCAGCTCAGCAAAAAACAAAAGAGACAAAAAACAGGAAAAAAAGTGAGGTACTGGAGATTTTAAATTTAAGGTATCAAAGGAGACTGTTATATTTGTCTTAAGCCTTCACGACAGTGATTATCCCGAGTATTTAACCCTTTAATGGATATCAAGAGTATTTAACCTTTTAACGGAGTATTTAACCTCTAAATAGATTATTCAGAGTATTCAACTTCTTAATAGATTAGCCAGAATATTTAACCTTTTAATGGATATCAAGTGTATTTAACCCCATATCCAGAGTATTGAATCTTTTAATGGATCTTTAGAGTATTTAATTCCTTAACTCCTTATTAGATCATTCTGAGTAATTAATCCCATAATGGATTATCCAGAGTATTTAACCCATTAATCGATTATCCAAAGTAAAGCTCAATGACCGGCCAATTAAAAAAATCCTTCCTCATGTGCGTGACCGTGAGCCCCCACATCTATTATGTACAAACCCCATCTGTAGAGGTACAAAAATATTAACTGCGAAGTAATTATTTTTTCCGAATAAACCATTGGAATTTTTCAAGATCCCTATTTAAATGACAATTTAAATTGATAAGGTCTTACTGCTATCTATTGTTCAAATAGATAGAACCAACGCTCGACGCATGAGGCACACCAAAAAGAGAATGCCGACGGAACTGAGCTATTTTGTCACGTGTGCGTTTCATTCAACCTTTTTTTGTTCTTTCTTGTTTAGTTTACATAAAAGTTAAGTGACACACAAAATTAATTGCTAGTAGGGACCTGCATTTCTCTGCAGTAATGATTTCTAAAAAAAAAAAAAAAAAAAAGGATTTCCGTGACGTTTCCATTTATCGTTTATTATTTCTGCAGTTAATCTGTGCCGTTAACAAAACATTTTTAAATACACAGGCTACGCTTTCACAAATTGCCAGATTTTATTCTTAAAGCTCAAAAGCTACTGCATCAAAACATATGCATATATACAATATACATATTAATTTATATACATATTTATCTAGATAAATGAAAATCTTTGCTAGTGAGCAGATATTTTTTTTATTGTATAACAGCCATAAAACTCCATGGTTAGCTCTAGAGTGGAAAAAAATTTAAACACAGGTTGCTGCCACTAACCTAACCAAATTGGTTTGGTTTGGTTTTATGGCATATCAACCATTGTTGATGATTTAATGCCAAATCCTTTTGATACATATATTTAAAATATATGATTTCTAAACACATTTTGTAGATAACATTTTTAAACGAGCTTGAGCTCATTTTTTTTTTCACCCAGTTTAATGGTTTCCCTTATTTTTATCTGATATGAATAATTCTCTTTACTATTAATCATTTGTTTGATCACTGTTTAATGTTTTTATGTATTGCCATGTATCACTAACAATTCAATTAAACATCAATCATTTGTTTACACACATTTAAATGATCAAACAGTTCTATTTCAAACAATTCAGTTTTACATAAGTACACAGTTTTTGTTTTGTTTTGTTTGTTTTTATTAAATTTCAAAACGGTTCTATATCAAGCAATTCAGTTTAGCATAAGTACATAGTTTAAATGTCAAACAGTTCTATTTGAACAATAAATAAAACTTTATCAGGTGCCACCACTCCGGACCAAGGTGGATCTGGCAACGATGGCAATAAAGGGGTACTCCGCATTCCCCAAAGCTACAGCATTATTGAAGCCTCACCATCAGATTGAATAGTGTCATATCTAGGACACTTGTTGGGAGAGGTTGTACCCCTCGGCAGATATGTAGTCGGTGTATTCTACAGCCCCATCCGACTGGCCCATAACCAAATTGATGCTACCAGTTGTAAGGAGTTCAAGTTAGATTTGTTTTTATCTCCAAAAAGTAACAAGGTCCCCACATCTTTTTGGTTCAGTTACAAGTGAAAAGTTTATTTTTTAAGTAAGTTTAGTCATTTTAAAAATCCCATTACCTCATGTCTTTTTTTCCAAACTGGAGGTTGAATACAAGAATATGAATTGAAGAATGCTTATACCCCAATAATCTGTCACGGGGTAAAAACCAGAGATAAGTCATTAAACTTTGAAATACTCAGAAGGACCCATTATGGTGTTAACTGGTTGGAATAACTTATCAATTGGTTGAATACTCGGGGTAATTCATTATAGGGTTCAATAATCTGGATAATTCATTATGGGGTTCAATAATCTGGATAATGGGGTTCAATAATCTGGATAATTTATTATGGGGTTCAATAATACATTATGGAGTTAAATACTCTGGATCATCCATTATAGGGCTCAATAATCTGGATAGTTCATTATGGTATTCAATAATCTTGATAATCCAGTATAAGGGGTTAAATACTCGGAATAATCTCTTATAGGGTTCAGTAATCTGGATAGATAGATTTTTAAACCGATCTATATAACCTCTTGTTAAGATCCAAACAAGTAATACACCTGCAGGTCAAAGATGACTTGCCAGTAATAGCAATGAAGTAGTACTCCACATTTCCTTGAACCCCAGAAGTAGAACCTCACCCTCAGATGAAGTTTAGTTTTTGAGAGGGTCTCACTTCTCTGCAGGAGATACAGTCAGCATATTCTCTGCCCCACCAACAAGGTAAGCAATTGATAAAGAGGTTAAATACTGTCGAAATCCACTCTGGGGTTTAATACCCTGGAATCCGTTAATGTGGAGTTTAATACCCAGGAATCCATTAACATATGGTTTAATACCTTGGAATCCGTTAACGTGGGGTTTAATGCCTTGGAATCAGTTAACATGTGGTTTAATACACTGGAATCCGTTAATGTTGGGTTTAATACCCTGGAATCCGTTAATATGTTAAGTTTTTTTCTTAAAATAAATTAAGAAAAAGGGTCGAAAAGATTTTGCTTATTTTAGGATATTTCTGAAGTAAAGAACAAATTTAAAAGCTAAAAAGAAGGAAGTTCATCAGTAGCAAAAATATTCCTTTTAAGAAGAAGCCATGTGGAAAATAAGTTGGAAATGTTGATAGATTTGGAGGAGGGTATCGAATTCACATGAATTTCAGAACGATGTTGGCGCCCTCGTACAACAACAGTACACTATTACTCGTAAATAAATGTCTATGTGTATCGACAGTTATTAACGACTTCTTGTTCCGGACACTAAATTTATCTTCGATCTAATTTTGATATAATTTTTTCTACGGTGTGGAATGTTTATTTAATCGCACTGTAAATAATCTTTCACATAACATTCATCTGTATTTACTTAAATGAGTAAAAATTAATGTCATTCACGATCTTTTTAGTTTAAATCAGAATTTCGTCTTCGGACGATAGTTTGGTTTCTTTGTTTAATGGCATATCAAACGCCAAAAACTAGCTTTGAAGAAGGACGGCAATAGTGCTATGTAAACCATGGCTGGTTGGATAAGGGAGTTCATACTTTTCCCATAAGTATTGGACCGAACGTGAACGTAATAGTGAGACATGAGTTCAAACTTGGTCTCGATTCGCCCAAATACCTTTGTCAAAAAAAAGAAAAGGCAGGTTTTATCTTTACTTACCTGTTAGTACCCCGTTGTGTTGTTTTTCTCCTCTGAGTAAAGGTGTTGTTTACTAAATTTTAAGTAGTTGGTTGGTTGGTTGTGTTTTATGGCATATCAACCCTTGTAGGTTATTTAATGTCAAATCTTGCTTATATATATATATATATATATATATATATATATATATATATATATATATATATATAATTTGTAAACGAATAGTTTGGTTTGGTTTCTTTAGTTAAGGGCATATAAACCTTCGTGGATTATTTAATGCCAGAATAATCATTTTAGAAGAACAGTAGTGGTACCTTTTAACCCATAGCTGAGGGTATAAGAGGGTTCATACCTTTCCCAAGGGTATTAATTCGAAAATGAACGAAATAAGTCGAGTTAATTTCGACCTCGAATACTACAATGTCGCCGTCCAGTACTTTAAACGAATAGGTTGTGGGTAACATTATTTTTAACCGAGCCAGAACTCATTTTTTTGCACACAGTTAAATAGTCTCACATACAGTAAATCATTAAACAGTTCTATTTGACTCATGGATAATACTCTAACAGTTACTACTCCTCCGGGTCAGAGTGGATCTGGGAATAATGGCAGTGAAAGGGTACTCAATATTGCCCAAAGCTCCAAGAATGGAGCCACACCATTAGATATTTTAGTATTATACCCAGGACAATTTTACCCCTATGCTGAGATACAGTCGGCATATTCTACAGCGCTAACAAACGGGATTAAAACTTTGATCCATCATCACTGATTCACTTGTCTACTAAAAACTTATGCGTATCATACGTAAAGCATGGGCTACCATTGACAGGTTATCGACCATAACGAAATCTGATTTCTCTGGTTGAGTTTTATGGCATATCAACCTTTGTAGGCTATTTAATGCTAAATCCTATTTATGCACATATATTAGATATATATGATTTGCAAAAGAATATGTTGTAGGTAACATTTTAAACAAGCCAGAGCTCATTTGTTTGCACACAGTTAAATGGTTTCAAGTATTGCTATTTAGCACTAAAATTCAATTAAACATCAGAAATTTGTTTACATACAATTAAATAGTTAAACAGTTGACCGACAGATGGAACTCTAAAAGGCACTACCACTTCGGGTCAGAGTGGACCTGGGAGTAATGGCAATGAAGGGGTACTCTGTATTCCCTAAGTCTCCAGGACTGAAGCCTCGTCGTTAGATGGTTTCGTGTCAAATCCAGAACACTCATTGGTGGGATCTTACCTCTCTGCATAGATGTTCTGGGCATATTCTATAGCCTCACCCAACTGGGTTGGATAAAACAAAGCAGGTATTTTTCCGAAGTTTAACTGAATCAATACTATTGTATGGTTGCACCCCTTGGACTCTAATGAAACACCCGGAGAAAAAAAAAAACTATACAAGGATGGTGCATACTGTTTTAAACAAATCCTGGAAGTAGCAGCTAGCAAAACAATAGGTATACGGCCACTTACGTCCCTTTCTCACAAACCATTCAAGTAAGAAGAAGAAGACATACGGGGCACTTTTGGTGAAGTAAGAACGAATCTCTTTTATGGCCTCTCACACATGAATTCACCAGTGTTTACCAACTTGCAAAGACTTACATTCATCGACTCTGTGCGATCACTGGTTGTCGTCAAGAAGACTTGCCAAGAACTATAGCCGATAGAGACAGATGACGAGAGGAAATCCAAGGAATCCATGATGTCCGTATACCTTAATGATAATGATAGTGAGTCATCATTTCGTTATTTTCTGAATTTAATGGCACAAGGCCACTAATATGAAATTTAGCTCAGTTTGGCTAAAAGCATGATGATGAGAATTTACACCTCAGTGTGATTGTTTGGATGTAACACAAGGTCAGTTAAATGTCAGGATCTCACAGGACGTCAGCCTCAGAGGATAAGTCAGAGACAAAAATTGTTCTATTACCTTGGTATTTCCCCAACCCCGTCGGCTGGGCTACAGAATTGTTGTATAGTGGCTCGTACCACGTGACTTCCGATATCGCGGAAGTATAAAAGACGCCGTGTCTCTTAAGCACGGGGAAGCGGAAGTAGAAAGAGAAGAAGAGAGACAGCTCTGAAAGGACGTCAGTCAGTAGTAAGACCAACCTCGGACGTAACACCAACAGCGCGAGACTTATAATACTAGTCGGACTGTACCACTTGAGTTAATAAATGATTAACTTTATTTCACTGTGTATCTTTTCATTACCACGATAAAACAAGAATATACCAACTACTCTGCAGAGGGGTAAGAACTCCCTACCAACGAGTGTCCTGGATATGACACGAAACAATCTGATGGTGAGGCTCCAGTAATGCTGGATCTTTTGGGAATACGGAGTACCCTTTCATTGCCATCGTTCCCAGGTCCATTCTGACCCAGAGAGACAACAACAGATAGGGTCCTATCTTGTGCTCAAATAGAACAAACTATGTGCGCAAACAAATGACTGGTGTTAAATTGTGATTGTTATATAGGAACACTTGAAACCATTTAACTGTGTGTAAAAATGAGGTCAGGCTCATTTTACAATGTTTTCAACAAAATGCGTTTACAAATGATATATTTAAAGGGGATTTGGCATTAAATCACCTATAATGGTTGATAGATCATAAAAACCAACCAACCAACCAACCAACCAACCTTGGTAGTTCCCTTCTGGGTGTATTTCAGTCGTTAAAAATAAGTTCATTTTAGATAATGAACAGAGATGTTGCCTGGGGTGGGGGAGAACGTTCCTACGAGGCCAAACAAGGCATTGGCATCACAGGACAAAGGCCGAGAAAAAATGAGTAGAGCATAACCATTAGACCGTGCAAGGTGCTCTCTGAGACAAAGTGTTGCTACTGTTATATCCGCTACACTTGTGACATTTTACAGTGAGAGTTATGAATTTACCTAACGAGCAAAGTCAAGCAATGTACGGATGGTTTGAATTTCAAGGTTTTACTTCCCTTAGACAGATTGCTGAACCAAGGCTAAAGAGATCCATCAACCCTATTGTTTGTTAATAGCTTCAATGGTTGTGGAGAAGAGATGGGCCATTGACTTTTCCTAGGGTATTAACGCGAAGGGAACAGCAAACTGCCTCGTCCAGGATTTGAACAATTCTCTATTTCTGTTTTCTTTCACATGTGTAACCTTTCTTTCTTTCTTTCTTTCTTTCTTTCTTTCTTTCTACGCTCCTTTACAATTTTCTCTTCTTTCTCTCTTTCGTTCAGCATCACTCCTACCGTTTTTCTTTTACCTTCTTCCGACGAGCATAAAGTGTTCATTGTCTGAAGCAGAAATTCTTTTCCCAATTCTCATAATTCATTGCGATTGTTGATTTTTCGTCAAATATTCTCTGAGAACCGAAGAAGTGAAAAATAAAATAAGAACTAAAACAAAATCAAAACAAAACAAAACAAAACAAAGTAAAAACAAAAAACAGAAAAACAAAAGCAAAAAAACAAAACAAAAACAACAACAAAAAAAACAAACAAACAAACAAACAAAAAACAATGGAAAAAACTGACAAATTAAATGAATAAACAAATTAAAAACGCAGATAAATAAAAGAAATAAAAAAAGATCTGTACTTTATTCGTTATTCTTTATTCTTTCATCATATTCCATTCGTAGATTTAAGATTCTCGTCTTCCCATACTCTACTTTTACCAGTAACCCCAACCCTATAACCCAAGCAAGGTCAAAAGACCTACTTATTGAATGACCTCATGGGAAAGCAAGTGTACAATTCGACCTGTCTTACAAGTAATCTAGCTGTAAATAAGACACCAGAAATATTTTGGGGCTTCCATTTCTTTTTTCTTTCTAAGTCTTTCTTACTTTGTGATCAGCTTTTTCCGAATTTTCCCACCCGACGAAATCTACCCACTCGACATCCTTCGCCCAAAATCAGGATCCCTATTCATTAGTATGCCAATGAGAAAATTTCATTCAGATCCACCCATTCTTTGTTATGTCCCACCCATTTCAACCAAAATAGAATCGCCTGTATTCTGACCTAAAAAGAAAAGTATCATAAATATTTCCTTAATTAAACGAATTAATTAAGATTAATTAATAAATATTGGGGATTAAGCAATTCCTTGACTTGAAAAGTTTGTGAAGACGAAGAAAACCAGATAAAAAGTAATTCCTACACATATATTTGGATTGGGCAAAAATTCGTTCTGTTTTTGTTATTAGATGGCATTAGGAATGCTTAGTTTTAATTAACTTTATTTAAAAAAAGGCGTTTGTTTATATTGTGACAATTGACATACGAGAATCATTAAATAAGTTTCCAGACTTTTTTTGTATGTGCACTTTTATTGATAGTACACACATGAAACTAGTCCTTTTCGAAGTAATCTCCTCCGGCTGCAATGCACTTGTTGTGCCAGTCCAACAACTTCTGGAAGGCCCCATGGAAGTCCTCTTGTGTGAGCGTGTCAATGACCTTCGTCAAAGTCTCTTTCATCTCCTCAATTATCTCATAATGACTGCCTTTGAGCTTAGGGAATAACTAAAAGTCACAGGGAGCAAGGTCTGGACTATTGGGAGGCTGAGGAGCTGTCTTGATGCCCATCTTGGTCAAATAGTCTGTGACAAGGATGGAGTTATGGACTGGTGCATTGTCCTGGTGGAAATGCTACTGACCTGATTTGAAGAGTGTTGGCCTCTTCCGACGGAATTCCCTTAAAACCTCAACATAGTAACCCTAACCCTAACCCTTTGGCCAATCAACTCTAGTGTATTGACATCCTTACTCTCCCACACCTCTCATCATCCCTCACAGACTCCCTGCCTTCCTTGAATCTCTTATACCACTCAAAAACTGATGCTCGATTCATGCAAGATGGTCCAAAAGCAGTCTGAAGCATTCCATACGTTTCTGTGGCGTTTTTTCCAAGTTTAAAACAGAATTTTATTGCATATCGTTCTTGTAAAGTGTCAGATTGCATTTTTGAAATTCACCAGCTGTGACAATCAGGCTTTAGTAAGTTGTATTCCAATTCCTGCTGTTCATTTGAAGCTGAAATCCTAAAAATTGGTCTGTCATCTCATAAGATGTATAGCAATAACATGGTGAATTTTCAAGAGTCTACGACAATTTCAAATGCCTATACAAAAAAAAAGTCTGGAAACTTACTGAAGGCACCACCTATATGTGTGTATCTTTTTTAAAAAATTGTAATAATTTGGCATAGCAGATGAAAAAGACTAAGAGTAAAATCGCAAACTTTAAAGTTTGAAACCAATATTCTTAGAAAAATCATATACCTCAAAACTCCCACCCATCTACGAGCGGGGGTGTCCCGGTGGTTTAATGGTTAAAGCGATAGAGTCTGGAATCGTAGTAAGTGAGTTCGAACTCTCGTCGCGCTATCACGTTCACTTTCGGACAAATACCCTTGGGAAAAGTATCAATCTCCTTATCTTCACTGCTATGGGTTTAGTAATATCATTACTGTTCTCCTAGAAGGATAGCTTTGTCATTAAATGACCAACAAACGTTGGTATAGCATCAAAGAAAGAAACCGGAACCATCTACGAGCATATAATCATATGAGTTTTATAACATAGATAAAGAATAAGTTTTTATGTAGATTTGTTGTTTAATTTTTTATCCAAGATTAGAAACTTTTAATCTCTGATAAGTCAGAAAAAGTAGTGAGGGATAACAAATATGACATTCTGCTTAGGAAATAATACAATAAAATAAATATTTTGTATGACTAAGAGTCTGAGTGTCGAGGGATGTAAACAAAATTCTAAGATTGAACCTGTATATGACAAGGCAGAAATGAACTCAGAATGAAAGGTTAATTTTATTCAAAGCAGTTCTCTAAACATCCAACATTCTTAGTCCAGCGAGTTCTCCATGAGTCGAAGCACTTCTGAAAGGCCACGTTTGATATAGTTAGAAACTGCACCGCCGATTTTCGAAATGTCCTCCTCGTTCTTAAACCTTAAATATCCGGGTCATTTAAATGAATGAATGATCTCTGACCAAAAAAAATCCTGATCTTATCGGCGTCGTTAAAGATTCATATAATCATATTTTCATGAAAGAAAACATTTAGAAACAATTATTTTCAAACGAATTATTTTTTATAGAATGACTGAATTCTGAAATATCCTCTTATGAAACAATTACATACGAAATGTAAATATGAATGTACAATGAACGCTATTTCCTGACCTCTAGGTATGAAATAACCCTCAATGGTTTGCCATACCGTTAAAATCAATCAATCAATCAATTTGAAGTCAATTTCAGTATTGAAGGTATTTGTTTGAGTGGGTCTAATTATAAGATTCAATATTCAATTTATTATAATTTTCTGCATTTTGTAAAAATTTCCATCTTGAAACCGAAGACATTTTAAAAATCAACCCGCTCTCATCATGGCATCCAGTGAAACTCATTTTGTTATGTTTTGCGATTTAATATTCAAATAACTTATTTGGGGATGAATAGAAATTAAATTTGGTTTCAAAGGGTGCATCTGTCTGTGTAATTGAAAATAAGTAACCTTTTTCTTTGTTGCTTTGACGATTGTCGACCTTTATGTAGCAGCCGACTCGTTTTGTTCCTTGTGAAATGGGGTTTTGTTTCTGTTTCATTTCTTAGAATATGGTGGTTACATTAAAACCTTCTCTTTCTGGTTTTAGCTCAGAAGTTCATAAACATTGATGGGTCAGTTTTTTTCAACATTATGTTTATTGTTTACAATGTTTATCTGTCATGTAAGTTTGGTTTTCAAATTGATTAGTTCTTTCTTTTGTTAGATGTTGGTTTTCTTTATTTTTGGTATTTTGCCTCCTATTCTATTTTGTTTGTAAAATTGTAAATTTTGTTTGAATTTTTGGCTATTTTTGATAATTGTGTATATTATTTTACTCTTGATGAGTTTTTCACACCAGCTCTGCCTGGTGTTTTTTTTACTGGGGTCTGAGTGATTGCAAGTCTCCACAGGTCTCCAGGACTCTTCTAAGTATCCTAGATGATTTTAGCCGTACCGTTGTCTGGATTGTCTCTATTCTTCTTTTTAGTTTAGCCACTCTTTTCCTAGATTCTTGAGAACTCTTTCAATGTCTCCAACGACGATTGGTATAACTTTTTAGCCCTCTGGCAAGGTCCAGGCATTTGTTGAGTTTTTTTCCCGTTATTCTCACTCTGTGGTCCGTTGAAACGACAAAAACAAGTTCTTAATTTTTTGTTAATTAATACTAGATGATCTGTTTGTAAATCAAAGTCTCAGAGAATTTTATGAGTTTCATTTTCTAGGACAGTTTCTGTGCAGTTGTCAGTTTGATCAAATTTCAATCTCTTACAAAATTTCCTGTAGATCACCTTCGCCGCCCAGTTATGCCTGATAAAGCATTGCTTGAATCTGGCACTAGGCCACAAGTATGTGGCATCTAGAATAGTAGTAACTGACCTAAAAGACTTGTTTTCTAAGCCTTAAACTACGACTAAGTGCCAGGGATAGAATTTGATCTCACTACTCCTGCACTGACTTGTAAAACGTTTGTGTTGACTTGCCCTGAAGTTTGACAGAAAATCTGATCTTCTATTCTATTTTTGTGAAAGATTTATGCAAACACAATTTTGGTGACCCCAGTTTCCTCAGCTGAGCGAGAATTCTTTGACGTAAGCTTAAACTGAATGTTTTCACGTGTTCAAGGTCACCAATGATCAGATGATTTTCAATCAGGATTGCCAACCCGAAAAAATTAGTTTACTTACTTTCTAAACCAACCTCTAAAGTACAACACAAAAGTATAATACAAATGTAAATTTTATTGTTACTCTACACCCTTTAAGTATTCTGTATCACAAATTTTACAAATTACATTCAGACAATTTTTTTATCAATCACAGACAAACGGATAATTTTACTCGGGTTAACGTTTACGATTAGGAAGTTTTGTTTATACAGTTTGAGTGCCGATGAGAGTTACTGAGAGTCTTTGGTGGTAATTAAGACTATCTTGAACATTTGTGGACTTACTTGTTGTCTCTTTATTTTAATAAAATGAATAAATAAATTTGACTGGATCTTTCATTCTGTCTGTCGCCAAATTTTGATAAAGGGTAACCCGGAAGTATCGTATGTATATTTTACTTAGGACTCTGTAAGTTTGTCGAAATTGTATCATTTACTGTTTAATAGGTCGGAAAACGTGCGTTAAAAACTTATAGCATAAAAAATAATTAATCACAAATGTTTAAAAACCTCTGTTCTCACGCTTCTAAGCGACTCCGGAAAAGAAGTCTTTTCGAATAGTTGTTTACCTTTTTTCTCAGATGCAATACAAAACTGTTAATTTCTTTTTTCTTTTTCTGTAATACTAACGTATGCACGATCATTTGATGAAAAGCCTTCTAGACATGTGCGCTATATACTCAAATTCAAAGAGTCCAGATGATCACTAAAGATATAAATCTGACGCAAAATGTAATATATTCAGCAAGATGACGTGATTAGACAAGTTTGCGTCACGGCTGACATGTTTAGAACTGAACACGACATGCTGCAGAATCACAAAATCGACTAAAGAAACATCGCTAGCCGCACAAGTGGATTTAACCTGGTGATATATATATAAAGCGACTATTAAAGACTAGTTCTCTTTTCTTAAAAGAGTAGTAGTCATTTACTAAGCCTAACTTAACTTATTGCAAGTTAAGAAGGGCACCCAGTGAGAATCGAGCTTGCTAACTATTCCACTACACGAGGCACTCTTTTCCTGAAAGAAGCGTTGTATGGTTAAAACAAGGAGTAAGTTCCACAATCATACAGATTGATAAAAAATATTACAATATAGGGATTGTTTCTTTATAGTGTAGCCAGCTAAACACCTGTTAACAACCGAATCTTATAACACCAATTAACTGTAAAAGGGTATACGCTACTGAATCATTCCAAGTAGTATGACGGTTTCTATGTAGAAATTAGCGTGCTTTAAAATTTGTTGGTGCTTGTACAAAATAGCCCAACAATATAGATTTAAGTTAATTTTGCTTTAATGTACAAAATCATATAGAAATGTAATGCAAATATTCATCAGCCAGGTAAGAATAAGTGTTAGTAATTTGCTAATTCTAACTGAATTGTCCTCTCAAAAGTCCTTGAAATAAGCTTTCAACTAGAGATATATTTTGTTTGTCCCCCAACCACTAAGAAGGTGCCTACTAATTTGTAATTTAGGAGTCTCAACAGGAAGTGTTTAAAAATTGAAGGAAAGCAATGGAACTTTTTTTTAATTCTGGATATTGAAGTGAAATGTTATATTTATATGTAATTTGTAGTCAATTAAAAAAAAATTATGAAAATATATGGGTGGAAGTACAAGTAACAATTAGCGATTTTTCATTTGATTCATTTCATTACATGAGAGGTTTCCATTTTAGTGACAAAATATAGAATGTAAAAGCAGTGACCGTTTTTATTTTTACATATTGTTTCAGTTGAACTAATTAAAATTACTGTGATATGATTCTGAGACAGAAGATTTATATTATTATGCTTATTATTAGAATTTGTTACTTCATTCTTAATAGTTATACTTGCAATATAATTTTCATTATTCGATAATTCATTGTATTCGCTTTCAAATAATATATTTACGAGTAAAAATTCCTGAAATCTTAGTATGTACATAATCTGACCAGAATATATATATATATATATATATATATATATATATATATATATATATATATATATATATATATATATATATATATAATTACGTACCAGCTAGGACGTTAAACCACCTTTTAAAGGTACGCTGCTTCGTGACTTCCCAAGCTAGACGCTATTTCGTAACTAAAAGCCAGTTTGGCAAAATAAAGGCAACGATGTGCACCAACAATAAAGCTTAAGAGCAAGAAGGAAAAATCTTCCTGTTTTTATTCAACAGTCCAGAAGGCTGCTTGCTGCATGAATTTAAAAATAAAGCAAGAATGGAACCATGTGGACACACTTGCAAGGAGTCCAAAAGAAAACGTGGTAAAAAAGACAGAAAAAATTCAATAAAGTTCAATAATACACGATAAAAGGAGACTCTTGTTCGGGTATTAAACTCCTTATTGTAAAGCTGTCACTTCTCTCTACGATTCTCTTCTTTGTACTGGTCTCTAAAACGCGCCTTTTATTTTTTTTAGAAGACCAGGTTTCACTCAAGTAGCATGGAATGTATTTTCTAACCCCTCCATTGGGGTAGGACGTGACCCAAGGTCATTTTTTAAAGCGGCCTCCTAGACCGGTTGCTGTACCAAGGTTAAAGAGCCTAGTCTACCCTACTATTTTCCCATAGCTGGAGGGAAATATTTGGATTCATACCTTTCCCTAAGGGCATTACCACTACGTGAAATGTAAAACATTTTGTCCAGGATTTGAACACGGGTCGTCGTGTCTATTTCTAACAACAATAGCTATTAAACCACGAGAACATTAAATGGCATAGTAGTTTGAGCTAGAGTGACATCACGGTAAATGAAGAATTTGTATTCGATGAGCTCGTAACAATATGATATATAGGTGCTAACTTGTGTAAATAGGTCATAAATCTAATTTAGATTTAATTTGCCTACCGTATAGCCCACAAATATGTATACTTAACAATTTTAAAAATAAATTTTTAATTTTCTTCTAGACCAGAAATAACCAGGATTTTATTTCTACTGGAATATTATACAATCAAAACGGATATTATAAATTATTATTTATTACCAAACTTTACAACATTGAAACTCTATTATAAGAATATCCATATGCTGCAGTAAAAAAATAAATACATTCTTCATATATTCATTCCTGCAATTTTATTTTTGGTTTGAACATTTTAAGAGTATTGTTCTGCGAGTTCTAAAATTTCATTTTGATTTAAAAACCAATGCGCCTCACTAGCGCTCGGTCTTGTTCTTGTAAAATTGACCAAGTTCCAGATTTATGAATATCTGAATAATTTGATTTGATCTCTTCAATTTCGGCTTTTATCCAAAGGAGTTGGAAGAGATATGTGTAAAATGAATGTGTCCTGTCAGCTGACAGCGAGACATAAAACTAAAACAAAAAACAACAAAAATTGACTAAAAGAATGAGTGTTGTCCGAGATGAGGAGTCAACGTGCGAGCGAGCAGGGGGCAGAGAAAAGGATTAGATGAAAGAAGAAATAAATAACTTCTTTCGTTTAACTTCTTTGCTATCTAATATGTAAGCCGTAAATTATACACAGATGGAAATATACGCACAGAGGGTAATTAACAGATAAGTCACATCTAAAACAACTTTAGAAGTGAAGGCTGTCAAATGTTTACATTTAACAAATCTTTCCCTGTCTCTCGTTTCTTGGTTAATTCTACTCACGTTCAAAGCGAATGTAATTAAAATATGAAAAACAAAACAAAACACAAACTTGAGGCAATAAATTAGGGAATTTTAAAATAGTAATAATAATAATAATAATAAATGCAAGCGTTGAGACTATCCAAACCACAGCACTGTTGAAATCTGCTAGACTACTTAGATGAGTCTTGAAGACCGAAGGAGACTTGTTGTAACTCAATTTAATAATAATAATAATAATAATAATAATAATAATAATAATAATCTGTCATCCAATGGATTTTGACGCTCCAGCGAATTATTGAGTAAAAAATAAAAGAAAACGAAAAGACAGAAAAAATACCAAGGTCTTGCCAGGGAGACCCCCACCAAAAAAAACAAAAAAAAAACAAAAAAAAAAAAACAATTATGGTACATAAATCTATTGTAACCTATTGTAGTGGGAACTCTTGGAATGGACCCTCGAAAAGAGATTTGAGGAACTGGAGATCAGAGGAAGAATGGAGACCATCCAGACCATAACACTGTTCAAATACTTAGAAGAGTCCTGGAAACATGGAGACTTGCTGTCACTCAGACTTCGATGAAAAACCACCAGTTAAAACTGGCGTGAAAAACTCACTGAATAAAATAATAATTTGTACACTTTACCAATTAACAGATTCCACAGAAATGACCTTTTTCAAACTGGAGTTTGTTCGACAGCGTGTGGTGTCGCCAGTGTACTAAAGGTCATCTCAACCCGCGAGACAATCATAATATTTCTACGTCAGGGTCGCAAGCAACAAACATACAGTTCTCCTGAAACAGCAATACAGCACTCATGATAAAATCAAACCAATATATATCTACAATTTGTTAGGTTCAATTGACATATTTGGGTATCACTATCGGTGGGTTCTCCTTCAACATGAGGGGCCCCGTCGTCATCCAGTGACTGATAAAGGCAGGTATGCTTTGATAGGTTCCTAAAAGTTGTCAGCTCTAGTGCGACAGTTAAAAAAATAGAAACAGAAAAGAGAAAGGAATCCGTTATCTTTAACCAGTGGGGGAAAATGTAATTGCCTATGATTTTTGGACTGCCACAATGAGTAACAGAGTCATTGGAAATCCATTGTTGAGTCCATCTCGGATAAAGTCACAGAATGATGATGCTGAAAAGTCACAGTATGGTGATGAAAAGTCACAGTATGGTGATGCTGGAAAAAAAATCTCGAAAAAAAATCGCCAAGAAAAAATGAAGTAAATGTATTTACCCAATCTCTTCACCACAAACAGGATTCTACACAAGGTCGATTTCTGAGCGGAGTAAAGATGGCTTGAATTTAGATTTTTACGACTCGTACACTGATTGCCTAACCAAGGCTAAAGAGCCTAGTTTGCCTTACTATTTACTCTTAGCTGAAGGGAGAAGAGACAGATTTATACCTTTCCCAAAGGCATTAGTACAAAGAGAAACGAAAATAGCTGCCCCGTCCGGGATTTGAACTCGTGTTGCTATATCCATTATCTTACGACGATAACTGTTACGCCACGTACCTCTAGCCAGAAAGAACAAACCGTATGATCACCCAATTGTGTCACAATACGCAAAAAGATAAATTGCTATAAAAAAAACAAAAAAAACAACAACCACTAAAGCGTAGAAAGTGCACCAGAATAGATTAACTGCTGAAGGAGAAAGACCCAAGAGATATCAATACAAAGTATAATGGTATAGGCAAAATAGAATATTTCAGAACCACGGAAACTGACTTTAGCCATCACTAAACGAGAAAACAGAACAACCGGATGTTACTGAATTAAGACACTTCCGAAGTAAGTTGTTGCTATTTACTAAGCTTTGCTTAGTCGAGAACATAGGCTTCAGTTTGCTTACAGCACCTACTGTTATTAAATGGTCACTCATTTAGATAATGAACTGGCTCATTGCCACTTAACTTCGGCGAACAATCCAGTGTCAGTACTTTCAGTGTGACTTGTTATTTACTAAGCTTTGCTTAGTCTAGAACGTAGGCTTCAGGGTGCTTACAGTGCCTACTGTTATTAAATGGTCACCCATTTAAATAATAGATAAACTCATCGCTGCTAATCTTCGGTGATCTGATGGGAAACGGTGCTTTCAGCGTAAATTGACCGGAGGTCAAATAGAAAATTGAATAAAATAAGCACAGTTTAAATTTGGCACAAAACCAGTTATATGGAGCACCTGCCGCAGGACTAGCTTACAAATCATTACACCATTGTAAGAAGACTAAGAATTACAAAGGTTTGCTAAGCTAAGCACATCGGTATCGGATTGCTTGATGTACCTGTGATTCTTAAGTAGTCATCAATTTAATTATTGTGCAGTCTCATTTCTGTTTAATTATGGTGTTCTCACGAAAATCTGTACTTTAAACATGATTTGACCATAAATCACACTTCACGAGTAAGTTGGGAAGGGAAAGAAAAACGACGCAGAAAAACTGAGTAGCTAATTAACTTGAAGAATTTACTAAGAATCGATGAAGAAATTGAAATAAATCTAAGAACATTAGAGCGGGTCGGGGTAATAATATGTATATATACGTGTCATTCGTTATTATTTAGTTTAGACAGAGTAAGTAATGTAAAGTTGGTGACTGTAGTCGAAGGTGACCCGAGGCTCCCTTTTCAATAGCTACTACACCAATGAGTAGGGGAGGGCGCTACTCCTTTCCCTGGATTGCTCAACTTTACCTTTGATCCTTGCCTTATAATGCTGAGTGTTAAGCAAGGAGGAATCAAGTACCGTTCTTTGAGTCTTTGGTATGACTCGACCTGGGATTGAAACCAGGGCTCCCGGGCTAGTGGCAAACACTTGACACAGTACCTGCCCTAAACATAAAACATAATTATCTGTTTATATCAATGAACATAAATACGCTTATTTTTTATTGATTGATATTTGGCGTTTGTTTTCTGTTTTGAAAAGATATTCATCTTACGAACAGCAAATTGGATGAATTATGCTTTTATCAACATCATTAAGGTATGCCTACGGCACGGATTCTTTTGACCTTCTCTTCCGTCCCAATCGGCAATTGATCTTAAGAGGTTCTCTAGATGGTATTCAGTGTCCAAACGGAGATGAATGTTTTTGTTGGTCGGCCAACTAGAGGATGACGCTTGTGAATTCGTCCCTTCTTCTCCAGCAAAGACGAGCATGTCCTGCCCATCTTACTTGGATGGTTGGTGAGATGGAAGGTAAGTGGCCGCACAGCTGTTGTTTTGCTTAGTGTTGCTTACAGGAATTGTTCCAAGTTGCACGTATCATTCTTGTGTAGTTTTCATCTAGCTTCTTCTCCAAGCGTTTCGTTATAGTTCAAGTGGAGCATCCATACAACAGTGCTGAGACGGCTACTGTTTGAAAGAATTCTCGTCTTATTCTATCTGAGACCATATTTCCATATGGATATTCACCTGTCAATAGCAATCCACGCTTTACTTATGTGTATGTTAAATATGGTTCTCAGAAAGATGAGATATTGCTGCCTTGGTATATGAACTGCTCAGAGGTATGCTATTTAATGAACTCTTTTATCTGAGTTCATGTTGGGATCAATGCCTTTCGCTGCTTCCTCCAGGTCCTGCAACAGAAAATCGGCTTAAGCAGATGTATTTGTAAGAAGCGCTAGATCATTTGCATATTTTGCGTCGGTAATAGTTTCTGTAGGATATCACTTTCTTCTTGGCATTTTTTAGTTTGAGACCATTTTCTTTCATTAAATCTATAGACGTTCGAACTGCATAATCTCGACTGATTATGAAAAGAAATGATGTCAATGTATCTCCTTGCAAGGTTCCAACTACAATACCAAAGAAATCAGTGTCATTATTTGGTGAGCGAACCATAGCCTTCGCATCTTTGCAAAGCATTATTATAGAGGTAAGTTTCTTTCAAAAAAATATCTGGTAAAATTATTTGCACGATATTTCCTCTGTATGAATCAAATGTCTTAAAGAAATCTACAAGCAAGAGTTTTGCCAGGAGATTTTTTGCCCGTGTTCCTTGAATGAATAATTAGAATCTGAAAACTATTCGGATTTGTTCTAAGAACTTTCTCAACTTTAGGTCGGCTATGATTAAGAAGCGTTATAAATCTTAGAAGTGTTAAAAATCTTAGAAGCGTTATAAATCTTAGAAGCTATAACAAAGAGTTATGCATCAGTAAGTATTACTGATTCCGAACTTCGGGAAGGAGAGGATGCAACCTTTCAACCATTTCTCTTTTGTATTTTGGTTATATCCGGCGTTGCATAATCGAATAAGTAATCAACTTTAAGATCAGGAAATTTATTATACAGAGAACAATAAACTTGATTAACGATTCATTTCCAAGATATCATACCTTGACAAGCGAATGTCTCTGAAATTCTATTTTTATTCAGTGTATTGACGTGTTAAACTTTCTATCTTACATAATTGAATTAACGCTTAGTTGTTGAAAAGTTGGGAATAAAACAAAGGAATATATAGGCTGCATCTTGGTCTGACACTCTTACAATATGAGGGAAAACCAGCAAAGTCCGTTGGCATGGTAAGATATTGTGGGAACGCTCTTGGTCACTCAGAGTCATCATCTAAAGCTTTGTTGGCTATACAGTTGTTGTTGTTTTTTTCAGGATCTTTATATGATATATAACTAAGCAACTTATTTTGATATATGTGCATTTACTGTGTGTTTAGATTAGTTTATTCTATTGTCATTTTTTGGGGAGAATATTTATCATGAAGATCTTTGAGCAAATAAAGCACATTTTATGATGATTGGAGAATGCGGAGGCATTTAGATAATAGAAACAACACACACACACACACACACACACACACACACACACAAATATGCATATACAGCCTGTCTAAAGGTATTATGCAAATCAAATTAACCTCAATAATTAAAAAAGTTTAGAACCACCTAGTGATCTATTGGCTATAGTGTTCATCACAGGCCCGGGAGACCGGGGTTCAGTCCCAAGTCGAGTCATATCAAAGACTCAAAAATGGTACTTGATGCCGCCTTGCTTTAACAATCAGCATTATAAGGTACGTATCAAGGGTAAAGTGAAGCAATCCTAGGAAAGGAATTGCGCCCTCTCCCCACAGGCTGTAGTAGCTATTGAAAAGGGAGACTTTGGGTCGCCCTCAACTATAGTCGGCAACTTTACTTACTATTATATATAAGATTATTTACCATTCACTTTTGATCGTGCTTCATTCGACTTCAGTAAAATAAAGAATCTCATTACTAAATTGTCTTCTACTTTATATATATATATATATATATATATGTGTGTGTGTGTGTGTGTGTGTGTGTGTGTGTGTGTGTGTGTGTGTGTTAAATACGTTAATACATGTAAATATGTATGAAAGAAAAAAATTAAAGTTGATTTTTTAGGTTAGATATATACACTTTTTGACTTCTGTAGATAACATTCACTCACTCATTAATTTACACATTATTAAACTTTGGGCCTGTCAATGAACAAGTTTTCAACACTAAGTACTGAGTGATACGGAGAAATATGTGTGCTTGAAGCAGTAGCTTTGTTGTTGTCTCCTCAAAAATCCAGGTTTCTGCAGACATATTCAGTCAGGCACTATATATATATTAAGATAGATAGATAGATAGAGAGAGAGAGAGAGAGAGAGAGCGAGAGAGCCGGGACATCTTAGCGTTGTACTAGAAATTCTTCTGAAGCGTAAACTATGTTTATTTTATTTTATTTATTTTTGATGAGTTATTTGCGAGCAGCTTTTCATTTGTGTTAACATTGCACTCTATAAATCTTACGACTTGATGACTGGTGTTTGTTTTCTATTTTGAAAAGAGATTTATTCTGAGGACAGTAAATTGAATAATTCTTCGTTGTAATTATATATATATATATATATATACTGAACGAATAAGTTAACTGATTTTTAAGTGTAGACATATTTAGACATTTCTGCTGCATCTCTTACTACCTGATTGATTTCAATATGTTCAGATTTCTGAAATCGATTAAGATATAATTTTATTACGTGTGAATGCGTCACGTGAACATACTTAAATATGGTTGAGCAGTCATTTTTTTCTCTTATTTCCGTCTTACGATTTATTAAAGGATTTTAAGGGTACATAATTTAGATATTTTAGGTTTTAGGTTAGTTTTGCCCTATTAACATCGCGCAATTTTTTATATACACATTCATATCTCCATTTTGTCTTTTATAGCATATATATATATATATATATATAGAGAGAGAGAGAGAGAGAGAAGATTGATTTTAATTACATGTCAACCCATCTAAGATCATTTAATGCTAAGAGGTTAGGGAATCGTGTTCATTTTACTTTCATATTTACATATTTTGTATACTTGTTTTTTAAAAGTTCTTTTTTTTTTTAACACGGTTCAATCGAATACGAATAATTTTAAAATAGATCTATTTTACCCATACATCGTACCCTAAAAATACTACCACTTCGCATGAGTGTTGAAATGGGAGTAATGGCAATGAATGAGTACTCTACACACTCCAGATCTCTTAGAACTGGAGCCTCATCATCAGATTCACTCTAGTATTATACCCACGACACCACTTTTTGTGGGATTCGAACCGCTCGACAAGAGAAACAATCAGTGCATTTTAACCCTCATCTGAAGGAGTTGTATATATATATATATATATATATATATATATATATAAGATGAATTACATAGAATGCTACTACATACTTCTTGGTTTCTATTGATAACGTTGGCTGATCCAATGATTTACGCAACTAAATTAAGCTTTGAACCTGTCAATGTAGAGGTATATCTAAGCTACGGTAAGTTTTATCGACCGTTATATGCATCAGATTACAATAGCTACCAAAATGTCTTTCTTTCTACAACCGGTCAATGAACTCCCTAAATCGTATGATCTTTCGAACACTGCTATCTAAATCCAGAAGGCAGAGAGTACTGAAGCAATAGTGAGACCAGGGACGTTAGCGGAGACTTGGGAAAATGATCCCCTTTGTCTCTTATACATTCCGCCCGAAGCAAAGTAACACATGGAGCAATTTATTTTACTTCCCAACTTTCATCAAATTGTTATTGTGTTTCTAGCATTATTATATAACTGTCTTCAATCCACCTTATAATTGTTGCTATTCATCACAACACTCTGAGTCGATAAAGTTTTCTACTGCTATTACATGTCTCTGTATTTACTTAAACTCTCTGCCTCGGGCACGATGTGACACAAGGTCAATTTTTAAGCGGAGCAAAGCTGGTTTGAATTAAGATATTTCCCTCTTCGTGACTGGTTGCCTATTCAAAGCTAAAGAACTCAGTCTGTCTAACCTTTTCCCATAGCTGGAAGGAGAACAGATGGATTCTTGTCTTTCTCAGTGGCATTAGCGCGAAATGAAACGCAAAACAGCCTCGTTCAGGTTTTGTAATCGAGTCACCTATTTCATTTTCTACGAGAATAACCGTTACCCTATTACATGTGTAAAACTCGAAAATATATACACACTATTACCCATAAATAAATGTAATTCTACCAATCTTTTATGAAAATAAAAGTAAAGTTGGTGACCGTAGCCGAAGGAGACCAGAAGGCTCCCTTTTCAATAGCTACTACACCAAGGTTTAGGGAAAGGCACTACTCCTTTCCTTGGATTACTCCACTTTACTCTTGATACGTACTTTATAATGCTGAGTGTTAAGCAAGAGGGAATCAAGTACCATTTTTTGAGTCTTTGGTATGACTCGACCTGGGATTGAACCCTGGTCTCCCGGGCCATTAGCGAACACTCTATCCAATAGACCAATGGGCGAGTATTTCTAGGGCTACATTATTCAATGAAAGTAGATATTATCAGTCATTATTTATAATCAGACAATTTAGAATTGAAATTCTGTAATCAAAAATATAATCATGCATCAATTCAAAACTACACTCTAACTCAAAATTCTATAGGTGAAGTATATTTTTAAACAAAACTTGATTTTTTTCTTGGTTACTGAGTTTCATTGATGAGGGTTTGGTAATATATAATATCTAATAATATCCGTTTTTATTTTATGTTCTATTAGAAATAATCAGGTCCTGGCCCCTTTGGTTTGATGTAGTTTTGTGAAAAATAATGCCTAATGCTGCCCGTTTTGTTTGTATAATGTTTCACTAGGAATAATAAAATCTGAGTTTTGGTTTGATGTAGAGTAATAAATAATATCTAATAATATCCGGTTTTATTGTATAGTTTTCCACTAGAAATGATAAAATCCTGGTATCTTTGTGTGAGAAGAAAATTTCATTTTACTGAACCAATTGGTAGAGATGTAATTATTCATGAGTGATAGAGTATATACTCAGAAAAATATATAAAAACCAAATAAGACCTCATATAGAATATTGTACCAAGGCCTGGGTTCCAATGTCAAGGCATGAAAATTGGATTATTATTGTGAGATGGAATAGCATACAAAGAAAAGTGACAAAAATAATAGCAAAAGAGTAAAAGATTACAGTTACAGGGAGAAATTGGAGAAACTAGGATTAACTAGTTTACTAGAATGAAGAATGAGATGTGATCTTTCAAAATAGTTAATGGAATTTTTAATAATGGGAGACATTTTTTCAATATCTTACTTCGAACTGGAAATTTACTGTCAAGATAGATTTCAAAAACTAAGTCTACTAATTTTTTTTTTTTTCTAATAGATTAATATATTTTTAGAACAAATTGCCTCATCAGATAAAGAACAAAAGAAATATAGATATTATATCAATAATGTATATGTTCAGTGCAAAGATTCTTTTTTTTTTTAAAAAAAAAGCTTCACGTGAGAAGATCGTAAAAAGAGGAGGTGCCCAAGAAGGCATAACAAACTGATAATACTCTTTATTCATTTTTCATTATGTGACTCTATACAAGTTGAATATCTGTATCCTTTTTTTTTAAAGTTGCATAGATGTTTCTCTCAGCTATAAGGAAGGTGTAATGTCATACTGAGTAATTCGCCTTTATTTCATCTTTCAGGGCAATGGGGGCTACTAAACGGTGTCTGTCTTTTCTCCGAGTAATATTTAACATGCTCAAATGGTTTACATAGTGCTAGCTGCGAGTAATGATCCTCGTTCTTGAACGCCCATGATGGATCGTTTTTTAAAAGGCTAAAGAGGTTGATTTGTGTCTGTTCCAAGGGCAGTGGTGTGAGGTCAGTTGAATTGATGGGTGTTGTTGGTGCCATGCCACCCTATCACATTGAATGGTCGACGACTAAATAGGCTACCAGGAATTTGCTCTTATCTATCTATCTATTTATCTATCTAAGTCTGTTCGCATATATCTCTCCATTTTTCTAAAGGAGGCTGGCACCAAGACATTCAATAGAATGAAAATTAAGGCAAGTCAGATTCAAGAGGATTCATCTTATAAGGTTAAGAGTTAGCGGCTATGAAGTGCAAAAAAAAAAAAAAACCCATCAAAGCTGGCATACATTGCAACTGATCCTTCAACAGCTGTCCTGATCCTTACCTTACCACTGAATCTGAGAAAAGATATCGAGGGGTGGGGTGGATCTGTTCGAACACCCAGCTAAATTGCCGCCACCGCCACGCACACAAAAAAGCCATCGTCATCCCTTGGGATATATAGCGAGATAGAATTAGTTCAGAGTGTACAACCCAGGGTGGTGTTTGAACTCAGTTCGCCAACTTCATTTTCTGCACTGCAATTGCGTTATGCTATCCCATTATGTTAATCAATGTGAAAAAGTCTTAAATATTATTGGAGAAAAATGTTGGTATTAAAAAAACTCTTAATGTCTAGTTTGCTTTGAGTTTCGTCCACATATCTCGACAATAAAACTCTTATTAATAAATCGACGGGAAATTATGTGGTAATTAATGCAAGGAAAATCCACGAACCACTGAGATTTGGAAATTAATTAAAAATCAATTAGTAGATTATCATATATATTTTCATATTTCAAGAGAAAAATCTTTATGAGCAAATAGTGAATTAATTGCTTAAAAAGACTAAGCACTCCGTATGACGCCATAACGCGTTCACCTGATACGTTAACGAAAGGAAATCTCTGAAATTTGAATCATACAAAAAAGATGCAAACTTCAGAATATCTATTTGCCTTCGGGCAAAAAATGATACTCCTTTTATTTATTTATTTATTTATTTGCGGCAATTTGGCCAGATCCATCTATCTAAGTTTCTTTCTTTATTTCTATCTATCTATCTATCTATCTATCCTAAGAATTGCAAATACACAGGCATACTTAAACATTTCAGCAACTTACACTATAAAAGCATTAAACCTCCTCCCCTTTCACGTATTTTCACAGAGACACACTCCTATACACACTTTTTTGGTGGGGGTACTTACATACCACATACTTCGTTTTCATAAATCACTGTGACTCTACTATATCACACTCTATCTATGCATATATATATATATATATATATATATATATATATATATATATATATATATATATATATATACTCATATCTATGCAAACTCACTCTTAACTTTTTACTCGCGTCAATTAACATAGCAGACGATAGTTCGTCTGCATCAAAAGCAAAGCATCTCAATATCCATGCAAACTCTCAGCAGTATATTTTAATGTCAATGTACTTTCTTTGAAGGAGAAGCTGGTGAGCTAACGGTTGACAGCACGGAGAATGGAATCGACAAACTGAGTTCTAATTCCTGCTGGGAGTGGGACGGCAGTAAATATTTACTTTGCCCGAATGCCTCTTTGAAACTTCTACCCTATCCTTGTTAGCGGTAAATAGTAAGGCACTTGGACCACTCGTAAAATCAGTCCATCTGTCTATATTCGAAATTATGTGGTAATTTCAAATAAATAAGATCAGGTTTTTTTCATACTCATCTTATCTTTCTGTAGAGGATGCAGTCGGCGTATTTGCGTTGAATGATAGATCTGGTCAGATTGATTGATTCATTGATTGATTTTAACGGTGTAGCAACCTGCCTTGGGCTATTTTATGCCTTGAGGCTAGGGTATTGCGTACTCGATGCGTTTGTATTACTATGTTTTGTGTAGTTTTTTTCTAAAGAGTCTTTGCACACAGTTATATGATTTCAAGTATTCCTATCTAATAAAAATAATTTGTACATAGTGGTATAATTTTAAGTATTTCTGTCATATACAATAATTCATACACAATTATATAGTTTCAAGTAATTATTCTATTTGATGATAATCATACTTTGTTCACAGTTATATTGTTTCAAGTAAGTAATTATAATAATCCCTGGGAAAAGTATAAATCCAATGACACTCCCACCTCACCAGCAATAGGGCAAATAGTAGAAAAGACTTGGCTCTTTTACGTTGAGAAGGTAAACTTTGAATTCAAACCAGTTGCACTCTGAAAAATTGAGTTTATGTTGCATTCTACTCGTGATGGAGGAGTTGGATAAATGCATACAGACATAAGTATTATGTCTGCACAAATCAAATACAACGACGTGAGGATATAAAAAATATTTTCGTTGCTTCATACATTAAATTGTTTACTTACAAACAAATGACCAACATTCTGTTCTACAATGACGGCAGAAATTAAACAATATGGTCTATGAAACTCTTTCTCATCCAGATTATTCACCAGGCTTCTTTTCGACTGACTGCTACTTATTGACGTCTTCCTGTTGTAGAAGGTTTTCAAAAACCAAGTCGCAGCTCAAAATACTTTCGAAGGAGCCATCACTTTCATTTATCCCTCATATAAAGTCCTTAAAACCCAAATATACTAGAGCTCAACAACTCTTATTGTAGTTGTCCATACAGAATAGGGAGTTAACGGACAAGCGCTCCTTAAACTATACAGATCATTGATTCACTTTCGACTGGAATACATCAGTCCCGTGTATAGATCAGCCAGGAGCTCTTACTTCAAAGAGCTCGACCCTATACATCACGAAGGTTTAACACTGGTCTTTAGAACCTTTAGAATTTTTCCAGTTGACATATTATATGCCGAGGCTCAGGAAGCATTCCTGCAATTAAGATGTGAAAAACTGGCCCTCCAATACTATTCTTATCCTGCCCATCCAACCTAGATTACGACTCTATCTTCAATCCCAAGCAATAAAACAAAGAAGAAAAAAAAAAGAAAAGAAAAGAAATGAAAAATCAATAAAATCAGATGAAAACACCATCGAAGAATCTAAAATCCCTCTCTCATCAAAATACATGAAGCCGTAATACCTAAAACAACATCAGTTATTAAAGAACCTTAAGTGATCCTAGAACTAAGTGAGCTTCTCAAAACAAAACAAAATAAGTATTAATTGCATTTATGGTGATGAATACCACAATATCCTAGAACACCACTTTTGCATCTTTACAGATAGCTCTAAGGATTATAATAAAACGGCGCGCGCAGCCATATTAAATGGGAAAATCACCAAAAAAGTTCTTCCAAAGAAAAGCTCTATCTTTATAGCTGAAGTTTGAAGACATCTAGCACTCAATATCATCACTGAAAGCAAACATAAAAGCTTTATCATATTCTCAGACTCACTCGCAGTTTTACCATCACAAAGAAATAATAAGGAAAAATAAACAAACTTGAAGACCTCCAAATCACTTAACTCCTGGGTCGGTCGAACTCGATGTTCAACTCTAAAATGCTGGATCCCAAATCATATTGGAATAAAAGGAAACCAAAGAGTTGACTAAGCCACCCAATTGGCTTTAGGTAATCCCAACTCCCGACAAATTCAAAATTCCATATATTGACTTTAAACCTAGAAATATTTGATTCTTCCATACAAAATCGGACAAGAACCGGTGTGTTCAGCGTGATATGGCGTAAGCATTGGCCTAATGAGTAGAGTGTTCGCCAATGATCCAGGAGACCAAAGTTCAATACCAGGTCGAGTCATGCCAAAGACTTAGAAATGGTACTTGAGGCCGCCTTACTTAACACTTAGCATCATAAAGTAAGGATCAAGGGTAACAGTCCAGGATAAGGAGAAGTGCCATCCCTTGGACCTCAGTGTAGTAGCTATTGAAAAGGGAGCTTTCAATTCACCTTCGATTATGGTCGCCAACTTTACTTTTTTTACTTTACAAAATAGCAACAATACTTGAATAACTACGTCCACAAAAATTCTTCTTGATTAAACCAACTTTGGAAGAATGATGAATATCTTTTAGAAAGTCGACAAAGGAAAAAGTTGAATATCCTAATTACGTATCGGTCACATAAAACTTACACATATCTTTGTACAAGATATGTAACATCAAACACAAAACACTGTATTTAACATCAGAAACTGTTTTTCATCGGAAAACGCTTTTTAACGCAAATATGAAAGATTTATTTAAAAATGTCAACTTCCTTGACGTTTTGTCAAAAATGATAGATATAAACCTGATCGATACAAAGTAATCTCTCAACAAGATCCTCGAACCATTTATTAAAAAGCAATCCTAGACGATGATGACATTAAAACAAAATGAAATCTCTTAACAACACAAAAGAGTAAATATAGACGTACAAAACAAGGTGAAGACAACACAGAGATAGTTAGAACAACGACTTTATTTCTGAGTCGTCATACAGGAAGTGGGTTTCCTCCTCTTTGGAGAATTACCAAAATATGGAAGAGGACAGGAAAGATGTGTATTGTTTATAACACGTAACATCTTTCTCTTTATATCATTAAAACGAAATGAAAACTCTTAACAACACAAAAGAGTAAATATAAACGTACCATGTACGTTATTCCTTAACCTCTGGGTATAATATAACCCTAGATGGATGAACATTCCTTTAAAATCCGTCAATCAATCAACCATTTCTTTCAAGACTCCAGAATTCTATTCTACCGAATAAACAGTATTGTTTATCGTTGTTAAGTACTAAGCCTTGTTCACTCTAGTACATAAGTTTCAACTTATTTAGTACCAGCTCACTTATTGTTGGCAACAAGGAAAAATACCTGGTCTTTCTTATTTCGATTAACTATTTTTTTAAACCGAAATAAACTGCTTTCAAATTGGTGGCTCCTTATTTTTAACCAGCTAAATGTATGTTAGTTGGTTAATTTTACGGTATATAGACCCTTAGTGGATAATTAAATGCTGAAGTCATCCTTTTTCAAGCAGCTATATAGTTTTAAGCATCTGCTAATAATTATCATTTGTAAATAAATATAGCTTCAAGTCACTATTCTTAATGCTAAACATTTGCACAAAGTTATATGGTTTCAAGTATTCCTATCTAATACTGAGAATTTCCAAACAGATATATTGCAGTTTGTCATTTCATCGCATGTCAGCTCTTGTTGGGTAACTTAATACCAAAGTCACTTTAATAGTTATGATCTCCATTTATATACCGTATATAAATATCTTCCCAATCGTTGTTAACTGGTAAACATTTCATGCTTTGTTACAATAGCAGTCATTTAAGTGCCAACATATTTCCAAATCATTTTAAACATTATCTCAAACAGATCAATTCAACCCATAAATGCCACCATAACATTTACAACCAATCCTACCAAAATTGACCTGAAAGTGATGTCAACAAATGGATGATTCTACTTCCCAGAGCCCCGGAATTGGACCCTCACCATCTGATGCAGTTCAGTGTCATACTCAGGCTATAATGTATGTATTTAGCAAACCTTCCACTTCAAACAGGATACGACAAAAGGTCAAAATTTAAGCGGAGTTTAACTGGTTTGAATTCAGAGTTTTTCTTTTCCTAAACTTGTTGCCATTCCAAAATTAAAGAGCCTTGTCTTCCCTACCATTTACCAATAACTGGAGAGAAAATAGTTGTATGCATAGCATTCCCAAAGGTATAAGCTTGATGTGAAATGTAAACTGCCTTGTTCTGGATTTGAAATCAGTTTGCTGTGTCTATTTACCACGATAACCGTAACATCATGAACGCCACTTAATGTATATAAATACCCACTTCTAATATATATATATATATATATATATATATATATATATATATATACATATATATCTGCGTTAATTGGTTCGAAATGTATTTTTAACAATCTAGGAGGGAAAAGATTTCTTAAATTATTTTGGGTTTTGATCCTTCAAAATTTTCGCGTTAAGTAAAATATAGTCGTCTGAAGGTCTCAAAGAAATTTTTAAAATGAACGGATAAGCACTGATTTGTCAATAAAGGCAAAAACTTACTTGCAAAAATTAAAGTTTCTTCAGCCTATTTTTTGCACAAAATTAACACATTTTTTAGAATGGAAATCAGTTGATTTCCCGTATATATATCCGTTTATAAACAATTTACAAGTCAGCCTGAAAAAGCAAATTAAGTGATAATCATCCTGTCATAGTACCACTTAGCATACAACGTTTCATTAAATAATCGTTGATTTAGGTAAATATTAGAAATATTTTCAATGCTTACCCCGTTTTAATTTCTTATGATATATGTCAACTGCAGTCAATCATCTGCAAGCACTAGGAAAACAATCCTGGAGTTAGGGAAATGAGTCCCACCGGAACTTACAGAGGGAAGCACGCTTGGCGTAATGGTTATTGTCGGCAGGAAATGGATTCGATGGGCTGAATTTGAATTCTAGACGAGTCTGTTTGTGAAGGCGTGAATTCTTCTCTCTACCCCACTGATCCTGAATTATGGGTAAATAGTAGGACAGTCTATTCTCTTTTAGCCTTGCTGCGGTAATAGGTCTGCAAGATGGAAAACTCTGAACTCAAATCAGCTGTACTCTGCTTAGAAATTGTGCCACATCCCGTCCATGACGTAAAGCTATGCTCGTGGTGTAACAGTTATCATCGTGGGAATGGAATAAGTTTTGTCACTATATCCAGGCTTAGATCTATGTATGTGTGTGTGTGTGTGTGTGTGTGTGTGTGTGTGTGTGTGTGTGTGTGCGTGCAGGTGTATGGTTTTGGGTTGGCCATGGGTATGCATATGCGTATGTGTGAGTATGTGTGTCCATCTAGGGGTCCGGAAATAGTAATTTTGAACTCTTCATATATGCAGAGGTCAACCAGAGGACAGCAAAAAGGTGGGAATAGGCTACTGGAAATGTGTGTGTGTGTGAGGGGGGGACCTACACAGAGAAGGGACGCAGAGAGACACAGTCAGAGAAAGGACTCGAATAGACCAGGCAGAAGAGGCACGCCAGTCGGAAAAGACACAAAAAAGTGAGTCAGCTACTACACCAGCTAGAAAGATAGGCTGAGAAGAATACAAATTCAGAAGAGAAGGGTGAGAACCAGAGATAGACAGACATGTAGATAGACAGATAATTTTTTTACTTAAAGGATTTAGTTAAAAAATGTCACAAGAACCTCTCTCCAAAAACATCTATTCAACCTTTTGTGTTTTCGCTTTGTTTCTTTCTTTGTGGAATCGTCCCGAACATGTATTGATTTTCAACTCAATTTGCTGAGAAAACCAACACAAGGGGTCAGACGATCGTACAGCGGGAAATGCTTGCCCCAGACGTTATGTATTGCCACAAAGTGACTCGAGTTCGAATTCTGGACTACTAGTCTGTTTGTGTTTCGCTTCACGTTAATGTGCTTGGGAAAGCTTTAGATAAATAGTAGGGCAGACTGATTTCTTTTGCCTTGGAAGAAGAAGCGGTCAAAGAGAAGGAAAAACCACAGCAAGCAACTTCACTCCATAAAGATGTATTTGCCACTGAAAGTGATGTACAATCCTTGATACTGTGTGGCTGCGGTCCTTTGTTCCACGAGGAGTCTGCAGGATGTATTTAAATCTTCAAAAAGAAACATTGGTCAGCATTAAAAAAATTGTGTCTGTCTTCTTGTTCGTTTTTTATAAACTAGACGCTGTTGATGAAGGGGGGATTTATTTCGCGATTTCAAAATGTAGGACTCTGTAGCTAAATCCAAGACAGTCTTCAGTATCTCCACTTAAAGAACTCTCCACAGAAAATGTATTCTATATTTGATGGGACTTAAAGGCGGATTTCACGAACTGCTAGATCCTAAACAAACTGTTACTAGGTAATTGGCTCTTTTGAATCTTTTGAATCGCTGGGACAGAAACGGCCGTTTTCTGTGCTAAGAAGAACATTTTTTCTCAAGCTACAAATAAAACCCAGGAAACTATTTAATGGAAAAAGAAGATCTTTTTATAATAAGAACATCCGTATATTCTCCAGAACTTTAACTTTTATATTATCACTTGTTTGACTGTATGTAACACTTTGGACTGATCAGGATTTCCAAGGATTTCAAGATATTCAAAAATTCTTTCAAGACCTAATCGAATCAAAATTAGAATTGTCCAATTGCCGAAACTACGATTTACCTCCAAGGCAGCAGTGAGCCAGGAAAAATATCGTGATAACTGAATTAAGGTATATTTATATTTTAGCAGGAAAATTATTTAAATCCATGATATAACATTTTTCTTAAATCTCTAAGCCATCTTTAGTAGAGTAATTCAAACTGGCTAAGAAATATTATCATATAATCTTTTTTCTTCAACATTGGTTATTTCAGAATATTTCCCTCTGATATATTTCTTATGATTTAGATTATTTAATCTAGTTTGTTTTAGGCATAGTTTATTAAGTCAGAACGTTCAGCTGCTAAATAAAAATGTTTTGTATATCATGTTTTTCGTCTATTTACAACTAAACAAAAAAAAAAAAAAATACTTGAACCTCCACAAGGTCTTCTGATTCCGTAATTTTTGCCAGGGGTGGTAAAGCAGAGTGGGTCTAAAATCTTAAATATCAAAGTTAAGTTCTCGTTGAATACTGTTAACAATAGTATACAACTTGTAGTTGTCAAATATATCTAATATCCCAGTTCCTAGTCTGAGTGGTATTATAATTTGTTTTTGTTTTACATGTATTCTTTTGTTTGTTGGTTTGTTTATTTATTTATTTATTTATTTTAAGAATGGCTTGCATTATTAGTGATATTTGCGGCGAGTTTATGTTATAGAGTATCTTTGTGTCATCAACGGGTATTTTTTAAACATTTTTTGGAATAGGGTGGCCTTACATTTTATGTTGATTGATGGTTTTTTATGGCTCAATTGTCGGATAGATGGCAAGCTGTAGAAGTATATTTTACGTCTTGCATTGCAATGAATTTCTTTTGAATCTAGATAGTGTCTGTGTTTTGTAAAAAAAAAATTCATTGCATTTGTGCTGACAACACCATCTGGTTCTGATGCGCAAACGCACAGATACGCACATACACGCGCGCGCGCACATGCACAGTCGCACTTGCCCAAACGCACATACTCACAAACACAGAGACACACATACATAGACGCACACACAGAAACACGCATACACACAAACCCGCACACATGAAGTGTAGCGTAATGGCTAAAGTGCTGGTCAGCGAAATCGTAGTACACGAGTTCGAATTTCAGTCGCGCCAGTACGTTCACTTTAGGATTAATATCCTTAGAAAAAGTGTTGAACCCTGGGTCAATTTAGCAATGAATTAAATAATACCTCTACTGTTCTTCTACAAGGATGAATTTGGCATTAAATAATCCACGAAGGTTGATATGGCATACACATGTAGCTAGTTTGACAAACTAGTATATATTGACAGACAAACAAGTAAATACAGAAGAAAAAAAAAATGAATAAGGACTTTCATCAATATACCTTCTAGAATATCTGCCTCTGTAAACAACTCACCTGGATAAAATGTCAGGTGTTCAAAAATGAATCACACAGTTACCTGAATTTTGTCTAAGTTCTCTTTATCCTGAGGGAATCAATATCCGGAGTGAAAGCTTCGGTTTACCGTAGAGTTAGATGGATGTCGACAGTGAATAATGAGCTTATTTTTACTCAGTCCAAAGAGTATCTCTTTACTGTACAAAGATGATTTAAGTCGACAGAGGTAATTGATCGTAGCCAGAATATTTGAAGAACGCTTAACATGTCTTGGAAAACGTCCTCTATACTTATTCTTTTTGTTTCTCGCTCTTTTTCAATCTGTCCATCAAACCATTTTTTCTTTCTCCTTCCCTTTTTTTACAAACCTTTTGCCAAGTTGTCTCTTCTTTTTTCCCCATTTCTCTCTCTCTCTCTCTCTCTCTCTCTCTCTCTCTCTCTCTCTCTCTCTCTCTCTCTCTCTCTCTGTCTCTGCATTGTTTTTATATTATTCTCTTAACTGTTTCTTTATTTCATATCCGAATATTCTCTCTCCCTTTTTCTCTCTTTGTTGTTTTCCTTTTGCTTATTTTTCCTTTTATTTGTGTCCTTTTTCCTATTTTTACTTTTTCTTCGAAACTCACTTTATTTGACCCTTTTCTTTCTTTTTTTTTCTACACTAGTACACTATCTATCTATCTATCTATCTATCTCACTCGATCGCTCACACAGTTATTTTCAATTTCTGTGGAGAATATAAAAGCTAATTTCACTTAATATCAATGTTTGATAAAAAAAAGAAAAGAAAATGCATAAAAATGAATCCCAAGCCATTGTTAAAAAGACTTAGAAAGATTATTTTAAACATAAAGACATTAACTTCTTATATTTTACATTTTTACGAAATATTCAATTCTTTTTTTTTTCAAGAAACGTCAAAATTTATTTGTATTATGCGTCTCACTTATTAAGAAAATAAATAATTTGTGCGAATGAATTAGAATTTTAGTACAATTAACACGAATTGTTTCCAGTTGGGAGCTGTACTCACTAAAATTCCACGGTTTACTTAGCATACATACTTAATGTATACACATAATGTGTTTGCCTCTGTGTGAGCGTGTGTGTGTGCGAGTGTATCTGTGTGTTTATGGTAAAAGGACTATAGAAGACTACTTAAACGAAGACCACTCGTATCTTCAAAGAGAAGAGGTTGTGTTTAAAGATTGCCATTAGTGAACCTGCCGGTGGTATCGAAACTCGTTCTCTAACGAGAAGCATTGGACACACGTTCTTTCGAGAATTTTATTGTTCGCTATTTGTTGGGTACTTGTCCGTGTTTGCACTGGCGTCACTTCTCATGGGCATGGACACAATCATGGTCAATTTCGGAAGTCATCCTAGGCAGTCGATGTCTCCATCTCTCGCAGTCGGCTGCATGTATCCTCAGTTCTTCTTGAAGGGATGCCAGATCTTTTTAGAACAGTATGGTCCTTTCATCGTTTTTTCTTTTGTCGCCTGCATTTGTGACAGAAAAATTTAAACAGAAAAAAGAATAAATGTTGATTCAGATTCAAGGACTCTTAAGTATCCTAGCTTATTTTAACAAAGCTGTGGTCTGAATGGTCTTCAGCTCTGTCGGCTGGAGCTGTTGAATACGCTGACTGCATCTCTGCAGAGGGGTAAGTTGCACTCAGTAACTAGTGTCCTGGATATTGCACTAACCATCTGATGATGAACTTTGGGGGATGTGCTGTACCTCTTCATTGACATTATTCCCATGTCTACTTTGACTCGGAGTGGTAGTATCTGCTAGTGTCCTATCAAATAGAACTGTTTGACCATTTAACTGTGTGCAAGCAAATGACTTAAGTTAAATTGAATTGTTATTGTTAGATAGCAAAACTTGAAACCATTTAATTGTGCAAAAATTGAATCATTAGTATTATATTGCAATACTTGGAAGCATTTAACTGTGTACAAACAAGAGAAATAGCCATTTGCGTGCAAAGAAATGAGCTCTTACTCATTTAAAAATAAAATTACCAACAAACTATATTCACTTACAGATCATATATGTATCATATATATATGATTTGGCATTAAATAACCATCAAGGATTGATATGCATCCTTTGCAAAAAAGGGATATTCTGAGTATGACACTAAATTGCATCTGTTAGTGAGGCTCCAGTTCGGAAAATCTGAAGAGTTTGGCGTATTTATTGCCATTACTCCAAGGTCCACTCTGACTCTGGTCGTACTTGTTTGGGCCCCATTTACAAGTCAATTTGAACTGTTTGAAAATTATTCGTATGCGAAATTGTTACGGGAAGGGTTGATGTGTTAAGAATTGATTACATAACATATGCTTAGTGACGTATAGTGAACACCTTTGCATGTGGGTATATGAATTAGGTTTATACTTATGTTAGTTCATCTATCTCTTTAGTGTGACTCACATCAAATCCGTAGGATAAAGGTAAGTTAGTAAAGTTGGCGACAGTAGCTGAGGGCGACCCGAAAGCTTCCTTTTCAATACCTACTATACCAAGGTGTTAGGAGGGTGCTATTCCTTTTCTTGGATTGCTCCACTTTACCCTTGATCCGTACCTTATAATGCTGAGTGTTAAGCAAGGCGACAAGTGCCATTTTTTGAGTCTTTGGTATGACTCGACCTGGGATTGAACCCCGGTCTCCCGGACCATTGGCGAACACTCTACTCGTGGCCAATGGTCCGGTCTGAATTAAACAGATTTTCATTTTTTAACTATTGGTCACCTCAGTAAACTCAGTGCATCGGCCCTCGGGCAACATCGTTACCCTTCTAGCTAGTATATACGCTGTTTAGTGCTTATATGTCACATGAATGTGTAAGCGGAACAAAAAAAGGCAAATCAAACTAGGTCAATATAAACTAACGAAAAGTGCAAGGAAAGGTCAGACACGAATTTAAGAAAAGAAAAAAGTGAAACAAATAATGAGGTTAACCCGTCTTAACTTAAAAGTCTGAAATCCAAATAAGAACAAACATAACAAAATAGAGGCAGAATAACTATGACGTTATATCAAGGAACTACCTACCGCCATTTTGTTTATTCAACCATAAATATAGTCTCATATTCAAATTGGTAAAAGAGAGAGTCACCGATTGGATGAGACATTGCACGCCAAAAGACTATTCACAGAGATGATTACTCGTCAGACAACAGTCAGACACCGAAGAGAGCAGTCGCTCTCAGTTCACCGATGACGGCCAGCTATGGAAAGAGTCGTTCTCAAATCACAGAGGTGTTTTAAGACAGAAAATGCCGAACAAAAAAAAACGGGAAAGAAAAGGCGAAGACAGTATTTGAAAAAATTTCAACCACGGAGGGAAGAACGGAACTCTTCCAAGAACTGAGAAAAAATGTAAAAAACTTAATCTGTTCATATCGGCTTGTAAAACAGACAACACAAAATACGAGCTAAGTAATAACTTTGTTTGAACTCCCCACACTTACACTTTCCGCATATGCACATTGCACAAGGAACTGAAGCTGAACATTCTTTATGCATACATCATGACTTAAACAAATGTTTACACAATCATTCATTGACATTGTCCCTTTCATCTTCTGATATTGCTTTGTAATTTTGGTATTGTTATAAATTACAAATCAAGTTTAATCCTGCAGGTGGAAGAATAGTATTTTGTTGATAAATTATCTTGTGTTATTGAGTCATTAAACTCTTCAAAGGATTTACTACCTCATATTTTTCTTTTTTTTTTTCATATGCACAGCCGACCTCTAGGAGTTCAAAAATAAATAAGATACGTTTTAATATTATCTTATTTCTCTGGAAGACGTAACCACGGGTTAGGAATTCTCTCGGTGTGGGACAACATATATATATATATAATCAAAATTAAGACATTCACCGGAACATGAAATCTAAAACATTAGTAAAATCAGTAAAACTATGAAATTTGAACTAAGGTAACGAAAATGTAGATTAGATATCACAATAAGGAATAAAAGAAACTCACAACAGATCTTAACGTTCTCGTTTTTTGGGTGACTTTCTTTCTTTTAACCCCTGCAATATTTGGGTTATGATATTTGACAGTGTTTTAGAAATATGGCTGATAAATGAAAAGTGAGGCGCTGAAATTAGAAATTTAGTTCTATTTAGTTGTCACGACTTCATTAAATACGACAAATTTTATTTTTTAAATGATGACGAAATTTGTTGATACAACATCATAACAAATGTTTACCTGTCGAAAAGGACTGTACAGCGTATAATTAAAAACCTCATTGTTGACATGCCGTAAAACCAATCACCCAAACAGTTTACATATCGCGTTTTGTAGTGATTAAGGAGCAACGCTAGCCGTCCATGACTAGTGAATTCGAGTGTCACTGGGTGCTCTATATTTCTGGCTAAGAAAATGACAATTATAATCCAACTGTACTTACCTTCACGTTTAATCTTGAGTAAATAAAAACACATATTCAGGGTGTTGCAATTTTATTTTCCGTCAGTGTAGATAGATTGGTAGATTGATAGCTAGTTAGATTGATAGATAACGAGAGAGAGAGATAGAGAGAGAGAGAGAGAGAGAGAGAGAGAGAGAGTATTTATTTAAACAAAATCATTGGTCACAAGTCGGTAAGTGAGATCTATGATTCCACCCGTTTGTTGATGGGGGAGGGGTATACTAAGTAAATGTTGGAATCTCTTGTGGAAGTTATGTTAATGGTAGAAGGGTGGGAAGTGTGCAGGTGGGGGTGTTTGTGATAATGACATCGATAACGTATGAAAGCGAAATTGACGATGATGCACCACAGATAAGCTGGAACGCTCAAATCTGCCATCGCTTTCATCTCTTTAAGATTTTTGAGAGGAAGGCGGCAGCGCCGAGGATGAGGTTGCATATGCAACGCCACTACCGTCAGATGCAAATGTCTCATTAAAACGTACTAACTCAAGTACATGAAAAAAATGAATAAAACATAATTAAAAAAAGAGAAATGAAAATAAAAATAAAAGTAAAAAACATGCAAACTTTGCAACGATGACTTACGTAGACAAGAATTAAACCAGCATCTCATCAGTTTGTGTCTGGTATGCAAATCTCAAAAGTTTAAGTGGTTTAACTGTAAACGAGTAGATTTATGAATTTACTTATCTTACATCGGTGTATCAATCATCAAAATTTAATTGTTCGAGGAGTTAAAGCAGCAGTAGCAGCAGAAATTTTAGTTGTAGTATTAATAGCAAGAACAATAATTATATGTTTAGTTGCATGTACCGTAATTACTCGTGTATAACATGTAAACCCTAAATTTAAGAAACGAAATTCCGAAAAAAAAGTATCTTATACATAATACACATTGACTTTTTAGAATTTGCAATAGCTAAATTTAACATTTTTAAAAACTTTTTCCCGGTTCGTGTAGTCTAAAAATAAGAATTTATACAGTTTACTCAGGTTATGAAACAAGATTGACGTAGTATTTAGAGCAAATACATGTTCACACAAAAATGCAACAAGTTTGCGGCAAAAATAAACTCACCCTAGAAGAAAGAAAATTATAAACAAACATACATTGCAGTAGCAATTTCTCTGTGGAAGGCATTAAACAAAAGTGTTTGTTAGTTTGAATCATAAATATAAATTACATTGATTCCTAATGTCCTGAATATGGTGATTCTTGTAGCCGGATAAAAAGCTTGTTATTAGTTCTTTTTGGCTTAAAAATAATGAAAACTGTTTTAAACACAAATAATTACAGTCCACAGCAATTACACAAGAATGCTGCGAGCAATATTGAACAAGTCCCGGAGGCAACACCCTACAAAAAGCAGCTGTACGGCCATCGACCACTCATCACGAAAACTATCCAAGTTAGACGAACCAGACATGCAGGACACGGCTAGAGAAGTAAGGACGATTTCATAAGCTACATACTCCAGTGGACCCCTTCACATAGATGAGCAAAGGCAGAACGACCAGCTAGAACCTATAATACAAGAGCTCAGTGCCGATACAAGATGTAACCTGGAAGACGTCCCGGGAGCGATGGACGATAGAGATGGGTGTCGAGAGAGGGTCAGGGAGATCTGTGCTGGCAGCGCGACATGATGATGATGATGATTTGCTTAAGCATTATGGGAAGGGCAGGATGCGACTTAAGATCAGTTTTTAAGCGAAGGCACTGAAAGCAAACTACTGCCTAGGTGTCAGACTAGGAAAGCTTATTTATTTCTAAGTCACGTTAATGGGTGACCACTTGAAAACAGCAGCTACTGTAAGCAATCTAAGACCTGTGAGGCAGACTAAGCAAAGTTTAGTGAATAATAGATTCTCCTGTGGCGTATTGTATATGAGTGCTTGCTAGACTACTTACACATATTTTATTTATCGCGGTGAAGGCTTCTACAGGATGTGCCACACCTTTTGGATAAGCTGGTAACAGAAGAATGGTAATTTAGAGTACCACATTTTTCTGAACGATATTTTTTAAATTTGATTATTCTCCTTTTTCCAAGGCGGGTTGCTTTATCAAGGTTAGAGAGCTCAATTTGCCCTATTATTTATCCATAGCTTAAGGAATGAGAAAAAATGAATTCATGCTTTTTCTAAAATGTAAACAGCTTCGTTCACGACTAGAGCTTATCTTACAGAGTTTATGTCCAACGACGATAACTGTCACACTGCCAGCGCCTTCTTAGGATAGTTGCGTCTGATTGCAACAATGGTTGCACGCATAATTTAACCGTTATCGTCGTTGAATCCGAAAAGCCGAGTTCAAATCCTAGGCGTTTCACTTCGCGCTAATACCCTTGGTAAAGGTATGAATATGTCTTTTCCCCCTCAGCAGACTGGGTTTTAAGAGTAACCTATCTTGAAGAAGGAAACACTCTGATTTCTCAAGCTGAGGAGAATCTATAGCACTTTGGCTCACCATTCTTGCTATCAGCTCATCGAAAAAAATGCATCAGATTATTCATAAGGTTTAGTTTGGTTTCTTTGTTCGAGTGATTTTGTTTGGTTTTATGGCATATCAACCATTGTAGGTTATTTAATGCCAAATCGTTTTTATAGATATATATTAAATATATAATTTCTTAACTCATTTTGTAGATAACATTTTAAAACGAGCATGAGCTAATATTTTTTTTACACGCAGTTAAATGGTTTCACTCATTTCTATCAAATACGAATAATTCTATTTACTATTAATCATTTGTTTGCACACAGTTAAATGTTTTCAACTATTGCTATTTAACACCAGCAATTCAAATAAATATCAGTCATTTGCTTACACACAGTTAAATGATCAAGCAGTTCAATATCAAGCAATTCATTTTAGCATGAGTCATTTGTTTGCACTCAGTTTAAATGTCAAGCAGTTCTATTTGACCCATAGATAGGACCTTATCAGGTGCTACTGTTCTGAGCCAGAGTGGACCTGGAAGAGATGGTAATGAAAGAATATCCCGCATTCCCCAAAGCTCCAACATTACTAGAGTCTCAGCAGCAGATTGTTTAGTGTCATATCTAGGATACTCATTGGGTGGGGGGGTCTTACCCCTCTGTAGAAATGCAGTCGGTGTTATTCTACTGCCCATATCGACTGGGTCATCTTTGTTTAATGGCATATCAACTTTCGTGGATCATTTAATGCCAAAGCCATCATTGTTGAAGAGTGATAGTTCATGCATAAGCCTTCATTGTTGTAAACAAAATTACATGGGCAGGCGGTCGAACGGTCGACACCTTTAATTGAATTGTTGCACACTCATACGTTATCCGCGACGAGCCTTGATAAAGTTGCAACAATAAGAATATTTGAATGAATTTTAATCAAGATGGCGCTATCTCCTCATTAAATACCAAGCCTCTGAAATTAGTAGATTAGTTCATATGCTTCGGTAGTAATATCTATCTATTGAAAGCGATGTCAACATACGCATAGATAAAGCATGGACTGTTATTGAGTGGTTATCGACCATATGGAAATCAAATCTCTTTGATAAAATAAAACCTTCTTTCAAGCTGGAACCTTTTCAGTATTTCTGCATTGCTGCATCACTTGGATTCTAACAAAATCCTTGGAGAAAAAGCTTAATAGGAACAACTCAAGGATGCCACGTGTTGTTTTGAACAAATCTTGGAAGGAGCACCGTACCGTACAAAACGGCAGTTGTACGGCCACTTTGATACCATCTCACGATCTATTCACGTTAGACAAAGAAGACATGATAGGCACTGCTGGTGAAGTAAGGATGGTCTCATAAGCAATGTTCTCCTATGGACCCCTACACATGGACACACCAGTGTTGTATTCATCAACTCAGCGCGAACACTAGATGAGGTCTAGAAGACATGTCAAGAGCGATGGTAGGTAGGGATGGATCCTCTGTGTGTGTATTAGAGAGAGAGAGAGAGAGAGAGAGAGAGAGAGAGAGAGAGAGAGAGAGAGAGAGAGAGAAAATCTATGTTGTCGAGAACCCTTGCTGCTTCTGCTTTGCGTAGTCTGGCACACAGACCTGAGTTTTCTTAAAGCACCTGTTTTTTAAAATAGTCACCCATTTAAATACCGAGCAGATTCATTGCTGCTTAACTTCTTGCACACGCCCTTTCGGTTATTTAGTGAAGGATTAGGGAAACAATTACCTCTTAGGATATTCTTCATGATTGGCGCTCGTCAACTTTTTAAAATCCCTTTACAACGATAAAATTCGAATATCATTATATTTCATTGGTATTATCTTACTTCATCGCACGGTATTGAAAGAAGTTTTTCAACTCATTCGACCCCACCCTTAATGTTTTGAACAGTGTACTCAGTTTCCTGGGATGCGTTGATGACTGCTGCCATCTGGGGAACGAAAACAAGCTGTGACGTCATAAGCTCCTCACTGACACGTCCTGGGGAGTAGCATCATTTTCATGTCACAACACAATCTCAGACAGATGTATATTATAGCACAGGGCTGGCCTTAAGCCAATTGGTTCAATTGATCTCAATTGGGGCCCAGCGCCCAAGGGAACCTCACGCTACAGTGTAATTGACTCCCGACTCGTTAAGTACACTCAACATATTGCAATATATGTTTCCAATTGGTTCCTGCACCCCCTAAGGCCATCTCTCTTATGACAATGTGTTACTGAAACGAAATTTAAGCACCTTTTCGCACTTTTGACAAGGCGACGGGTGTCGATAAAAAAGCCTGAAACCTTTCATATGCTAATTTTATCCTAACAGTTATGTATTTCCTTCCTTTAAAACTTTATGTTCCTTATGTTTTGATTTTGAAAAAATCAATCGAAATTATTTAGCATGAGATATGGCGCCTCTTTTAAATGTGCAGGTTCCCACTAACTTTAGAACTTATCTAGGTGCAACATGTGGTGTAATGTCAAATTGGTTAGGATTAGTTTAGTTTGGTTTGGTTTATTTGTTTATTCTAATCAAATACTAATAATTCATGCACAATTATATAATTTCAAGAAACTATTCTAATTCAATAAGAGTATTCATTTGTTTTCGCACGGTTATATGTTTCAAGTATATCTATCTGATAGTAATCATTTTCTAACATATCTATTAGATTCTTAGATGAGATCCTAAAAGATACTACCACTCCGAGACAGAGTGGAACTTGGATAATGGTACGTAGGAGTCAAGTAGAACTGTCATTTGAGAGTTTTTCACACCAGCGTAAGCTGATGGTTTTCCACTGGAGTCTGAGTGACAGCAAATCTCCCTTAGTCTCCATGATTATTCTTAGTATTCTGGCCGATCTCAACAATGGTGTTGTTTGGAATGTCTCCTCTTGTCTCCCACTTGAACTCAGGACGCCAATTCTATTTCACACGAGGAGAACCATTACGCTAAGGGCGCCTTCAATCCAAGTAAGCTTAACTTCCAGTCATTTGCCTCTTTTATTGCGACGGTTTTTGAAGCAATGCAAATTCAAAAGAAAGATTCTTGGTTCGTGTTCCTTGTAGAGATACTTCCACTCCTGCTTCCTATAATGAAATATATCTTTTAAAAACCAGAACAATCATTATATCTGACTATTGCAAAGTTTACAACTGCCCAATGATTGAAAGTTAATCGTATCTGCATTGCGTATATAAATATTACTTACAGCATCGCCGATGAATACGCTCCAAGAAAAAAAAATTCTAAATAAAAGTTAATCTCCTTCTAAAACAAAGATTATAAGATTTTAAACGAGCAAAACAGATATTAGTATGTATTATCTATTACCAGATTCTTCAGTATTAACACTGTAGGATAAAACATGAGTGACTTGCTGACCAAAAACAAGTACATTTTTTGTATGTATTTCTAAACGAATGTAGCAATTTAATTTTTGTTGATTGATTGGTTGATTGTCATGCCAACTTGTCTAGGGTTATTTTGTACCAAGAAGTAAGGGAATAGCATTCATGGTATGTTCATGTTTACACATTTTTTATGTACCAGTTTCTTAGGAGTTACTACTTAGGTATCCAGTGGACGTAGGTGTAGACATAGTAAACTTCCGGTAATAGATTCAGTAATTTGGCTCAGAATCTGTGCTTGTTTTGTATATCTAACTCGTGAGTTAACTACACTTGCTACAAGTCTATAATTTGGTGAATGGTACATTTTATTTATTTTGTACGCTGTGCAAATATCACTGAGTACTATATTGTAGTTTGTGTCTATAAATCAGATAAGTGAGAAAAATAACAGGAATTCAACTGGTCACAATAAATTGATAAGCAAGGTAAAATATATAATAGATTGATTTTAACGACATGTCAGTATGTTTCGGGATATTCTATGCCAAAAGGTTAGGATATTGCATTTATTGCACACTAATATTTACATTTTTTTCTTAAAAGATATTCTTTCACTTCATAGTCCTCCCAAATACAAATCCGGGTCAGAGTAGATCGGAGAATAATGGCAATGAAGAAATACTTCACATGACAGAGATCTCCAGAACTGGAGCCTCATCTTCAAATGCAGTTTAGTGTTATACCTAAGACACCTATTTTCGAGGCGGGGCGAGTCTTATCCCTCAACAGGAGATACAGTCAGCGTATTCCAAGACCCACCAACAGGACGAAAATAAATAATATAAATGCTTATGCAAAAAAATTTGTAAATGCATACACAAAGCAATATAATGTGTACATAAGACAATAACTGCGTAGATAAGCAATGTCATACGTACAGACAGTACTGTAATAAATACACCCACAAATTAACGTAATAAACGCAAGCAAATCAATATAACACCAGTTACAAACATTGCTACAAGCACGTGGGCCATTGAAATTACGGCTTTAAAATGTCGGCGCTTTTAGATGTATGTAGTATGTCAAGAAAAGTATTCCGCTGACTCACTCTTAGGAATATGTTACTTCCGGGAACGCTGCGTACTGTAACCTACTGGAAGCGAAGTCAATGAGTTTAAAGAAAGAAAGGGAAGTGCAAGTCGACGACCGTAACCGAAGTTCAGTAGATTAAGCGACAAAATAGCGCCACTAATACATAAGTGTGTGTTGGGGGGGGACTGATTAATTTTTTAACAGAACAATCACTGCACCCCCACCGCCATGACATACACTCCACATGTTTTGAAATAAGCATTCAATAAAGAATAGAATTACGTTTATAACATTTAGTTAATGTCTAAATAAACCTTTTACATAATTTTGCTTCAGGAATGTTTTCATGACTGATTGATTGATTTTAATGGTGGGTCAATCCATCTAGAGGTATTTTAGGTCTCCAGGTTAGGGAATTGCATTTATTGTACGTTTGTATTTACATTTTTTGTGTTGTTGTTACAGAAGTTTTTTTTCTTATTTTTTTTTTTGCACATGGTCCTGTCGAATAGGAGTAATTTTTAAACATATCTTATTTGATCAATAGATAGGATCCTAACAGGTACTTCCTCTCCTGGTCAGAGTGGACCTGGGAGTAATAGCTATAAAGGAGTATTCTGTACTTCCTAGTTCTTTAGAGCTGTAGCCTGACCATCAATTGCAGCACAGGGTTATATCCAGGACACCTCATTTTTTTGAGAGGGGTCTTACTTTTCTGCAGGGGATACAGACAGCGAATCAGCCCCACCAAAAGTGATTGAGGTTAATTTCTTCATCATGAAAAGAAGTTAATCAACGTTGCTGAAATTTTATTCACTTCAATAGATTGGATTATTATCATACCTATTTATATTTTCAACGTTTCATTGTTATCATTTTTAAAATTCCATATTTTATTTGTCTATGATAATAATTTGTTGCAGACAGCTAAATAGTATCAAATATTTGGATTTAATATTAATAATGTATAAACAATTATAGTTTTGAATATTCCTATTTTTATTCAATAATTATCGTTTGTTTGCACGCACTCGTATTTTTCACGGATAATACTTATAGACAGGACCCTAATAGATACTTCCACCCCAGAGTAAAGTGCACCGGGGCGTAATCGCAACAAAGGGGTTCTCCATAATCCCCAGAGATTCAGAACTGGAACCTCACCAACGGATGTAGTTTAATGTCATACCCAGATCACACGTTTTTTTCATTGTGGGTGGGACTCTTTCCCCTCAAGAAAGGACGCAGTCGGACTATTCTAAGCTCCGCCATAGAAAGTACGATGTTTTGGGAAAACATAATGAGGTAATAGATTATAAACGTGGCATGCAAAACCCTTATTCATTGAAGGCGAAAATATCGTTATAATAATAATTGTCGTGGCTAGCAATATGAAACCCTGTACTCCTGTTATTGCACACTTTATATCAGTTAAAATTTTCCTTGGAAATATTTGACGACTTATAACCGGATCATAGGTCAAGTGTTCGCCACTGTCCCGGGAGACCAGGGTTCAGTCCCAGGTCAAGTCACACCAAAGATTTTAAAAATGGTACTTGATACCACCTGGCTTAACACTTAGCATTATTAGGTACGTATCAAGGGTAAAGTGGAGCAATCCGGGGGAAGGAGTATCACCTTCCCTTACACCTCGGTGTAGTAGCTATTGAAAGAGAAGCTTTCGGGTCATCCTCGACGACGGTCACCAACTTTACTTTATTTTTTTTTTCCTTTTCCTTTTTATTTTCTTTTTAAATATAAAGTTCCAGAAAATCACCAAACCTCTTATAAGGTTATGGGACAACTTTGGGTTACTAGTAAGTGCAATTCTAATGTTATAGTGGTCCTCCACAAATGTAAAGAAGGTGACCATCGCTTCTACATTAACAACGGCAAGTCTTTTCTAAGGTAATAATGTATAACATGAGTACTTACCAGTACATTATATAAAATAATACCAATCAGAAAATAATTAAGTGACAACGCTTAACTATGGATGTACATAAACAAATCTATTATGATTTTGATGAACAATACTGGGATTAAATAAGAATCTAAATGCATATAAAACTTTAAACACGTTTTATTTATTTATTTGTTAATTATCTGCCCCAAATGAGGCGCGTCTTATAAACCCATGATTCATTAAATCCAGTTAATAAGAGGCATTATTACATTAGAATCATCCACTGCAAAGGTTATTAGCAGAAGAGAGAATAATGAAGAAATTTGAATTGAAATTTTTTTTTTTAAATTGTAAAAATTTCAGTCTTGTTCAGGATAATAATTCAAAGGATAGAATGAAAATCTTCAAAATCAGCTGAGAGTTTTGTTAATAAAATCCCCAATTTCTTTTTTGCAATGTTCGATAAAATAAGGGGTTTCATGCACGTTCCAAGATAATTGGAACCCACTACAGCCCAACCCTTATTCACTTTAAGAGACCTTTACTGACCCTGGCATCCCAATGTAGAACGTGATGAAGACCTCATAATCGTCTTCTATTTCGTAGATGGGCCAAAATCTGCGTCGACAAAAACCGTCAGTAGATTTAAGTGGCTGGTGCTTGATATGATAGGACATGATAAATAATGAGAGAGCTCAAATCTTTAATTGGGTTATATCGCACATCCCATAATACTACTATCTGCAAATGAAATGGATCAAGGGTCAGTGGGAGGAAAAACACGCCTCAAATTTCAGCCTTCAATGATCATACGACTCAAAATCAACATTTATCATTTTTATTTCCGTCTTCATTTTTGTCACGTCTTATTTCCCTTGCCATTGTCAAATGTACTAGCATATATATATATATATATATATATATATATATACGTGCATCTGAATACGTACATACTTTACAAATAGTCAAACTTACAAAACAAATTTGAGCGCCTTGTGTAGCATTATGGATAGAGAGTAAGGCTAGGAAACCATTGCTAACGCACTGTTCTTGGGTTTCAAATACGCTGACAGTATGCCCTGTAGATGGATTGTGAGGCTTCAGTTCTGGAGATTTGAGGAGTGTGGAGAACCTCTTCATTACCATTACTCTGACTCAGAAAAAATGTAAGTATGAACATGCAATGAACTGGATTCTCTCACCTGTAGGCATAAAATAACCTTAGATCGGTTAACACGCTATTAAAATGAATAAATTAGACCAATACTAATAAGTTTCTTGGTGTCGCATACTTCTAACCATGTGCCAAACTAAGCTTAGTAAATAACAACTTACTGAACATGTTACACATACCAAGAAAACTTACGAGTAGGTATATATATATATATATGTGTGTGTGTGTGTGTGTGGTATTAAATTTGCACAATTTGACTTTAATGTTTTACTTAAAATTAGACGAAACAGTCCGAATTAATTTGATATCAACTCTGGTTAAAATAATGTAATTAGAAAACTTAGAGGATGCTCAAGTTGTTTTTTTTTTTTGCTTGTTTATTCATTTCTTTATTTACGAGTATTTATTTATTTTTTAAATTCTGGCTTCCTAAAATGTTTCTTAAACAAACCAGGTTAAATTATTTAAATTAAGGTTGAGAAAAAATACAGTGATCTCGTGATTTGCATTCCTAAATCAAATATCTGCAGAAACCTAAATATACAAATCGGTCTACAGTTAAAAAAAAAACAGTTCAACAAATAGCTGAACATAACTAATCGAAAGGAAACGTCTCCAAAGCAAGAACTGTCAATTGAAACAATGAAAAGATAGTGAAACTCATTCATATCACTAATTAGTTTGTTTATTGCTAATTAAAGAAACTGGGTGAATATTTTCACAATGTGCTAAATGCATAAATATTTCCAGAAGTACTATAGGCCTAAATACAGTCATCATATAATGTTATAACAATGTTTATATGAATCGGTGTAATTTAAATTTGAACCAAGCAAACATTTTCCGATGATTTTATGCTTTTCATTGAGCTTGGTCCTGGAGATTCCGAATACATGACTGCACCTTCCCATTGTACCAAAAAAGGAGGCCGGATTAGTCAAGCGCCTTCATGGCATTGGTCACGGAGACCAGTAAATATTTGTCCTTGCCACACTTTAAATTGTCCACTAGTCATATTCTAGCACTGTAGGAAGCTACTTAAATATCAGACTAATGAGTAAATATCAATATTTGTGGAAATACTACGGTTGTTTAAAAAAGACTATAAAATATTAGATGTTTTAAGATTATTTAGTTCTGTTATTTAGTTATTTAATATTATAATTCATATATTTTACTTATTAATTTTAATTGTTTATTTCATGTTTAATGATGACTTTACTGTTTTATTCATTTTACAAAACAATCCAAATTAATTTTATTGTAGAAAACACAAATACGCATAATCACAACCGTTGAATTATATGATAACAATCGTTCAGTGATTGTTTTTGGGTCAGAGTGGATTTGAGAGTAATAGCAACGAAAGGGTGACTCCATGTAACACTATGTAGGTGGTCCGCCAAGCAGACGATCCCTTTGTCTGTTTTGGCGCGAAACCAGACAAAGGGTTTCGACTCGAGATCTCGACGTGACCGGAAGTAGGAAGGGAACGCCAGTCAGAGAGTGAGACAAAGGGGCTGAGAAGAAGGCAGTTGGTGAAGGGTGACGTGAGTGGCGGTCGACACCGGTGCAGAAGTGAGCAGTCGGCATGAGAGAGAGTCCAGACCAGTGAAAGAAGACTGATCAAGATGGGTTGGCATTCCTAGTAGCGTTGTAGAATTTTCCCTAGAATCCACGCTAGCGTTAGTCTATATATGCACACAGGAAATGCAGAGTGTTACATAACTCCCTCTCTAGCACCTTGAGTTAACCCAAGTATTTTCTTCGTTTGTTCTCCTTCCTCCGGCTCCCTTGATTGTATTTCTTGTAGCTATGAAGAAATGTGCGATACTCCTATCGGAACCACTAGTTGATCACCGGCCGTAAAGAGAAATGGTTTCGAAGAGGTTGACGTATTCGGGGGGCCGAGGGAGTATCGTCACATCCATACTCCCCCGAAGTTCAGTATTAGAGACTCACCATCGGATGCAGTTTAGTGTCATACCAAAGGCGCTACTTTTTTGCTAAAAAAAAGGAGATACAGTCGGCATATTCTAAGCCCCACCGACAGGGTGGCTATTTGATTATATCTTATACCTGTTGAGTTATATGGCCAATTCAACATATAGAGCCCCACACCATCACCCTATTTACGAAGTTTGATAGAAAGGCTTCCCGCCAAAAGAACGAGCCTTGCGCAGTGCAGTGTTTGATGTAACACACCTTGTTGTTACTTGACTGCGAAAATTATGTAAGTATTCTTTCGACGAGACAAATAAAAAATAACCACAGTAATAATAATTGAAAAAAGGTATAGATTTACCTAACCACTCCAACACGTGTAGGGTGTGACAGAAAATCAATTTTGAAACAGTGAACAGCTGGTTTGAATTCAGCGTTTTCCTTCTTCCTGACCGATTGCCATACTAATGCCAAAGAACCCTGTCTACTCTACTATTGACCCATTGATGAAGGGAGAAGAGATAGATTCGTACATTTCTCGAGTAAATTAGCGCGATGTGAAATGTAAACAGCCTCGTCCAGGTTTTGAACTCGGGTCATCGATTCATTTTCTTCGGTGTAAAGGTTACACAAAGCGTGCCTCCTAAATAAGTGTAATGATAAGTACTGTTAGAAATTGCAAAAGACAAAAAAGAGTCTACAAAGATTTAACATTTTGCCATCAGTGTTTCGAACTCGGTCTGTTATATACAAAAACACATTCTCATTTGCTTAGTCTACTTTCTTGTCAGTACTATTGTTGTTTTAAACAAATCCTGGAAGCAGCACCCCACAAAACAGCAGGTGTACAGCCACTTACCCCTCATTACACAAACCATCCAAAAAAGACAAATATGCTGGTTTTAAACAAATCCTGAAAGCCGCACCCCACAAAACAGCAGGTGTACAGCCACTTACCACTCATCGTACAAACCATCCAAAAAAGACAAATATGCTGGTTTTAAACAAATCCTGAAAGCAGCACCCCACAAAACAGCAGGTGTACAGCCACTTACCACTCATCACACAAATGCATTCATTATGATTGTTGAGAATATATCATCAACCTTACTGTCGATAAGAACATACTTCTCTGTGTGAACTATAATTGGCCTTCCAAATTGTTCAATCAGATCACAAGACACAAATTTTGTTTTGTGTTGTACCGTTGACTGAGATTACGTTGTCTAACCCTAAGGGAAGAAAACTCTTGTTACCTTCAAAATGTCCTACCCTTGGAGCAATTTAACACACAATCTGTTTCATCTGTTTACTATCGCCATGAATGACCACACATGATACCCCTATGACCTATTAGGTCATGGAGTTGAATTTTTAACATAAGGAGGTGTTTAGATGAGATACAGGCCTTTTGTCAAGAGGAAAGAATGGGGAGGTCGGGTTGTTCCCTCTTGAAGGTTACTTGGTCACCTCCGGTGAATGTGATATGAACAAGAACGTTTATGGAACAATTGCGCTTTCCAATTACAAATAGAAAATGATTACGTAAATAGAGTAGAATAAAAACAAAGTAATAAAACTGCTTCATGTGATCAGATCCACTAAAAAGCGGTGTTTTGGGTAAAACACAAAACTGAATCTGATGGTGATGCTCCAGTTCCGTGAGCATGGAGTCACTCTTTCGTTGCTATAACTCTGGGATCCACTCTGTTTGAAGTGGTATAAATTTAACAAACCCTTCCGCCACAGACAGAAGTGAGACAAATTCAATTTTTAAGTGGAGTAATGTTGGTTTGAATTCAGAGTTTGCCTTTCCTAGAACCGTTGCCTTACCAAACGAGGAGTGGGAGTAAAGATGGATTCATGCCTTTTCCAAGGACATTAGCACCAAGTAAAACACAAACAGCCTTGTCCAGAATTTGAACTCGGCTCGTCGTGTCCACTTCCTATGACGATTACCGTTTTGCCACATGCGTCCATGATCCAGAATGTTTGTAGGGATTCTATCTATAGGTCAAATAGATCCACTTGAAAATTATTTGTATCAGATAAGAATACTTGACACCATGTAATTGAATGCCAATTAATCGTATTAGATAGGAATACATGGACCCATATAACTGCAAACAAATGATTACTATCATTTAATAAGGATAGTTATTTGAAATCATATAATTGTGAAGAACTTATTAGTATTGGAATTACTCAAACCATAAACGGGTTGACATACCTTAAAATCAATCTGTCACTTGACATTCAAAATTTAAACTGATTAAAATAGGTGGGAAAATTACGACTTAAAATGAATGAAGAAAGACTATTACTTCTATGGCGAGTCTGTAACCAGTATGTCTTTCTTCCTTTTGCCTCTCAGCACTCTGTCTTTGAATCTCCGCATTTCTTTTTATTTCCTTCGTACATTCGCCTCTATTACGCCTGTCACAAATCGTTCGTAGCCTTTTTATTCGTTCTTACTTAGCATAAATGCCTTCCGCCTGTTATTGCAGAAAGACTCGCTATGCGCATGCACTTTTTCCACATTTGCAAACACGCCATTTGCAAACGGACCAAACACACCAAACATCGCAGCTTCTTAGCTATCAGTAAGTGAATCGAGCTTTTGTTACATTTTATAAGGTCATGGGTTAGCTTTATATTACTGACTAGTAGAGTTTAAATGCTGCAGTGGCTTCTATATTAAACCGCAAATATATCTGCAAAAGTAATAGAGGGGACGGTCGCGTCTATACTAACAACAGCAACTCATACGAAATTTTTAGAATGACCTGATTGTGGGGCCGGGTTTCGACATCAGGCGGAAACTTTGCACCTGTCATTCGTCGTTTAAACCCTTTTATTTATTATTCTTTTAAATGTCTGCTCAAATTGATGTGCCTCTTATAAGCCCATGCATTGTATAAGACGTTAAATACGGTACTCCTCTGTGCAGCAATAAAATTCACGTCTGTTTTATCATAATGTACTTATATTGACGCCCCACACATAACCCAGCTTTAATGGATGGCCTCTTTCATACTTGCAATGCCCTGGTGACAAGCCAGTTGAAATATCTTTTGTTAGCTGCTGCTTGTCGTTATTATAGTTTAAAAACAGTTCGTAAACGCACTTATCCCCAGGAACAACTAAAATAAAGAATATGCAATCATTTACAAAGGCTTATAAACGAGCTAGAGTGCGCATTATTAGGCATTTGAAAAGCTGCAATTACGCGCACAAGAAAGTATCCATTTGAATACTCAGAAGCGCACTCATGCCATATGACTTCACGCATGTGTAAACGCACTTTCTCTCTTTTTTTCTCTATCACACACACACACACACACACTAGTACACGCAAATATAGAACCCAAAATGCGAGTGTGTTCTGCCTTTCACGAACACGAAGGTCTCGCTCTTTGCTTTTATTGATACATACAACACAGTTAATTCTTTTTTCCAAAATTCTTTCGATGACAGAAATGCAACATCTAAGAGCTCTCTACTTCCAATCATTTTCCTGCACACGTGACCTCCCTACCAACACATCGACCCACCCTTGCGCTCCAAGTCCAGTTCCCTCGACCCTCATCACTCCTTTCCTTTTACTACTTATTACATAAATTATTTTCAATCCTCCCATCGATCAAGCTTCATAACTTAATTAAATGTTTACCACACGTGCACATATTAAAAAAACAAAATGCACCCACTTATACATATAACTTGAAATGTATTCATTCGAAAATTCAAGCAGAAACACATATACAATTTTCATAAGCATGCTACATGTATATATACGAACGGGCAATAAAATGAGGCAAATTAAATCCACCCGCAACTCTGAGTTTCGCACACACGACCTTCAGTAGTGCTTATATTGACACGTCTCCACTCTCACACACAAAACACGTATATATATATATATATATATATATATATAATTTACCACCCAAAACGGTCTAAATCAATAAAATGTAGTGCTCTATAGCCATGTCAGTACTATTGCATGGTTGTGCCATTTGGACGAAACGCTCGGAGAAAAAGCTAGATGGAAACAACACAAAAATGATGCGTGCTGTTTTGAATAAATCCAGAAAGCAGCACTCCACAAAACAGCAACCGTACAGCTACTTTTCCCATCTCACAAATAAACGACGTTAAATGAACAAGACATGATGGGCACTGCTGGTAAAATAAGGATGAACTTATGTACGACGTTCTCCTATGGATTTCTACACATGGACACACTAGAAATGGCCGACTAGCAAAAACTGGAGGAAGTACTCTTTACAGGAACGCAAATAAAACAGAGTTAATATGTATAAAATAAAATGGAATCATCTTCACTTTCAGTGGCAGGCCTCTGAAATTAGGAATCCAATTCATATTCCTCGGCTGAAAAACGGGTTATCGATCATTTGGAAAACTGATCTCCTGATAAAATAAGACAGGATTTCTTCCAAGCTGTGGCTGTGTCAGTACTTCTGTATGAATGCACCAACTGGACTATCACGAAACGCTTGGAGAAAAAGCTAGATGAAAACGACATAAGTATGCTACGTGCAGCTTTGAACAAATCCTAGAAGCAGCACCTAACAAAGCTGCAGGTGTACAGCTACGGACAAACCATCCGAGTGAGATTCGGAAGATATGCTGGGTACTGCAAGTGAAGTAACGATGAACACACACACACACACACACGCACACAGAGTCATCTATATATGTGTGTGTGTGTGTGTGTGTGTGCTCTGCTGCTGAGCAACTGTTAGGTTAAAAGTAACCTTGCATACAATTGTTCGGTGCTCTGTAATGGAAAAAAAACTTAAATATATTTTATTCATGCACACAATTCCACATGGTCATCCCTGAGTATTTACACGCTGACAGCATACCTAAGCAAAGGGATAAGAACTCTCCCAAAGGGTGTCGTAGGGATGCCTCTAAACTGAATCTGGTAGTAAATCGCCAGTCCTGAAACTTTGGGAAGTGTAGAGTCACAACTTCGCTGCTATTACTCTCAACTTCACTTTAATGAGTAGTACCTGTTAGGGTCCCATATAAATAGATGTGGTTGAGATAAAAAAGAGTTTACTTGTTTAAAATGATTGAGAAAGTACATTTTTGTACCGTATACATTTGGTGTTATAATTGTTACTTGAAACTATATATATATATATATACCAACCTTCACACAAACAGGAAGCGATACAAGGTTAATTTTTAAGCAGAGTTTGAATAAAGAAATTTCCTTCTCTTACACCGGTTGCCATACCAAAGTTAAAGAGCCCACTCTGTACCTTCTATTTATCCATAGCTGGAGGGAGAATATTTCAATGCATATCTTTCCCAAAAGTATGAGCGTAGTGTAAAAATGTAATCAAATTTATTCAGGATTTGAACTTGGGCCGCCGTGTCCATTTCCTTCGATGTTAACTATTACACCACGAGCACCTCTACATAATTGCTTATAAAGAAAAAGATGACATTAGCATTAAAACATTTGACATGCCGTAAAACCAACTGACCAACCAATGTGTGTGCATCTTCATGTGCATGCGAGTTTTCTCCTCGTCATAGGAGCCACTCAGAAGGCATTACACAAGTGAATGGCCTTGTGCCAGCCCCAGCCAAACTTAAATATCTATAAATACATCCGATATAAATCACTCGCTTAATGCTATCTTATATAAAACTGTGTACACAGGAGAAAAAAAAGAGGAAAGTAAATTTGCATTCTCCTTCGATAAACATAAATCAAGCAAACATGTACATATACCCAGATAGATAAGCACCCCGGCCACCCTGATTCACTCTCATCTCAACATACAATATATACGTCATACCTTTGTATCTATATATGTAGCATATCAGATGCTGCGCTTTATCCCACGTGCATTTGCAAAGAAATAAATCAACGAAATAAAAACTATTAGAGTGTGCGGAAAACATTTTTACTGTTCACCTTCACCTACATATGTTCATATATAGATCGGAATGTTATATCTGCCTAAATTCTTAAATTTATATTAATTCAAACCCTCCGCATAAACAGGATGTAACACAAAGTCAATTTTTAAGCAAACTTGACCAAGTTTTTATTTCAGTTTTCCTTCTAGACCGGTTGTCATACCAAGGTTAAAGAGTCCAGCCTACACTACTAATTACTCACAACTGGAAGGAGAATAGTTGGATTTATACCTTTTCCAAGGATATTAGCGCTATGTGAAATGAAAACAGCCTCATTAGGGATCTGAACTCAAATCCCTGAGTTCATTTCCGAAGACGATAATCATTACACTACGAGTATTATATATAAATATATATGTATAGTATACTCCATAAATAAGTACACTTTTAACAATTTTAATAAAATGAAAAATATCAGAATGTCATGCATTCAGAATGATAAAAAAAACTGTTCAGCCTTGAAGCACTGTTGTCAAACCAATCAATATTTAGCAGTGCAAAAATAAGTACACGCTTTATCCATAATCTGTATGCAGTAGAGTTTGGTAATGAATAATACCGAATATCCATTTTCACTGAATAATGTTCCGCCAGAAATGATAAAATATTTGCATTTTTGGTTGAAAATAAAATAAATTTTAATATATATATATTAAAATTTATTTATTTATTTATTTATATATCATTAATATCGAGTAAAACTCAACAGATTTGAAGCCATTATGAATTCATTTAAAAAATCCGTTAGTGTGGTCGCATCATCAGATGGTGAACAATTCCATACAAATAGATAATTGAAATAAATTTATAATGGCTTCAAATCTGTTGTTTATGAATGATATAATTTTTCTGTAAGTGAGTTTTTAAAAAAATATGTTTTTATATATTAATAGCCATGCATTGAGCACCGTTAAATATTATAAATTCCTCATACGAATCATTCCATACAAATCTAATTTTGGACTTAATTTATAAGAAGTTTGTGTGTGTGTGTGTGTGTGTGTGTGTGTGTGTGTGTGTGTGTGTGTGTGTGTGTGTGTGTGTGATCGTAGCCCAACAAAAATACCAAATCGAAGTCAGTAGGCAGAACTTGACTGGAAAGGCTGTTCAGAAGGAAATGTGCAAGAGATTAAAATTTGACTATACTGAGAAATGGTACATGAACAAACCAGAACCTGTCCTTGAAAACGAGACGACGAAAATTCTCAGGAACTTTAAGATAAAAACAAATCTCCCAATCCCGGCCAAAAGATACAAACGGATCCCCCAATACCGACCAAAAAATCAGACGTAGTATGAATTAAGAAGAAAAGAAGTCAAATTGTAGATTTTTCTGTCCTAGCAAAGTTAGTAATGTTCAACCTTAAAATAGTCTCTGTGCATAGAAAAGATAGCATCATAAAGCTGGGGACCTCGTCCATTTGCCAGACTATCTTAAGCTGGTGCGGAAAATTTTGTATGTTTCATGTGGACTCTGCCAACCAGCGGTGAATCTGCGACAGACGTGTGATCGTCTCCTAAATCTTCATCCGCGAAGTCAAGCCATGTGCCTTGATTGCATATGTATGTGTGTCTGTGTGTAAGCGTGCATCTGAGTGCACGATGCATCTAAGTGCACAGTGCATTTCATGTGTGACTAAATTGTTTCTGTCGTCGCAATCACCCTAACTTGAAAAACGTGGTGGAATAAGTATAGAATGAAAATACAAAAAAAAAGCATCCGGGATTGTTCATAGGGTGGGTTGGTATATATCAGGCTCTCTGATTCGTCCTGTCACAGTAAGCGTGAGGCATTCCCTAATAGGAGATATAACATCTAATACTCTTCATTTGTAAGATTCATACTTAGCCGTATTTTCGGGGAGCTTGTTGTATAGCAACATCAATACTGGTGTTGTGAGCTCAATCCCCATTGTCAGCACCGAGGAAAAAATTAAGTCAATGGGCGTACTAATATCGCGGAAATGCGTACCCTGGTTACCTGATTGACAAATGACTCTGTAATCCTGAATGTCCGAAACTCAAAATAGAAAAGGTAAAAATTTAACACGTCACCCGAACGTTTATAAAAGAAAAATTCTGCTCCAGATTAAGTTAGTTTTAGTCATTTACTAGCCTTTGTTTAGCAGAGGACTAGAATTAAGGGACACCTTGTGAGAATCGAACTCATAAACAAAGGTCTGATAGACTAGCTCGTTAACCATTACACCACTCTCGGTACCTAATATTTCAAGACAGTTTTCCTTCACAAAGTATAGTTTGACACAAGGTCAGGCTACCGAGGAACAGAATGAGAATCAAACTCATTAACAATGGTTTAGTAGACTAGCTCTCTAACTATTACACGACACAAGATGCTTTAGTAGTAGTAGACCAGAAGAAGAGAGTCGTCACACCCGAGACAGATACAGTTTTATAAGATATCCAGGAGGAGAGGGAGGTGTTCAGGTCAACAACCGAAGAATACCAGAGGGATTATGAAACTTAAAACATAATTTCACAAGTGACTTAGTCTTCTCATGCCAGACTATGCTAAATTTAGAATATTTACTTTTTGAATTCGTCATATAAGATCTCGACTTTCCTAAAAGCTATCACATATTTGCAGAAATAAAACCTTTGTTAATTAAAAAGTTTAAATTTCAATCGCTCGAATTACGCACACACACACACACACACACACACACATATATATATATATATGTGTGTGTGTGTGTATGTGAGTGCGTGTGTAAATGGTTGACTGCATTTAGAATATTTATATATATATATATATATATATATATATATATATATATGTTTTATATATATATATATATGTGTGTGTGTGTGCGTGTGTGTAAATGGTTGACTGCCTACAGAATATTCATAAAAACCAAAATAGTAAAAGATTAAATCGACATACTTTGCTTTGAGGATAGCTTCATCAATTAAATCCTCTATAGACTTTTTGTTCTGATATATATATATATATATATATATGTGTGTGTGTGTGTGTGTGTGTGTGTGTGTGTGTGTGTGTGTGTGTGTGTGTGTGTGTGTGATCTGGGTATATATATATATATATATATATATCCAGATCTTCGGCACGGAGTTGAACAGCTTTAAATTTAAAAGTGTCCTTCTCATAGACTGGTAGTTATACCAAGGTTAAATAGTTCAGTCTACCTTACTACCCAGAGCTGGAGGGAGAGTAGCTGGAGTGATACCTTTCCGAAGGTTATGTAAAACGACCTCATCCATGATTTGACCGCGAGTCTTCGTCTCTATTTCTGATGATGATAACCATTATCCCTTGAGCGCCTCCAAATATCTCTCTCTCCATATATCAATAATATATACTAAATTTATGTATTTAACCGTAAACCATTAAAACAGCATATAACTGCGAAATTTTTATCAGAGCAATTGATTTAAACTACTCTCATTTAGAGGTGAAAGCAATTTCCAGTATTTGCTAAATTATAATTTTGTAGGGTCTGAGATCGCGCTGAATGTCATTTTTTAATCATCCAAATTCTCGATATACAAATAAAATGCTAATTAAAATCCATCACTTCTTCCTAAATCGAAGTATCAATAACATCACTAACTTCTATTACAACGAGAATCCATCGAGCTCACGGAACGTAATGTTGCATACTGGTCATTGTGGGTGGAAAACTTAATAGATCTCCTTTCTTTTCGACAGGAGACTTTAAATTTCCGCTTTGGGATATTTGCGTTTTGCAAATATCCCAACGTTAAAAATTGAAATACTTCCTGCGCAAGTTCAGTAGTGGATTCCAAAACCTCAGGTTAGTGTCGGCCTCGAATTCGTGATAAGAGAATGCAAAATAAGACCCGCTCGATGCAGGTGCTTCAATGAAAATCTTATTACAGTTTTTAGCACGTAACGTGTTTAGATTTGGCTTTTTTTTTTTGTAACACGCTCAGGAGCTTTTAATGCTTTTTTGACTGTTTGTGTTTGAAGAATTTCGACTGTATTTTTACCCTTGCTGAGCTGACAAGTTATGTTTACGTGCACGGGGGTAAGAACAGGGCCCTTTCAGATATTGCTCATGGCTGGGTGTTGGGTGTGTATGGGTCTGTACCCGTCTGTGACTAAGGTCGGATGAAAGCAGGACGGACAATTTGTGCGTGTAGGTGCATATGTGTTTGTGAGTGTGTGGGTGAGTGTGGATGTGTGTGAGTGTGTGTGTGCGTGTGTGTGTGAGCTGATATTTGTGTGTTTGTCTCTGAGTGTTTTTATATAAAAGAAGAAGGAATAACTTCATGTGTGGGATTTTAAGCATATTTACATGTATGTGTATATGTTCATATGCATACATGTCTACTTGTGTATATATATATATATATATATATATATATATATATATATATATATATATATTCATTTGTGTCTGGATGAGAGTGTATGTGTGTGCGTGTGTGTTTTGAAGATGTATATCTAAGTATATTTAAGAAATTAGGAAGAGGTATCTTTTTAAGTACATGGATGCAAGTGTGTATACATGCATATATTTGTGAGTGTATTCGTGTGCGTACGTGTGTTTGCATTAATGTTTATATGTATGCATGTGTGTATGTGTGTGAGTGTTCTGAAAACGAGATTGTTCGAGAAAGTAGGACAAAATATCTTCATGTGTGGGATTTTAAGCATATCTATGCAGGTGTATACATGCGCGTGTATGTTCTTGTTTGCGTATACATGTATATGTGTGTATGTATATTGCAAATTAGCATATGATGTTGGAGAAAGCAGAATATCTCTCTCTTAATCCCTCTCTATTTCTCTCTTTCTCTTTATCTGTATGTCTGTGTTTATGCGTTCATGTATGTTTGCAGGTGTATGAACGTGTGTTTATTTTACATATGGCGATTGAATTCTCTACATGGACACACACACATATATATATATATATATATATATATGATCAACTTATCCGTGGCAGAGCAGTTTTCCTTAAACAAATATCAATATAGAATTCCAAAGTATATGCGTGTGTATATTCGTGAATGTTTTAAACATAAAAAAGTTGTATAAGGAAGTGTGTGTGTGTGTGTGTGTGTGTGTGTGTGTGTGTGTGTGTGTGTGTGTGTTTAAAAAATGAGGGCATGAGAGTGTTTGAGAAAGTAGACGGGAGTATATTCATGATTGGCTTTCTAAGTGTATATATATATATATATATATATATATATACGTGTGTATATGTGAATATATGTATATGTGTATATATATCCATATGTATATGTGTATATATGTGCATGTGATTATATATTCATGTATTTATGATTCTAAGTTCATACAAATTATTCAAATATTCCATCTGTAATAACGAGTCGTGGCCGAAGAGAATATTTTTTGGCTTTGAGGCAAACGGAAGTAAATAAAAAATCTCTTCAAAAGTTGAAATCTTTCTTTTTTTTATTTCTAATTTGAAATAAATAAATGAATGATAATAAGAATGCTGTCACACTTTATGCCTTGATTAAGACGCCATTATTCAAAAGATATCCTTGAATTCATTGGGATACGTTTTTTTGATAAATATATACTAATATACCTAAAATATATACTTTAATCACTAATATTCATGAAATCCTCCTCCACCTCCTCCTCCTCATCATCATCAAGTCTCTCTGACAGCACAGAGTTTCCTGACCCTCTCTTGTTATCCGTCCCTATCAGCCATCGCTCCTGGTAAGTCTTCTAGACTCCATTCAGTTTCTGCGTAGAGCTGATGTTTGTAAATTCTTGGAGGTCGACTGGCGTGTGTACATGTGAAACAATCAGTAAGTTAACGCTGCTTATGAGTTCGTCCTTACTTTTCTAGAATGTTTTGTTCCTCTTGGATGGTTTGTGAGATGTCAGGCTGTGATTGTACCACCGTTGTTCTGTAGGGTGTTGTTCCTAGCATTTGTTGAAAACAGCACGTAGCATTTTTGTGTTGTTCCCATCAAGCTTTTTTTTCCATGCGTTTCGTTAGCGTCTATGTGGTGCATCTATACAGTAATACTAACACAGCCTCAGCTTGGAAGAAATCCCGTTTTATTATCTCTGAGAGATCAGATTTTCATATAATCGATAACCTCTCAATAGCATTCTACGCCTTCGCCCCACTTTCAGTTGCGGCCAAGGTATGTGAAATAGTTAACCAATTTCAGAGGTTTGCTACTTAAAATGGAGACGGCCCCTTCTTTTTTAAAACACATGAACGCTGCTTTTATCTGCGTTTATGCAAAGGCCACTTCCTCCTGCTGCTTGCTCGGGCAGGTGTATTATTGAGAAGTGCTAGATAATTTGCATAGTCTGCGTCTCAATAGTCTGCGTCTCACATAGTTTCTGCAGGATAGCTTTTGCCTTTTTTTTTTATTAGGACTATCGATGTTGAAGTACGCAATCTAGACAGGTTATAAACATATATGGAGCTAAATCCAGCAATATTGTGAATTAGTCCGCAAATATTTTTAAACGATCCATAATATTAATGAAATACAATATATATATATATATATATATATATATATATATATATATGCATATATATATATATATGAATTATTGTACTGTATTTATTCAGAGGGCTATTGCAATGCAAAATGATCATTCAGGTTGAATTAATTTCGAAGGAAAAACTTCATCATCAGAGACATTTTTAAAAAATGAACTCTATGTTGTGTGTTCAAATTTTATTGGACGTTGTAACCATGGTGTCACGTGGGGTGTTTAAATGCCGCGCGGAAGAGACGTGACTTCCGTTGTCTTAATAAATTTCATTTTATTTTTGATTTGATTTTTGATTTAAGAAAAATTTGAACATGTAAAATTTAAAAGAAAATTAACACACAAAATTTAAAAAAAATTGAACTAACAAAATTGAAAAAAATAATATGAAAATACAAAAAATTTGAATATACAACACTGAGTTCATTTGAAAAAAGTCTCTGATGAGCTTTTTGCTTCGAAATTAATCAGACCCGAATAATTATTTTGCATTGTAATGACCCTCTAGATAAATACAATAAAATAAAATAGAAGAATTTGTGCAATGCTTCAAGCAAATTATAAAATACTTGCATATATATATATATATATATATATATATATATATATATATATATATATTGTGCACAATATAGAGAACAATATACCGCATTTTGCGTATTTATTGTTGCCTTAACAATTGTCATTATCACCCAGAAGCAGATATTTTACGCTCTTTTTCTCACGTAACGTCTGAAAACGCATTTAACATCAAATACGTTTATGCATAAAAATGATTTTTGGATGTACGTTGTTGTAACACTACAAAAATGACATATCGTACCCACAATTTTGTCAGCGAAGGAGTAATGAAATGTTCCAACTATAAGAATCAAGTAATTTCCAATATAATTTTAATCCTCATCATTCTCATGAAGGCGTGTTGACATCACGGATTCCATTGACTCTTTCGCTCTCTCTCTCTCTCTCTCTCTCTCTCTCCCTCTCACCTACTATCCGTTCCTATCAGCTATCGCACTTGGTATGTAACAAGACGGCATCCAGTGTTCTCACAGAGTTGATGAATATAAGCTTTTGCTTGCTGACAAACATTGGTGTGTTCATGTATAGAATTCCAAAGAAAATACGTCGCTTATGAGTTCGTCTTTATTCCGATAGCAGTATCCAGCATTAATTGCTTATCTGACTTGGTGGGTTTATGAGATAGGAGGTAAGTGACCAGACAACTGCTGTCTTGTTCAGTGCTGCCCCCAAGATAGATTCAAAACATAATATGGTGGGAAGCTAAGCTGTCATATTTCTTTTAATGTCCTTCATGTCATCAAATCTTTGAGATTAATTTTCAGTTTTGGAAATATGAGAAATATTATATACACAATATAAATATATGCAAATAGAAACAACAGTTGTGTAACCAACAAATCATTCATCAGATAATGACTCTGAAGTCAGAAATGGTTCCGGCGTCAAAGCATCATTACCACTAACCAAGAGCGAGCAAACCATGTCTACGTATAATTTTTTGTTGTGTTAACAACTTTCCAGTCATCAAACGTTTTTTTTAATTATGTAAGATTTAAGATAACTGACGACACGACACGAACAAGAGTTTAATAATGAATCGTTACTTCAATGATATTAATTTGAATCGTATCCCAAGATGATAACGTCAAACTTATTGGAAAAGTCGGGATAATGTTGAAAGAATTATTTTTTTACCCAACCCATTTACCACAGATGAGATGCCACAGAAGTCTGTTTTAAGCGGAGTAAGAGATCAAGCTGGTTTGAGATCAGA